>CM029013.1:178357609-179557609 GCA_016801055.1 Panax notoginseng
ATAAATCATTCATCATTTTCAGAGTACCATCATATATGATAGTGAAGCCATATGTAAATCAATAGACAAGTTATCAATTTAGCTGGTAAAAATATGTTCATTGTTGAGATAATGTCAGCTGACATGTATAATTTGACATCTAGATATATTATATATATATATATATATGTAAAAATCTAGACATGGATAAAAAGTCCCGATTTACAAAGGATGTCAAGCACAAGAAAAAATAGAAAGAATGAAAATAATGTGATAGAAAGGAAATTGATCTTCAGTAAGCAATGCTCAGTTTTTAAAAGGTGATCCTTTGATAATAAAGCGCCCAAACTAACTTATACTGTTTACTAGCCTAAGATATATTTAAGGTAGGAAAAAAAATAGAAGATTTTACCTTAAGCTTACAACTGATGCCTTTGGTAAAACTCTTGTCCCAAGAAGTAGCAAGCAAATAAACATCAAATTCCCAAAATGGCGTCCATCAACAACTACATTGACAATGGAAAACCCATTTAATCAAAGAAAAGTATGTCATTATTATGAAAAACTTCTTTATCATACAAAAGAAAATGTTTATACCTTTACAGAAGAATCCCCCGTAAAGAACCCAGAACAATCTATGAATCTAGATTCTGGGACACTGAGATTCGGGGATTTGCCGAACTACAAAAGAATTTTTGCTTCTTAGCTCATACTTGATCAAACAAGCTAAAAAAATACCTCTTTCTTCATCATAACCAAATGACTGTGACCATGTTGCACAAGTTCAGAAAATACTTCTCGAAAATGCTTGGCAACACCTTTGAAGGTACATTCTATTGATTCATCCTCCCGCTGATCCAGCACTAATAGAAGTTCTTTAATTTTCTGCCAAAATTAAACTTGTCATTGTACTTTCAAGCAAATATACCAACTATATAATCAAATCCATAGCCCAATAGAATAACTTTCTACTAGATTAACATCATTAAGCCAAGTTTTAGATGCTCACATCATGCTTCTAGTCTAGAGGGATAATTAGAATTTAGAAGGCAGAACTGTCAAATATACGTGCATGATGTTGCTAGAACTGTAGAAAAAGAAATTGACAGACCTATACAGTTCAAGCGAACATCTTCAGATTGGGTTTTCATGAGGGTTTCCAGTGATAGGCGCAAGAGCTTGGGGCGATGTGCAATTAAAACATTTGTGCCATCATCAACTTTAAATGTGTTCTGGAGGATACGTATTTTGTAAAGAACAAACAGGATCTCCCCTAAAATCTCTTCACTGTACCAAGAAGGGCATTAGTCTATGGATATGAGTGGCAAAAGAAGTCATGTAAGGACTAAGACTTATAAAAAGACATATAAGGACCAAGGCTGCTTGATTATTACATAGGCAACTGAAGACCTGAAACCAGGTTTAAAACAAGGGAATCTTTATCTTCGATGTTAGTACAGGGATTATTCTTCTGATAATCCAAGAGAACGCCGAAACAGTGAAGTTTTGATTGGAGAATCATAGACAGAGAAATTAAGGTGAGGTAAGTTGACAAATCTTTCTACTTGGAAGAAATTTTCTCTGTAGAAGAACTAACTAAATCCAAAGAGAAAAGAAATGAGAGATACAGTATTTAAACATCTGCTTCTAACACAAATAAAATGTGTTAATGCAGAATGAAATCATAGTAAACATTGACGATACATGTAAATGCATCTAAAACAACCATTATTAGAGGCTGCGATATACAGTATATCTCAGTTCCATATTCAAGTAGACAATAATTCTGTTGCATATAGCATTTTGGCACCATAATCAATTTTATATGCTCTAATTCTATTTTAACCTCTTAGAAGATCAATTCTTCCGATTTAAAGTAAGAAAACTTTGCTGAACTATAATTTCCATCAAAAATAAGAAGGTTACTGCTGTTAAAAATTCCTGCATCTTTATTCAGTTTAATGTTTCACACAATAAATCCCTCAAACCATATATATAGTAGATGACACTTTTGAAAGCTTAATCCAACGAGATGAAATCACAAAATTGAATTCCAATGCAAACTTTCTATTAATACACACATATAAATTATAATCATAAAATTTCACCAAATTTATCTAATGTACGTTATGCTAAATTTTGTGTCTAAAAAATTAAATGAAATCACCAAACTGCTACTCTAGCAAATACTTACGTAACGTTTTTAAATTTAGTTAGTCATTTGTGCTTGAAGCATTACCTCTAATAAGTAGTAAATCAAATCAGTCGACAACTAGAAATATTAAGCATACATATTATCTCAAATTCTCACCAAATTTATCCAAGGTATCTTATGCTACATTTCATGTTTGAAAATCAAAATGAAATTACAAACTATAACTCTAGAAAATCCATAAATATTAAATGCTAAAAATTGAGAAAATTTTAATTGTGTGATATTTCAAAGCAAAATTTTCAGTATTGGGATATAGAAAGTATTAGCTAGCACTTCCTCTCCTTAGTCATCGGATTAGGAACAATCAAGAGAGTTGGTAATTAACTTTACCAGTACCCAAGCTTCATCCTTCTCCGCGTGCCCATGATTCTCCCTCTCCCACCTTCGTTTCTTTCTCTCCACACTCCAATCACCCCTCCACCGATCCGAGATCTCCGATCCCAATTACCTGATCCATTCCAAAACAGTCTAACTTTCCAACTTCCAGCCACCATTAAAGGCATATATAATCCAGCACCCATTGACATAATCTGCAAAAAGATTTTGACACGCTATTAGTAAAGTAGTAGAGCTATATAGATTATTCAAATTCTTCAAGAAATAGAAATCAAATTAAATATCAATAAATCCAAGGAAATTGAGAAAAATAACCTGTACTTGAAGTTGAAGAGTCTTTAAGTATGCAATTTCCTCATCAAGCATTGATGCTTTGTCCACCTTATAATAAGTAAATGAAATTGTTAGCATAATAGGGGAATAAACATCACAAAAGAGCATGTATTAATTGCCCAATTTATTGTTGCAAAGAAGTTAACCACTACTACTATTTAAAAACTAGTATGAAATCCAAGTTTAGATGGCAAATAAAATTAATGGGAACATCCAAATATTAGACGAAACATTAATATAAGAGTGATGTACCTTATTGCAATTGTGTATGAGTTCTTGTAGTGCTCGCATCTTTTCATTAATCCTGTCTCTTCGCCTCTGTTGTAAACATCATACATGAGTATCAGTTATCACTTTACAAATGCAAAGCAAGATGAGAAACATTCGTAGTTATTATCATTGTCTAGATGGCTCTCACCCTTTCAGATAAATTATTTCACTTGTATTTACATTGGACAGTATAGAAACGAATGCAAGAAAATGAAAACATATTTTAGGCTACGAACTCAAAACCACAACTTATGTAAAGCAGGCAAATCTAGCATATTCTTAAGAGTCTAATCAGCTTATTAATATAGCAGGCATCTAAATGAAGTGACTCTAAAGAGTTGGGCCCTTCACATGTTGTCACAAACAAAATTGGAGTTTAAAACTAGAAAATCAGCATTCGTGAATGCAATCTACATGAGTTACCTAAATCTAGAGAAAAAGCGGTTTAAAAGGTCACAAGTTTTTCTCCAACGAACCAAAAAAATAAACAATCTTACCTAGGAAGTCAGGTTTTTTTAATCATAGAAGTTAAAACAAAAAGTCAAAAGTTTTTACATTTTTTATTTTGCCAAAATACTGAAAGTCTATTTCAGTAACTGAGCAAAATAAAGTAGAAAATAGAATAAATTAGTTTACCGCTACAAGTTTTGTGCTACACTGTCTACCGCTACAAGTTATGGCGGTAGTTTAGTTAACTAATAAATTAGAATGGCTAAGTGGTAGCTTAATGACCCAATAACCCATAGGTCTTAGGTTCGAAACCTAGCTGTGATATTGTTGCTTCTATTGTTATATTTTTTGTGTATTAGATAAATTCTATTACCATCTATATATATATATTCATAGTTACTTTATATATATTTAGTTTAATGTTCAGATTTGTTTAGTATTTTATTTAGTTTGATAAGAAATTTTGGAAAAAAAAATGTAAGTAAATATATATATATATATATATATATATATATATATATATATATATATATATATATATATATATATATACATACGTACATATCATATGTGGATGGGCTAACATGGCAAATATTGAACTTTATCCCAAAAAATATGTTGATGCACAGATTCAAACCCAAAACCTCCAGTTTGGAATATTAATACAATGACCACCCGAGCACCTGGGCCTAGTTATTATTATTTTGCAAGAATTATTATTATTAGTACTACTATTATTATTATTATTGTTACTGTTATTGTTGTTATTATTATTATTATTATTATTATTATTATTATTATTTATTAATTATTATTATTATTATTATTATTTATTATTATTATTATTAGCACTTACTATTATTTATTTTACTAGTATTATTATTATTATATTATTAGTACTACTATTTATTATTACTGTTATTGTTATTATTATTATTAGTACTATTATTATCATGAGTGTTATTATTATTATTATTATTATTATTATTATTATTATTATTATTATTATTATTATTATTATTATTATTATTATTATTATTATTATTATTATTACTATTATTATTATTAAATTATTATTATTATTAGTACTATTATTATTATTACTGTTATTATTATTAATATTATTATTATTATTATTATTATTATTATTATTATTATTTTATTATTACTATTACTACTACTACTACTACTATTATTGTTAGGTTTGTAATATTCATAAACGCAATCAAATTGTACAAAATAAGCAGAAGCATGGAAAATCAGAGTTTTAAAATTTTAAAACCATATACCCGGATCATCATTTATGCATAATTATTAATTAAACGAAAAATATGAAGAACAAGAATCATACCCTTGAAGATTCGAGCTTCCTCAGGTACACGTTCACCTCCAATTTTTTTACGTTCAACTTGAATCCACCGGGTATGGTTCCTTCCCTTGATCAATGTTAACCACCCAAGTGTTTGGCCTCTAGATGTGATCCACCAAGGAAGAAGAAAGATTCAAGAAGATGGGTGTTTGGCAAAATCCTAATTTTTCTCTCTCTCATAGAAAGGGTGTACTCTCCCAACTATTGGAATCACGTATGTTGTGAAAAAGTCAACAATCCCCATCCATAATAAGACTCCTCTTATTTATAGATGTGGGCAATCCTCCTTAACAATTAAGGAATTGGTTTTATTTTAATTAATTAAACTCCTTTAATTAATTTAACCTCCTAATCTTATTAGGAATATATGAGAGTATTTTTATTAGTTAATTCTCAAACTCCTTTAGGAATTAAATAATAATATTAGTAATAATAATAATAAGACTCCTCTTATTAATTTATATTTAATATTTCTAAAATATTAAATAATAAATATTAAGCTATTTAATTTATTCTATCACCATAGATTAAATTAAATATACTTAACTTATTATTACGATTATGCCATTAACTTCTTAAATAATTATTCTTTCTTTTATGGTGTGACCCTTTAGGTTCTACATATTAAACCGGTTGTGAATAAATTAATTAGAACAATTCTAATCTTATTTAAATAAATAAATTAAACTATTAATTTATTTATTTAAATAAATAATATTTATTCTATAATAGGGATAAGCCTCCCTAGCGATTAACGACTTTTCAGATAATATAAATTTTAACATTAATCATAAAAGAACATTTGAGTAAATATTTACCATACAATTCAATCTTTTTACCATACAATGTCCTAATTAAATATAAGACATAAAATTATTGTCAAGTCTTATTTTATTTAATTATATGTATTTTGACTCTTAAATGCACAACTCCAAGTAATGGAAATTAAAAACTCCTTTCTAATTTCATTCTGTCTTGATCAAGGACTACTGGGTTGTCATTTATCGAATCACATAGGACATTTCTCTTCTTTTACTAGAAGTGGCAGATTCTTTATTGATCATACATTATCTCTATGTACAACTTATTATACCCAAACATACCTTTGATATACCCTAAGGGTCTTAAGGAATGAGTTAAAATATAACTGATCATACACAAGATACTATGATGATCTCAAGTCCAAGGATCACTTGTACTACTATCACTACATGAATTCCTATTGATAGGCAAGTAAAACTCTATTAGGTATTCCTTAGCGAGCCACGTTCAGTGAACTTATTCTCCAATAAGCACCTACATACTTGCTTTAGTGTCTCCACACAAATGATCATGAGATCAATCATTCTCATCTAATGTGCAAGCAACATATGTACCAATCTATCCGGATTCACTAATCCCCAATTTAGTAATCCAACGATTGGGAACTATTTTAGTTTTAAGCTTTCTAAGAATTTAGATCTCATTATAATGATCATCACCATTATTCTAAAAACATAGCTTAAAACTATGGGTTTATCACATATTATAAAGCAGCATCATGTAGATAATTAAAAGCTTTTAATAAATTAATACTTTTTATTAATAAATGAATAAGATTGTTACAAAGTATATGCATTATCATAAAACATGATTGGCTTGTGTGCATACTACTTTTAATCTCCCAATTGCACTAAAGCCAATCGCCATGTATATCATACCCTTCTTCTCTAAGTGACGAATATCCTGCTGTTAGATAAACTTTAGTTAATAGATATGTAATGTTACTCTTGAGATTCCACTATCTCTATAGTGAATTCCCATCTTTCAATGATTCATATAATCAAATGAAAGTGCCACAACACATGTTTAGATCCAATATGAGACTTAGGAACTATTTCAAGTTCTGTAATGAACTTTTCATCCAAACAATCAACGTGTAGCTTCATTTATAACTATATACTTTGTCTTTATCACTAAACTAGTAACTCTTTGCTATTTGGAACATTTCCAATTCACTGCACCAATGTTTAAGGTAACCCTTTACCTTAAAGTGTATTTTCTGTTGTCTTGATCTGTCTGAAAAACTTGAGTCTGTTAAGCCCTCTAGTTTTAATTTAGACCCACCATAAATTTTAAATCACATCCTTAGTGCTGGTTAAGTACTTTAAGATATTTTTTCACTGTCTTATAGTGATCTTCTCCAGAATATGACTGATCAACATCAGGTCTCATACTTTTCATTACATACATGTTAGTTACGTATTCATGTGATCTCTCTTTTACGAGTCTATGGGGACTATTAAGAGAGATACACTACATGGCTCATCAACATGAGACAACTCTTGGAGTTTGCCATGCTAAACGACTTTAGCATCAAATGAATATAAATTCCTAGGGTTAAGTCGAGCATCCTCTTAAATCTATCTATATAGATTTTATCCCCAATTTAGATACTCTTCCCAAATCATGCATGGATGAATGTTTAGACAACTTTATCTTTACTGGTTGTAGTATTAGTATGTCATTCCTTATCCAAAGTATATCAACATATAATATTGGGAATGTCACGGCGCTCCCACTGACCCTTTTGTACACACTAGGTTCATTCTTATTTGTGATAAAATCAAACTCTTTTGATTTGTTTCATCAAAAAGAATGTTCCATTTTTGAGAAGCTTGCTTCAATCCATTTCTCTGAGTGTTTACAACTCTTATCGTATGCAACTGGATCATCATCTTCTATAATACGTACCTCATCATCATCATCCACGATGAATCTATGCCTCTCAGATATCTTTGGTATTATTCCAGATTTAGGATTCGCTTGTGGTACAATAGTTCTATCTACATGTTCCTCTTATTTGACTTATAGTGTTTTATGGTTCTTGAACTCTTCAAGATCTATTATCCTTCCACTAGTCCCTTTAATGATAAACACTTTTATCTTAGAAGGTAGCGTGTTTTGCAACAAACACATTTTTCTAATTAAAATTATAGAACATATACCCTAAACTTACTTTAGGATGTCCCACAAATCTGTACTTGTCAAATCTTATCCCAAGCTTATCCTTTTAAACCTTTTCACATAATTTGGGCATCCCCTTATTTTAACATACTTAAGATTAGGAATCCTCCCTGTCCATAACTTTTATGGAGTCTTGGGGCTGGATTTTAAGGTTACCTTTTCGTAGATATGCAACCATTTCTAGGACATTACTGAAATGTCGGTAAAATCATTATGGACTGCACCATGTCCAACAAGGTACGATTTTTCCTTTCAGATGCATCAATCAATTATTACGTATCAGGAGGCGTCCATTGTGAGAAAACCATTTGAGATGATCTAGAAACTTATTGCACAAGTATTTATTCCTTGATCTAATCAAAGAATCTAATGCTTTGCCAATTTTTTCACTACTGAATTCTATGAACCTTTAAATAATTCACACATGTATTTTAGTAAATAAACATATTCAACTCTTTGAATGATCATCTCATCATCTTATACTAATTTGTTCAATTGCAAAAATTATTTTCACGTAAGTCAAGTATACAAAATTCATTAAGTAATATTTCAGTTCTATACAAAACATTATTATTATAAATAGAACAATAATTATTCTTAAATATAATACCAAAGATTTCATTGTCCAATAACAAAATGGAAATAATGCTTCTAACAAGAACGGAAATACAATAACAACTTATTAACTTAATTAATAGATTTGTCCGTAGTCATTGCTAAACTATAAGTTTCTATGGCTAATGTAGCAACGTTTGCTTCATTTTTCACACATAGGATTACTTGTCTTTGTTTAGCTTTCTACTTCTGCTTGGTCCCTTCATAAATCTATATTTATTATAACCAAAGTCGGTATCCAATACCCAAGTAGAACCTTGACTTAAAGAAAATTTTATTTTAAATCATGAATAAAATTGTATTTATAACCGAAACTTCACTAAGCTTCTTCTGGTTAGCTCTGCAAGATGCTTCTCGTAGTTTCTTTTCTAGTGTCCTGGCTTATTGTAGTGGAAGCAAACTCTTTTGCTATCCATATCAGTTTTGTTCTTATTATCCTTTGTTTTTGCCTTTTCTATTTACCTTCTTAGAATCGTTCTTCTTTTTAGAAGATCCTTTGGCCCCTACCAATAAGACTTGGTCTTTCCTGGTTGGAAAATGACTCTCAATATTTTTCAACATGTTAAGCAAATCAGCGACGCTGATATCTAGCTTGTTCATATGAAAAATTCACAAAAGTTGTGAGAAGGAGTCCGGGAGTAACTGCAAAATCAAATCTTGGCTCAACTCCCTATCCATGACAAAACATGTTGTCCTAATTGTTCAATCAAATTGATCATGTTAAGGACTTATGTATGTACTGTAGTGTCATCAGTCATTCTAGATCGGAAGATGTGACGAACGAGATTTTTGTAATTTAATTTTAATATTTATTGAATTAAATAAATATTTTCGATGATTTAATTATTAGATTAAATAATTAATTAATGCAATTATGATAGATTAATTTAATTATATGTGTTATATTTACTAAATTAATGCGGAGAATTTTATTATTCAAAGTATGTAATTATGTGAGTTTATTGAATTAAAAGAAATATTTAATAAGCCTAATATTATTTTATAATTAATGAGAAAATTAATTATATGACTATGTGAAGTAATGAGAAATTATTATATTTTATTCAAATTAAATTAAATAATATATTTGAGTTATTGTATAAATAGGTGTGATATTATTAAACTATGGTATAAAGAATTTATTAAATTAAATGGAATTGAGCCATTTAAGATTAACCAAACGAAGCCCTATGGGGAGTTAATAGCAGTTAACCCATGATTGGGTTAACTGACCACTCTGTGCTCAATTATTTTATAAAGTACGACGTCTTCTTCTTCATTCGGCTAAGTCTAGAAAAGGAAAATTCAGAGAGAGATTGAGAAGTCTGAAGGAAATTGTGAGTGTGTAATCAAACAAGTATCTGTGAAAGGATCATCTCTTCTAATCTATACTCTGGGTAATTCCTATAACCAATTTTATTTACGTTGTTTAAGTTTTTAAGAAAATGGCTTTTATGTTCTGTAAACGCTCTGTAGTGAAAAAAGGTGTAACGATTATATGTTAATTATGTGATAAATGTTATCATATCGTGTTTTATTATATATATTGCATAAACCATATCATCAGTTCATAAAAACATGTCTTATATACTTTCTACAAAATTGCAGAGTATAGAAATATGGCTGTATGGCCCTTACTCGCAAATTTAATATGTCAAACATATATTGTGTCATAAATTTTATACCTTTATATAATTATGTATATTAAAACGAAGAGACCTAACTTTAAATGAACGGATTTGGTGTTATAACGAATCCGTAGTTCAGATTGAACCGTTGCCAGTGCTTCAATCATCAGATGACCGAACTCTACAATTCTGATGCAGCTCTTCTTGGACCTGATCGTAGTGTCATGTTGAATGTTTCTCATCGACTGGTTGAGATAACACTACGATCCTGAAGAGTGTGTTGATTTTCATGTTTTGTATTCAAAACTTTCAAAAATACTAAGAACAGTAAATTACATATGTTAATTATACAAATTATGTGTTATAACATGTTAAAATCATGCTAGAAGGGTTAAGTAATAGTTATGAGTATAAAATAACGTCTGATTATGCTTAATTTCATGTATTGATTCAAGAAATTGGTAAAAATTGGCATGTTCTGCGATTTTTGCAAACTGAGGTTCTGAGTCTGGTTCGCCACGTCGCAGCGCCGACTACAGGCATAAGACCCGCGCCGCAGCGCGAGCCACGCCATAGCGCCAGTAACCTGGCCACAGCTCGGGCCGCGCCGCAGCGCCGAAAGCAAGCACAACAGTGGCGCCGCAACGCCACTCTCCAGAATGTTCAGAAACTAAATTTTTAAAGTGTTCAAGTCCATGAATGAGATATTAACCTAAATTAATGAACATAAAAATATGTTAGAAGTATAATGAGATGTTAAAATAGATTCTTAACATGTCAATAATGTATTTAAGTGTGAATTGAATTATTGAATGCATAGTTAGCTTATTATTCGTGAGGTGTAAATTGTGTGACAATAAGTTTGATAAATTGACTAAGTATAGTCATAATCCGAGTTAGACAAAAAGAATGAACTTGTGATGATTAGTTACATTATAATTAACTAGTATTGTGAATATGAATAGTATGTAGGATTAAATCAAGGAACGTATATAATTAACGTGTAATCTACGCACGAGGCAAGTTTCCTAACCTTACTTGTATCATTATTCAAGTTTATATATTTCGCCGAGTAAATTCTTGTTATTATTAAATCAAGTTCAAATTGTTATATTGAAGATTATTTATCTTTTCAAAGTATGATTCTGTTATACAATACTTGTTATATTGTATACCTCTTGAGATTGTTATTCAATTTAAATATCATTTATTGTTGCACCTTGTTAGACTAGTGAATCTTTATTGATTCAACTAGTCCATAGTTGATGAACGTTCTAAATTTCAGAACCCTTATTGATTTATCCAAACCAAACTTCCTTTAGTGCAGACTCTAATGTCAAACTGAGATGAACAACCCTGTATAGGAATTACTTATGCGTTAGCATTAAGATATTGTGCATATTATGGTACTAAGGGTTGATCCCCCTAAGTACGAGAAGAAGAGTCCCTAGTCTTATGACTGTTAAAGGTTTTAAGTATAACCCTTGATACCTAGGACATAGTTCAAGGTCTTATGACCCTCAGAATTCTTTTGATTCTTCTTATTCATTCTTGATTCAAAAGTTGAATTTTATTTCAGAAGTCTTTGATTCACTCGCATGTTATTATATTGTTATTTCGTTGTTATACTTATAGGCAATCGTGCTCACTCTTGCGTAATAATAACATTGCAGTTAAGAACGAAAGATCCGATGAGCCTTCTACTAGCAAGGGTAAGGGAAAGATTAACAAGTGATGAAGACTTGTTGTTTTATGTGATGTTGAACTTATGTGTTAAGACTTATGTTGATGTTATGTAAGACTATAAATTGTTTATGTTTTCGCAGTTAAGATTTAAGGTTAGTATGACCTGGGATTGATGTATTTAATTCAGATGATGTAACTCCTTAAGGAGAGAATTTATTTCTACCTATTTATGTTTTAATTATTTTGGGTAGATAGACGTGATATTGAATAGCAAACACCAAATCATGTAGAAATTGAAGTACCGGATTTGGGGGTGTCACAGAAGAGCTCCTTAGATATCTGATATCTATCAGTCCTACTTTTCTCACCATCAACTACTTGATGTGCAAGAATATAGTAGGAGCATCCATAGTTTCATGCTGACGCTGAAGCTCGTTACTCATGGATGCGAGCATGATACATTGCGCTAACTGTGCATCATCTTGCCACTTTCTAAAAGTAGCAATCTCTTTCTCAGAGGCATTATATGCAACCATTGCAGGAAAGACGTATTAAGGACATAAGATAGCTTTTCAACCATGAGAACTATTCTAAAATTTCTTAACCAATTCGAGTAATTCGGTCCGGTTAATTAACATCTAATATGTTTCGCAGTGATAGTAATTTTAGACATTATAAAATTATATAAATGAATTTGTAATTAACAATATTTTAGCATACATTCTTTTATTAATTACTAAAATAAATTAGGTCTTATTTTAAATTGGTATCTCTCACTATTTTCATCAAACTATATTACCCTTACTTATATAGTTCGACAAAATCTAATTAAAGATTTGCTAGTGAGAATAAGGACCCCATTTCAAATGTATTTAGCCTTGTGGTGACACAACAAACTATATATAAATAAATAGGTAAACAACTCTTGTCAATTACATCAACTATGCAACTCCTTGTATTTTGCCTCTTAGATTATTTTGATCAAGTGGTGGCACATCAGAATCAAAATGATCTAAGTTAAGTCTAACCTAGCACTCCATATATTAAAAAAAGAAAAATATTGTCCTTGTGGTGACACAACAAAATAACATTGTTCAATTTTCTTTATAAACATCAAATGTGATAAAATTAGCATCTCAAAGAATTAAGATAAGTCTTGTGGTGACACAACAAACTTATGGTAATTAATTGATACTCTATTATTTTATCATGCTAGAAGGCGACGTTCGATATTCCAAATATCTTTGAATGCTTAGGACTTAATATAAAAAAATGAGAGGTTTGTTATTAATTTGTCTCATCTTGTTTAGCGTGCATGCACACACACACACACACACACACACACACACACACACACACACACACACATATATATATATATATATATATATACGCGTCATATTAATTAACATGCGAAGCATGTTCGCATAATATATATATATATATATATATATATATATATATATATATATATATATATATATATAGTATAAGCATGCACATATAGAATACTATATTCTACTCCGGATTGATTATGGACTTTTATTCTAGTTTGATTCACTAGAGCCACCAAGTGAACCAAAAGGTCAAATCCTAGGGGTGCAAGCATTAATATTTAAAATAACTATTATATTTAAACTCGGGCTCCATTACAAACGAGTCTTCAAGCGCTCCTTGCTCTTTGATCTCCAATTCTTCAAAATTAATTCTAATTATTCCTATTACAAAACTACTTAAAATAAATAGATACCTTGATCAGCAGTCAAGGGAAAATACATAGGAGGAGGATAGAATTTACATTAAGAAAAATTAGAGAATACGAGGTACGCAGACCCCATTTAATAAAACTCATACATTCATGCATCCAACTAAAATAAAATCTAATCACATTGGTCAATAGTCCATAATCAATCTCATTTATTATCATACACATCACCATATGCATCAATAAAGAACATTCATCTCATGAATAATAAACATTCAATATATATATTGATATCATTTAATGGGCAAACTTAGTTAGCATAAAATTTAATTTTCGAATCAAAATAAACTCCTTTATTTTAATTCAAATTTAAATAAAAATAAATATCTTTTATTTTAATTTATCCAATTTTGAATAAAATAAACCTTTTATTTTAATCAAAATCTTTAATCAAAATAAACTCCTTTATTTTAATTAATTATGGAATCCAATTCCAAGGAAAAATAAAAATAAAACTCTTTTATTAAAGGAAACACGGATTCTCTTTCCTATTCACAAATAAACTCATTTATTTTGAATAATATGAAATCTTATTTCATATCTAAATAAACTCTTTTATTTAAGGAAACATGGATTCTCTTTCCTATTCACAAATAAACTCTTTTATTTTGAATAATATGAAATCTAATTTCATATATAAATAAACTCCTTTATTTAAGAAAATATAGAATCCAATTTCAACTCCAATTAGTTATCATGGAATCCAATTCTAACTCTAATTAGTTAGCATGAAATTTAATTTTAAAATTAAAATAAACTATTTTATTTTAATATTAAACTAAACCTTTTATTTTATGATTAAAATAAAAATTTTATTTTAATTATAAAATAATTATATATATATATATATATATATATATATATATATATATATATATATAACGTGAATCTTGATCCTGTAACTTATTACTTTCATATCATGATTCACATTAATATATATCAATATACATATTAAATTAAAATAATTAATAATTCGCATAAAGGTTTGGCTCTGATACCACTGTTAGGTTTGTAATATTCATGAACGCAATCAAATTGCACAAAATAAGCGGAAGCATGGAAAATTAGAGTTTTAAAATTTTACAAACCATATACCCGGATCATCCTTTATGCATAATTATTAATTAAACGAAAAATATGAAGAACAAGAATCACACCCTTGAAGATTCGATCTTCCTCATGTACAAGTTCACCTCCAATCTTTTTCGCGTTCAACTTGAATCCACCGAGTATGGTTCCTTCCCTTGATCAATGTTAGCCACCCAAGTGTTTGGCCTCTAGAGGTGATCCATCAAGGATGAATAAATATTCAAGAAGATGGGTGTTTGGCAAAACCCTAATTTTTCTATCTCTCATAGAAAGGGTGTACTATCCCAACTATTAGAATCACGTATGTTGTGAAAAAGTCAACAACCCACGTCCATAATAAGACTCCTCTTATTTATAGATGTGGGCAACCCTCCTTAACATTTAAGGAATTGGGTTTTATTTTAATTAATTAAACTCCATTAATTAATTTAACCTCCTAATCTTATTAGAAATATATGAGAATATTTTTATTAATTAATTTTCAAACTCCTTTATGAATTAAATAATAATAATAGTAATAATAATAATAAGACTCCTCTTATTAATTTATATTTAATATTTCTAAAATATTAAATAATAAATATTAAGCTATTTAATTTATTCTATCACCATAGATTAAATTAAATATACTTAACTTATTATTACGATTATGCTATTTATTTCTTAAATAATTATTCTTCCTTTTATGGTGTGACCCTTTAGGTTCTCCATATTAAACCGGTTGTGAATAAATCGATTAGAACAATTCTAATTTTATTTAAATAAATAAATTAAACTATTAATTTATTTAAATAAATAATATTTATTCTACAATAGGGATAAGCCTCCCTAGCGATTAACGACTTTTCAGATAATATAAATTTTAACATTAATCATAAAAGAATATTTGAGTAAATAGTTACCGTACAATTCAATCCTTCCACCATACAATGTCCCAATTAAATATAAGACATAGAATTACTGTCAAGTTTTATTTTATTTAATTATATGTATTTCGACTCTTAAATGCACAACTCCAAATAATACAAATTAGAAACTACTATCCAATTTCATTATGCCTTGGCCAAGGACTACTGGGTTGTCATTTATCGAATCACATAGGATATTTTTCTTCTTTTACTAGAAGTGGTAGATTCTTTATTGATCATACATTATCTCCATGTAGAACTTATTATACCCAAGCATACCTTTTGATATACCCTAAGGGTCTTAAGGAATAAGTCAAAATATAACTCATCATACACAAGATACTATGATGATCTCAAGTCCAAGGATCACTTGTACTACTATCACTACAGGAATTCCTATTGACAGGCAAGTAAAACTCTATTAGTTATTCCTTAGTGAGCCACGTTCAGTGAACTTATTATCTAATAAGCACCTACATACTTGCTTTAGTGTCTCTACATAAATAATCATGAGATCAATCATCCTCATCCAATGAGCAAGCAACGTATGTACCAATCTATTCGGATTCACTAATCCCCAATTTAGTAATTCAACGATTGGAAACTATTTTAGTTTTAAGCTTGCTAAGAATTTAGATCTCATTAGAATGATCATCATCATTATTCTAAAAGTATTGCTTAAAACTATGGGTTTATCACATATTATAAAGCAGCATCATGTAGATAATTAAAAGCCTTTAATAAATTAATACTTTTTATTAATAAATGAATAAGATTGTTATAAAGTATATACTTTATCATCAAACATGATTGGCTTGTGTGTATACTACTTTCAATTATTATTATTATTATTATTATTATTATTATTATTATTATTATTATTATTATTATTATTATTATTATTATTATTATTATTATTATTATTATTATTATTATTATTATTATTATTATTATTATTATTATTATTATTATTATTATTATCTTAATTTAAGGCAACATTTTAATAGTCGTTGCAAAAAGCTGTATAAAATATGCAACGAAAATAAAAATTGTTGCCAATGAATGTGGTCCATATTAGGCAACGAAATATAACAACAAAAAAGTTGTCGTTGCCCACGATGAGGAGAAATTAAGCGGTTAGAATGCTTTATCATCAAACATGATTGGCTTGTGTGTATACTACTTTCAATTATAACTGTTATTATTATTATTAATATTATTATTATTATTATTATTATTATTATTATTATTATTATTATTATTATTATTATTATTATTATTATTATTATTATCTTAATTTAAGGCAACATTTTAATAGTCGTTGCAAAAAGCTATATAAAATATGCAACGAAAATAAAAATTGTTGTCAATGAATGTGGTCTATATTAGGCAACGAAATATAACAACAAAAAAGCTTTCGTTGCCCACGATGAGGAGAAATCAAGTGGTAATAAATTTTGCAACGAATTTCTAACGAATTTTGTTTTCAAATTTTACAACTACTTATGAATTTCGTTGTAAAAAGTGAAAGCCTGACACAATCTGCAACGAAGGACAAGTTTAGTTGCTAAACATACACTTTTAGCAACGACTTTATAAATCGTTGCCTGAAAAATCGTTGCTAAAGCCCCATTTTGGCAACAAAAAAACTTTCGTTGCCCACGATGACGGGAAAGCAAGTGGCCAAAAATTTTGCAACGAATTTCTAACGAATTTTTTTTCAACCAATGAATTAGCAACGAAATTTTGTAATGACTTATGAATTTCGTTGTAAAAAGTGAAAGTCTGACATAATCTGGAATGAAGGACAAATTTCGTTGCCAAACATATACTTTTAGCAACGACTTATAAAGTCGTTGCCCGAAAAATAATTTCAAAAGGCCCATTTTTTTGTAGTGCAAAGATTTAAGTCAAGATATGAAATTACTGAAAGAAGTATGCACACAAGCCAATCATGTTTGATGATAATGCATATACTTTGTAACAATCTTATTCATTTATTAATAAAAAGTATGAATTTATTAAAGGCTTTTAATTATCTACATGATGCTATTTTATAATATGTGATAAACCCATTATTTTAAGCAATGCTTTTAGAATAATGATGATGATCATTCTAATGAGATCTAAATTCTTAGAAAGCTTAAAACTAAAATAGTTCCCAATCGTTGGATTACTAAATTGGGAATTAGTGAATCTGGATAGATTGATACATACGTTGTTTGCTCATTAGATGAGGATGATTGATCTCATGATCATTTGTGTGGAGACACTAAAGCAAGTATGTAGGTGCTTATTAGAGAATAAGTTCACTGAACGTGGCTCGCTAAGAAATACCTAATGGAGTTTTACTTGTCTGTCAATAGAAATTCCTGTAGTGATAGTAGCACAAGTGATCTTTGGACTTTAGATCATCATAGTATCTTGTGTATGATGAGTTATGCTTTGACTTATTTTTTAAGACCCTTAGGGTATATCAAATGGTATGCTTGGGTATAATAAGTTGTACATGGAGATAATTTATGATCAATAAAGAATCTACCACTTCTAGTAAAAGAAAAAAAAGTATTTTATGTGATTTGATAAATGACAACCCAGTAGTCCTTGGCTAAAGCAGAATGAAATTAGAAAGGAGTTTCTAATTTGCATTATTTGTTGTGCATTTAAGAGTCGAAATACATATAATTAAATAAAATAAGACTTGACAGTAATTTTATGTCTTATATTTAATTGGGACATTGTATGGTGGAAGGATTGAATTGTACGACAACTATTTACTCAAAGGTTCTTTTCTGATTAATGTTGAAATCTATATTATCTGAAAAGTCGTTAATCGCTAGGAAGACTTATTCATATTGTATAATAAATATTATTTAGTTAAATAAATTAATAGTTTAATTTATTTATTTAAATAAGATTAGAATTGTTCTAATTGATTTATATACAACCGATTTAATATGGAGAACCTAAAGGGTCACACCATAAAAGGAAGAATAATTATTTAAGAAGTTAATGGCATAATCGTAATAATAAGTTAAGTATATTTAATTTAATCTATGGTGATAAAATAAATTAAATAGTTTAATATTTATTTTTTAATATTTTAGAAATATTAAATATAAATTAATAAGAGGAGTCTTATTATTATTATTACTATTATTATTATTTATTTCCTAAAGGAGTTTGGGAATTAATTAATAAAAGTACTCTTATATATTCCTAATAATATTAGGAGACTAATTAATTAAAAGAGTTTAATTAATTATTCCTAATAAGATTAGGAGCTTAATTAATTAAAATAAAATTCAATTCCTTAATTATTAAGAAGGGTTGCCTACATCTACAAATAAGAGGAGTCTTATTATGGGTGTGTGGAGTTGTTGACTTTTTCACAACAAACGTGATTCTAATTGTTGGAGAGTACGCTCTTTTTATATGAGAGATAGAAAAACTAGAGTTTTGCCAAACACTCATCTTCTTGAATTTTTCTTATTCCTTAGTGGATCACCTCTAGAGGCCAAACAGTTGGGTGACTAACATTAATCAAAGGAAAGAATCAAACTCGGTGGATTCAAGTTTAACGCGGAAAGAATTTGGAGGTGAACTTGTATTTGAGGGAACTCGAATCTTCAAGAGTATGATCCTTGTTCTTTATCTTTTCGTTTAATTAATAATTGCGCATAAATGATGTTTCAGGTATATGGTTTGTAAAATTTTAAAACTCTGATTTTCTACGTTTCCGCTTATTTTGTACAATTTGATTGCGTTCATGAATATTACAAACCTAACAGTGACATCAGAGCCAAACCTTTATGCGAATTATTAATTATTTTAATTTAATAAGTATATTAATGTGTTTAGAATAATTTAATTGGGCATAATTTTATTGTATACAATTTTAAAAAAAATAGAAAAAATCGGTATTCCCGATCTATTTTTTGTATTTCGTTGGTAATGTGATGTATATATATTGTATATGATTACCTCACATAAGTATGAATATGTGATTCTGTTTATGTGACTTACGTGATTCCTATTATATATATATATATATATATATATATATATATATATATATATATATATATATATATATAATAATAATAATAATAATAATAATAATAATAATAATAGATTACCTTGCGTTAATTGCATTTCAAATATTATAAATATCCAAGGGATTAGGGATTCATAGAATTATTATATATATGATATATGATATAAAGTTACTATATATTATATACATGAAATCCTGTTTCGTCATTTGATTCCATGCCGGTTAAGATTATATATATATATATATATATATATATATATATATATATATATATATATATATATATATATATATATATTTTATATCTTAATTAATAATTAAAATGTTTATTTTAATCTTAAAATTAGATTTCATGTTAACTAATTATAGTTGGAATTAGATTCCATGATAACTAATTGAAGTTGAAATTGGATTCCATGTTTCCTTAAATAAAGGAGTTTATTTAGATATGAAATAAAATTTCATATTATTCAAAATAAAGGAGTTTATTTGTGAATAGGAAAGAAAATCCGTGTTTCCTTAAATAAAAGAGTTTATTTAAGATATGAAATAAGATTTCATATTACCCAAAATAAAGGAGTCTATTTTGACAAGGAATTAGATTCCATAATTAATTAAAATAAATAAGTTTATTTTGATTAAAGATTTTTATTAAAATAAAATAATTTATTTTATTTAAAATAGGATAAATTAAAATAAAAGAGATTTATTTTGATTTAAATTTGGATTAAAATAAAAGAGTTTATTTTGATTCAAAATTAGATTTTATACTAACTAAATTTGCCCATTAAATGATATCAGTATATATATTAAATGTTTATTATTCATGAGATGAATGTTATTTATTGATGCATATGGTGATGTGTATGATAATAAATGGGATTGATTATGGACTATTAACCAATGTGATTGGATTTTATTTTAGTTAGATACATGAATGTATGAGTTTTATTAAATGGGGCCTGCGTACCTCGTATTCTCTAATTTTTCTTAATATAAATTCTATCCTCCTCCTATGTACTTCTCCTTGACTGCTGATCAAGGTTTCTATTTATTTTAAATAGTTTTGTAATATGAATAATTAGAATTAATTTTGAAGAATTAGAGATCAAGGAGCAAGGAGCGCTCGAAGACCCGTTTGTAATGGAGCCCGAGTTTAAATGTAATAGTTATATTTAAATATTAAATCTTGCACCCCTAGGGTTTGACCTTTTGGTTCACTTGGTGACTCTAGTGAACCAAACTAGAATAAAAGTCCATAATCAATCCGGGTAGAATATAGTATTCTATATGTGCATGCTAATACTATATGTATTGCATATTATGCAAACATGCTTCACATGTTAATTAATATGATGCGTATTTTATATATATATATATGTGCATGCGCTAAACAAGATGAGACAAATTAATAACAAAACCCTCAAATAAATTATATTAAGTTGTAACGTTCAAAAGATATTTGGAATATCGAACGTCACCTTCTAGCATGATAGAAATAATAGAGTATTGAATATTTAATATGAGTTTGTTGTGCACACACAAGGCAAGTATTAAATATTTAAGATGTTATTTTTATTACATATGATGTTTATAAGGAATTGAACATTACTTCTTTATTGTGCACACACAAGGACTGTAGTTTTCTCTTCACTTATATGAAAATGTTGAGTCTGACTTAACTTAAATCATTTTAGTTCGGATGTGCACACACTTGACCATTATGATCTAAGAGACAAAATACAATGAGTTGCATAGTTGATGTAATTGACAAGAGTTGTCTACCTATTTATTTATATATAGTTTATTATGCACACACAAGGCTTTATACATTTGAAATGAGATCCTTATTCTCACTAGCAAATCTTTAATTAGATTTTGTTGAACTATGTAAGTGAGGGTAATATAGTTTAAAGAAAATAGTGAGAGATAACAATTTAAAATAAGATCTAATTTATTTTGGTAATTAATAAAAGAATATATGCTAAAATGTTGTTAATTACAAATTTATTTACAGAATTTTACAATGTCTAAATTACTATCACTGCGTAGCATATTAGATGCTAAATTAATCGGACCGAATTAAACGGATTGGTTAAGAAATTTGAGAATAGTTCTCATGGCTGAAAAGCTATCTTATGTCCTTAATACGCATATCTCTGCAATGGTTGCAGACAATGCCTCTGAGGAAGACATTGCTGCTTTTAGAAAGTGGCAAGATTATGCACAGTTGACTCAATGCATAATGCTTGTATCCATAAGTAATAAGCTTCAGCGTCAGCATGAAACTATGGATACTCCTACTATACTCCTGCACATCAAGTAGTTGATGGTGAGAGAAGTAGGACTAACAGATATCAGATATCTAAGGAACTCTTCCGATCTAGAATAACCGATGACACTACAGTACAGATAAAAGTTATTAACATTATCAATTTGATTGATCAATTAAGACAACAGATTTTGTCATGGATGGAAAGTTGAGCCAAGATTTGATCTTGCACTCACTCCCGAACTCATTTCACAATTGTTATGAATTTTTCAAATGAACAAGCTAGATATCAACCTCGCTGATTTGCTTAACATGTTGAAAAATATTGAGAGTCACTTTCCAATCAAGAAAGACCATGTCTTACTGGAAGGGGCCAAAGGATCTTCTAAAAAGAAGAACGATTCTAAGAAGGGAAATAAGAAAGGCGAAAACAAATGATAATAAGAACAAAACTAATACGGATAGCAAAGGAGTTTGCTTCCACTGCAATAAGCCTGGACACTGGAAAGAAACTGCAAAAAGCATCTTGCAGAGGCTAACCAAAAGAAGCTTAGTGAAGTTTCGGTTACAAATATAATTTTGTTCATGATTTAATTTTTTTCTTTAAGTCAAGGTTCTACTTGGGTATTGGATATCGGCTTTAGTTCTCATAAATATAGATTTATGAAAGAACCAAGCAGTAGTAGAAAGTTAAACAAAGATAAGTAATCTTATATGTGGGAAATGAAGTAAAGGTTGCTACATTAGCCATAGGAACTTATTGTTTAGCATTGCCTACGGGCAAGTCTATTAAGTCAATAAGTTGTTATTGTATTCCAGTTCTCGTTAGAAACATTATTTCTATTTTATTATTGGACAATGAAATCTTTGGTATTATAATTAAGAACAATTATTATTCTCTTTATAATAATAATGTTTTGTATAGAACTGAAATATTACTTAATGGATTTTGTGTAATTTACTTACGTGAAAATATATTTTATAAATTGAATAAACTAGTATAAGAAAATGAGATGGTCATTCAAAGAGTTAAATGTGTGTATTTGTTGAAATACAAGTATGAATTATTTGAAAGGTTCAAAGAATTAAAAAGTAAAACAAATTGGCAAAGTATTAAGATTCTTTGATCGGATCAAGGAAGGAATACTTGTGCAATGAGTTTCTAAATCATCTCAAATTGTTTTCTCACAATGGACGCCTCCTGATACGTAATAATTGATTGGTGTATCTGAAAGAAAAAATTGTACCTTGTTGGACATGGTGCGGTCTATAATGATTTTACCGACATTCCAGTATCCTTCTGGGATAATGTCCTAGAAATGGTTGCATATCTACGAAAAAGATAACCTCAAAATCCGGCCACAAGACTCCATAAAAGTTATGGATAGGAAGGATCCCTAATTTTAAGTAAATTAAGATAAGGGCTATCCACCTTATGTGAAAAGGTTTCAAAGGATAAGCTTGGGACAAGATTTAACAAGTACAGATTTATGGGACATCCTAAAGTAAGTTTAGGGTATATGTTCTATAATCCTACTTAGAAAAAGGTGTTTGTTACAAAACATGCTACCTTCTAAGATAAAGATATTTATCATTTAAGGGGCTAGTGGGAGGATAATACATCTTGAAGAGTTCAAGAACCACAAAACATAATAAGTCAAATAAGAGGAACCTATAGATAGACCTATTGTACCACAACCGAATTGTAAATTTGGAATAGTATCGAAGATACCAGTGAGGTATGGATTCATCATGGATGATGATGATGAGGTACGCATCATAGAAGATGATGATCTAGTTACATACGGTGAGGTAAGAGTTGTAGACACTCAGAGAAATGGATTGAAGCAAGCTTCTCATAAATGAAACATTCATTTTGATGAAACAATCAAAAGAGTTTGATTTTATCAAAAACAAGAATGAACCTAGTGTGTACAAAAGGGTCAGTGGGAGCATCGTGACATTCCTAGTATTATATGTTGATATACTACGGATATGGAATGTCACGCCAATGCTAGAATCAGTAAAGATAAAGTTGTCTAAACATTCCTCCATGAATAATTTGGGAAGAATATCGTAATTGAGGATACAAATCTATATAATAGATTCAAGAGGATACTTGACTTAACCCAAGGAATGTATATTCATTTGATGCTAAAGTCGTTTAGCATGGCAAACTCTAAGAGTTGTCTCATGTTGATGAGCCATGGAGTGTATCTCTCTTAATAGTCCCCATAGACTCATAAAAGAGAGATCGCATGAGTAACTATCATGTATGCAATGAAATGTACGAGACCTGATGTTGATCAGTCATATTATAGAGAAGTTCACTATGAGTCTGTGAAAAACATCTTAAAGTACTTAACCGGCACTAAGGATGTGATCATATACATGGTGGGTCTGAATTAAAACTAGAGGGCTTAACATACTCGAGTTTTTTCAGACAGACCAAGACGACAGAAAATACACTTTAAGGTAAAGCGTTACCTTGAACAGTGGTGCAGTGAATTGGAAAGGTTCCAAACAGCAAAGAGTTGCTAGTTTAGTGATAAAGACAAAGTATATAGCTATAAATGAAGCTACAAGTTGATTGTTTAGATAAAAAGTTCATTACAGAACTAGGAATAGTTCCTAAGTCTCATCTTGGATCTAAACATGTGTTGTGGCACTTTCATTTGATTATAGGAATCATTTAAAGATGAGAAATCACTATAGATATAGTGGACTCTCAAAAACAATATTACTTATCCATTAACTAAAGCTTATCCAACAGCTGGATAATCGTCACTTAGAGAAGAAGGGCATGAGATACCATATCAATTGGCTTTAGTGCAAGTGGGAGATTGAAAGTTGTATGCACACAAGCCAATCGTGTTTGATGATAAAGCATATACTTTGTAACAATCTTATTCATTTATTAATAAAAAGTATTAATTTATTAAAGGCTTTTAATTATCTACATGATGCTGTTTTATAATATGTGATAAACCCATAGTTTTAAGCAATGCTTTTAGAATAATGATGATGATTATTCTAATGAGATCTAAATTCCTAGAAAGCTTAAAACTAAAATAGTTCCTAATCGTTGGATTACTAAATTGGGCATTAGTGAATTCGGATAGATTGGTACATACGTTTCTTGCTCATTGGATGAGGATGATTGATCTCATAATCATTTGTGTGGAGACACTAAAGCAAGTATGTAGGTGCCTATTAGAGAATAAGTTCACTGAACGTGGCTCGCTAAGGAATACCTAATGGAGTTTTACTTGTCTGTCAATAAGAATTCATGCAGTGATAGTAGTACAAGTGATCCTTGAACTTGAGATCATCATAGTATCTTGTGTATGATGAGTTATACTTTGACTTATTTCTTAAGACCCTTATGGTATATCAAAGGGTATGCTTGGGTATAATAAGTTGTACATGGAGATAATGTATGATATCAATAAAGAATCTACCACTTCTAGTAAAAAAAGAGAAATGTCCTATGTGATTCGATAAATGACAACCCAGTAGTCCTTGGCCAAGGAAGAATGAAATTAGAAAGGAGTTTCTAATTTGTATTATTTAGAGTTGTGCATGTAAGAGTCGAAATACATATAATTAAATAAAATAAGACTTGACAGTAATTTCATGTCTTATATTTAATTGGGACATTGTATAGTGGAAGGATTGAATTGTACGGTAACTATTTACTCAAAGGTTCTTTTATGATTAATGTTGAAATCTATATATTATCTGAAAAGTCGTTAATCGCTAGGAAGGCTTATCCCTATTGTAGAATAAATATTATTTATTTAAATAAATTAATATTTAATTTATTTATTTAAATATAATTAGAATTGTTCCAATTGATTTATCTACAACCGGTTTAATATGGAGAACCTAAAGGGTCACACCATAAAAGGAAGAATAATTATTTAAGAAGTTAATGACATAATCGTAATAATAAGTTAAGTATATTTAATTTAATCTATGGTGATAGAATAAATTAAATAGCTTAATATTTATTATTTAATATTTTGAAAATATTAAATATAAATTAATAAGAGGAGTCTTATTATTATTATTTAATTCCTAAAGGAGTTTGGGAATTAAATAATAAAGTACTCTCATATATTCTTAATAATATTAGGAGACTAATTAATTAAAAGAGTTTAATTAATTATTCCTAATAAGATTAGGAGCCTAATTAATTAAAAAAATTTAATTAATTAAAATAAAACCCAATTCCTTAATTGTTAAGAAGGGTTGCCTACATCTATAAATAAGAGGAGTCTTATTATGGGTGTGTGGAGTTGTTAACTTTTTCACAACAGACGTGATTTGTTGGATAGTACGATCTTTTTCTATGAGAGATAGAAAAACTAGGATTTTGCCAAACACCCATCTTCTTGAATCTTTCTTCTCCTTGGTGGATCACCTCTAGAGGCCAAACACTTGGGTGACTAACATTGATTAAAGGAAGGAACCAAACCCGATGGATTCAAGTTGAACGCGAAAAGAATTTGGAGGTGAACTTATACCTGAGGAAGCTTGAATCTTCAAGGGTATGATTCTTGTCCTTTATCTTTTCGTTTAATCAATAATTGCGCATAAAGGATGATCCGGGTATATGGTTTGTAAAATTTTAAAATTCTAATTTTCCACGTTTCCGCTTATTTTCTGCAATTTGATTGCGTTCATGAATATTACAAACCTAATAATTCTTGTCTACGCAATTCCAATCTCATAATTGGCCAGATTAACTTCAACTATCTAACAAGCTGGAATCATGCACTACTAACTAAATGTAACACAATAAACATTTAAATAACTACTATTTTTGACATTTTTCAATTTTCAATTTTTTTTATATATAAAACTCAGATAAAAGAACGAAGACTATTTACACAACTATTCAGAAAAACTAAACTACACTATACTAATATAGAAAACTAACATGCAATGCAAAATTAAACCAAAATGAAATAACAATGCAAAGCTACACTAACACATGCAAAACTATACTAACACATGAACAAAACACCCCCAAACTTAAAACTAACAATGTCCTCATTGTTAAATATATGGAAATAAAGCACAGAGGACTTCCCTATATTGACTAAGCAGGAGGTGGCACCTCCTAGACATCTGAGTCTGAAGGTGGATATGCAGGCATCGGTTGTAGCATGGGAAACTGCAATGATTCAGCAGCAATAGGGTTTAGATGAGCGAATGCCTTTGTCAAGGATGCATTTAAAGCGTTTTGAGTAGCAAATGCATGGTCCTGCCATGCTGTATTCCTTTTCAACTTTCGATCCTTTATCTTGTCTCTAGCATCTATGTGGCGCTCCAAGCTTCAAAATTGAGTGTTGAACATGTATTTTGTTAGCCTAGAAGCACGAGGCGCAACCACATCTTCACCCTCAGACATCTCATCTGCCCTAAACTCATCATCCTCTAAACTTGTTTCTGTCTCCTCCTCCTCCGGAGCATCTAGAAATATGAAACCCAACCCACGAGGGTGTGACTCGCCTCCTTGCCAGATTGAATATTATGTAATTAGTTGCACGTCTAACAAATGTAGGGGCTACAGTACAGGCTCATCTGTCGTCCATCTCAAGCCCGACTGACGACATAGTCCATAAATCAATGATGGGTGACGCAACCCCCTAGAAAATGGGCCTCGTAGATAGTGCTGGATAGAAAAACTGATGACCTCTCCAATGTTGATATCAAAATCCTTCACGATAGAATAAAGCAGCAACACCTTCTCTTTTTTAACCTCGCTCGTGTGTTGGGATGGAAACAACTTTGCACAGAGAAAGGCGTACCAAATCTTCCCGTATAAGCTTAAGTCTTTGCTCATAAACAGTGGTCCTCCTTTCTCCCCTTTTACCCATGTTGTATCGGGCTTTGAAATCTCAGTCAGAATTTGGTCATAATCGAGATTGTTGTCTCGCAACTGTGCATACTGGCATAAGGCTAGGGCCCTCACATTATAGAACTCGTTGATCGCCTCTAGACCAAATGACACTTGCTTTCCTTGTACGAATGCGACGATGGAGCCTTATCTTTTGCATTCGAGTAGAATTCCTTTTATTATTGTCACAACCGCTAGGTCTAGTTGGTCAGTGAAATTATCCCAGCCCTGCTTATGAATCTGTCGCCGCATCTGCCCATCAAACAATTTTGGCCTCAATCCTCGCTCGGGTATCAGTGCCTTCTAGGCTAAGTAGTCAAATTTATCCACCGCTGCGGCACTGAAAAATTTCATTTTGTCGAAACTTCATGCGGGTAGTGAAGATCCTTCACCCCGTTGTTGCTTGATTGGTGTCTTCAAAGCCATGGTGTATCAAATTTAGCAAAATCCCCCAAACTTACTCACTTGGACGTTTCATCGAACACTTGGTGTGTATAATATCATAAAGAATAAAATCCACCCCCAAATTGCAAAATAAGTAACAAGTATGAGGAAAAGTAACTAAGAATTCTTACCCACTGTTGAATTCGGTTCACTTGATGTGTAAGTAGTGATTCCCTTCCAATTTAAGAGCTTTCTCCGATCTTCCTCGCTTGCAGGCTTAACAATACTAATGAAACCCTAATTTTGTGATGGAAAGATGGAACTAGTGTGGAATTTATGCAATTATAGTTAGATTATGTATAAAAGTGTAATAAAGTGCCGAATTTGGTGGGATGTGGGAGGTTTGGGCCTATTTCGTGGGTTTAAGATCGGTTTGTGTGAGAAGGAAGTGTAGAAGTCGCGTCTGGAAACTGATTTTAAAAACTGAATTCCGTGAAGCCCACTGGGGCGGGCCCCATTTATACTGTAAACCCCTGCCGGGGCGAGAAAAGACTGAGGACCCCCTCTCGCTGGGGCGGGTTAGAATAGAGACCACCCCCACTGGGGCGGGTATATCAGGCTTGGTTTGGGCCCGCCGGGGCGGGGTATTGTTTCCTGCCAGACATACTGTTTGCTTTTGAATCTGTCCTACACGTGCGTAAACTTCATTCTCAGTTCTTGAAATCAAATAAAAACCACAATTAGAGCTAGTCCCATAGAAATTGAGCAAGAAAGTTGTGATCAACACACAATGACTAACTTCCACATAACTAACTATCCTATTAATTGTAAAAAAAATTGACTACTAAATACTGATAACTAATACGAATTATTGAATTATACAATTTAAATTTAAATACTAAAATAATATGAAAATTAGGTTGCCTCCCAATAAGCGCTTGATTTTAAGTCTTTCAACCTGAGTACTCCCTGTTTCATGTTGCATTGGCAAGAGTGATTGAGGTTGCTTGGTGATCGAGGTCACCACCCCAATAGTGCTTTAAGCGTTGTCCGTTTACTTTGAAAGTTTCTAGCAGATTTTGGCTATACAATTCAACGGTGCCATGTGGATAGACTGTTTTGATGGTGAATGCCCCCGACCATCTTTATTTGAGTTTCCCGGGGAACAGTCTCAATCGAGAGTTGTACAATAACACAGCTTGGCCCGGTTTGAACTTTCTTTTCAAAATTTTATGGTCGCGTCACATCTTGACCTTTTCTTTATACAACTTGGAGTTCTCGTACACTTGCAGATGAAATTTATCTAACTCGTTAAGTTGAAGCAGTCTTTTCTCCCCCGCTGTTGTAAGATCGAAATTTAACTTTTGTATGGCCCAGTATGCTTTATGTTGAAGTTCGACTGGGAGGTGACACACTTTTTCATAGATAAGTTGATATGGAGATATACCAATCGGTGTCTTGTACGCTGTGTGATATGCCCATAAAGCATCATCCAATTTCAGAGACCAATCTTTTCTGTTCAGATTCATAATTTTCTCTAAAATTCTTTTCACCTCTCTATTCCAAACTTCGGCTTGGCCACTTGTTTTGGGATGATAAGCAGTCATAATTCTATGGTTGACCCCATATTTATCCAAGAGAGATGTGAAGATCTTATTACAGAAGTGACTTCCCTCGTCACTTATAATTGTTCTTGGCATGCCAAATCTTATAAAGATGTTCTTTTATAGAAATTTCAAGACAACTTTGGCATCATTTGTCGAGAGTGCTACAGCTTCAACCCACTTAGACACGTAGTCTACTGCCAGCAAAATATATAGATTGTTATATAAAGGCAGAAAAGGTCCTATAAAATTAATACCCCATACATCGAAAACTTCCACTTCTAAGATCATGTTGAGCGGCATCTCATACCTTTTTGATATATTGCCCACGCTTTGGCATCGATTAAAGTTTTTCACGAATTGGTGTGAATCTTCGAACAAGGTGGGACAGTAGAATCCTGCCTGAAGAACTTTTGTAGCTGTTCTTTTACTTCCATAGTGTCCCCTATATAAAGATGTGTGGCGTGCATGCAAGATGTTGTTCACTTCACTTTGGGGCACGCATCGACGAATCATCTTGTCCGCACACTATCTGAACAAATATGACACATCCTACATATACCATTTTACATCATATAGGAATTTCTTCTTCTGCTGACCATTAAAATTCTGAATTAACCCCAAACGGTTGATCATTCAAAAATGATTTGTTGATTAACACTTTATATGCCTTGTTGTTGTATTTTCCAACCACGAAAGATGATCAGGTACCTGATTTTCTGTCCCATTCTTATCTTTGATTTCTAAGTCGAACTCTTGAAGGAGTAGAATCCAACAAATAAGTCTAGGCTTTGCATCTTTCTTCAAAATTAGATACCGTATCACCGAATGGTTGGTGTACACTACAACCTTTGTTCCTATCAGATATGAGCGAAATTTTTCAAAGGCATACACGACCGTAAGTAATTCCTTCTTGGTAGTTGTGTAATTCAATTGCGCTTCCGTAAGGGTTTTACTTGCATAGTAAATCGCATGAAAAATCTTATCTCGGCGTTGTCCCAAAACAGCCCCTACCATATAATCACTAGCATCACACATCAGCTCAAAATGACATCGTCCAATCCGGTGCTATGATTACAGGTGTTGTTGTCAACTTCTTCTTTAACTATTCAAACACCGTTAAACACTCGTCGTAAAATCTGAAAATTGCATCTTTTCCAATAAACTGCATAATGGTTTTGCAATCTTCAAAAAATCTTTTATAAACTGATGGTAGAATCTAGCATGACTGAAAAAACTGCGAATCCGTTTCACTGATGTCGAGGGAGGAAGATTCTCAATTGTTTCTAATTTTGCACGATTTACTTCCAACCCCTTTGAAGAGACTTTGTGCCCAAAGATAATCCCTTCTTCGACCATGAAATGACATTTTTCCCAGTTTAACACTAGATTGGTTTCCATGCATCGTTTCAGTACCATAACTAGATTCTCTAGACAATTGTTAAAAGTATCCCCATACACTAAAAAGTCATCCATGAAAACCTCTATATTGCGTTCCACTATATCCGAGAATATTGCCATCATACATCTCTGAAAAGTCGTCGGTGCATTACACAATCCAAATGGCATCCTCTTAAAGGCATAGGTGCTATATGGGCATGTGAACGTCATTTTCTCTTGGTCTTCCGGTGCAATGATAATCTGATTATACCCTAAATAACCATCTAACAAATAGTAGTACTCATGCCCAGCCAATCTATCCAACATCTGATCAATGAAATATAAGGGGAAGTGATCCTTTCGGGTTACCTTGTTAAGTTTCCTGTAATCCATCCATACCCTTCAACTGGTCACTGTCCGAGTCGGTATCAACTCATTATCTTCATTGGTCACGACTGTTATCCCACCTTTCTTTGGGACACATTTCACTGGGCTTACCCATGAACTGTCTAAGATAGGGTAGATTATCCCAACATTCAGCCATTTTAGAATTTCTTTCTTCACTACCTCTTTTATGATCGGGTTGAGCCTCCATTGCTGTTCCACTGTCGATTTTTCCTCATCTTCCAGGAATATCTTGTGCATACAGAATGAAGGATTTATCCCCTTGATATCAGCAATTCTCCATCCTATAGCAGACTTGTACTCTCGAAGAACCCTCAACAACTTACTTTCCTGCTAATCGTTAAGTGCAGATGAAATAACAACAGTTAAAGTAGATGAATTACCCAAAAATGTATACCTGAGGTGTTTAGGAAGAGGTTTTAGTTCTAGTGTAGGTGGTTCCTCTAGTGAGGGTATCATCCATGCTGATGCTTTTTCTGCAGTTTCTAAAGGCTCAAACGAAATTTTGAATCTACTCACTCTCGGTAACGCATCCAACATGTGCAAATAATCGATAAACTTGAGATCATCTAAGTCAACATGTCCCAACAGTGTGTTTTCCAACGGGTCCCTGTCCATACCTCGAATCAAATCTTCACTAACAATTTTTTCGATCACATCCATTGTAAAACATTCTTCCTCATCCGTACGGAATTTCATAGCTTTGAAAACATTGAACTTAAACTCTTGGTCTTGGACTCTTATAGTTAACTCTCCTTTTTGCACATCAATTAGAGTCCTCCCAATTGCTAAGAATGGTCTCCCTAAAATAATTGGAATGCTTTTATCTTCTTAATAGTCAAGGATAATGAAGTCTGCTGGAAGTATAAACTTATCCATATTTAACAATATATCTTTAACAATTCCCCTCGGGTAAGTAACTGATCTATCCGCAAGCTGTAGTGATATCTTCGTGGGTTTCAGTGTCGGCAAATCTAACTGAGTGTACACTGATAATGGCATGAGATTCACACTCGCACCCAAATCACACAAACATTTGTTAAAGGACATGCTTCCAATAGTGGAAGGAATGGTGAAGCTACCCAGATCCTTCAACTTCGGAGGTAATTTCCTTTGCAATATTGCACTACACTTCTCCGTCAATGCAACAGTCTCATAATCTTACAATTTCTTCTTCCTTGACAAAATACCATTCATAAACTTAGCATAACTCGACATCTGTTCTAGGGCTTCTGCAAACGGAATATTTATATGTAGCTTTTTAAGATTTCTAAGAACTTAGAGAACTGTTTGTCTAGATTTTGCTTTTGAACCCTTTGTTGAAATGGTGGTGGATGATAGACAACTGGTACAACATCTGCATGTTCCTTATTCACTTGTCCTTCTTCACCTTTTGTCTCTTCAACCACTTTTTCTTCAATTTCCTTAACATCTTTCTTTGACGAATTTTCTGCACTTTTCCCCTCTAGATGTTTTCCGCTCCGTAATGTAATAGCTTGACACTGCTCATGATTTCCCCTAGGGTTCTTTTCAGTGTCACTCGGTAAAAACCCTTGAGGTCAATTATTCAAGGACAACGTAAGCTATCCCATTTGATTTTCTAGATATTTAATTGCAGCTGCCTGCGTTTTCATTGTCGCCTCATTACCGGATATATACTTCAGAAGTCGCTCCTCCAAATCTGACTTCTTTTTATGATGCGGAGCTAACTGTTGGTGCTAGTTTTGAAAACTGGGGGGATATGATGGTTGCGGAGCTTGCTGCGGATTCTGATTGTTGCTCCACGAAAAGTTTGGATGGTTCATTGCCCCCAGATTGTATGTGACAAAATGAGAATTTAGATATTTAATAAAATCCGAAAATGATGGATTAAAGGTATAATAATAGACCTAGACAGGAAATAAGAGTATGGATTTGATATTTTTGTGAAGGATTTTGGTGGATTTATAAATCTTTGGTAATAAGACTTATAGGGTTTTGTATATATGTGTACAGTGATTGTATATGTGTACAGAATTGTGGTTTAGGATCAATTATTGATCAAGATAAGTGTAACTTTAGCAAACCATAAAGTTATGTTAAGAACTTTGACGTTCAGTTAGTAAACCCTAGCGATTGCTAAGAAACCCTAATACAGGCTCTGGAAACCCTAATTTTAGTTCTGGGAATCCGAAACCCTAATTCAGAATTTGTAAACCCTGATTGGGAACTCAAAATGTTAAGTAAAAGCTTAAGTGATAAAAGATATGGGATATATATGAAATGTCCAAAATACCCTTCAAATTATAGGGGAAAAGACAAAAATACCCTTAATGAGTGCGAAATGATCAAAATGCCCTTTTACTTAAAACTTAAGTATAAGATATGCCAAATCTTGGTGACTCATCAAGCCAAAGCTTATACCATGTGTTTAAATCTTTACAAGATCAAATTTGTGCCACCTTGCAACATCTTGGTTCATTGAATCCAAAGATCAAACTTAAAACTTAAGAAAAGTAACTTACTTTACTTTTCATATTATCCAAGATCTTCTCTCTCTATAATTTTCGAAATGGGGAGTGAGAGAGAGTGAGAAGTTAAGCCAAGAACACTTGTTGGAAAACCAATATCAAAATCATAGGATCAGATTCTAGGATCAAAGTTTAAAAGAGGTATAAACCCTAAACTTGCTAAATCTTGTGATTCATGTTATATATATGTTGTTATTTGTTGTTTAGAGTTATGTATAAGGATGTTATTTAGTGATCTAAGATGTTACATCAAGGATCCATAACATCTAGATGCAAGAAAATAAGTTTTTAAGGACTGACTATGAACCCTAATTTTGTGGTCAGACAGCCATATGTCAGGGCTCATAGATCCTTGTGTGTTAATTGTTAGGTGTGTTTGATGTTATATAGTTGTTCTCTGTCACGAGGAGAGTAGACTGGAAGTGGAATCAAGTCCATACCATGTCTAGATCTCAAGTTATAAGTCGTCAAACATGGTTGACCAACCATGAAAATTGGAAATTTGGGCAAACCCAGAAAGTTTGACAAGCACTTTTAAGGCCTCTGATCTTGATACTGTTAAGGTTAATGGTCATATTTGTGTATTGGGTTTGTATTCTAACATGTAGGCTACACAATCATACCTTTAGAACACCCAGATCTTACATAGAATCAAAGTTATGAGTGGTCAAACAAGGTTTGACCAACTGCCTGAAGAACAAAATTTGAAAACCCAGATTTCTTACGAACAAGTTTTTATCATGTTTTGACCAAACCAGATCTTGTTCATGTGATGTTGTTAGAGTGATCTAGTGTATGATATATGTTCCTTGACATCTCTACTATAGGATTGACCCATTAGATCACACTGAGCAAGCCCATAACTCAAGATTCAAGGCTTGGAAAGTATGACCCTGCAACTGTTTTCATTTTCTAGAAAACCCAGAAATGAAGGAATAGCCCTGACAAATTTTTATGGGGCTTAGATCTTTTTGTTGTGAAGTGTTTTGACCATGAAACTTGATTATGATTGTATTATTACATCAATACTGCAATATTAGTGCACTTTGAAGCCTAGAAATATTATGATCCAGAATCTATGAGTGGTCAAACTAGGTACCTTAAGAGTACTGACCTTGCATGTTTTTCGTTGCTCAAGAACACCTATAGCGACAATTTTGTCGCTATAGGCACCTTTAGTGACAGTTTTAATATATATTAATTATTTTTATTAAATAATTAGAATAAAATGGTTTTTAATTATGAAAAATTAATAATAAATTTGTAAAAAATATTTTAAGGCCTAAAACTGGATTTTTAATAATTTAGAGTATATTTCATTAATATTTTAATATTTTTAAATATTAATGGTAATTAATTTATTTAATTATTATATTAAATAAATTACTTAAAAATGATTTTAATGTTTGAAAAATTATTTAAAAATATATTAAAGTGTTAGAAAATATTCTATGTTATTTTTAATGACTTTTAATAATTTGTGATGAATTTCAATATTAAATTAATATTAATGATAATTAATTTATTTAATAAATGTATTAAATAAATTATGGAAAATTAGTTTTAATGATTTAAAAATCATATCACATTGATTTAAAGGGTTATAAAAATATTTTAAGTTATAAAATATAAATTTTGATATTTTTTCATGAAATACATTAATATTTAATATTAATGGCAGTTATTTGATAATGGATTTAAAAATTTAAAAATCATTTTAAAGTGATATTAAGGTATTAAAAATAATTTGGGATATTATAAATAATATATAATATTATGACATGAATTTCATTAATATTTGATATTAAATAAATATTAATGATAATGGAATATTATGGTATTTAAATCGTATAAATAGGATATTGAGGATTGAAAAATTATTTTAAATGATAATAATTACTTGAAAATTATTACGAGTTATTGAAAAATATTTTGACTTATTAATAAATTATCTAAGATAATTGTGAAGTGTTTAGGTATAGTCTTATGGGAATTAGGCTTGATAATTATTCGATTAGGCAATCGGGAGGTCAAAATAGTACCGAACTCAACTAGACTGTAATTGTTTGACTTGATATTAGGTCTTAAGTGTTGTATTGATTGATAGGAATATGTGATAATGTGCTTAGGTTATTTTATAACTGTATTAACAGTATTATACTGTGATGATATTATTTTAATATTGGAGATCGATATTATTAATAATAGGTCTTCAGATAAAGCTATATAGACTGCGTAGCTGTAGTTGGTGATTCAGGCAAGTTCTCTCTAACTCAACCCTGAGTTATGATTATTCAAATATGCTTGTGGTTAATCATTATTGATTATTACATGTCTATAAATTGTTGATACGCACGTTGTACATATTGCATGTGCTCATCAGGTATGAAAGGCTGATCACCTTCATTACCATTTGGTCCAAATATAGTTGTTTATATTCATTGTTGACCATTCATTTTTACTGACTTGGTCGTTCAGCTATGAAAATTGTTCATGCTAGTTCACAATTGTTATATTGTTGAATGTAGCCAGCTTATTGTTCAATTCTTTCAATCATGACATGTCCTTTATTGAACTTAAACTTGCTGGGTAAACTTGTTTCTCACCCTTGCTATATCATGATAAACATTACAGATTATGACGAATACATCAGATACAGGAGAAGCAGATGACATTGTGTGAAATCCTGAATTTTATGAAATGAAAGTATTCAATTTTCTTATAATTATTATTCTATTTAGTAAATGGTTAAATTGATAAAAGGTTAAAGTTAAGGGTGATATGTGTAATTTTTTTAAAGTAAGCAAGTTGTCATAAATTAATGGGTGATAAAAGTATATTAATACGCGTGGTTGCATAGTAGTACACTGTATTGTATAGTATCTTTGATTATTGATGCTTACGTGAGAAGTCACTCAGTTTTATTTAATTATTATCACAGTATCATTTGGTTAATATTTTATATTATTAAATCAATAATTGAGATGACAAAGTTATTCATATTATTATTTGCAATATTGACGATGTCTAGAAGTTCTGTCAAGGAGAGGTTAGGTCATCTAATTACGCGCCAATAGGGAGAAATCCTTATCGGAAAGCCCCTTCTTTCCTGGAAATGATCTGGTTGTTAAATATTGTGAGTTATAATATTAATGATGAATTAGTTCGTGTTGATTAAAGATGAAATTGATAGTCCCATTGTATTGAGACTATTAGTGTTAGTGGAAATCGACATTTATTTCGATAATAATTGATGTCTGGAGGTTATATTGACAAATCGGGTAATTAATCGGATAAATAAGCAATTAATTGCTATTAATTCACATGCTTATAACTATGTGTTCACATGTGTGTACTATTGATTGACATGATTTACTATTAGGAGAATTGGTGCAAGATTGATAATACTTGCATGACTAAATTAAAAATGGAGGTATAGTTGAAGGTACTATGCTGTAATTAGTTTTTTCACATGATTATACTATTGAGTTACATGAATGAACTATTGATTCACATGATTTACTATTAGGGGAGGTGGTACAAGTTTGATAATACTTGCTGGACTAAATTAAAAATAAAAAAAAGAGGAAGGTATTATACTGTAATATTTCGATCCTCAAAATGTGTAATTATTTAAACTATATTTTTCTATAAATAGAAGCTCATTCTTCCTTCATTTCTCACCAATTCACTAAGTCTCACAAGAGCAATTATTATAGAGAGAAATTATAGAGGGAAAGAAGAAGAGAAGTCTGCTAACTCACTATTCCAGTATCCAATTTTCTTCTGAGGTAAGTGATATTATTTATTTCATATTCTAAAGAGAAATTATTTTTCGTATTCGTATGAATATTATTTTCGTTTAATATTCGTAAGGGATAAAATTATTATGGTAAGGGATATTATTATTATGGTAAAGGATATTATTTTTTTCATATTCATGAAGAGAGCTTCTGTTATTCCATTATTTATTATTATGTTGGAATAACCTGTCTATGCGAAGTACCGCATACATGGTGAAATTCTTCTATTATTTCATTCTTTATTATTATGTTGGAATAACCTGTCTATGCGAAGTACCGCATACATGGTGAAATTCTTCTGTTATTTCATTCTTGATTATTCTATTGGAATATCCTGTCTGTGCGGATTACGTATGACCTGGTTCCATTCTTTATTATTCTGTTAGAATATCCTGTCAGTGCGTGTTACGCATGACCTGGTTCCATTATTTATTATTTTGTTGGCAATAACCTGTCTGTGCGGTCTATCGCATGCTTGGTGAATTCTCTGTTATTCCCTTCTTTATTATTCTGTTGGGAATAACCTGTCTGCGCGGTCTATCGCATGCCTGGTGAATTCTTTTGTTATTACATTCTTTATTATTCTGTTGAAATAACCTGTCTATGCAGACTACCGCATGCATGGTGAATGATCCTTTGTATTCATTCTTTATTATATTGTGGAAATAATTTGTCTACATGGATTACCGCATGGCGGGTAAAAATTCATTTACAGTTTCGTATATTCTATTATACTCGTATGAAATATCATTTCTTTTGTACTCGTCATGAAATATCATTTTATTTGGTATTTTATTTATGAGTTACTATTCACCGGTTACTATTTAACCGATTACTATTCACTCTAGTATTATTCACTCGGGTATTCGGGGGACTTTTCGTGTCGGGGTACTATTCACAAGTTAATATTCACAGGTTACTATTCACCCAAATTACAGAGGTAAACGAAATAGAGAAGGCGTTAGATATTTCAAACATAGCAGAGGTGCAAAAGACTTCTTTTGCGACCTATATGATGAAGAGGAAGCCAACTGTTGGTGGAAGGCTCACCAGGGTGGGGCTAGAACATATGTGGTAACGTGGAAACAATTCCAAAAGGTTTTCTTCGAGAATTATTTCCCTACAAACATGCAAGGGAGGACACTGAATTCTGAGAACTTAAACTAGGGGACGTGACGGTTCCCCAGTACGCGGCCAAATTCAATGAATTGGCAAGGGTTGCTCCACACCAAGTGGACACTGAGGAGAGGAAGGCTCGTAGGTTTGAGCAGGGCCTGAAACCCTGGCTCTATAGTAGAATTGCGGTGTTCCAGAGGGTTCCCCATGGAACCATTCCGGAGAAGGTGATTATTATGGAGGGAGGTAGTGAGGTGTTAACCTAATACCACAACAAAGAGGAAGAATAAGAACAAGGGAGAGGGAAGAGAGTAGGGTAATTAGTAGTGGTAAGTTAACCATTACTGAACCACTATCGTCGAGTGAACCTATGGCCCGTACTTTTAATATGACGATCCAAGATGCGGTTGCATCAGTGGATGTAGTAGCAGGTATCATTCCAGGCAATACAATGAATGCTTATGTGTTATTTGGTTGGAGTGCTACTTTTCTATTATAGCATGTGAATTGCTAAGTGATTAACCTTATTACCGAAGGGGATTATAAATACATTTAAAAGTTAAGGTAGAGAGTGAGGAAATAACTTTCGTAAATTGTATTCGTGGAAATTGTTTCATGAATAATAAAGGTAAGCAAGTATCGGTAGATAGGTACCGATAAAGTTAAGGGAATTTGGAGTAATTCTCAGTATGAATGGGTTGATTAACCATAGAACTTTAACAAATTGTCTAAGAAAAAGTGTGAATCTTCGGTTTTCTAATAAACCCAAGGTGGTATTTTTACGGTAATAAAACACTGGAAAATTCTTGTTGTCTAATTATGACGCAATCTAGAAGGATGCTAAGACAAGTTTAGGTTGTGGTACAATCGTAACCTTTGATGGTTGACATATGAGAGCTGGGTTAAATAATTCCTTGAGAGAGCGAAGGTATATACGAAACTGGCAACCGATCTAACTCACTGTGATGGCAGTGTAGATGAGACGGGAACTTGTTTGTTGGTTGTTTGTGGGAAACCACTCAGAGTACCATATGAACTACTAGTAGAGAAGCGATTGTGCTAATTCCTAGAGAAGTAATAAGAAGAAGATAAGAATGTAAATCATCAAAGATGAGGAACGTATTAAGTAAGACATCTCCGTATGTCATGAAGCTGTAAGCCGGTAATAAATGTAAGTCGCGTAAACTTAGGTCGAAAGAACGCGAACCCTAAGAAGTGAAGTTAAGTAAACCAATGCGTAAGTCAAATATATGACTATTCGGTTAGCGGTTGAGAATAAATACCTATGGCCCAGGATCGATGATCTAATTGATCAGTTGAAAAGGGCAAAGACTTTTTCTAAGATAGATTTGCGTACGGGGTATAGTCGGTTAAAAGTAAGGAAGAAGGAGGAGGTACCTAAGATGACGTTCAGAACTCGTTATAGTTATGACAAGTTTCTGGTTATGTCGTTTGGGTTGACTGATTTACTGAAGTTAGGTTTTTTGTAAGGGGCGCTGAGCAAGTCAGTGGCAAATTAATAGGGATGTTGGGAATGAGAGGTTAGAAAGGAAAGATAAGTGAGTCACATGTATTGTCTTTATCAGATGATACGACGAATTTTGTATTGTATCTCGATGTTTTGCATGGATGACATGATTGCGTGCTCTTATAGCATGGCGATGTCATTGTGTATGCATCACGCCAGTTAAAGGATTATGAGAAGGTCTATCCTACTTATGATCTAGGATTGGCAGTTGTAGTTTTGAATTAAAAATCTAAAGATATTATTTATACGAGGAGAAAGGTGAGATATACACGGACTCTAAGAGTCTGAAATATATCTCCACTCATAAACAATTGAATAGGAGGTAGAGAAGGTGATTAGAATGGATAAGAGATTATAACGGTGATATGTTATATCATACAGGGAAGGTAAGCGTAGTAACCGACGCATTGGGTAGGAAGAGTAGAGAAAAGCTATCAATGTTAACGACTCAAAATGAGTTATTAACGGAGATGGCGAGAACGAAGTTAAAAGTTAAATTATGGAATGAAGAGGTAGAAATGTTATTCACAACGTAGACTCAATCCACAATAATAGAACGAGTTAAGTAAGTACAATTAGGTAACGAGGAATGCAAACAAATGAAGAAAAGGATGCAAGATAAAGAGAAGACTAAGTATAATATTGGTTTGAGGGAGAAACTTGAGTTCCAAATAATTAGGAATTTAAAAGAAGGACTAATAAAGGGAAGATAGATAATATGTTAATAAGTGGTTAACTTCCAACTCAAATTACTAATAGGAAGTGACAAGTCATGTAAATTAAGATAATACCTTCGTTGAAGGTGAAATGAAAGAACCACAATGTCGAAGAAGCATTATGGGAACTCGAGATTAAAATGATGATATTTTTTTCCTCATTTGTTTATTTAAGTATAGCGAGATTCTGGGGACAGAATCCTTATAAGGAGGGAAGAATGTAACGCCCGAGAAAAATTGAATTTTTAGGAGAATTAAAATTTTATTTAATTATAAGGATTAAATGAATTTAATTGATTATTTATGGGAGCAAGCTAACTGAAGATCGTTCTATGACCTAAACATATCGAAACGTCGTAGGATTTTGGCTACGTGATAAAATTAAAGTGTTTGAATTGTCAAGACAAAAATAAAAGCTTTCCGAGAAATTTTTCGAAAAACACTATTCACGCATACGTAACGATAGAATATCTAGGTGGGATAGAATATCTAATAATATTTCAGTTATGAAAAATGCAGTTTTTCACCTGCGGACTTAAAACCTAACGATTAGGGAAAATAATTTACTAGAAGGAATTTAAATGTGATTAATGAATTAAACAATGATCGCATAATACGTATGTATTATACGAAGTAATGAATACGAGTACGATACGAGGTATTATACGAGTATGTGTGGATGATGGTATGACGTATATGTTGAATTAGTATACGAGTTAAAATACGAGAATAATACACATAGTATATGTTATAAGGCTTTAAGCCAAAAGAAAGGAACTCGTAGGATTTGTTAAGTATTATGTTACCCAAGTATGGAAATGGTTAAGTTTAATAGAATTAATATTCAAGCCCAAGTTATTGTTATGTGAAGCCCAAAGTAAATTAAATGTAAGCCTAAATGATTAAGTGAAGATAATTAAGCTAAAGCCCAAAGTAAGAACCAAGGGGGTTATAGGTTGGTTTAAACCAATGGTTTAAACCATGGGTGATCCAAAGTGAGAAACAAGTAACTTAATGGCTAAGATATGTAATGAACAAGTAATTAAAGTGGGGAGCAAGATAACTTAATGGCTAAGTAAATGTGATGAGCATGTAAAGCAACTTAATGGCCAAGTGTTGTGGGGAGGAAGTAACTTAATGATTAAGCAAAGGGAGTAAGGAGCAACCAATGGATAATTGTTGTGGAGGCCAAGTAAACTTGGTGAGCACATAAGGAATAGTAAGGAGGTGGAAGGTCTTAATGACCATTATGCCCTAACTTTGGAAATCCTATAAATAGCAAGCTTGGATTCATTTGTTTGGTTATTTCATTTCATCCAACTTACAAAGTTGAGAGCTTATTTTCTTGAGAGAATAAGCACATATAAAGTTAGACTTCCTGGTTAGATTTCCAACCAACAACTTATAGCTTATTGGTTTGAGAGAAAAAGCAAGAAAAACTAGAAGATTAGCCTTGTTAATTCAAGAAGCAAGAAGGAGATTAAAGATTTAGCCAAGTGTTATTAAAGACTAAGTATTCATAAACCATGATTCTCTTTCTCTTTCTTTATGAATAAAATAAGGAGCACCCCAAGGAGATGTACTAGTACGAATGAAACCGATGTCCAACAACTCCTGTAGTTGGACCTTTAACTCCTGAAGTTCAATAGGAGCCATTCGATATGGGGTTTTAGAAATGGGCTTTGTACCAGGTTCAATGTCAATAAAGAATTCAACTTCACATTCTGGGGGTAGACCGGAAAGTTCTTCAGGAAATACGTCAGGAAATTCACTAACAACAGAAATATTATTCATATCTGACGTGTTTTTGTTCAAGTCTGAGACATGGGCTAAGAAAGCTTGACATCTATTTTTCAATAATCGAATAACTTTATAGCTTGATATGACAGTGATTTACTTTAGTGGTTTGGTTGCTTGAATTCACATAACAGGTTGGTTAGGAATATGAAAACTAACAACCTTACAAAAATAATCAATTTTGGCATGATGAATAGTTAACCAATCAATCCCTAAAATCACATCAAATGTAAGTATTTTCAAAGAAATAAGATCGACAGGTAATGTGATGGTACCAACTTGGATCAAGTAAGATTTATAAATAGTAGATGTAATGAAAGTTTCTCCTAACGGAGTCTCAACAGATAAGCCAAAATTTAATTTCTCCGGAGTCAAGTTCAAACGTTGAGCACAAGTAGGAGAGATAAAAGAATGGGTAGAACCGGTATCTAATAAGGTATAAACTTCGTAAGAGTTTATGATTAGATTACCCGTGATCACCTCGTTCGGGTTCCTCGCATTTTGGGCAATCACGACAAACGCCCTTCCAAGAACCACCGTCTTTGACTTATCCGGGACAGTCTTTGGAGTCACCATCTCCGTTGAACTTGATTTTGTTACAAGACAATCTCTAGCTATATGACCTTCCTTTCCACAGTTATAACACACCTTGGATTGTTGTAGGCAGTTTGGGCTGATATGTCTCTCTTTCCCGCATTTGTAACAAACGACCCGTGATCGTTCTCCTCCCATAGAAACAGTTGATTCTGGTTCTAACGTCTTCACGTTATCATTGTTGTACTTTCTCTTTTTGAAATCTCCCCCCGACTCGCTTCTTCTACTATCATGGCCACGATTACCACCAGAGTGGTTACCGCTTTTGTCCGAATATTTTCCTCCCCACTAGTTGTCATTGCTCTGATGACTGCTGCCACCGGTATGACCCTGGTTGTGGTCCCTCGGTTAAATATACTCATTATCTCGCTCTAATAATTGATCTATGTTCACAACATCTGAATATAAAGAAAATTTATGAGAAATAAGATATTGCTGAATCTCGGGTTTCAGACCTCTCAGAAACATCCTCGTCATATGTTTCTCATTCTCTACCAAATGAGGTGCAAACCTGGATAACTCTGCGAACTTAGCCTCGTAATGGGACACAGTCATGTTGTTCTATTCTAGTTTAATAAACTCTACCTCTTTTATATGACGAATACTTTCAGGAAAGTACTCGTCATTGAACAGTTTCTAAAATGTTTCCCAAGACATATTGAGTGCAGCTGGCTGGGTACGCTTCACAGATTCCCACCAGTAGTCTTCCTCACCACGGAACATAAAGGTGGTGAATGGAACCTTCTGTTCCTCCGTGCATCCCAAGACATCAAATATCTTGGTAATTTACTTAACCTACGTTTTTGCCTTGATCGGATCCGGCTTTCCCACAAATTCTGGTGGTCCCAACTCTTTGAACTACTTGGCTGTGACAAGCCGCGCGTTGCTATTATTTCCACCCGTATTTTGTACACGAGTCTCTCTCGTATGATTTTGTATGAACTTTAAAAGCTTCTAAACATCCCATCATTCATCGTTTGTTCGGTAGTGTTGATTATAGGAGGAATATTGTCTTCCTGTTGCACGTTCCCCTGGTTGGCGACTAAAGGTGTCTCTATAGTCTCATTCACTCCATTGTTAACATTCTTAGCTGCCATAAAATAAGGGTTAATTAAAGAAATTAACATACCACATAATACCCCTATATTATGACTGACCAACAACTAAGCTTAGGTAGGACACACTAGCGAAGGATGTACTCGTCTCTTCCCTCCTCGTTCTATTCCCCGATCTCCGCCAGAGACCATATCCCTAAGCTCTGATACCAACTGTGACGCCCCCAAAATAGGTATACATCACTCATTCTGAGTCGCCCAATATATGGTACAGAAATAAGTACAACTTCATTATTACAATTGTCGTGTAAAATAAGACAACACATATATTGTGAGTTTAAATACAAATATTGTGTTCTAGGCAATATCCACACTCAAATAAGTCCTCATTACAATTATTGAAATACTATTTTACAAATTAGTGAGGACTGCTAAAACAACTGACTGGAAACATTACTCCACACCCCGACTAGTTTCCGCTATATTCTCGTCTCCTGAGAAGAAAAATGGAATAAAAAGGAAAAGGGCGACCTCAACTAGCCCAGTAAAGAATATTATGACTAAGATAATATACAACAAATTATTATTAGTCTTCAACAGAGAAAAATCTGATAGAATATAATAGACAATAAGTTTTAGATCAACAACTGCAGCGGAAACAACAATCCATTAGAAGAGTCAAGTAGAGAATGAATTCTATTATCTTTTAAAATTTAAAAGTCCACCATCCCTGTAACATCAATCAATATACATCTTGAATCAAATATTCATCTTTGCACTACAGGTCAAAGATATTCATTTGTATCACCAGTTGGTCATGTTCATCTCAACATCTGTTCATCTCTGCACTACGGGCCAAAGATATTCATAAGTTAATCATTCATCTATGCACTACAGGCCAAAGATATTCAGAAATATCATCATTTAGGACTGAGGATGATGAAAAATATCTTAAATAAAACGAATTCAGTGAGACAAAAGGGCAAATATTAGGGATTCGTACTACAGTTTATCCAAGTTTAAAAATACTCTAAAATAATCAATTGTGGAGCAGAATTCAAAAATAAAGATCAAAACATGGATACAATCAAAGATAGTAACCACAGTAGACAACTTGGACAAAGAAAGAAAATTTTATTTTTCTATGAATAGTGTCGTATTCGTGAATAGTATACGTGAATAGTAACCTCGACACGAAAAGGTAGAAATTTCACAATAAAATTCATACCAATATTTCTGTGTAATGATATTGAAAGAATAACATCATTTACGAAGAAAATAACATCCCTTACTATCCCTTACAATCCCTTACCATAATAATGACAATATTACCATAATAATGACAATATCCATTACCTCAAAAGAACAGCACTTCCAGCTGAAATATCAGATATAACGCTGAAGGAAACTTGCACCGTATAGCAACACTCAATGTATCAAAATACTCACAAAAATACGCTCGACAATATAGAGAGAGAAAACTTCAGATTCTGGTGTGATTTTCAATTCTAACCTAAACACCCTATTTATAAGGAAATGCTTAGAACACCAAAGTAGAAAATTTAATAAAATATTATATTTATAAAAAAAATTTACGCCCACTTCTTGAAAATATGATTTCAGCCACCAGTGGGGCCCACCAACAATGATAAAAACTTTTTTCTTACAAAAATAAATAAAACTCAAAAATCAATTATTCCAAAACTTCAATAATTCATAATAAATAGCCCTTTTAACAGAAAAATTCGAATCGTATGCCCATTCCATAGGAAATTTAATTTTCTACAACTTTATAGCTTTAAGTTTTTCTAAATTCTAAACAGAAATTGACTAAAATCCACATACGGACGATTTTGTAGGCTATAATCAAATTTTAGTCAAAAACGGGGCCCACTAACATGTTTAATATGTTTTTAGTATTTATTGTAACAAAAATACTTTTTCTCCTCATTTATTCATATATTGCACATTCATTATAAAAATATCGCCGTTATTATATTATTATATTATCACATTATACATTTATAATGTAATATAATATAAATAAAATATCAATTTACAATAATTATCACTTTTCTAAAAATTCCTCCATTTATATCTACATCAAATAAATATTTTCCTTATCAATAAATAATTATTCACAAATAATATTACAGAATCACAATAATGACAACCAAGTCGTTCCTAGGAAAGAGGGGACTTTCCGATAAGGATTTCTCCTTACTGACGCATAATTAGGTGACCAAACCTCTCCTGAGACAGAACTTCCTTAGACATTACCAATAATGCTATCTAATAATATTATTATTCAAATAATATGAATTATTGATCTCATAATGAGAAATACTGTGAAATGACAATTATTGATTCAACAATATAAAATATCAACGTAGCAATTATTGAATCAATAAAATAAAATATTGAACAGTAATTACTGTAACAATTATTGAGTAGTGTCTTTTTACGTAAGAATCAATAATTGGTGCAATACCGTGTGCTAATGTGCAACACCGTGTATTACTATATTTTAACCACCGGGTATTCCAACATTGTTAACGGTAACAACTATGCCATTATTTATAAAAACTCACACTTGTCATTTTCTTCATCCAATCGCTTTCCGTTATGGGACCCACAAAAGGCTGCGCCGTCGTACGAATATTCCCCGACAGTAAGAATATTCCACGACCAAACGAATATTTCCCGACAATAATGAATATTTTATAATCACTTGCTTATTTAAAAATATTTGCGTATTTTATTCATAACTAACCACATTAATCAAATTAATCCCTTACTATTTCAAAATAATAAATAGAGAAAATTCTATTTTATTCATAAACGTTGGGGTCTTACAAGTGTGTCCTACCTAAACTTATTTGTTATTTAATTTATCGGTCAGAATATAGGGATAATATGTGACATGTCAATTAACCTTTGTTTTATGGCAGTGTTTGAGAATGACATCTGAAATTTTTGAGATAAGCAATAGAGCGCCTGAGACCAATGAGACACCGCCAATCAATAACCAAGATAATGTACATTAGGAAGGTAATAATCCTCATGTAAACAATAGCACCGACCAAATGATGAACGATAGGATGTTTAGGAGCTTTCTACAATTCATGCAACACCAAACGAGAGAGACTCCTGTTCATAATGCAGGTGAAAACAATGACAACTCACGACTGGTCACTGCTAAGCAATTCAAGGAGTTGGGACTGCCAAAGTTTTTGGGAAAGCTAGAGCCACTAAAGGTAGATGCATGGTTTAAGCAAATCACCAAGGTATTTGATGTCTTGGGATGCTCAGAAGAGCAAAAGGTTCCCTTTGCCACCTTTATGTTGCGTGAAGAGGCAGATTACTGGTGGGAATCTATAAAAACATACTCATCTTTTCGCACTTAAGATGTCTTGGGAGAAGTTCTAGGAATTGTTCAATGACAAGTATTTTCCAGAAAATATTCGTCATATGAAGGAGGTGGAACTCATCAAACTGGAGTAGAACAACATGACTGTATCGCAATACAAGGCCAAGTTTGCGAAGTTATCTCGGTTTGCATCCCATTTGATGGATAATGAGGAGAGAATGACACGCATATTTCTGCGAGGTTTGAAGCCTAATATTCGTTAATACCTTATTCTCATAAACTTTGTTTGTATTCAGATGTTGTGAATAGGGCTCAGTTATTGGAGCGCGATAATGAGTCAGCTCAACCAAAAGATAACTACCAACAACATGATAATAATCGTACCAGTGGCAACAACCATTGGAATAATGATAACCATCGTGGAGGAAATTATCATGCCAGAAATGGTAACCACTTCGGTGGTAATCATGGCCAAGATAATAGGAGATGTCAAGTAAGTGGGAACAACTTTAAGAAGAGAAGATTCAACAATGACGAAAAGACATCGACAGCAGCACGAACACCTATTTCTAAGGAAGTAGAACGACCACCGGTTGTATGCTACAAATGAGGACAGAATGGACACATCAGTCCAAACTGTACGCAGCAACCCAAAGTGTGTTACAATTGCGAAAAGGAAGGTCACTTATCTCAATTTTTTTATGCAGCGAGGTCAAGTCCAGTTGGGATGGTGACACCAAAGGCTATCCTAGACAAGTAAAAGTCGGTGGTTCAAGGGAGAGTATTTTTTGTGACTTCCCAAAAAGCGAAGAACTCGAACGAAATTATCACAAGTAAGCAAATCATAAACTCTTGCAAAGTCTATAATTTATTTGATACCGATTCTACCCACTCTTTTATTTTATCTAATTGTGCTCAATGTTTGAACTTGACTCTTGAGAAATTAGACTTTGACTTATCGATTAAAACTCTGTTAGGAGAAACCTTCATTACATTCACCATTTATAAATCTTGCTTGATTTAAATCGCCTGTGACGCCCCCAAAATAGGTGTACATCACCCATTCTGAGTTGCCAAATACATGGTACCGAATTTAAATACAAACTTCATTTATACAAAATGACAAAAGCGTAGTTAAGAGTTTTTACCTGAATATTGTCTCATAGACAATATCCTAACTCAAATGGAGTCCTCGTTATATTTATTATCACACTATTTCATAGAATAGTGAGGACTACTATAGCCACCTATCCTGGACCATCACTCCATTCCCCGACTTGTCCCAGCTATATTCCCATTTTCCGAAGAGAATAATGAAAGCAATGGGTCAGCTCAACTAGCCCAGTAAAGAATATTATGACTAAGATAATGCATAATAAATTATCGTTAGCCTTCAACAGTGTTAAACTTGTGACAAACGAAATTTTGTAATTTAATTTTAATATTTATTGAATTAAATAAATATTTTTTAATTAATTAATTATTAGATTAAATAATTAATGGATGCAGTTGTGATAGATTAATTTAATTATATGTGTTATATTTATGTGGAGAATATTTATTATTCAAGTATGTATTTATGTGAGCTTATTGAATTAAAAGAAATAATTAATAAGCCTAACGTTATTTTAATTAATTTAATAATTAATTAGAGATTTAATAATTGATATTATTAATAAATGAGAATTTAATTATTTGACTATGTGAATTAATGAGAAATTATTATATTTTATTTAAATTAAATTAAATAAGATAATTGAACTGGGTGTGACTTGATTTAAACTATATTATAAAAGTTTAATTAAATTAAATAGTTTTGAAACCTATTCTTGACCAGCCAAACAAGGCCCTAGTAGTGGTTGGAAACAGTTATCCATTATTGGGTTAACTGACTATTATGCGCGTCAGTTCCTTTCCCTTATTATTATACGTATTTTTCCCTTTTCATTATTGCTAAGTTTGAAAAAGCAAAACTGAAAGCCAGAGAGATTTTAGAGAAAATTCAGAGAATTTGTGAGAAACTCATTGATTGAAGAAAGCATCTAAGCCTTCAAATATACACTTTATAATCTGGGTAATTTCTCCAAACCCAATTTCTCTTTTACGTCATTAAGATTTCATGAAAATGGCTTTCAAAGTTTTTGTTTAAACCTCTGTATTTGAGAAAAGAGTAATGATTATGGGTTGTGTATGTTTTATGATGTATCATATCGTATTTAATTATATATTATATAGGTTTCCATATCATCAGTTCATGAAAATACATCGTATATGATTGCTTCAAAAATTTACAGAGTATGGGTTATGGCCATATGGCCCTTATACGTGATTTTAATGTGTCAAACATAAATTATTTTGTAAAATTTATACTTGTATGTTATATGCATGTTGATATGAAGAGACCAAACTTTAAATGAACGGATTCGGTGTTATAACGAATCTGTAGTGTTAATTTGTATGATTTATGTTCAAAACCTTCAAGAACATCAAGAACAGTGAAATTTACATAATTTAATTCTATAATTATGTGTTTTAATGGGTTAAAATTATTCTATAAATGTTGGGTAATGATTATATTTGAATTCTAGCATGTGGGTATGTTAAATTGGTGAAATTAATGATCATGTAGTGTTTATTTCACTGAACTATGTGTTCTTCGCGAACTGAGAATCAAAATCTGGAGTTTCGCACCGCGATGCCAACTCCAGAACTGAAGTCCCGCGCCGCAGCGCCACCACGCCAAAGCACCAAGTCTTCGGCCGCAGCGCCATGGCGTCACAGCTCGAAGACCAAGTATAACTGTGGTGCCGCAGCGCCACTTAGCAGAATGTCCAGAAATGCAATTTTTTTTAGTATTCAAGTATAGAAATGTGATAGGAACTTAATCTAATGAACATAAAATTATGTTAGAAGTATAATGAGATGTCAAAATAGATTCTTAACCTGTCAATAACATAATTTCATGTGAATTGATTTATTAGCTTTTATGTGTGAAGTGTAAATTGTGTAACAATGAGTATGATAAATTGACTAAGTATAGTCATAATTAGAATTAGACAAGAATAATGAGCTTATGATGACTAGTTACATATTAATTAACTGGAGTTGTGAATGGAAATGGTATGTAGGATTAAATCAAGGAACGCGTATAAATTAACGTGTAATCTACGCTCGAGACAAGTTTTCCTAACCCTACTTGTTATCATTCTTCAAGTTTGAAAATTACTTCTAGCAATTCTCGTCATTATTAAATCAAGTTTGATTTGTTATATTAAAGATTAATTATCTTTTCAAAGTATGAATCTGTTATACAATACTTGTTCTATTGTATACCTCTTGAGATTGTTATTAAATTTAAATACCATTTATTGTTGAACCTTGTTAAACTAGCAAACCCTTATTGATTCGACTAGTCCATAGTTGATGAACGTTCTAAATTTCAGAATCCTTATTGATTTATCCAAACCAAACTTCTTTTGGTGTGGACTCTAATGTCAAACTGAGATGAACAATCCTGTAAAGGGATTACTTATGCGTTAGCGTTAAGATATTGTGCATAGTATGGTACTAAGGGCTGATCCCCTTAAGTACGAGAAGAAGAGTCCATAGTCTTATGACTGTTAAAGGTTTCAAGTATAACCCTTGATAACCTAGGACATAGTTCAAGGTCTTATGACCCTCAAATTTCTTTTGATTCTTGTTATTTATTCTTGATTCAAAAGTTGAGCTTTATTTCAGAAGTATTTGATTCACTCGCATGTTATTATATTTTTACTTTCATTATTATACTTGTGGGCAATTGTGCTCACTCTTGCGAATAATAACATTGCAGTTAAGAACGAAAGATCAGACGAGCCTTCCACTAGTAAAGGCAAGGCCAAGATTAGCAAGTAATGAAGACTGGTTATTATGTGGTTATGTAATGATATTTATACTTGATGTTGTTTAAGGATTATTATTTGTTTATATTTCCGCACAGATGTTTAAGGTTGGTATAACCTGGGATTGTATTTATTATTCAGATGCTATAACCCCATAAGGGGAGGATTTATTTCTATCTATTGTATGGTTTATTTTTATTATATATATATATATATATATGATGTTTGTATAGTGAATACCAAATCATGTGGGAATGGAAGTACCCGGATTTGGGGGTGTCACAAAACTGATAGAATACAATAGACAACAAGTTTAACTGTAGTAGAACAAACAATCCATTTGAAGAGTTAAGTAAAGCATGATATCTACTATCTTCTATGATTTAAAAGTTTATCATCAATTTTATCGCTGAGACTCAGCTTAATAAATAATTCACATCACTAAATTATCCAAGCACTACGTGTGAGATCAAGAATTTTATGAAATGAAAGTATTCAATTTCTTATAATTATTATTCTATTTAGTAAATAGTTAAATTGATAAAGGGTTAAAGTTAAGGGTGATATTTGAATTTTTTTTCAAAGTAAGCAAGTTATCATAAAATAATCGGTGATAAAAGTATAGTAATACGCGTGGTTGCATAGTAGTACACGGTACTGATTATTGATACTTACGTGAGAAGTCACTCAGTTATACTCAATTATTGCTACAGTAATTACTGCATCATATCTCTCATATTATTGATTCAATTATTGTCACAGTATCATCTGCATAATATGTTATATTATTAAATTAATAATTGAGAAGACAAAGTTATTCATATTGTTATTTGCAATATTGACAATGTCTAGAAGTTCTATCAAGGAGAGGTTTGGTCACCTAATTACGCGTCAATAAGGAGAAATCCTTATCGGAAAGCCCCCTCTTTCCTGGGAACGACTTGGTTGTTAAATATTATTAGTTATAATATTAATGATGAATAAGTTTGTGTTGATTAAAGATGAAATTGATATTTTCATTGTGCTGGGATTGTTAGTGTTAGTGGAAATCGACATTTATTTCGATAATAATTGATGTCTAGAGGTTATATTGACTAATCGGGTAATTAATCGGATAAATAAGTAATTAATTGCTATTAATTCATATGCTTATAACTATGTGTTCACATATATGTACTATTGATTCACATGATTTACTATTAGGGGAGTTGGTGAAAGATTGATAATACTTGTATGACTAAATTAAAAATAGAGGTATAGATGAAGGTACTATACTATAATTAGTTTTTTTACATGATTATACTATTAGGTCACATGAATGAACTATTGATTCACATGATTTACTATTAGGGGAGGTGGTGCAAGTTTGATAATACTTGCAGGACTAAATTAAAAATGAAGAAAAAGAGGAATGTATTATACTGTAATATTTTGAGCCCCAAAATGTGCAATTATTGAAACTATATTTTCCTATAAATAGAAGCTCATTCTTCCTTCATTTCTCACCAATTCACTAAGTCTCACAAGAACAATTATAGAGAGAGAAGCTATAGAGAGAAAGAAGAAGAGAAGTTTGCTATTTCACTATTCCAGTATCCAGTCTTCTTCTGAGGTAAGGGGTATTATATATTTCATAATCTGATGAGATATTATTTTTCGTATTCGTATGAATATTATTTTCGTCCAATATTCGTAAGGGGTATTATTTCTTTCGTATTCATGAAGAGAGTTAATTTCTTTAAATACTCGTAAGTGTTGTTATTTCATTCTTTATTATTCTGTTGGAATAACCTGTCTGTGCGGTCTATCGCATGCCTGGTGAAATTCTTCTGTTATTCCATTCTTTATTATTCTGTTTGAATAACCTGTCTACGCGGACTACCGCATGCATGGTGAATTCTTCTGTTATTCCATTCTTTATTATTTTGTTGGAATAACCTATCTACGTGAACTACCGCATGCATGGTGAATAATCCTTTGTATTCATTCCTTATTAAATTGTGGAAATGATCTGTCTACGTGGATTACCGCATGGCGGGCGAAAATCCATTTGCAGTTTTGTATAGTCTATTATACTCGTGTGAGATATCATTTCTTTTGTACTCGTCATGGAATATAATTTTTATTGGTATTTTTCTATTACGAGCTACTATTCATGGGTTACTATTCACCCGATTATTATTCACTCTAGTATTATTTATTCGGGTATTCGGGTATTCAGGGCACTTTTCGTGCCGGAGTACTATTTACGAGTTACTATTCACCCGATAACTATTCACTCTAGTATCATTCACTCGGGTATTCATGATACTTTTCGTGTCGGGGTACTATTCACGGGGTACTATTCCCAAAGTATTATTCTCGGGGTACTATTCACCCAAAAAAATATATTTCTTTTCTGTCCAAATTATTTTTGATACATGAATATTATTCTTGAATTTTACTCCACAAAGCAGTATCATGTTAACAATTTGGATATTTTTAAACTTTGGATAAATTTAAAGTTATTGATATTTATCCTTGATTTTGTTTGATTAATGCTTATATCATTGTCATCATCCTCATGCTTATATTGTGATGAAAGTCATCTTTGGCTTACGTGCATAGATATACTGTTGATTATTGGTTTTACAGTTGTATATCTTTGGCTTACGTGCAAAGATGGACTATTGATTATTAGTTTTACAGTTGTATATCTTTGGCTTACGTGCAAAGATAGATTGTTGATTATTGGTTTTATAGTGGTATATCTTTGGTTTACGTGCAAAGATGGACATGTGTATGACATGATCATAGCCACTGGTGATAATAACGAATATTCTTGGCCTGTAGTGCATGGATAATTCGATGATGTGATTGGCAGGATCATGACCATTAGTTAACAGTTGAATGTCTTTGGCCGTAGTGCACTGACAGACAATTGATTGGTATGATCATGACCATTGGCTTTATAGTTGAATATCTTTGGCCCGTAGTGCAAAGGTAGACAACTGGTTGGTATGATCATTGTTATTATATTTGAATATCTTTAGCCTTTGGGGTAAGGATATTGAGTAAAAGTTCTATTAAGCCTTTGTGACAAGGAGAAACTGTTGATTTACATGATTATAAATATGAATTATGGATTTACCTATAATCTTTGGTGGTTCAGGTGAAGACAGGTGATGAGAGTTCTTTTGGTCTTGGGTATTAAAAAAGAACTGTTGATGAGTATTATAGGAATGAAATATTAACAATGGATTTTTAAATCATAGAAGATAGTAGATATCATGCTCTACTTAACTCTTCTAATAGATTGCTTATTCCGCTGCAGTTGTTGATCTATTTTATTCTATCAGTTCTTATACTGTTGAAGGCTAAGGATAATTTATTCTGTAATATTTTAGTCATAATATTTCTTACTGGGCTAGTTGAGCTCACCCTTTTCTTTCATTGTTCTCTTCAGGAAATAAGAATATAGCTGGGACGAGTCGAAAAACGGAGTAATGGTCCAGGATAAGTGGCTTTAGTAGTCCTCACTATTTTGCAAAATAGTGTGATAATAATTGTAATGAGAACTTATTTTGAGTTTTAATACTGTCTAGAAGATAATATTCGTGTTAAAACTCACAGCTCATGTTGTATATTTAAGTTGTATTTGATTTATGTAGTGTGTATCTGGCGACCCAAGATGGGTGATGTATACCTATTTTGGGGACGTCACACTACGGGCCAAGGATATTCATTATTATCACATCCACGACTTATCCATGCACTACGAGCCAAGGATATTCGTGTTATCACCAATGGTCATGATTACGCCAACAACTATCCATCAATACACTACGGGCCAATGTGGTCTTTTACCACATCATTTGTAACATTACAGGTCATTATTATTCTGAATAATCCCTGGTCATAATCATAACAATCAACTGTCCATCAATGCACTACGGGCCAATGATGACTTTCATCACAATATAAGCATGAGGATGATGACAATGATATACAAATTCAATTAAATGAGAGCAAGGATAAATTTTAAAGATTTATAATTCAATTTATCCAGAATTCAATAATGTCCAAATTGTCAACATGATACTGGTTTATGGAGTAAAATTCAAGAATAATATTGTATCAAAAATGATTTGGACGGAAAAGAAATTAATTTTTGTCATGAATAGTATCCCAGGTGAATAGCACCCAAGTGAATAGTACCCCGTGAATAGTACCCAAGTAATCTCGCGCGGCCACGCAAGTCTTCTACAGTCAATTTTTTTGACTTTTTGTAATTTGAATTTGAGCACTTTTGGCTCAACAAAAACGATATGGTTGGCACTAGAGACGTGTAGCGGGTAGTTTTTATCAGTTTTTCATATTATCATTAGGGTTCTTAAGTCTTATTTTTTCTAGAGAGGTTTTGATGATTTGATGATACATTTTTTACTCCTCTCTTTATCTAGATTAATGAATAATTATTAGTTTGCAACTCTGGAGATTTTGGTGAATTGGAAAAAGCGTGGAACAGACTCTGCAATACTGAATATCAGATTTGCTCTACCATCTCTTTTACATCTATTGTTTGCGTTTATTTGATTCCATGTTTTGTTTAAATCCCATAATGGCTTTTGGTTTAGAAATGAACTAAACTTCATTATGGGATTCTAATGGATTTTGATGCTTAGTTTAAATATGTATATCTGAATATATTGTTGAACATTTATCGTTGGATTGCCCATTGTGATTGTGCTTAATGAATGAATGCTTGATCACCATTCATACTTATTGCTTGTATGGATTTGGAAAACGAAATATGAGTATAGATTACATCATAATGGCATATGTTCATGAGGTTGATTTGTTTAAGCTTTGTGATTAGTGACCCAGATAGGCATATACCGGTCCACCGTGTGTAGTCATTAAAAGATCTTGCATTTAAATCATATTTGCTTTAATTTCACATAGACATATAGTGATTTTGGTAAATGTTATGCTTACATGATTTCTATAATATGTGGATTTTATGTAAAATAGTCATAGTTTATTGAAAAATGGTTATGTCCACTTTTGTGCTCTTGACTAGCTTTCCCTGATAAATATTTAAACATTACATGAAGGTTGCGATTTAGATGAAACATTGAATGAAATTAGAATCTCATTATTTTCCAATTTGATTACATCACTTTAATAATTATAATTTTTATTTCATGAATTAATTTAGAATTCAAATTAATTGGGAGCTAATAGTTTAAGCATATAAAAATAGTTATAAAGTTATTGCATGATAATTTAGATATATTCTCTTTCTCCGTGGATCAATACTTTTCTTACTCTGTACTAATTGTTGACTCATGTATACTTGCATGAGTTAGAGTCCTTTTTGTTAAACTAAAAAGGAGGCAACAAGTTTTTGGCGCCGTTGCTGGGGAAAGGCGTTTATTTTTAATATTGTCGTCATCAATTAAAGCTAGATTTGTGTGACTTAGACAATTCTATTCTTATTCTTATTTCTATTTTATTTTTGTTTGAATTTCAGGTACTTGTGCATAGTATATGCGCACTCAATCGTCACATCCTGAGGTGATTCCTGCACAGGAAAACATCAACGATAGTGCTTGGAGATCGAGAGCACGTAGAAATATACAAGTAGATTTAGAAAATACAACATCCAGCATGGCAGCAGAAGAGCAAAGAAAAGAGCAACATAGGGCCTTGAGAGATTGTTCAATGCCGAATATAAATGGGTTGCAGTCGAGCATTGTGAGGCCAGCTATAGCAGCCAACACTTTTGAGATCAAATCGGGAACTATTCAAATAGTTTAAAATATGGTCCAGTTTGGGGGTGCTGCTACAGATGACCCGAATGAACATCTATTGAGCTTCATAGAGATATGTTACACCTTCAGGTACAATGGGGTGACAAAAGATGCAATCAGGCTCATGTTGTTTCCATTTTCATTAAGGGACAAGGCTAGAAGTTGGTTCCACTCTTTGCCGTCAGGATCGATTACAACATGGGAGGACTTAGCGCAAAAGTTTTTATCCAAATTTTCCCCAATGGCTAAGACTGCTAAAATGAGGACATCAATTTCTCAGTTTGAGCAACAGCAGGGTGAGTCATTATATGAAGCTTGGGAATGCTACAAGGAGATGCTAAGGAAATGTCCCCGTCATGGCATATCGGATTGGATTGTGATTAATACATTTTATAATGGATTGGGATGACACTCAAAGCCAATTGTAGATGCAGCTGCAGGAGGAGCCTTATGGGCTAAGAGCTATGAAGAGGCTTACAATCTTATCGAGTCTATGGCAGCAAATGATTTCCAAAATCCTACAGCCAGAATGCCACAGCCTAAAGTTGCAAGAGTGTTGGAGGTAGATGCTATCACACAGTTGTCAGCTCAGATGGCATCTATGGCAAGGAAGATTGATTCGTTAGCGGATAATAAAGCGAAGACAGTTGCATTCGTGTGTGAGATATATGCAGGGTCACACTTAACTAATCAAATGTGCAATTAGTTCAGAATCTTTACAGTATGTGAGTAACTATTAGAAAAATCAGAGTCAGTTCCAGAATGCCTACAACTCCAACAACCGAAACCATCCAAATTTTAGTTGGTCAAATAATCAAAACAATCAACAAAGTCAGTTTCAACCACAACATCAATTTCAGGCACAACCATCTCATCAGCAGTATGCACCGAAACCACCCTACCCTCCAGGATTTTAACAGCAACAAGTTTTTGGCGTTGTTGCCACCGGTATGATTATTATCGTGTTGTTAGTCATTGCCTTTTGGTTGAGCTGACTCATAATTATGTTCTAATAACTGAGCTCTATTTACAACATCTGAATATAAATAAAGTTTGTGAAAAATATGGTATTAACGTATTTCGAGTTTCAAACCTCTTAGAAACATTCGCGTCATACGCTCCTCATTATCTACCAAATGGGATGCAAACCGGGATAACTCCACAAATTTATCCTCGTATTGCGACACGGTTATACTATTTTGTTCCAGCTTGATAAATTTTACCTCTTTTATGTGATGAATACTTTCAGGAAAGTACTTGTCGTTGAATAATTCTTGGAACTTCTCCCAAGATATTTTCAGTGCGGAAAGATGAGTACGTTTTACAGATTCCCACCAATAATCTACCTCTTCTTGAAGCATCCCAAGACATCAAATATCTTGGTGATCTGCTTAATCTATGCCTCTGCCTTAAGTGGCTCTGGCTTTCCCAAAAACTCTGGCAGTCTCAGCTCCTTAAACTGTTTAGCAGTGACCAGCCATGAGTTGCCATTGACTCCACCTGCATTATGAACATGAGTCTCTCTCGTTTGCTGTTGTATGAATTCTAAAAAACTCCTAAACGTACCATCGTTCGTCATTTGGTCGGCGTTGTTGTTTACACGATGATTATTGCCTTCCTGATGCATATTATTTTGGTTATTGATCGGTGGTGACTCAACGGTCTCATGTGCTCCATTGCTTATCTCAACAATTTCAGATGTCATTCTCAAACACTGTCACAAAACAAAGGTTAATTGGCATGCCACATATTATCCCTATATTCTGACTAACCAATTAAATAACAAATAAACGTAGGTAGGTCATACTAGCGAAGGATTTATCCGTCTCTCCCCTCCTAGTTCTAGCCTCAAATCTCAGCTAAGGATCATATCACTAAGCTTTGATACCAATTGTAACTCACCCAAAATAGGTATACATCACCCATTCTGAGTCGCCAAATACATGGTACAGAATTTAAATATAAACTTCATTTATACAATACGACAAAAGCATAGCCGAGAGTTTTTACATGAATATTATCTCATAGACAATATCCAAACTCAAATGGAGTTCTTATTACATTTATTATCACACTATTTCATAAAATAGTGAGGACTACTATAGCCACCTATCCTGGACCATCAATCCATTCCCCGACTCTTCCCAACTATATTTTTATTTCCTGAAGAGAACAATGAAAGCAAAGGGTGAGCTCAACTAGCCCAGTAAAGAATATTATGACTAAGATAATGCATAATAAATTATAGTTAGCCTTCAACAGTGTTAAACTGATAGAATACAATAGACAACACGTTTAACTATAGCGGAACAAATAATCCATTAAAAGAGTCAAGTAGAGCATGATATCTACTATCTTCTATGATTAAAAAGTTTATCATTAACTTTATCTCTAAGACTCAACTTAATAAATAATTCACATCACTAAATTATCCATGCACTACGGGCCAATGATATTAATTAGTATCACATCCATGAATTATCCATGCATTACGGGCGAAGGATATTCGTGTTATCACCAATGGTCATGATCATGCCAACAAATGTCCATCGATGAACTACGCGCCAATGAGAACTTTTACCACATCATTTGTAATATTATATGTTATGATTATACTGAATAATCTTTAGTCATAATCATAACAATCAACTGTCCATCAATGCACTATGGGCCAATGAGGACTTTCATCACAATATAAGCATGAGAATGATGACAATGATAAACAAATTCTATTAAATGAGAGCAATGATAAATTTTAAAGATTTATAATTCAAATTATCCAGAATTCAATAATGTCCAAATTGTTAACATGATGTTTCTTTGTGGAGTAAAATTTAAGAATAATATTGTGTCAAAATGATTTGAATGGAAAAAAAATCAAATTTTATCATGAATAGTACCCCGGGTGAATAGTACCCCGTGAATAGTACTTTGGGAGTAATACCCTATGAATAGTATCCCGGCATGAAAAGATTAAAAATTATCAAGAATGTTCAGAATAATATTTCTATGAAAAGATACTAGATGAACCGCAAATTTCAAGGATATTCTACTAATTTCACGGAGTATAGAAGCAAAACTTTAATAAAATAAGTGTAGAATTCGGAATCTGAAACGAAATAATATTACTTACATACTAAAGAGTATAAAAAAATATTATTTCTTACGAATATTGAACAAAAATAATATCCCTTACAATTATTGAACGAAAATAATATTACTTACAAATATTGAACAAAGATAATAATCCTTACGAATATTGAACGAAAATAATATTTCTTATGAATATTGAACGAAAATAAAATTCCTTACGAATACGAAAAATAATATCGTAAGCGAATATGAAATAAATAATACCCTTTACCTTAAAAGGAGAGCATTTCTGACTGGTAGGGCCGGGGATATTCTTGAAGAAAACTTATACTATTTTCTATAGTCAAAGCTTCCTTAAACTCAAAAGAAATACGCTCAATATTATAGAAGAAGAATTTTCTGATTCTGTTGTGATTTTCAATTCTAAACTAAGCATCCTATTTATAGAAGAATGGAAGGATACTATTTAGGAAAAATCACGGACTGCACAGTAATTTCAAACGAATTTCAAGGGCGCAGAAACTGAATTCACATGATTTATTATGCAAACACTATGCAGACATTATATAAACACTATACATAATAAAATATAATATATTTTATTTTTAATATAAAATATAATATATTATATATATATATATATATATATATATATATATATATATACTTAGATAACTTTCTCCCGACTATTTTTAAAAAATGGATAAGTTGGGGGTTCAAATAATACGCCAAACTTACAACAAATACTTCATAAAAATCCCCTCTAATTATCTCAACTCACTTGGCTTCACGAAACACATTTTTAATAACATTCATCAATAATATTATAACTTACAATATTAACAACCAGATCATTCTCAGAAAGAGGGGGCTTTCCGATAAAGATTTCTCCCTATTGGCGCGTAATTAGGTGACCAAACCATTTTTCTTGACAGAACTTTCTAGACATCGACAATAATGCAAATAATATTACGAATAACTTTGTCGCCTCAATTATTAATTTAATAATATAAAATATTGTGACAATAATTGAATCAATAACATGAGATACTATGCAACAATTACTGTGGCAATAATTGAGTATAACTAAGTGACTTCTCACGTAAGCATCAATACCAGTCGTATGTTACAAATGCGGAGGGGAGGGACACATCAGTCTAAACTGTACGCAACAGTCCAAAGCATGTTACAATTGTGGAAGAGAAGGTCACCTAGCCCGATTTTATCGTGCACCAAAGTCAAGTCCAGCTGGGATGGAGGCATCAAAGGCCGTCCCAGACAAGATAAAATCGGTAGTTCAAGGGAGAATGTTTGTCACAACCTCCCAAAAAGTGAGGAATCCGAACGAGGTGATCAAGGGTAAGCTAATCAGAAACTCTAGCGAAGTCTATACCTTATTTGATACCGGTTCTACCCATTCTTTTATTTCTCCTACTTGCGCTCAACGTTTAAATTTGACTCCGGAGAAATTAGACTTTGACTTATCGGTTGTAACTCTGTTGGGGGAAACTTTTATTACATCCACTGTTTATAAGTCTTGTTTGATTCAAATCGATAACCGCACATTACTTGTCGATCTTATTTCCTTAAAAATACTTGCGTTTGATGTGATTTTTGGGATTGATTGGTTAACTACTCATCATGTAAAAATTAATTATTTTCGTAAGGTTGTTAGCTTTCATATTCCTAACCAACCTATTATGAGAATTCAAGCGACCAAACCATTAAAGTCAATCACTGTCATATCAAACCATAAAGCTATTCGTTTATTGAAAAACGGATGCCAAGCTTTCTTAGCCCATGTCATAGATTTAAACAAAAATACGTCAGATTTGAATGATATTTACATTGTTAATAAATTTCCTGACGTATTCCCTAAAGAACTTCCTGGGCTACCCCCAGAGCGTGAAATTAAATTTTGTATCGATCTTGAAGTCGGTACAAAACCCATTTCTAAAGCCCCATATCGAATGGCTCATGTTGAATTTTGGGAGTTAAAAACCCAGCTACAGGAATTGTTAGACATCTGTTTCATTCATCCTAGTATGTCTCCTTGGGGTGCTCCTGTTCTATTCTTAAAGAAAAAAGATGGGAGTATGCGACTTTGTATTGATTATCGGGAGTTGAATCATGTCACCGTCAAAAATAGGTATCCGTTGCCTCGCATTGATGACCTGTTTCACCAGTTACAAGGCGCCAAATTCTTTTCAAAGATCGATCTTCGTTTTAGATATCATCAATTAAAGATTAAAACCGATGACATCTCAAAGACTGTTTTTAGAACTCGGTACAGGCTTTATAAATTTCTAGTCATGTTTTTCGAATTGACTAATGCTCCTGCATCCTTCATTGATATAATGAACCGAGTATTCAAGGAATATTTGGATTATTTTGTAGTCGTCTTTGTTGATGACATCCTCATATATTCCAAAAGCCGTGAAGATCATGATCAACACTTGAGACTGATACTCCACAAGCTTCGTGAGAACAAGTTATATCCCAAGTTGAAGAAATGCGAGTTTTGGCTTAAAGAAGTGGCATTCCTGGGGCACGTGATATCAAATCACGGAATATCTGTTGACCCAACAAAGATTGAAGCAATTCAAAGCTGGGAGCAACCCAAGTCAGTGACCGAAGTACGTAACTTTCTGGGTTTAGCTTGTTATTATTGGAGATTCGTGGAAGAATTTTCTCGAATTGCTACTCCATTAACTCAATTGACTCGAAAAGATACAAAATTTAGTTGGAGCGAGGAATGTGACAAGAGTTTTTAAGAACTCAAGAGGAGACTCATTCAGCACATGTTCTGACAATACCATCTGGCTCGGAGGGATTTGTCATCTATAGTGATGCTTCAGGCAAAGGGTTAGGATGTGTTCTCATGCAACATGAGAAAGTCATAGCCTATGCCTCTTGATAACTCAAAGAATATGAGAGGAATTATCCTACTCATGATCTAGAGTTGGAAGTTGTTGTCATCGCACTTAAGATTTGGAGGCATTACCTATATGGAGAGAAGGTAGAGATCTATACGGATCATAAAAGCCTCAAATATTTCTTCACCCAAAAGGAACTCAACATGCGACAACGACGTTGGATTGAGTTGTTGAATGATTACGTTCATACAATTTATTACCATCCTAGAAAAGCTAACGTGGTAGCTGACGCATTGAGTAGAAAATCATATGCGGGTACGAGTACGATATTGTCAATGCAAAGGCCCATTTTGTATGACTTGGAAAGGATGGGGATAGAGTTAAAGACTCCAGAGACCCAAGTGATGATGACAAATATACGAGTAGAACCGACTTTAATTGATAAAGTTAAAGCTGCTCAAGCTACGGACCTAGAGCTGATGCGTATGAAGAAGAAAGTGTAAGAAGGTGTTGTTCCGGAAGCAAGAGTTGATGAAGAAGGAATACTTCGAGTCAACTACAGACTTTGTGTTCCAAACGACCCTGATTTAAAGTATAAGATCATGATGGAGGTGCACAACATACCGTTTTCAATCCATCTTGGGAGTACCAAAATGTATCGTGATCTTCGACATACATTTTGGTGGAGCAATATGAAGAGAGAGGTAACAGGGTTTATCTCAAGGTATCTAACTTGTCAACGAGTCAAGGCGGAGCATCAAGTGAGTTTTAGAATGGAAGTGGGGGCACATTACCATGGATTTTGTTACTGGTCTTCCCAAGGTTTCTCAAGGCATAGATGTGATTTGGGTCATTATTGATAGATTGACCAAGTCTGCTCATTTCTTACCTATACGAGAAACTTATTCACTTGAACGTCTTGCTCTTATGTACATAAATGAGATTGTAAGAATGCATGGCATGCCAATATCCATAGTTTCTGATCGAGACCTAAGATTTACTTCACGATTTTGGGTTAGTTTGCAAAAAGTTATGGGCACGAATTTATGATTTAGTTCGACATATCATCCTCAAACGGACGGGCAGTCGGAGAGGACTATTCAAACTCTTGAGGATTTATTAAGACTCTGTGTCCTTGACTTTAAAGGAAATTGGGACAAGTTTTTGCCATTAGTGGAATTCTCTTACACTAATAATTATTAAGCAAGTATTGGTATGGCTCCATTTGAGGCGTTGTATGGTCGCAAGTGTCATTCTCTAGTATGTTGGGACGAGGTGGGTGAAGTAACATTGTTTGGACCGGAGTTGGTACGTATGACTATGAAAATGATTCAAATGATCTGACAACGTATAAAAACCTCACAAGATCGACAAAAGAGTTATGTTGATCTTCATCGGAAGGATGTAGAATTCAATGTTGGAGAATATGTGTTGTTACGTTTTGCTCCATGGAAAGGAGTTACAAGATTTGAAAAAAGAGGAAAGCTCAATCCTCGATTCATTGGGCCATTCCAAATCCTCGATCGAGTAGGAACTGTGGCTTATAGACTCGTTTTACCACCAAGTATGTCTCGTGTTCATAATGTTTTTCATATATCTATGTTACGTAAATATGTGGAAGACCCGAACCATATTATTGAATTAGAACTAGAAGAGATAGCGAAAGATTTAACATATGAAGAGGTACCTGTTAAAATCTTGGATAAGAAGGAGCATATTCTACGCTCCAAGGTTATGCCTTAAGTTAAATTTTTGTGGAGAAACTATGATGTTGAGGAAATGACCTGGGAGTTAGAATCTGAAATGAAATCAAAGTATCCTCACCTCTTCGACATATCATGTATGTACCCTAATTTCGAAGAAAGAAATTTCATAAGACGGGGAGGTTGTAAGACCCCAACTTTCATAAATAAAGATTAATTTTTCTCGAAATATTTTTTTGAATATTATGGTGTGGTTTTGATATAATGTTATAGTTGTGGGTAATATTTATAAATTTTACAAAGTATGCAAGTTGTTATAAAATATTCGATTGGTTGGGGAATATTCGTTTTAAACATAAAATATTCGTACGGTGACACAATCATTAGTGGACCCCACAACGAAATTATAGTCGGAGTTAGAAAACGACAAAAATATCTTTTTATAAAAATAATGGCGAAAGTTTTACCGTTAACTGTTAAACTATCCGGTGGTAAAAGTACAGTAATATGTGTGGTTGCATAGTAGCACACGATATTGATTATTGATGCTTACGTAAGAAGCCACTCAATTTACTCAATTATTGCTAAAGTAGTTGTTTCATAGTATCTCACGTTATTTGATTCAATTATTGTCACAATATCATCTGCGTAATAATTTATATTATTAAATCAATAATTGAGACAATAAAATTATTCATATTATTATTTGCAATATTGACGATGTCTAGAAAGTTCTGTCGAAGAGAGGTTTGGTCACCTAATTGCGCGCCAATAGGGAGAAATCCTTATCGGAAAGCCCCCTCTTTCCTGGGAATGATCTGGTTGTTAAATATTGCGAGTTATAATATTAATGATGAATAATTGTTGAAATATTAAGAACGTGTTTATTGAAGATAAGTGAATTACAAAAGTTAGAGGGGAATAATGCAAACTTAGAAAACTTTATGGGTATTAAAGTGTAATATGTTAAATCAATTTGGACCATTGGTGGTGGTTTTAATAGTAAATTAATCTGGATCATTGGTGGTGATTTTAATAGTAAATCAATCTGGACCGTCGAGGGTGGTTTTAATAGTAAATCAATCTGGACCGTCGGTGGTGGTTTTAAAAGTAAATCAATCTGGACCGTCAGTAGTGGTTTTAAAAGTTAATCAACCTGGACTATCGATTGTGGTTTTAATAGTAATCAATCTGGACCGTCTGTTCTAATAGTAAATCAATCTGGACCGTTCGTAAATTAGTTACTATTTAGTCATTTCTCCTATAAATAGAAGCTTAATTATTCTTTCATTCTCACCAATTCACTGAGACTCACAAGAGAAACTATAGAGAGAGAAACTATAGAGAGCAAGAAGAAGAGTTTTCTACTACTTCACTATTGCAGTATCCAGTCTTCTACTAAGGTAAGGGGTATTATTTCTTTTGTATTCATAAGGAATACTATTTTTTGTATGCATCCTTTAATATGTCGGAATAACCTGTCTACACGGATTACATACTGTATGACAGGTGAAAATCCATTTGCAGTTTCGTATGTTATTTTTTTCATATTCTTAAATCTAAACTTACTGTGGTAAGTATTGCTTCTATAATCTCTGAAATTAGTGGGATATCCTTGAAATTTTGCGCTTCATCCAGTATCGTTTCATTGGAATATTGATCCAAACTTACTTATTAAATATCAATATTTTCACTCAGGGTACTATTCACGGGTTACTATTTACCCAGTTACTATTTACTAGAATATTATTCACTCGGGTATTTAGGGAACTTTTCATGTTGGGATACTATTCACGAGTTACTATTCATGTGTTACTATTCACCCAATTACTATTCACTCAAATATTATTCACTCGAGTATTTGGGGCACTTTTCATGCCGGGATACTATTCACTAGGTACTATTCTAGAAGTACTATTCACCAAAAAATTTATTTCTTTTCTGTCCAAATTATTTTTGATACATGGATATTATTCTTGAATTTTACTCTACAAAGCAGTATCATGTGGACAATCTGGACATTATTGAATTCTGGATAAATTAAATTATAAATCTTTAAAATTTATCATTTGCTTTCATTTAATTGAATTCTTATATCATTGTCATCATCCTCATACTTATATTATGATGAAAGTCATCTTTGGCTTACGTCCATAGATGAACTGTTGATTAGTATGATTATGACCAGGGATCATTCGATATAATCATGACCCGTAATGTTACAAATGATGTGGTAAAAGTCCTCATTGGCCTGTAGTGCATTGATGGACAGTAGTTGGTATGCTTGTGACCAGGGATTATTCAGTATAATCATGACCATTGATGATTACATGAATATCCTTGGCCCGTAGTGCAGGGATGATTCGATGATGTGGTTTATTTATTAAGATGAGTCTCAACGATAAAGTTGATGAAAAACTTTTTAAATCATAGAAGATAGTAGATATCATGCTCTACTTGACTCTTCTAATGGATTGCTTGTTTCGCTGCAGTTGAACTTGTTGTCTATTATATTCTATCGGTTTAACATTGTTGAAGGCTAACGATAACTTATTCTGCATTATCTTAGTCATAATATTTCTTACTGGGCTAGTTGAGCTCACCCTTTTGCTTTCATTATTCTTTTCAGGAAATGAGAACATAGTCGGGACTAGTCGGGGAACTGAGTGATGGTCCGAGATGGCTGTTTTAATAATCCTCACTATTTAGTGTGATAATAAATGTAATGAGGATTGAATTTGAGTTTGGATATTGTCTATGAGACAATATTCGTGTAAAAACTCTAAGCTCTTGTTGTATAATTAAGTTTGTATTTGTATTCTGTACCATGTATTTGGCAACCCAAGATGGGTGATGTATACCTATTTTGGGGGCATCACAGTTGGTATCAAAGCTATAGAAAAGAGCCCCGAGCCTTTATTTGGTGACTTCCATGACTTGGGATGCACCGAAGCCAGACTTTCCGTAGGGGACGCCGTGAGTAACGGTGGCAAGTTAATAGGTATCATTGTGAGGTGCTATCCAAGTCCTGAATGCGGGTCACAGTTGGTATCAAAGCTTAGGGATATGATCCTTGGCTGAGATGTGAGACAAGTACTAGGAGGGGAGAGACGGGGAATTCCTTCGCTGGTATAACCTACCTAAGTTTATTTGGTATTTAATTGGTCGATCAGAGTATAGGGATAATATATGACTTGTCAATTAACCTTTGTTTTGTGGCAGTGTTTGAAAATGGCATCTGAAAATGTTGAAATCAAGAATGAAGCACATGAGACCGTTGAGTCACCAACGATCAATACCCAGGATAATGTTCAACAAAAAGACAATAATCCTCAGATAAACAATAACACCGATCAAATGATGAATGATGGGATGTTCAGAGGCTTTATGCAATTCATGCAACATCAGGCGAGAGCGACTCGTGTTCAAAATGCAGGTGGAAGCACTAGAAACTCATAGATGGTCACCGCTAAGCAATTCAAGGAGCTGGGACCATCGGAGTTTTGGGGAAAGCCAAAACTACTTAAGGCAGAGACATGGATAAAGCAGATCACTGAGATATTCGAAGTCTTGGGATGCTCTGAGGAGCAAAAGGTTCCCTTTGCCACCTTCATGTTGAAAGGATAGGCAGATTACTGGTGGGAATTAGAAAAGCGTACTTAGCCTACCGCACTCAAAATGTCTTGGGAGAAGTTCCAAGAGCTGTTCAACGACAAATACTTTCCCGAAAGTATTCTTCATATGAAAGAGGTGGAGTTCATCAAGCTAGAGCAAAATAATATGACCGTGTCACAGTACGAAGCTAAGTTTCCTGAGTTGTCCCGGTTTGTGCCCCACTTGGTGATAATGAGGAGAGAATGACGCGGATGTTTCTAAGAGGTTTGAAACTCGAGATACGTCAATACCTAATTTCTCACAAACTATATTTGTATTCAGATGTTATAAATAGGGCTCAGTTATTGGAGCGCGATAATGAGTCGACGCAACCAAGAGAGAGCAGCCGACAAGTTGATAATACCAGTGGTAGCGGTCATAGAAGTAGTGACAACAAACGTGGAGGGAATTAACATGCCAGAAATGGTAACCACTCCGGTGGTAATCATGGCCAAGATAATAGAAGTGAAAATTTCAAGAAGAGGAGATTCAATAATGATGGAAAGACGTCAGCACTAGAACCTGTTGTTAAGGAAGGAGAACGACCGCCGGTCGTATGTTACAAATGCGAAAGGGAGGGACACATCAGTCCAAACTGTACGCAGCATTCCAAAGCATGTTACAATTATGGAAGAGAAGGTCACCTAGCCCGATTTTGTAGTTCACCAAAGTCAAATCTAGCTGGGATGGAGGCATCAAAAGCAGTCCCAGACAAGATAAAATCGGTAGTTTATAGGAGAGTGTTTGTCGTAACCTCCCAAAAAGTGAGAAATTCAAACGAGGTGATCACGGGTAAGCTAATCATAAACTCTAGCAAAGTCTATACCTTATTTGATACTGGTTCTACCCATTCTTTTATTTCTTCTACTTGCGCTCAACGTTTAAAATTGACTCCGGAGAAATTAGACTTTGACTTATCGGTTGAAACTCCGTTAGGGGAAACCTTTATTACATCCACTGTTTATAAGTCTTGTTTGATTCAAATCGGTAACCGCACATTACTTGTCGATCTTATTTCCTTAAAAATACTTGCGTTTGATGTGATTTTTGGGATTGATTGGTTAACTACTCATCATGCAAAAAATGATTATTTTCGTAAGGTTGTTAGCTTTCATATTCCTAACCAACCTATTATGAGGAAAATTCAAGCGACCAAATCACAAAAGTCAATCACTGTCATATCAAGCCATAAAGCTATTCGTTTATTGAAAAATGGATGTCAAGCTTTCTTAGCCCATGTCACAGATTTAAACAAAAATACGTCAGATTTGAATGATATTTTTATTGTTAATAAATTTCCTGGCGTATTCCCTGAAGAACTTCCTGGCCTACCTCCAGAGCGTGAAATTAAATTTTGTATCGACCTTGAACCCGGTATAAAACCCATTTCCAAAGCCCCATATCGAATGGCTCCTATTAAACTTCAGGAGTTAAAGACCCAACTATAGGAATTGTTAGACATCGATTTCATTTGTCCTAGTACGTCTCTTTGGGGTGCTCCTGTTCTATTCGTAAAGAAGAAAGATGGGAGTATGCGACTTTGTATTGTTTATCGGGAGTTGAATCATGTCACCGTCAAAAATAAGTACTCGTTGACTCGCATTGATGACCTGTTTGACTAGTTGCAAGGAGCCAAATTCTTTTCATAGATCGATTTCATTCCGGAAATCATCAGTTAAAGATTAAAACTAATGACATCCTAAAGACTGCTTTTAGAACTCAGTACGGGCATTATGAATTCCTAGTCATGTCTTTTGGATTGACTAATGCTCCTGCTGTCTTCATAGATATGATGAACCGAGTATTCAAGAAATATTTGGATCATTTTGTAGTCGTCTTTATTGATGACATCCTCATATATTCCAAAAGTCGTGAAGATCATGAGCAACACTTGTGGCTGATACTCCAAAAGCTTCGTGAGAATAAGTTATATGCCAAGTTGAAAAATGGGACTTCTGGCTTAAAGAAGTGGCATTCCTAGGGCACGTGATATCAAATCACAAAATATCTATTAACCCAGCAAAGATTGAAGCAATTCAAAGCTTGGAGCAACCCAAGTCAGTGACCAAAGTACATAGCTTTCTAGGCTTAGCTGGTTATTATCGGAGATTTGTGAAAGGATTTTCTCGAATCGCTACTCCATTAACTCATCTGACTCGAAAAGATACAAAATTCGGTTGGAATGAGGAATGTGACAAGAGTTTTTAAGAACTTAAGAGGAGACTCATTTTAGAACCTGTTCTGACAATACCATCTGGCTCAGAGGGATTTGTCATCTATAGTGATGCTTCGGGCAAAGGGTTAGAATGTGTTCTCATGCAATATGGGAAAGTAATAGCCTATGCCTCTTGACAACTCAAAGAATATGAGAGAAATTATCCTACTCATGATCTAGAGTTGGCAGCTGTTGTCTTTGTACTTAAGATTTGGAGGCATTACCCGTATGGAGAGAAGGTGGAGATTTATACGGATCATAAAAGTCTCAAATATTTCTTCACCTAAAAGGAACTGAACATGCGAGAACAACGTTGGCTTGAGTTGTTGAAAGATTACGATCATACAATTCAATACCATCCTAGAAAAGCTAACGTAGTAGCTGATGCATTAAGTAGAAAATCATATGCGGGTATGAGTGCGATATTATCAACGTAAAGGTCCATTTTGTATGACTTGTAAAAGGATGGAGATAGAGTTAAAGACTCCAGGGACCCACGTGATGATGGCAAATATACGAGTAGAATTGACTTTAATTGATAAAGTTAAAGCTGCTCAAGCTACGGACCTGAAGCTGATGCGTATGAAGAAGAAAGTGCAAGAAGGTGCTGTTCCGGAAGCAAGAGTTTATGAAGAAGGAATACTTCGAGTCTACTCTAGACTTTGTATTCCAAACGACCCTGATTTAAAGTATAAGATCATGATGGAGGCGCACAATACACCGTTTGTAATCCATCCTGGGAGTACCAAAATGTATCGTGATCTTCGACATAAATTTTGGTGGAGCAATATGAAGAAAGATGTAGCGGAGTTTATGTCAAGGTGTCTAACTTGTCAACGAGTCAAGGTGGAGCATCAAGTGCCAAAAGGTCCATTACAACCACTTGAAATTTTAGAATGGAAGTGGGAGCACATTACCATCGATTTTGTTACTGGTCTTCCCAATGTTTCTCAAGGCATAGATGCGATGTGGGTCATTGTTGATAGATTGACCAAGTCTGCTCATTTCTTACATATACGAGAAACATATTCACTTGAACGTCTTGCTCGTATGTACATAAATGAGATTGTAAGAATGCATGGCATGCCAGTATCCATAGTTTCTGATCGGAAAGCCATCTCTTATTCAAATATATTATTATAATATTATATTATAATAATGTGATAATATAATAATATAATTTTTTTATAATGGTAATATTTTTATTATAATATATAATTTTTAGCATGTGAATAAAAGTGGAGTGAAGGTTATCATTTTATTTTTCCTTCCATGCACCTCTGCTCATTCTTTTCTTTTTGGTGGCTTGTTAATATGCCTGCAAACTATGTTTTCTCATGTGTGGGGCCTTAACCTTGGAAATGAGTGGTTAGACAGAGAAAATGATAGGTTAGGCATATGTTAAGTACAAAATTAGGCAGAGAAATAAAAGAAAATTGGGCATGTTGATTACTGTTTTTCTCCCTCCGTTTCACTATAAATAGGGGGTTAAACCTCCTTCCTAAACACACCAAAAATCTCAAGCTTTCCTACTGCAATTATGACGCCCCCAAATTCGGGTACTTGAAACACGTACTTGGTGCTACACGATAACATTCATTCAAACTACTTATGTATTAATTAAACAAAAGTATTATATCAAATTTATCTACCTCCCTAGTTACGAGAACCTTTAAGTCACTAATTACATAAACATAAGTAAATTATCATAAATTCAGTTATTACAATCAACATTAAACAGACTAATTCTTTACCTTGCCCTTCCCTTTGTCCTTGCCGAAACCTTCAGGTCGATCTAGCTTAACTGAAAATATATAAATTTAATGCAAGAATGAGCATTTGATTGCCCAACAAGTAATAACAAACAATAAATATTAGCTGAAAGAAATAAATATTTTCTTTGAACTACACTTCTACAACGAAGCAATAGTTGTGAAGTAAACTGAACAATACTAAACAACATAACCAATAACTTACATTTTTAAAACTACGTACTGACTATGAATGGAGAACAGTCGATAGACTATGAACTTTCATTTTTAATTTTCGAAAATGTTATACAAAAATTCATCTGTAAACCGTAATAACTTACGGGCACGGAGGGTGATCAGCCTAGTATGCCCTATATTGATCAACACTACATTTTAGAATGATGTTTTCATTCATCATATTCACCTTGGGCGCACAAAAGTTTCTCATGATCTGGATGTTCATATTCAATCTAAAATTCAAACCAAAACAATTAAGTTAAATGACAATAATGTTTTATCATGTTCAACGATACTTTTGAATCTATGTCTAGCCGAGTCAAATAGCTTAGACGAGTTTTAAATAACGTATACATACCAAAATTTAATAAGTATGTATCAACATGTGATTAAAAATAACCATTATCCAAGTGAGGACACTTGCATAACAAAACTTAACTATCTATAAACAAAATATATCTTGATCAATAACAATTGATTTAAGAAGTCAGCACAACAGGAATATAATTCAATAAAGTACTTACACAGATCATTGTATAAGTAATTTCAAAGAGTAAGTATACTTGCTCAATAAAGAGTAAGAGTTAGAAACTTGTTTGATCTGCTGCTTACATAACATAATTTTATCTTTTATACACAGACTTATCATTTATAAGATCATTCTTTCGATTAGAATAATATCGTAACACATAGTACCAGTATTTGTAGTCAACATATAACTTATTCATATTGTCATATAGTTATATCAGTCATTGGAGCATAAATAATCACCTATCAAGTCAAACTATCTAGGTCTTAATCAATTTCGGAACAAATTTGGTGTATCGACGGCTTTATCGAATAATTACCAAGTTTAAAACTCTATTCTATAGTTCAATATTCCTTTAGATAATTTAAATATCAGGCGCACTATTTTTCATAGACTTATAATAATTTTTAAATAATTATTATAATTTATTATGATTTTTCAATCATTGAAATCATTTTTAAATAATTTAAATACTGATTAATCTTATTACCATTAATATTTAAGTAATATTAAAATATTAATGAAATACTTGCCAAAATATTAAAGCTATTTATAATAACTCAAAATATTTTTAAAACATTATTATTACCTTTAAATGATTTTTAAAATATTTAAAATTATTTTTAAATAATTACTATTAATATTTAAATATTAATTAAATATTCATCAAAATATTAAAAGTCATTTATTATTACTTAAAATATTTTTAAATCATTTATAACCCTTTTAGATAATTTTTAATTTAATAAAACCATTTTAAAACTATTTATTTAATATAATTATTAAATAAATCTAATATCATTAATATTAAATTATTAAAGAAATTTACCTTAAAATATTAAAAGCTACATTTTATAACTTAAAATATTTTTAAATACTTTATTATCATTTAAAATAATTTTTAATATAATAAAATCATTTTTAATCAATTTATTTAATACATTTATTAAATAAATTTAATATCATTCTTATTCAAAGAAATAATAATATATAAGAAAAATATGTCAAATTATTAAAAGTTAATTTTTATAACTTAAAATAATTTTTTAAACTAATTTTGGAATTTTTAATAATTAATTTCTATTTTTAAAAGATTTTTGGAAATTAAAATAAATAATATTAATAAAACTGTCGTTATAGCTTTTAGCGACAGAAAGTGTAGCCTAAGGTGTTCTTGAGCCTCAAGAACATTCATAAGCAGTGTTCGAGTTACCAACTTTGATCAATCCTAATTCAATGTCTATGTTGTTTCTATGCAAGATAAAGCTTTGATCTTGTAGTATTGATGTAGTACTACAAGAATCAACAATAAACAGGGTCATATTGCATCACACTAAGGAGATCTAATCTATTGAACAAGCTGTTAAAGTTGTTCTTCATTTTCTGGGCTGCCTAGAAAATAAGAACAGTTCGAGTAGCCTATTTTAGGCTTCCACAACTTGCTTTTCAGGTACAGTTTTGGTGTATTAATGGTTTCAGATTACAGTACTAATGACAAGGAACAAATCTATTACACTAAATCAGTCTAACAACAATACAATCAACATATCCAAGCCGGTCAAAACATGTCAGAAATAACGTTCTTAAGCTTTCTGGGTTACCCAGAAAATGCAAATCGTGATCGTCCTGCCTACTTTGACTATCCACTCTATTGATCCTATTTATCATTTAGGTGTTCTAAAGGCTTGAATCTAAAGTCCATCTACCATACTATAACCTTGTTATAACAAACGAATCAAATCAACAAACGCAAGAAAGATCTGGGCTCTCGAAATCATTGTCAGACACTGATGGGCAAGTACTGGGCTACCCAGAATTGCTAAGTCATGGTCGGTCAACGCTGTTTGACCATTCATAACTTGGAATCTATATATGGATCTGACCCTGATTCTAGTTGCAGATCAAAGCCCTCATAACATACTACAACTACAAACCTTCAAAACACTAAATAAATAAACAGGTATCGATCTATGAGGTCTGACATTCGACTGTCAAGCAACATTTACAAGTTTTTTCAGATTTTTGAAATCTTCAATTTTGTGCATCTAGATGTTATAGATCCGCAATATAAGAAACTAGATCACTTATTAACATGTCATACAACATATTAAAACACAAAAAACACAACTTTTTACATAGCATGCAAGATCAGATTCTAGGTTTAGGGTTATACCTTACTTGAACAAAATCTTGATTCTAGGCTTCCTGATCTGATATGGGTGAACTAGGGACTTGATTTGGAACTGGTCTAACAATGAAATTCGTGGGTTTAGAGAGAGAAGGTCTAGGTTAAGTGTATGTGAGTAAATGAGCTATTTGTGTGACTTTCTCTCTCTTAATCTATATATATCAAAATGTAATAAAGTTGGCTGATGAAATGCGACTGATTTGTGTTTATTTTAGTCACATGGGTGATCTAGAGTGGTTGAGCAACTTAAGATATAGCAAGATTTGCAAGTTACCTTAATAAAGAAATACAAAAAGATCATTTTGGACATTTGGCTTGTAATTTTAATGGCAATCTTGTAACTTAACTAACCCTTAGGGTTTAACCCTTAAGGTTTGACCCTTAAGTTTTGAAAAAATTAAAATTTTAGGATTTCTAATTAGGGCTTAAAATGAAAATTAAACTTTCTAAAAATGGAAATTAGGGTTTCCTAATTACATTAGGTTTCCTAATTACTTATAACTTGAAAATTAAGTTTAAGATCCACTAATTAGCATTTAGCATTCTAATTTAGCGATTAGGGTTTATAACTTAGCAATTAGAGTTTCTAATAATTAGGGTTTCAAATTGATAATTAGATTTCTCTAATTAACATCAAAATCTATAATACTTGTCATTAATCATATTAACACAATTACTTAACAGTCTTGAACTCCTATTTGAGTTTCAAATTAGGGTTTATCAGTTTGATACTAGGGTTTTATCATGCTACACTATAATTGACCAACCATTATCAGTACACACATACAGTACATACTTATAGCACTGAAATACAATTAATATTATATTAATATTCTCATTCTTTATTCAAAATCCATAATTAGGGTTTTGATTCCATATCCGACTTAACTTTCATTCTCAGTCAACTTAAAATTTTAAATTGACTATCCTGTTAAATCCATATCGTATAAATTTCAAAATATTATCCATGATACCAATACTCATAAAATAATAATAATAATAATAAATAAAAAAAATATTCGTAAAAATATAGATATAAATGTTTGAAAAATTCCCGGTCTTTACATTCTCCCCTCATTATAAAGATTTCATCACCGGAATCACCATTACCCTACACTTACATTAACGCTTTATCCTTAGATTTTTATTTACTAATAATTTTATTGAATTACTATATTCTACCCTCCTTATAAGATTCGTGTTATGAATCCGGAATTCAAATTCCTCATTTGAAATCCTTTTTATGAATGGATTATTATATTGTGTTTTGTATGTCTATATTCAATGGTTCTTAACGTAAACGTACTTATATTAACAAACTTATGGTAAGAAAATAGGGTTTATACCTGGAACTCCATCACCAGCTGCTACCGTATCCTGAATTGTCATATTGAAGACTCTGGCGGTTGATTTGGTTGGTTGGTTTGTTGAAGTTGGTCCTGTTATAGCTAATGTCCCTGTAAGACCCCAACTTTTATGAATCAAGAATAATTTCTCGAAATATATTTTTGAATATTATGGTGTGGATTTGATATAATGTTATAGTTATGGGTAATATTTATAAATTTTACAAAGTAAGCAAGTGGTTATATAATAATCGATTGGTCGGGGAATATTCGTTTTAACAGGGAATATTCGTACGACGGGGCAATCATTGGTGGACCCCACAACGGGAGAATTGTCGTAGTTAGAAAATGACAGAATTATCTTTTTATAAAAATAACGGCGAAAGTGTTACTGTTAAAACTGTTGAACTACCCGGTAGTAAAAGTACAGTAATACGCGTGGTTGCATTGTAGCACACGATATTGATTATTGATGCTTATGTGAGAAGTCACTTAGTTATACTCAATTAGTGCTACAGTAATTGCTGCATCATATCTCTCATATTATTGATTCAATTATTGTCACAGTATCATCTGCATAATATGTTATATTATTAAATCAATAATTGAGACGGCAAAGTTATTCATATTATTATTTGTAATATTGATAATGTCTAGAAGTTCTGTCAAGGAGAGGTTTGATCACCTAATTTCGCGCCAAAAAGGAGAAATCCTTATCGGAAAGAACCCTCTTTCTTGGGAACAATTTGGTTGTTAAATATTGTGAGTTATAATATTAGTGATGAATAAGTTCGTATTGATTAAAGATGAATATGATATTTTCATTGTGTTGGGATTATTAGAGTTAATGGAAATCGACATCTATTTCGATAATAATGGATGTCTGGAGGTTATATTGACCAATCGGGTAATTAATAGGATAATTGTGCAATTAATTGCTATTAATTCACATGCTTATAACTATTTATTCACATGTGCGTACTATTGATTCACATGCATGTACTATTAGGGGAGGTGGTGCAAGATTTATAATACTTGCATGACTAAATTAAAAATGGAGGTATAGATGAAGGTACTATATTATAATTAGTTTTTTCACATGATTATACTATTAAGTCACATGAATGAACTATTAATTCACATGATTTACTATTAGGAGAGGTGGTACAAGTTTGATAATACTTGCAGGACTAAATTAAAAATCAAGAAAAAGAGGGAGGTATTATACTGTAATATTTTGAGCCCCAATACGTGCAATTATCGAAACTATATTTTCCTATAAATAGAAGCTCATTCTTCTTTCATTCTAACCAATTCACTAAGTCTCACAAGAGCAATTATTATAGAGAGAAATTATAGAAGAAGAGAAGTCTGCTACCTCACTATTCCAGTATCAAGTTTCTTCTAAGGTAAGGGGTATTATTTCTTTTGTATTCATGAAGAGAGTTATTTCTTTCAATATTCGTAAGGGTTGTTATACCATTCTTTATTATTCTCTTGGAATAACCTGTCTGTGCGGTCTATCGCATGCCTGGTGAGTTCTTCTGTTATTCCATTCTTTATTATTCTGTTGGAATAACATGTTTGTGCGATCTATCGCATTCCTGGTGAATTCTTCTGTTATTCAATTCTTTATTATTCTATTGAAATAACATGTCTATGTGGATTACCGCATGCATGGTGAATGATCCTTCGTATTCATTCCTTATTGAATTGTGAAAATGATCTGTTTACGTGGTTACCGCATGGCGGGCGAAAATCCATTTGCAGTTTTATATATTCTATTATACTAAGTTGGTTAAAGTTTTGGCTTCTATACTCCATGAAATTAATAGAATATCCTGGATATTTGCACTTCATCCAGTATCTTTTCATGGAAATATTCTTCTGAGCATTCTTGAATTTTACTCCACAAAGTAGTATCATGTTGACAATTTGGACGTTATTGATTTCTGGATAAATTAAATTATAAATATTTAAAATTTATCCTTGAACTTGTTTTATTGAATTATTATGTCATTGTCAACATCCTCATGCTTATATTGTGATGAAAGTCATCTTTGGCAACGTGCATAGATGGACTTGGTATGATTATGAACAGGGATTATTCGGTATAATCATGACTGTAATGTGACGAATGATGTGGTGAAAGTCCTCATTGGCCTGTAGTTCATTGATGGACAGTTGTTGGCATGATTATGACCGGGGATTATTCGGTATAATCATGACCATTGATGATTACATGAATATCCTTGGTCGTGATGCAGGGATGATTCTATTTTATTTATTAAGCTGAGTCTCAGCGATAAAGTTGATGAAAAACTTTTTAAATCATAGAAGACAGTAGATTTTATGCTCTACTTGACTCTTCTAATTGATTGCTTATTTCGCTGCAGTTGTTGATCTAAAACTTGTTGTCTATTATATTCTATCAGTTGTTATACTGTTGAAGGCTAAGGATAATTTATTATGTATTATATTAGTCATAATATTTCTTACTGGGCTAGTTGAGCTCACCCTTTCTTTCACTGTTCTCTTCAGGAAATGAGAATATAGTTGGGATGAGTCGAGGAACGGATTGACGGTCCATATGGTTGTTTTAGTAGTCCTCACTATTTTATAAAATAGTGTGACAATAAATGTAATGATGACTCCATTGAGTGTGGATATTGTCTAGATGACAATATTCTTATTGAAACTCTTAGATTATGTTTTGTCGTATTTTACAAGACTGTTGTATAATTAAATTGTATTTGAATTTTGTACCATGTATTTGGCGACTCAAGATGGGTGATGTATACCTATTTTGGGGGTGTCACAGACCCACTGCTTTTTCCCGTATTTCCACTCCTTGCATCCATTCTCCTTTTCAGACAATCCTTCACCTTATGTTTCGTTGACGCGCACATGAAACATCCACTGTTCATCCTAGGATTGGGGCAGTTAAGAGAGATATGTCCCTCCAGCCCAAACTTATAACACACAAACTTTCCTTTGAGACACTCACCTGAGTGATTCTTTTCGCAATTCCCACACTGCACTACTTGCTTCTTTATACCTTCCTACTTAATTTTGATATTCCCAAAATTGTCCCCTTTCCTTTTCACACTCCTGCTCCCACTACTTCCTTCCATCTTTACTGCTCCCTCAACCTTCACCTCATTTTTCTTCTCCTTATTATAGAGACTCGCGGCCTCACTTCCCTTTTTGGCTATGATAGCCTTTTTCAAGAGTGCTGTAAAAGTACCAATCTATAACACTACCACCTTATTGTAGAGCCAAGGTTTTAATCCCAGCTCAAACCTCCTTGCCTTCTTTGCCTCCGTATCAACTTGGTGCGGAGCGAACCTATCTAATTCATTAAACTTAGCGGCATACTCCGAAACTGTCATGTTTTCCTGCTTCAGCTCCAAAAACTTAACCTCCATCCTAGCCTGCATATTAGATGAGAAATAGTTTTCAAAAAATAATGTCTTAAACCTAGTCCACGTAACCACTCCTTCTCCGACTCTAGCTTGATTATCCTCCCACAAAAATTCGCCTCCCCTTTCATCATATAGGTGGCAAAAGTCATCTTTTTCCCCTCAGCTACCCTAGCTATTACAAACGCCTTTTTTATCTCCTTTACCCAAGTTTGGGCTTCTATAGGGTCAGTTGTACCTCTAAATTCTGATAGTCCTACTACCTTGAAGTCCTTAAAATTTGCCAAGCAATTGTCTCGCTAATTTCCCGTGGCTGACATTCCATGCTGCATAGCTTGAGTTACCATGTTTGCAAAGTTCTACATTGGGTCTGGTTGTCCTCCAGCATTGTTAACTGATTCTTCTGCTCTTTGGTTTCGGTTTTGTCTTCTTGAAGGCATTATCTGATTGAATAAAACCATAAATTATTATTTATTCTATGTCTTATCATATAAGTTTAACATATATCATGTACTTTCAAATTCAAATAATCATATACTCAAAATATATTCATATTCATTCAACTAATTCAAATTACTTTACATAGCATACACATACTGCTTTAAGCATCCACTATGCCTTTGTGACCACAAAAGTCGGGAATCACTGCTATAACTTATACAAAAGTTAAGAACATTACATTACACACACATACTTATTATATACACATCATACATATTCAACTAATACTAATACTACTTATTGCCTACACCTTTTCCTGATCTTGGACAACCTTTCACTTGATGACCTTCCACCCCACAGATAAAACATACTCCTTGCTTCGGATTGGGAAAATGAGGAGAGAAATGACCCTCGTGTCCACAATTCTAACAAACCTTTTTCCCCTTTCCTGCATAAGCCTTTATGTTTCTTTTTATAGTTTGTACACTTTTCTATTTTGCTAAAGTTCCCTTGGTTATTATCAGAATTCCCTAAATCACTGTCTTTAATCTTTCGTTTCCCCTTCTTGCTTGGAACGGCACATGATTTGTTGCTTTTGGCTCCCATATGATCAATTTGGATTTTAATCTTATCTTGTTCTTCCATTGTTTCTATTAACACGTTCCGCAATTGACTATTCAATAACTTTTCTATTTCCCACAACCTTTCCAAAAAAGAAACCTTGTTCCTCAGATTCTGCATTTTCGTTGATGTCTGGTCAGCTCCAACTTTCGTGTCTGAATCACTATCTGTCAGTACCACCATTTCTGGTTCTGGTACTACGTTTTCCACTATAACCACCTCATCAGGGTTGCTTTCAATGTGAGCCTCTATTTCAGCTATTGGCTTTGATATTGGCTCAGGTATGGAGATTTGTTCCTTCTTTACGATTTGAGAGTATCATAATCCTTTTCTACCTGAAATCTACACATAAATTATCTTGATTAGTATATATATAGATATTATATACACACAACAAACAATTGGTTTATATAAGTTATTTTTATTTTGTTTTACGATGATTTTATTTAATTCATCTCATTTTAAACTCTATTTGAGTTATTCGTATTTTCAACGTTTCCCTCTGTCCTAAGGTTATAGCCTAAGGTACCCCACCTAAGGTTTTTAAGATAAAGCTTTGATACAAACTTGGGACGCTCCCAAATCCGGGTACTTAAAACCCGTACTTGGTGCTACACGATAACATTCATTCAAACTACTTATGTATTAATTAAACAAAAGTATTATATCAAAGTTATCTACCTCCCCAGTTACGAGAACCTTTAAGTCATTCATTACATAAACATAAGTAAATTATCATAAATTCAGTTATTACAATCAACATTAAATAGACTAATTCTCCAGCTTTCCCTTCCCCTTGTCCTTGTCAGAACCTTTAGGTCGATCTAGCTTAACAAAAAACATTTAAATTTAAAGCAAGAATGAGCATTTGATTGCCCAACAAGTAATAACAAATAATAAATATTAGCTGAAAGAAATAAATATTTTCTTTGAACTACACTTCTACAACGAAGCAATAGTTGTGAAGTAAACTGAACAATATTGAACAACATAACCAATAACTTACATTATTGAAACTACGTATTGACTACGAATGGAGAACAGTCGATAGACTATGAACTTTTATTTTTAATTTTCGAAAAGGTTATACAAAAATTTATCCGCAAACCATCATAACTTACGGGCACGGAGGGTGATCAGCCCGGTATGGCCTATATTGATCAACACTACATTTTAGAACAATGTTTTCGTTCATCATATCCGCCTTGGGCGCACAAAAGTTTCCCCTGATCGGGATGTTCATATATTCAATCTAAAATTCAAACCAAAACAATTCAGTTGGATGACAATAATGTTTTATCATGTTCAACGATACTTTTGAATCTATGTCTAGCCGAGTCAAATAGCTTAGACGGGTTTTAAATAACGTATACATACCAGAATTTAATAAGTATGTATCAACATGTGATTAAATACAACCATTATCCAAGTGAGGACACTTGCATAACCAAACTTAGCTATCTATAAACAAGATATATCTTGATCAATAACAATAGATTTAAGAAGTCTGCACAATAGGAATATAATTTAATAAAGTACTTACACAGGATCATTGTATAAGTAATTTCAAAGAGTAAGGATACTTGCCCAATAAAGAGTAAGAGTTAGAAACTTGCCTGATCTGCTGCTTACACAACTTAGTTTTATCTTTTATACAGAGACCTATCATTCATAAGTTCATTCTTTCGATTAGAATAATATATCGTAACACATAGTACCACTATTTTCAGTCAACAAATAACTTATTCACATTTTCACATAGTTATATCAGTCATTGGAACATAAACAGTCACCTATCAAGTCAAACTATCAAGGTCCTGATCAATTTCGAAACAAATTTGGTGTATCGACAGCTTTATTGGATAATTATTGAGTTTAAAACTCTATTCTGTAGTTCAATATTCCTTTAGATAATTTAAATATCAGTCATACTAATTTTCATAGACTTATAATAATTTTTAAATAATTATTATAATTTATCATGATTTTTCAATAATTGAAATCATTTTTAAATAATTTAAATACTGATTATTCTTATTATCATTAATATTTAAGTAATAATAAAATTTTATTAAAATACTTGCCAAAATATTAAATTTATTTACAATAACTCAAAATATTTTTAAAACATTATTACCCTTAAATGATTTTTAAAATATTTAAAATTATTTTTAAATAATTACTATTAATATTTAAATGTTAATTTATTATTAATCAAAATAGTAAAAGTCATTTATTATTACTTAAAATATTTTTAAATCATTTATATCCTTTTTAAATGATTTTTAATTTGATAAAACTATTTTAAAACTATTTATTTAATATAATTTTTTAAAAAATCTAATATCATTAATATTAAATTATTAATGAAATTTACCTCAAAATATTAAAAGTAACATTTTATAACTTAAAATATTTTTAAATACTTTATTATCATTTAAAATAATTTTTAATATAATAAAATCATTTTTAATCAATTTATTTAATACATTTATTAAATAAATTTAATATCATTATTATTCAAAGAAATAATAATATTTATGAAAAATATGTCAAATTATTAAAAGTTATTTTTTATATCTTAAAATAATTTTTAAAACTAATTTTGGAATTTTTAATAATTAATTTCTATTTTTAAAAGATTTTTAGAAATTAAAATAAATAATATTAATAAAATTGTCGCAATAGCCTTTAGCGACAGAAAGTGTCGCCTAAGGTGTTCTTGAGCTTCAAGAACATTCATAGGCAGTGTTCGAGTTACCTACTTTGATCAATCCTAATTCAGTGTCTCTGTTGTTTCTGGGCAAGATAAAACTTTGATCTTGTAGTATTGATGTAGTACTACAAGAATCAACAATAAACATGGTCATATTGCATCACACTAAGGAGATCTAAGTCATTGAACAAGTTGTCAGAGCTTTCATTTTCTAGGCTGCCCAGAAAATAAGAACAGTTCGAGTAGCCTATTTTGGGCTTCCACAACTTGCTTTCCAGGTACAGTTTTGGTGTGTTAATGGTTTCAAATTGTAGTACTAATGACAAGGAACAAATCTATTACACTAAATCAGTCTAACAACAATACAATCTACATATCCAAGCCGGTCAAACCATGTCAGAAATAACATTCTTAAGATTTCTGGGTTACCCAAAAAATGTAAATCATGATCGTCCTGCCTACATTGACTATCCACTATATTGATCATGTTTATCATTTAGATGTTCTAAAGGCTTGAATCTAAAGTCCATCTACCATACTACAACCTTGTTACAACAACCGAATCAAATCAAAAAACACATGAAAGATCTGGGCTCTCGAAATCATTGTCAGACACTGCTGGGCAAGTTTTGGGTTACCCAGAATTGCTAAGTCATGGCCGGTCAACGTTGTTTGACCATCCATAAATTGCAATCTATATATGATCTGACCCTGATTCCAGTTTCAGATCAAAGCCCTCATAACATACTACAACCTCAAACCTTCAAAACACTAAACAAATAAACAGGTATCGATCTATGAGGTCTGACATTCGACTGTCAGACAACATTTTCAAGTTTTTCCATATTTTTGAAATCTTCAATTTTGTGTATCTAGATGTTATAGATCTACAATATAACAACCCAACTCACTTATTAACATGTCATACAACATATTAAAACGCAAAAACATAACTTTTTACATAGCATGCAAGATCAGATTCTAGGTTTAGGGTTATACCTTGAATAAAATCTTGATTCTAGGCTTCCTGATCTGATATGGGTGAACTAGGGACTTGATTTGGGACTGGTCTAACAATGAAATTCATGGGTTTAGAGAGAGAAGCTCTAGGTTAAGTGTATGTGAGTAATTGAGCTATTTGTGTGACTTTTCTCTCTCTTAATCTATATATATCAAAATTTAATGAAGTTTGCTTATGAAATGTGGATGATTTGTGTTGATTTTAGTCACATGGGTGATCTAGAGTGGTTGAGCAACTTAAGATATAGCAAGATTTGCAAGTTATCTTAATAAAGAAATACAAAAAGAGCATTTTGGACATTTAGCTTGTAATTTTAATGGAATCTTGTAACTTGACTAACCCTTAGGATTTGAAAAAAAATTAAATTTTTAGGATTTATAATTAGGGCTTAAAATGAAAATTAAACTTTTTAAACATGGAAATTATGGTTTCCTAATTACTTATAACTTGAAAATTAAGTTTAAGATCCACTAATTAGCATTTAGCTTTCTAATTTAGCGATTAGGGTTTATAACTTAGCAATTAGGATTTTTAATAATTAGGGTTTCAAATTGATAATTAGGATTTTCCTAATTAACATTAAAATCTTTAATACTTGTCATTAATCACATTGACACAATTACTTAACAGTCTTGAACTCCTATTTGAGTTTCAAATTAGGGTTTATCAGTTTTATACTAAGTTTTTATCATGCTACACTATAATTGACCAACCATATCAGTACACACATACAGTACATACTTATAGCACTGAAATACAATTAATATTATATTAATATTCTCATTCTTTATTCAAAATTCATAATTAGGGTTTTGATTTCATATCCGACTTAACTTTCATTCTCAGTTAACTTAAAATTTTAAATTGACTATCCTGCTAAATCCATATCGCATAAACTTCAAAATATTATTCATGATACCAATACTCATAAAATAATAATAATAATAATAATAATAATAATAATAATAAAAAAAAAAAAAAAAAAAAATTTATTCGTAAAAATATAGATATAATTGTTTAAAAAATTCCCGATCTTTACAGCAATATTGTGAGTATTTATTTTGAGTATAAGAAAATTTTGAGTGTAGCAAATAGTGCAAGTTTTTCTCAAGAATATATCCGTTATACCAGTCAGATTTACTCTCCTAATAGGATAAGGGGTATTATTTATTTCATATTTGTAAGAGATATTATTTTTTTTGTATTCATAAGGAATATTATTTTCGTTCAATATTCGTAAGGAATATTAGTTTCGTTCAATATTCGTAAGGAATATTATTTTCGTTCAATATTCGTAAGGGATATTATCTTCATTCAATATTCGTAAGTAATATTATTTTCGTTCAATATTCGTAAAGGATATTATTTTGTTTCAATACTCGTAAGAAATATTATTTTCTTTCATACTCCATATTATGTAAAAGATACTATTTCATTTCATATTCCTAAATTTAAACTTACTATGGTAAGTATTGCTTCTATAATTCCTGAAATGATTAGAAATTCCTTAAGTTTTGCGCTTCATCTAATATCATTTTACTGGAATATTGGTCTGAAATTTCTTATTAAATTTTAATCTTTTCATGTCTGGGTATTATTCATATGGTACTATTCATGGATACTATTCATACGGTACTATTTATAAGTACTATTCACAACATAATTTAATTTTTGTTTATGTCCAAATTATTTTTGATACATGAATATCATTCTTGAATTTTACTTCACAAATAGTTATCATGTTGATAATTTGGACATTTTTGAACTCCGGATAAATTGAATTAGAAATCTCTAATATTTATCTTTGATCTCACTTGATTGATTCTTTATATCATTGTCATCATCCTCATGCTAATATTGTACTGAAAGTCATCTTTGGACCGTAGTGCATAGATGGACTGTTGATTGGTATGACTATGACCAGGAATTGTGTATTGGTATAATCACGACCTGTAATGTTACAGACAAATGATGTGGTAAAATTCTTCTTTGGCTCGTAGTGCATAGATGGACAGATGTTTGGCATGATCATGACCACTGGTGATACTAACGAATATCCTTGGTCCGTAGTGCATGGATAATTCGTTGATTTGAAATATTTATTGATTGGTGTTACAGGGATAAAATATTGATGATGGACTTTTAAATCATAGAAGATAGTAGATTTCATGTTATACTTGACTCTTATAATAGATTGTTGTTTCCACTGCAGTTGTGATCTAGAACTTGTTGTCTATTGTATTGTATCAGATTTTTATCTGTTGAGGACTAAGGATAATTTGTTCTACATTATCTTAGTCATAATATTCTTTACTGGGATAGTTGAGCTCACCCTTTTTCTTTTGGCTCCATTGTTCTTCTTAGGAGGTGAGAATGTAGTAGAGACTAGTCGGGGAGTGGAGTGATTGTTTAAGATGGTTATTATAGCAGCCCACACTATTTTGTAAAATAGTGTGACAATAATTGTAATGAGTATTTTATTTAAGTTTGGATATTGTCTACGTGATAATATTTGTATTTAAATTCACAGCGTATGTTTTGTCTTATTTTACACGATAATTAATATTTGTGTAATTGAAGTTTGTATTTGAATTTTGTACCATGTATTTGGCAACTCAGAATGGGTTGTGTGAACCTATTTTGGGGGTGTCACAAGGATTGTGGTTTTCCTCTTCGAGGTTGACCGCACCACAGATGGTCGCCTGTAGTCCTTTGTATTGGGGAGCCCAGGTAGTTCCATCTCTTATGGATTGGTGTTTCTCTTTGAGGATTCAACCGCAGCTCAGATGGTCGCCGGTTTTTATCCCATTTGTGAGCGGAGTCTAGGTAGTTCCATCCTTGTGGTTTAAGCCAATGAAGTGTGGTGTAACCGCCACACAGATGGTTGTCGATGTATTCCCGTGTATTGGGGAGATCAGGTAGTCCCATCTCTTGTGATTTGGTTTGAAAGTTTGAAGGATGATCCGAGTACCATTGATAACTTTTTGTGTTTTTGGTAGGGGTGAGACCGCACCGTGAATAACTGTCTACGTACTCCCATTGATGATGGGGAGATCAGGTATGCGTAGTTCCAACCTAGCTTGAAAAGGTTGAAAGTTTTATGTGGTAAAGAGGGTGTAGAGAGATTATGTTGTTTTTTTTATAGTTAGACCGGACCATAAAAATGGCTTCCTACGTACTCCCATTTATTGGGGAGATCAGGTCTGTGTAGTTCGTCCTGGATGGGACAAACTAAAGTTGTGAGGAAGTGTTTTATCCCTAGTGGGACAAACTAAAGGAGTGAAAAGTTTTATCCCTGGTGGGACAAACTGAAGTTGTGAAGAAGTGTTTTATCCCTGGTGGGACAAACTGAATGAGTGAAAGGTTTTACCCCTGGTGGGATAAACTGAAGGAGTGAAAAGTTTTATCCCTGGCAGGATAAACTGAAGTTGTAAAGAAGTGTTTTATCCCTGGCGGGACAAACTGAAGTTGTGAAGAAGTGTTTTATCCCTGGTGGGACAAACTGAATGAGTGAAAGGTTTTACCCCTGGTGGCATAAACTGAAGGAGTGAAAAGTTTTATCCCTAGCGGGACAAACTAAAGTTATAAAGAAGTATTTTATCCCTAGCGGGACAAACTGAAGTGGTGAGAATTGTATGTAGTGAGAAAGGTTTTGAAAACCTGAATTGACTGATGGATCTGATAATCCAGGACCAAGATGCTGGTTTGCAGGTAACTTCAGACATAGTACCATTTCACGGTGTCCGAGTTGATGAGTTGGGGAAATTCCTCGCCATCTATCTCTTGTAATCTGAGGGCTCCTCCTGTCAATACCTCCTTGACAACAAACGGGTCTTCCCAGTTTTGGGCGAATTCTCCTTTAGATTGTTCTTGGTTGTCAAGAACCTTCTTCAAGACCAAGTCATATTCTTTGAATTACCATAGTTGGACTTTCTTGTTATAGGATCGATCGATCCTCTGTTGGTATAACTGACCATAGAAAATGGTTGTGGCCCTCTGTTCATCTATTTGAGACAATTGGTGGTACCGATCTTGTAACCATTGGTCTTCATCCAGCTGAGGGTCTATTAACACTCTGAGAGATTCCATTTCCACCTCTATGGGGAGCACTACTTCCATACCATAGGTTAATGAGTAGGCAATTGCCCCAGTGAAAGTGCACATTAATGTTCTGTAGGCTAATAAAGTTAGAGGCAACAAGTCAGGCCATCCTTTGTGATCAGCGAACATCTTTTGCATGATCTTTTTGATATTCTTATTAGCCGCTTCAACAACACCATTCATCTTTGGACGATTGATGACGGAGTTGAGATGTTTATGTGGAATTTACTGCATAACTCTTCCATCATTTGGTTGTTGAGGTTTTTGGCATTATCTAATATATTCACCTTTGGTTGTCCGTATCTACAAATGACATTGTTTTTGATGAAACCAATGATCACCTCTTTAGTAACCCTAGGGAAGAGGCTACTTCTACCCACTTGGTGAAGTAGTCAATCATGGTGAAGATAAATCGATGACCATTGCTGGCTTTGGGCTTGATTGGCCCGATCACGCCCATTCCCCACATTGAGAAGGTCCAGGGCGAACTCATATTGTGGAGCTCCCTTGGAGGGGCGTGGATAGCATTCCCATGAATTTGGCATTGATAACATCTCTTGACGTGATCATCACAGTTAGCTTTGAGAGAGAGCCAGTAATGCCCTGTTCTTAGGATCTTCTTGACAAGTAGAGGGCTACTCATGTGTGGGTCGCATACTCCACCAAGGATTTAATCCATTAGTCTCTGAGCTTGGTCTTTGTCTAGGCATCTGAGAAGGCTAGTCCTGCATCTCTTTTGTAGAGTGCGTCTCCGCTCAGATATAATTTGATAGCCATTGGATGTATCCGCTTTCTTTCAGCTTGAATCGCCTCAACGGGCATAGATCCATCTCGCAAATACTCCTTGATAGACTGATACCAAGGGTATTGGATGGGAGGGAGCTTATCTAATACTTATCTGATGTAGTTCCCATAGGTTGGAGCCTTTTGACGGGAAACTGTGACATTTTGAATGCTTCCATTCTCAGGTATGTTGATCAAGGAGGCCAAAGTTACTAGTGCGTCAGGAAAGCCATTCCTGTTCCGAGGAATGTGGAGGAAGGATATTTCTTTAAATTCCTAAGCCATCTAGATAACTTGCCGATGTTAAGGCAGGAAATGTAGTTCTTTGGTGTGATGGGCCCCAGTTGTTTGTCTGATTACCAATTCGAAATCTCCAAAGACAGTTAACCATTTGATACCAATGGATTGGGCTAGTTTCAACCCCATTATATAGCCCTCATACTCAGCTGTGTTGTTGGTGTTGACAACATGCAATTTGATGGCAATGGGATACTGCTCTCCCGAAATGGACACTAGAACTGCTCCAGCTCCAACACCTTCTATGTTTACAGCTCCATCAAAATACATCCTCTATGATTTGGGTGTATTGTCACTACGGTGTTGCTAAATTTTCATTACCCCTTCATCGGGGAAATATGTTTCCAAGGGTTTGAAATCCCCAGTGGTGTGGCGGCTAGTTGATCCGCAATTCCTTGACCTTTGATAGACTTTTGAGTCACATAGATGATGTCAAATTGCTGGAGGATCAACTGCCATTTGGACAGTCAACAATTCGACATGGGTTTGCTGAACACGTATATGAGAGGATCCATACGGGATATGAGATGGGTTGTGTGACCATGGAGATAATGTTGTAATCTCATGGAAGCCCATTCTAAAGCACAACAAGTTATTTCAATCAGAGTGTACTTGTGTTCACTGATGTTGAATCTTTTGTTGAGGTAATATATATTTCTTTCTTGGCCTCTATCATCTTTCTGTCCCAGCATGCAGCCCATGTCATTGTCATTTGTGACGCCCCCAAAATAGGTATACATCAACCATTCTGAGTCGCCAAATACATGGTACTAAATACAAATACAAACTTAAATATACAACATGAGCTGTGAGTTTTAATACAAATATTATCTTCTAGACAGTATTCAAACTCAAAATAAGTCCTCAATACTTTTATTATCACACTATTTCACAAAATAGTGAGGACTACTAATCAAACATATGGACTGTCACTCCGTTCCCGACTAGTCCCAACTATATTCTCATTTCCTGAAGAGAAAAATAAAAGAAAAGGGTGAGCTCAACTAGCCCAGTAAGAAATATTATGACTAAGATAATGCAGAATAAATTATCGTTAGCATTCAACAGTGTTAAACTGATAAAATATAATAGACATCAAGTTTAACTGCAGCGGAACAAGCAATCCATTAGAAGAGTCAAGTAGAGCATGAAATCTGCTATCTTCTATGATTTAAAAGAATTTATCATCAATTTTATCACTGAGACTCAACTTAATAAATAATTCACATCATCCCTGCACTACGGCCAAGGATATTCATTAGTATCATGACTACAACTTGCGTACTTTGCAAAATTTATAAATATTACTCACAACTATAACATTATATCAAATTCACTCCTTAATATTCAAAAATGATATTTATAGAAAATTCATCTTTATTCGTAAAAGTTGGGGTCTTACAACCTCCCATTCTTATGAAATTTCGCCCTCAAAATTAGGTTACATACCTGGTATAACGAAGAGGTGAGGATACCTTGATCTCATTTCAGATTCTAACTCCCAGGTCATTTCCTCAACATCGTGGTTTCTCCACAAAACTTTGACTTGAGGTATAACCTTAGAGCGTAGAATGTGTTCCTTTTTATCCAAGATTTTAATAGGAACTTCTTCATACGTTAAATCTTCCGCTATTTAGTCCGTATCTAACTCAATAATGTGGTTCGGGTCTTCCACATATTTACGTAACATGGATATATGAAAAACGTTATGAACACGAGACATACTTGGCGGTAAATCGAGTCTATAGGCCACAGTTCCTACTCTGTCAAGGATTTTAAATGGGCCAATGAATCAAGGATTGAGTTTTTCTCTTTTTCCAAATCTCATAATTCCCTTCCATGGAGCAACACGTAACAACACATGTTCTCCAACATTGAATTCCACGTCCTTCCGATAAAGATCAGCATAACTCTTTTGACGATCTTGTGAGGTTTTTATACGTTGTCGGATCATTTGAATCTTTTCCGTTGTCATGCATACCAATTTCGGTCCCAACAACGTTGCTTCACCCACCTCGTCCCAGCATACTAGAGAACGACACTTTCTTCCATACATCGCCTCAAATGGAGCCATGTCGATACTTGTTTGATAACTGTTGTTGTAGGAGAATTCTTCCAATGGCAAGAACTTGTCCCAACTTCCTTTAAAGTCAAGGACATAGAGTCTTAATAGATCCTCAAGAGTTTGGATAGTCCTCTCTGACTGTCCGTCCGTTTGAGGATGATACGCCGAACTAAATCGTAAATCCGTGCCCATAGCTTTTTGCAAACTAACCCAAAATCGTGAAGTGAATCTTGGGTCTCGATCCGAAACTATGGATACTGGCATACCATGCAGTCTTACAATCTCGTTTATGTACATATGAGCAAGACTTTCAAGTGAATAATTTTCTCGTATATGCAAACGGTATGTTGTACGCCTCCATCGTGATTTTATACTTCAAGCTAGAATCGTTAGGAACACAAAGTCTGGAGTTAACTCGAAGTATTCCTTCTCCATCTATTATTGCTTCCGAAATAGCACCTTCTTGCACTTTTTTCCTCATACGCATCAGCTCCAGGTCCGTAGCTTGAGCAGCTTTAACTTTATCGATTAAAGTCGATTCTACTCGTATGTTTGTCATCATCACGTGGGTTCCTAGAGTCTCTAACTCTATCTATATCCTTTGCAAGTCATACAAAATGGGCATTTGTGTAAGGCCCCAACTTATTATAAATAAAATTGAATTTTCTCTATTTATTTATCTTGAAATAATAAGGATTTAATTTGATATAATGCTCTGGTTATGGGTGAAATGTGAAAATTTTGTAAAATAAGCAAGTGGTTATAAAATATTCATTTTTATTGAGGAATATTCGTTTGGTCGTGGAATAATCTTTTTGTCGAGAATATCTGTATGACGTTGCAGTCATTTGTGAGCCCCATAATGAAAAATAGCCAGATGAAGAAAATAACGAGTTTGAGTTTTTATAAATAATGGCGTAATTGTTACCGTTAACACTGTTAGATTACCTGGTGGTTAAAATACAGTAATACGCGTGGTTGCACAGTAGCACACGATATTGCACAATATTTTTGAATTAATGATTCTTACGTAAGAAGGCACTACTCAATAATTGCTACAGTAATTACTGTTCAATATTTTATTTTATTGATTCAATAATTGTTGCGTTGATATTTTATATTATTGTTGTTTCAATAATTGTTACTGCACAGTATTTTCCATTATCAGATCATTAATTCATATTATTTGAATAATATTATTAGATAGTATTATTGGCAATGTCTAAGGAAGTTCTGTTTAAAGAGAGATTTGGTCACCTAATTGAGAGCCAGTAAGGAGAAATCCTTATCAGAAAGCCTCCTCTTTCCTGGGAACGACCTGGTTGTCATAATTGTGATTCTGTAATATTATTTGTGAATAATTAATTATTGATTTATATGATAAGAAAATATTTATTTTATGAGGAAATTTTTATTTTATGTGGAAATAATTGATGTATATATTTATTTTATGTGGTTGTAAATGAAGGAATTAAAGCTGAGATGTTTTATCAGTACTCTTTCGGAATGGAGGAATTAAAAATCATCTGTTTGTAGATTTCAGATATTTTCTGTTTGGAATTTGGAAAAACTTAAAGCTACAAATTTGTAGAGATTTCAATTTCGTATGGAATGGACATAAAATTCGTATTTTTCTGATAAAAGGGCTATTTATTATGAATTATTAAAGTTTTGAAAATTAAATATTTTTTTTATTAAAATTGGGTGGGACCCACTTTTGTTTTTAACATGTGGGTTGCAAATTTTCTTCCAAGATGGCATGCTGATGGCTTTCTAAAATGATGGGCGTAGGAAGAAAAAAAATAATAATATTATTTTATTATTTAGTCTCTTTTGGCGTTCTAGCATTTTTCTATAAATAGGAGCTTAGGTTAGAATTGAAAATCACACCAGAAACATAAATTTTCTCTCTCTATATTGTCGAGCGTATTTTTGTGAGTATTTAGATACTTTGAGAGTTGCTATTAAGTGCAAGTTTCCTTCGACATTACATCCGATATTTCGATCAAAAATAATGTTATTTTGAGGTAGGAAATGTTATTTTCTTCGTAAATGATATTATTTTCTTCAATATCATTATGCTGAAATATTGATATGAATTCTATTGTGGAATTTTGTACCTTTTTCTGTCGGGATTACTATTCACGTATACGGCACTATTTACGTATACGGTACTACTATTCACAAATACGGCACTATTCACCGAAAAATGAAATTTTCTCTTCTTTGTCCCAGATGTCCATTATGGTTACTATCTTTGATTGTATCCATATTTTAATCTTCATTCTTGAATTTTACTCCATTATGGTTTATTATGGAGTATTTTTAAACTTGAATTATTTAAAGTACAAATCTCTAATATTTGTCCTTTTGTCTCACTGGATTCATTCTCTAAAATATTTTTTATCATCCTCAATCCTTAATGGTGATACTTGATGAATATCTTTGGCCTGTAGTACAAAGATGAATGATTACCTGATGAATATCTTTGGCCCGTAGTGCAAAGATGAACAGGTGTTGAGATGAACATGACCAATTGGTGATACAAATGAATATCTTTGGCCCGTAGTACAAAGATGAATATTTGATGCAAGATATATATTGATTGATGTTACAGGGATAAAATATTAATGATGGACTTTTAAATTCATAGATGATAGTAGATTTCATTCTCTACTTAACTCTTCTAATAAATTGTTGTTTCTGCTGTAGTTGTTGATCTAAAACTTGTTGTCTATTATATTCTATTAGATTTTTCCCTATTGAAGACTAAGGATAATTTGTTGAATATTATCTTAGTCATAATATTCTTTACTGGGCTAGTTGAGCTCACCCTTTTTCTTTTTGTTTCATTTTTCTGCTAGGAGGTGAGAATTTAGTAGGAATTAGCCGGGGTAAGGAGTGATGGTCCAAGGCAGTTGTTATAGTAGTCCTCACTATTTTGTAAAATAGTGTATCAATAATTATAATGAGAACTTATTTGAGTGTGGATATTGTCTAGAAGATAATATTTGTATTTTAAACTCACAGTTTATGTGTTGTCGTATTTTGCACAATAATTATATTAATAAAGTTGTAGTTATTTCTGTACCATATATTTGGCGACTCAGAATGGGTGATGTATACCTATTTTGGGGGCATCACAGTTGGCATCAGAGCTTAGAGATATAGTCTCTGGCGGAGATCGGGGAATAGAACTAGGAGGGGAGAGACGAGTAAATCCTTCGCTAGTATGTCCTACCTAAGCTTATTTGTTGGTCAGTCATAATATAGGAATATTATATGATATGTTAATTTGTATAATTAACCCTTGTTTTATGGCAGTATTTAAGAATGATAGCTGAGAACATTAACAATAGAGTGTATGAGACCGTGGAAACACCTTTAATCACCGATCAGGAGAACATGCAACAGGGAGGCAATATTCCTCCTGTAAACAACACTACCGAACAAACGATGAATGATGTGATGTTTAGAAGCTTTTTGCAGTTCATGCAAAATCAGACGAGGGAGACTCGTGTATAAAATACGGGTGAAAATGATAACAACGCGCTATTTGTCACGGCCAAGCAGTTCAAAGAGTTGGGACCACCAGAATTATGGGGAAAGTCAGATCCGATCAAGGCGGAAACATGGGTCAAGCAAATTACCAAGATATTCGATGTCTTGGGATGCACGGAGGAACAGAAGGTTCCATTCGCCACCTTTATATTCTGTGGTGAGGCAGATTACTGGTGGGAGTCTGTGAAGCGTACCCAGCCAGCCGCACTCAACATGTCTTGGGAAACATTTCAGAAACTGTTTAATGACAAGTACTTTCCTGAAGTATTCGTCATATGAAGGAGGAAGAGTTTATTAGACTGGAACAAAACAACATGACGGTGTTCCAGTACGAGGCAAAGTTCACAGAGTTATCCAGGTTTGCACTTCATTTAGTAGGGAATGAGGAATGAATGACGCGGATGTTCCTGAGAGGTCTAAAATCTAAGATTCGACAATATCTTATCTCTCATAATTTTTTTTATATTCAGATGTTGTCAATAGGGCTCAATTATTAGAGTGAGATAATGACTATGTTCAACTGAGGGACCACAACTAGAGTCATACCAGTGACAACAGTCATCGGAGCGATGATAACCAGCGGGGAGGAAAGAATACGGTCAAAAGCGGTAACCACTCGGATGGTAATCGTGACCATGATAATAGGAGAGGTGAGTCAAGTGGAAATTTTAAAAAGAAGAGATTCAACAATGACGGGAAGACATCAGCAGCAGCACCAACACCAACAACAAATTTTAGAGGAGGAGAACGACCGCCAGTTAGATGTTACAGATGCAGAGAGGAGGGACACATAAGTCCAAACTATTCACAGCCTTCCAAGGTGTGTTTCAGTTGTGGAAAGGACGGTCATATAGCCCAGTTTTTTTCGATAGCGAAGTCAAGTCCAGCTGGGACGGCGTCACCAAAGACGACTACGGACAAAACAAAGTCAATGGTTCAAGGGTGGGCGTTTGTCATGACTGGCCAAAATGCGAGAAACCCGAACGAGGTGATCACGGGTAAGCTAATCTTAAACTCTTGCGAAATTTATACCTTACTAGATACCGGTTCTACCCATTCTTTTATCTCTCCTACTTTTGCTCAACGTTTAAACTTAACTCTGGAGAAATTAGACTTTAACTTATCTGTGGAGACTCCGTTAGAAGAAACTTTATCACATCCACTGTGTATAAATCTTGCTTGATCCAAGTTGGCAATATCACATTACCTGTTGATCTTATCTCTTTAAAGATACTTGCTTTTGATGTGATTTTAGGAATTGATTGGTTAACCACTCATCATGATAAAATTAATTATTTTCGTAAGGTTGTTAGTTTTCATATTCCTAACCAATCTGTCATACGAATTCAAACTACTAAACCACTAAAATCAGTCACTGTCATATCAAGCCACAAAGCTATTCATTTATTGAAAAACGGATGTCAAGCTTTCTTAGCCCAACCTGTTATGCAAATTCAAGTAACCAAACCACTAAAGTCAATCACTGTCATATCAAGCCATAAAGCCTTTCGTTTATTAAAAAATGGATGGCAAACTTTCTTAGCCCATGTTATGGACTTGAACAAAAACATGTCAGATTTGAATAATATTTCTATTGTTAATGAATTTCCTGACGTATTTCCTGAAGAACTTCCTGGTCTACCCCTAGAACGTGAGGTTGAATTCTTTATTGATCTTGAACCGGGTACAAAGCCCATTTCTTAAACCCCATGTCGAATGGCTTCTATTGAACTTCAGGAGTTAAAAGTCCAACTATAGGAATTGTTAGATATCGGTTTCATTTGTCCTAGTACATCTCCTTGGGCTGCTCGTGTTTTATTCGTAAAGAAGAAAGGCGGGAGTATGCGACTTTGTATTAACTACCGAGAATTAAACCACGCCACCATCAAGAATATGTATCCACTACCTCGCATTGATGACCTGTTCGACCAGTTGCAAGGAGCACAATTCTTTTCAAAGATCGATCTTCGTTCTGGATATCATCAGCTGAAGATTAAAACTGAGGATATTCCGAAGACTACGTTCAGAACTCGGTACGGGCATTATGAATTCTTAGTCATGTCTTTTGGATTGACTAATGCTCCTGTTGCTTTCATGGATATGATGAACCGTGTATTCAAGGAATATTTGGATCAGTTCGTTGTTGTCTTTATTGATGACATCCTCATCTATTCCAAAAGCCGTGCAGATTATGAGCACCATTTGAAGCTGGTATTTCAAAGACTTCGTGGCAACAAGCTATATTCCAAGCTGAAGAAATGCGAGTTCTAACTTATGGAAGTAGCATTCCTTGGGCACGTGGTGTAAAAATATAGAGTATCTGTTGACCTAGCGAAAATAAAAGCAATACAAAGTTGGGAGCAACCGAAGTCGGTGACTGAAGTACATAGCTTTCTGGGCTTAGCTGGTTATTATCGAAGATTCGCGGAAGGATTTTCTCGAATCGCTACTCCGTTAACTCAGCTGACTCGGAAAGATACAAAATTCATATGGAGCGAGGAATATGAGAAGAGTTTCCAAGAGCTCAAGAGGAGAATTCTCGCCTCCTGAGAAGAAAAATGGAACAAAAAGGAAAGGGTGAGCTCAACTAGCCCAGTAAAGAATATTATGAATAAGATAATATAGAATAAATTATCGTTAGTCCTCAACAAGGAAAAAATTAATAGAATACAATAGACAACAAGTTTTAAATCAATATTCGCAGCGGAAATAATAATTCATTAAAAGAGTTAAGTAGAGAATAAAATGTACTATCTTCTATTTATGAATTAAAAAGTTCATCGTCAATATTTTATCCCTGTAACATCAATCAATAAATATATATATCTGGAATCAAATGTTCATCTTTGCACTACAGACCAAAGATATTCATCAGTTGGTCATGTTCATCTCAACACCTGTTCATCTTTGCACTACGGGCCAAAGATATTCATCAAAAAATCATTCATCTTTGTACTACAGGCCAAAGATATTCAGTAATATCATTATTTAAGACTAAGGATGATAAAAAATATTTTAAAGAAAACGAATCCAGTGAAACAAAAGAACAAATATTAAGGATTCGTCCTTTAAACAATCCAAGTTCAAAAATACTTCATAAATAACCATAGTGGAGTAAAATTCAAGAATGATCAAAACATGGATACAATCAAAGCTAGTATCCATAATAGATATCTTGAAAAGAAAAAATAAAAAATTCGAATCTTATGTCCATTCCATAGAAAATTCAATTCTCTACAACTTTATAAGTTTAAGTTTTTCCAAATTCCAAATAGAAATTGACCGAAATCCACATACGAACGATTTTACAAGCTATAATCAAATATCAGTCAAGAAATGGGGTCCACAAACATGAAAAACATGTTTTAAATATTTTTAGTAACAAAAATACTATTCCTCATTTATTCATATATCACACATTCATTATAAAAATATCATCATTATTATATTATTAAAATATAATAATATATTTTATCAAAAAAGATTAAATATCAATTTTCAACAATTGTCACATAAAAAAAATTTCTCCATCTATATCCATATAAAATGAGTATTTTCTTTATCATATAAATCAATAATTAATTATTCACAAATAATATTACAGAATCACAATACTGTCAAACAGGCCGTTCTTAGGAAGAGGGGGCTTTCCAATAAGGATTTCTCCTTATTGGCGCGCAATTAGGTGACCAAACCTCTCCTTAGATAGAACTTTATAGACATTGCCAATAATGCTATCTAATAATATTATTCAAATAATAAGAATTATTGCTCCGATAGTGGAAAATATTGTGCAGTGACAATTATTGAAACAACAATAATATAAAATATCAACGTAGCAATTATTGAATCAATAAAATAAAATATTGAACAGTAATTATTATAACAATTATTGAGTAATACCTTCTTACGTAAGAATCAATAATTGATGCAATATCGTGTGCTACTGTATTTTAACCACCAGGTATTCCAACAGTATTAACGGTAACAACTACGCTGTTACTTATAAACAACTTATACTTGTCGTTTTCTTCATCTAATCGCTTTTCGTTATGGGGCCCACACAAGGCTGCACCGTCGTACGAATATTCCCCGACAGTAAGAATATTCCACGACCAAACGAATATTCCCCGACAACAATGAATATTTTATAACCACTTCCTTATTTAAAAATATTTGCGCATTTGTACCCATAACTAATCACATTAATCAAATCAACCCTTACTATTTTAAAATATTAAATAGAGGAAATTCAATTTCATTTATAATAAGTTGGGGTCTTACAACCTCCCTCCTTATGAAATTTCGTTCTTGAAATTGACGTACATACCTGGTGTTTCGAAAAGGTGAGGATACCTCGCTTTCATTTCCGTTTCCAATTCCCAGGTCATTTCCTCAATAGCATGGTTCCTCCACAAAACTTTGACTTATGGTATGACCATTGTGCGCAGGACATGCTCCTTTCTATCCAAGATCTTGACAGGTGCCTCCTCATACGTTAAGTCTTCGGCTATTTCGTCCGGTTCTAACTCAATAACGTGGTTCGGGTATTTCACATATTTACGAAGCATAGATATGTGAAAAATATTATGAACACGAGACATGCTTAGAGGTAACGCGAGTCTATAGGCCACATTTCTTACTTGGTCAAGAATTTGAAATGGACCAATAAATCGTGGATTGAGCTTTTCACTCTTCCCAAATCTTATAACTCCCTTCCATGGAGCAACACGCAACAATACATGATCCCCAATACTAAATTCTACGTCCTTTTAATGAAGATCCGCATAATTTTTTTTTCGATCCTGTGCCGTTTGTATACGTTGTCAAATCATTTGGATCTTTTCTATAGTAATACGTACCAACTCGGGTCCCAACAATGTTGCTTCACCCACCTCATCCCAACATATTGGAGAGCGACACTTTCGTCCATACAATGCTTCGAATTGAGCCACCCCTATACTTGCCTGATAACTGTTGTTCTAGGAGAATTCCACCAATGGTAAATACTTATCCCAACTCCCTTTGAAGTCTAGGACACAAAGTCTTAATAGATCTTCAAAAGTTCGAATAGTCCTCTTTAATTATCCGTCCGTTTGAGGATGGTATGCCGAACTAAATTGTAAATCTGTGCCCATAGCTTTTTGCAAGCTAACCCAAAATCGTGAAGTGAATCTTGGGTCACGATCCGAAACTATGGATACTGGCATACCATGCAATCTCACAATCTCATTTACGTACATACGAGTAAGACGTTCAAGGGAATAAGTCTCCCGTATCGACAAGAAATGAGCAGACTTAGTTAATATATCAACAATAACCCAAATAACATTTATGCCTTGAGAAACCGTGGGAAGACATGTAACGAAATCCATGGTAATGTGTTCCCACTTTCATTTTGGAATCTCAATTGGTTGTAATGGACCCTTAGGCACTTGATGCTCTACCTTTACACGTTGACAAGTTATACACCTCGAGATAAACTTTGCAATCTCTCTCTTCATATTGTTCCACCAAAATGTATGTCGAAGATCACGATACATTTTGGTACTTCCAGGATGGATTGTAAATGGTGTATTGTGTGCCTCCATCACAATCTTGTACTTCAAATCAGAATCGTTAGGAACACAAAGTCTACAGTGGACTCGAAGTATTCCTTCTTCATCGATTCTTGCTTCTGGAATAGCACCTTCTTGTACTTTCTTCTTCCTTCTTCATACGCATCAGCTCTTGGTCTTCGGCTTGAGCAACTTTAACTTTTTTGATTAAAGTCGGTTCAATGCGTATACTTGACATCATCGCATGACTCCCCGGAGTCTTGAATTTTATCTTCATCTTTTGTAAATCACATAAAATGGGCCTTTGTGTTGACAACATCACACTTGTTCCCGCATATGATCTTCTACTCAACGCGTCAGCTACCACGTTCGTTTTTCCAAGATGGTATTGAATGGTATGGTCGTAGTCTTTCAATAGCTTAAGCCAACGTCGTTGCCGCATGTTGAGTTCCTTTTGGGTGAAAAAATATTTGAGGCTTTTATGATCTGAATATATCTCCACTTTCTCCCCATATAGATAGTGCCTCCAGATCTTTAGCGCAAAAACGACTGCTGCCAACTCTAGATCATAAGTAGGATAATTCCTCTCATATTCTTTAAGTTGTCGTGAGGCACAGGCTATGACTTTACCATGTTGCATGAGAATACATCCTAACCCTTTGCCCGAAGCATCGCTGTAGATAACAAATCCATCCGAACCAGATGGTATTGTCAGAACAGGTGCCGAAATGAGTCTCATCTTGAGCTCTTGAAAACTCTTTTTGCATTCCTCGCTCCATACAAATTTTGTACCCTTCCGAGTTAACTGAGTTAACGGAGTAGCGATTCGAGAAAACTCTTCCACGAATCTCCGATAATAACCAGCTAAGCCCAGAAAGCTACGTACTTCGGTCACCGACTTAGGTTGCTCCCAACTTTGTATTGCTTCAATCTTCGCCGGGTCAACAAATACTCCATGTTTTGACACCACGTGCCCAAGGAATGCTACTTCCTCAAGCCAGAACTCGCATTTTTTCAACTTGGCATATAACTTATTTTCACGAAGCCTTTGGAGTACCAGCTTCAAATGGTGCTCATTGTAAGACCCCAACTTATTATAAATAAAATAGAATTTTCTCTATTTATTATTTTGAAATAGTAAGGGTTGTTTTGATTAATGTGGTTAAGTATGGGTAAAATGCGCAAATATTTCAAATAAGCAAGTGGTTATAAAATATTCATTATTGTCGTGGAATATTCGTTTGGTCGTGGAATATTCTTGCTGTCGGGGAATATTCGTACGACGGCATAGTCTTGTGTGGGCCCCATAACAGAAAGCGATTGGATGAAGAAAATGACAAAAATAAGTTGTTTATAAATAACGGCGTTGTTATTACCGTTAATACTGTTGAAATACTCGGTGGTTAAAACACAGTAGCACACGATATTGCACCAATTATTGATTCTTACGTAAGAAGGCACTACTCAATAATTGTTACAGTAATTACTGTTCAATATTTTATTTTATTGATTCAATAATTGCTACGTTGATATTTTATATTACTGTTATTTCAATAATTATCACTATACAGTATTTTCCATTATCGGAGCAATAATTCATATTATCTGAATAATATTTTTAGATAACATTATTGACAATGTCTAGAAAGTTCTGTTTAAGGAGAGGTTTGGTTACCTAATTACGCGCCAGTAAGGAGAAATCCTTATTGGAAAGCCCCTTCTTTCCTGGGAACGGCCTGGTTATCAGTATTGTGATTCTGTAATATTATTTGTGAATAATTAATTATTGATTTATATGATGAGAAAAAATATTAATTTTATATGGATAAAGATGGAGAAAATTTTTAATGTGACAATTGTTGAAAATTAATATTTTATCTTTTTTTGATAAAATAATTCATTTAAATATATTATTATATTTTAATAATATAATAATAGTGATATTTTTACAATGAATGTGGGATATATGAGTATATGATGAGGAAGAGTATTTTTGTTGAATTAAATGATTAACACATGTTTGTGTGTTGGTGGACCCCATTTCTTGACTGAAATTTGATTATAGCCTGTAAAATCGCCCGTTTGTAGATTTCGGTCAATTTCTGTTTGGAATTTGGAAAAACTTTCTTCTGCAAAGTTGTAGATAATGAAATTTTCTATGCAAATAACATTAGGTTCAAATTTTTATGATAAAAGGGCTATTTATTATGAATTATTGAAGTTCTGAAATAATTATTTTTTTAAAAGTTTTAAATTTATTTTAAAAGAAAAACATTTTTGATATGTTTGGTGGGCTTATTTGTTGTCAAGCATGGCTGAATTTAGATCTTAGAATGTGTGCGTAGGGATTTATATATAATATATTAATATTATATTAAATTTTCTACTTTGGTATTCTAAGCATTTTCCTATAAATAGGGTGCTTAGGTTAGAATTGAAAATCACACCAGAAACTGAAATCTTCTCTCTCTTTCTCTCTCGATATATTGAGTGTATTCTTGTTAGTATTTTGATACTTTGAGTGTTGTTATACGGTGCAAGTTCCCTTCAGCACTATATTCAGTATTCCAGCCAGAAGTACTATTCTTTAGAGGTAAGGGATGTTATTTTTTTCGTAAATGATATTATTTCTTTCAATATCATTATGCCGAAATATTGGTCTGAATTTTTTATCAAATTTAGAACTTTTTGTGTCAGAATTTCTATTCACGTATACGGCACTATTAACGAATACGGCACTATTCATCGAAAAATAAAATTTTTTTCTTTTTGTCAAAGATATCTATTATGGATACTAGCTTTGATTGTATCCATATTTTGATCATTCTTGAATTTTACTCCACTATGATTATTTATGAGGTATTCTTGGACATGGATAAAGCAAAATACGAATCCTTAATATTTATTATTTTGTTTCACTAGATTCGTTTTCTTTAAAATATTTTTTATCTTTCTCAGTCTTAAATGATGATATAACTAAATATATTTGGCCTGTAGTGCAAAGATTAATGATTTTATGAATATCTTTGGCCCGTAGTGCAAAGATAAACAGGTGTTGAGATGAACATGACCAACTGATGAATATCTTTGGCCTGTAGTGCAAAGATGAATATTTGATTCAAGATGTTTATTGATTAATGTTATAGGGATAAAATATTGATGATGGACTTTTAAATTAATAGATGATAGTAGATTTCATCCTCTACTTAACTCTTCTAATGAATTAGTATTTTCGCTGCGAATTTTGATTTAAAATTTGTTGTCTATTTTATTCTATTAAATTTTTCCCTGTTGAGGACTAACGATAATTTGTTCTATATTATCTTAGTCATAATATTCTTTATTGGGCTAGTTGAACTCACCCTTTTCCTTTTTGTTTCATTTTTCTTCTCAGGAGGCGAGAATGTAGCGAGTACTAGTCGGGGTATGGAATGAAGGTTCTAGGAAGTTGTTTTAGTAGTCCTCACCATTTTTGTAAAATATTGTACCAATAATTGTAATGAGGACTTATTTGAGTGTGGATACTGTCTAGAAGACAATATTTGTATTTAAACTCACAGTTTAAGTGTTGTCGTATTTTCCACGACATTTGTATTAATAAAGTTGTAGTTGTTTCTGTACCATATATTTGACAACTCAGAATGGGTGATGTATACCTATTTTGGGGGCATCACAGTTGGTATCAGAGCTTAGGGATATGATCTATGGCGGAGATCAGGGAATAGAACTAGGAGGGGAGAGACGAGTAAATCCTTCGCTAGTGTGTCCTACCTAAGCTTATTTATTGGTCGGTCATAATAAATGGATATTATGTGATATATTAATTTATTAAATTAACCCTTGTTTTATGGCAGTCTTTGAGAATGTCGACTGAGAATGTTAACAGTGGAGTAAATGAGACCGTGGAGACACCTTTGCTCACCAATGAGGAGAACGTGCAACATGCTGGCAATGTTCCCCTGTAAACAACATCACTGAGACGAAGATGAACGATGAGATGTTTAGAAGCTTTTTGCGGTTCATGCAAAACCAGACGAAGGAGATTCCTGTTCAAAATATAGGAAGAAACAATGGCAATGCACAGCTGGTCACAGCCAAGCAGTTCAATGAGTTGGGACCACCAGAATTATAGGGAAAGCCGGATCCGATTAAGGCAGAGATGTGGGTCAAGCAAATTACCAAGATATTCGATGACTTTGGATGCACGGAGGAACAGAAAGTTCCATTCGCCACTTTTATGTTCCGTAATGAGGCAGATTACTGGTGGAAATCTGTGAAGCATACCCATCCAGCCGCACTCAACATGTCTTGGGAGACATTTTAGAAACTGTTCAATTACAAATACTTTCCTGAAAGTGTTCATCATATGAAGGAGGTAGAGTTTATTAGATTGGAACAAAACAACTTGACGGTGTCCCAGTACGAGGTGAAGTTCGCGGAGTTATTCAGGTTTGCACCTCATTTGGTGGAGAACGAGGAACGTATGACGTAGATGTTTCTAAGAGGTTTGAAACCCGGCATACGTCAATATCTCATTTCTCATAAATTTTCTCTCTATTCAGATGTTGTCAACAGGGCTCAATTATTAGAGCGAGATAACGAGTACGGTCAACCGAGGGACCACAACCAGGATTATACCGGTGACAGCAGTCATCAGAACAACGATAACTAGCAGAGAAAGAAGAATACGAACAAGAGCGGCAACCACTCTGGTGGTAATCATGGCCATGAGAATAGAAGAAGCGAGTCAGGGGTAGATTTTAAAAAAAGGAGATTCAACAATGACAATGCGAAGACGTCAGCACCAACAGCAACTGGTTCCAAGGGAGGAGAACGACCACCGGTCATATGCTATAAATGCGGGAAAGAAGGACATATCAGTCCAAGCTGTCCACAACAGTTCAAGGTACGCTATAATTGTGGAAAGGAAGGACATATCGCTCGAGATTGTACGGTAGTGAAACCAAGTTTAGCGGGGACGGTGACTCAAAAGGCTATCCCAGAAAAGTCAAAGTCAACAGTTCCTGGAAGAGCGTTTGTCGTGACTGGTCAAAATGCAAGGAACCCAAACGAGGTGATCACGGGTAAGCTAATCATAAATTCTTGTGAAGTTTATACCTTACTAGATACAGGTGCTACCCATTCATTTATCTCTCGTACTTGTGCTCAACGTTTAAATTTGATTCCGGAGAAATTAGACTTTGACCTATCTGTGGAGACTTCGTTAGGAGAAACTTTCATCACATCCACTGTTTATAAATCTTGTTTGATCCAAGTTGGCACCATCACATTACCTGTTGACCTTATCTCTTTAAAGATACTTGCTTTTGATGTGATTTTAAGGATTGATTGGTTAACTACTCATCATGCCAAAATTGATTGTTTTCGTAAGGTTGTTAGTTTTTAAATTCCTAAAAAACCTGTTGTTCAAATTCAAGCAACTAAACTATTAAAATCAATCACTGTTATATCAAGCCATAAAGTTATTCGTTTATTAAAAAACGGATGTCAAGCTTTCTTAGCCCATGTTATGGATTTGAATAAAGACATGTCAGATTTGAATAATATTCCTGTTGTTAGTAACTTTCCTGACGTATTTTCTGAAGAACTTCCCGGTCTTCTCCCGGAACGTGAAGTTAAATTCTTTATTGATCTTGGACCTGGTACAAAGCCCGTTTCTAAAATCCCATATCGAATGGCTCCTATTGAACTTCAGGAGTTAAAGGTCCAACTACAAGAGTTATTTGACATCAGTTTTATTCATCCTAGTACATCTCCTTAGGGTGCTCCTATTTTATTTGTAAAGAAAAAAGACGGGAGTATGCGACTTTGTATTGACTATCGGGAATTGAACCATGTCACCATCAAGAATAGGTATCCGCTACCTCGTATTGATGACTTGTTTGACCAGTTGCAAGGAACACAATTCTTTTCAAAGATCGATCTTCGTTCTGGATATCATCAGCTGAAGATTAGAACTAAGGATATTCCAAAGACTGCCTTCAGAACTCAGTACGGGCATTATAAATTCTTAGTCATGTCTTTTGGATTGACTAATGCTCCTGCGGCTTTCATGGATATGATGAACCGAGTATTCAAGGATTATTTGGATCAGTTCGTTGTTGTCTTTATTGATGACATCCTCATATATTCCAAAAGCCATGAAGATCATGAGCACCATTTGAAGCAGGTACTCCAAAGGCTTCGTGAAAATAAGATATATGCCAAGTTGAAGAAATGCAAGTTCTGACTTAAGGAAGTATCATTCCTTGGGCACGTGGTGTCAAAACATGGAGTATCTGTTGATCCGACAAAGATTAAAGCAATACAAAGTTGGGAGCAACCGAAGTCGGTGACCATAGTACGTAGCTTTCTGGGCTTAACTGGTTATTATCGGAGATTCGTGGAAGGATTTTCTCGAATTGCTACTCCATTAACTCAGCTGACTCGGAAGGATACAAAATTTGTATGGAGCGAGGAATGCGAGAAGAGTTTCCAAGAGCTCAAGAGAAGACTCATTTCGACACCTGTTCTGACAATACCATCTGATACGGATGGATTTGTTATCTACAGCAATGATTCAGGCAAAGGGTTAGGATGTGTTCTCATGCAACGTGGGAAAGTTATAGCCTATGCCTCGCGACAACTTAAAGAGTATGAGAGGAATTATCCTATTCATGATCTAGAGTTGGGAACAGTCATTTTCGCGCTAAAGATCTGGAGGCACTATCTATATGGGGAGAAAGTGGACATATATTCAGATCATAAAAGCCTCAAATATTTATTCATCCAAAAGGAACTCAACATGCGGCAACGGCGTTGGCTCGAGCTGTTGAAAGACTACGACCATACCATTCAATACCATCTTGAAAAAGCGAACGTGGTAGCTGACGTATTGGGCAGAAGATCATACGCGGGAACGAGTGCGATGTTGTCAACACAAAGGCCCATTTTGTGTGATTTACAAAAGATGAAGATAGAATTTAAGACTCCGGGGACCCATGCAATGATGTCAAGTATACGTATAGAACCAACTTTAATCGAAAAAATTAAAGTTGCTCAAGTCACAAACCAGGAGCTGATGCGTATGAAGAAGAAAGTACAAGAAGGTGTTATTCCAGAAGCAAGAATCGATGAAGAAGGAATACTTTGAGTCCACTCCAGACTTTGTATTCCTAATGATTCTGATTTAAAGTACAAGATCATGATGGAGGCACACAATACACCATTTGCAATCCATCCTGGAAGTACCAAAATGTATCGTGATCTTCGACATACATTTTGGTGGAATAATATAAAGAGAGAGATTGCAAAGTTTATCTCGAGGTTTTTAACTTGTCAATGTGTAAAGGCAGAGCATCAAGTGCCTAAGGGTCCATTGCAACCACTTGAGATTCTGAAATGGAAGTGGGAACATATTACCATGGATTTCGTTACGGCTCTTCCCACGGTTTCTCAAGGCATAAATGCTATTTGGGTTATTGTTGATAGATTAACCAAGTCTGCTCATTTCTTATCGATATGGGAGACTTATTCCCTTGAACGTCTTGCTCATATGTATGTAAATGAGATTGTGAGATTGCATGGCATGCCAGTATCCATAGTTTCGGATCGTGACCCAAGATTCACTTCAAGATTTTGGGTTAGCTTGCAAAAAGCTATGGGCACGGATTTACGATTTAGTTCAGCATACCATCCTCAAACGAAAGGACAATCGGAGAGGACTATTCAAACTCTTGAAGATCTATTAAGACTCTGTGTCCTGGACATACAAAGGGAGTTAGGATAAGTATTTACCATTGGTGAAATTCTCATACAACAACAGTTATCAGGCAAGTATAGGTGTGGCTCCATTCGAAGCATTGTATGGACAAAAGTGTCGCTCTCCAATATGTTGGGATGAGGTGGGTGAAACAACATTATTGGGACCCGAGTTGGTACGTCTGACTACGAAAAAGATCCAAATAATTCGATAACGTATACAAACGGCACAAGATCGACAAAGGAGTTATGCGGATCTTCATCGAAAGGACGTGGAATTTAGTATTGGGGATCATGTATTGTTGAGAGTTGCTTTATGGAAGGGAGTTACAAGATTCGGGAAAAGAGAAAAGCTCAATCCATGATTTATTGGTCCATTTCAAATTCTTGATCGAATAGGAAATGTAGCCTATAGACTCGCGTTACCGCCAAGTATGTCTCGTGTTCATAATATTTTTCACATATCGGTGCTTTGTAAATATGTGAAAGACCCGAACCACGTTATTGAGTTAGAACCGAACGAGATAGTCGAAGACTTAACGTACGAGGAGGTACCTGTCAAGATCTTAGATAGGAAGGAACATGTCCTACGCACAAAGGTCATACCACAAGTCCAAGTTTTGTGGAGGAACCATGCTATTGAAGAAATGACCTGGGAGTTGGAAACGAAAATGAAAGCGAGGTCTCCTCACCTTTTCAAAACACCAGGCACATACGTCAATTTCGAGGACGAAATTTCATAAGGAGGGGAGGTTGTAAGACCCCAACTTATTATAAATAAAATTGAATTTTCTCTATTTATTATTTTGAAATAGTAAGTGTTGTTTTGATTAATGTGGTTAAGTATGGGTAAAATTCGCAAATATTTCAAATAAGCAAGTGGTTATAAAATATCCATTGTTGTCGTGTAATATTCGTTTGGTCGTGGAATATTCTTATTGTCGGAGAATATCGTACGACGGTGCAGTCTTGTGTGGGCCACATAACAGAAAGCGATTGGATGAAGAAAACAACAAAAATAAGTTGTTTATAAATAACGGCGTTGTTATTACCGTTAATACTGTCTTACGTAAGAAGGCACTACTCAATAATTGTTACTGTAATTACTGTTCAATATTTTATTTTATTAATTTAATAATTACTACGTTGATATTTTGTATTAGTGTTATTTCAATAATTGTCACTACACAGTATTTTCTATTATCGGAGTAATAATTCATATTATCTGAATAATATTATTAGATAATATTATTGACAATATCTAGAAAGTTCTGTCTAAGGAGAGGTTTGGTTACCTAATTGCGCGCCAGTAAGGAAAAATGTGAGGACCCCAAACTCGGGTACTTGAAACCCGAACTCGGTTCTTCACGATACCATTTCTATGAGCGGAATAATACTAATAATAATAACAATAATATAAAAGATCAACTTAATTTACATAATTATCAGAGTCTAGCTCCCAAGTACGTAACCTTTAAACATTCATTACAACCCATTATAGATAATATATATCATAATTATCTTAATATCATCAAACTATTACATAACATAGTAATTCGTTCATTCAGCAACCTTCCCTTTTCCTTTGTTCTTAGTAGAGCTCTCTGGTCGTTCGCACTTAACTGAAAACATTTAATTTTAAGCAAGGATGAGCATTTGAGTGCCCAACAAGTAATAGCAATTATATATATATATATATATATATATATATATATATATATATATAGCTGAAAGGATTTAAATGTTTTCTTTGTACTATTCTTCTACAACCAGTCAATAGTTGTGAAGTATTCTGAACCGACAATAATAACATAACAACTCTCTTTCAAATTTTTTGAAACTACATAATGACTATAACTGGGGTTATGGTGACATGCCATGAACATTGTTTTCATTTTCGAAAAGGTTAAACAGAAATTCATCTGTAAATCGACATAACTTACGGGCATGGGGGGGGGGTGATCAACCCGTTATGCCCTGCATTGATCAATACTACATTACAAGAACGATAGGATCGTTCACTCTGTTCCACCTTGGGTGCATAAAAAAAGTTTCCCGTGTAGGGATGTTCATACTTGTCTGGGTTCTAAATCAAAGGTTTTATCTTGTTTCAACAATAATCTATAATTCAACATATATATATATATATATATATATATATATATATATATATATATATATATATATATATATATATATATATATATATACGGGTAATTGACAAAGGTATATCAACATGTGATTAAATACAATGATTATCCAAGTGGGGACACTTGTTTAACCATTTACAGAAATTAACGAACAGAATATATATATATCTGAATTACCATATACTAACATATTGATAAGCAATGAGCGTATATAATATAAGGTTAATAATCTGTACAATAATAATATAGTTTAGAAATATTCTTACTCATGTCCATTGCATAAAGAAAATACAAAGGTAAGATACTTGCCTGAAGCGCTGCTTACAGTTTGCAATTTAGATTTATCGCTTATCTCACGACCTATCATTAATAAAATCGTTCGTTTGATTAGAACAATATACTATAACACATAATACTGCTTATTGCAGTCAGCACATACCCTAATCACATTGGCACATAGATTTAACAACCATTAAATCACAAATAATCACTTATCTAATCACATTATCTAAGTCCAGATCAATTTCTGAAACATGTCGGTGTACCGACAACTTTATCGGGTAAATATCGAGCCTAAGACTCTATTCTATAACTCAATATCCGTACATATAAGTCATATTATTATTAAATGACTTAATATAATTTTAAAACATTTATTATAATTTATCACGAAATTTCAAACATCGAAATCACATTAAAACAATTTAAATACTAATCAATTCTATTATCATTGATACTTAATTAGTATTAATTTATTAATGAAATCATTTCTAAAATATTAAAGTTATTTATAATAACTTGAAATACTTTTAAAGTATTAATATTACCCTTAAATGATTTTTAAAACATTTAAAATCATTTCTAAATAATTACCATTAATATTCTATTTATCAAAATATTAAAAGTCATTATTCATAACTTAAAATATTTTTAATTCATTTCTATCCCTTTTAAATGATTTTTAAATTAATAAAACCATTTATAAACTATTTATTTAATATAATTATTAAATAAAATTAATATCATTAGTAATAACTTAATAATCATTAATATTTAATTATTAATGAAATTATCCTTTAAATATTAAAAGTTATATTTTATAACTTAAAATATTTTTAAACACTTTATTTTCATTTAAAATAATTTTTAATATAATAAAATTATTTTTAATTAATTTATTTAATTCATTTAGTAAATAAATTAATTACCATTAATATCAATTTATTAATGAAATTTATCACAAAATATTAAAAGTCATTAAAAATAACTTAAAATATTTTCTTATATCATAATATAATTTTTAATGATTTTTCCAAAATTAAAATCATTTTTAAATAATTTATTTAATATTATAATTAAATAAATTAAATACTTTTAATATTTCAAAATTAAATATTTATGAAATATATTTAAAATAATTAAAAACTAATTTTCAAAATTTAAAATAATTTTTAATAATTTATTTTGTATTTTTAATAATTTAAAACTAATTTTTTTATATTTTATAATTAATTTTGGGAAAATAATAAGCTATCTGTCGCTAAAGGCCACCTATAGCGACAGAACGGTCGCTAAAGGTGTTCTTCATACAAATCCAGAACTTCATTGCCGGTTACTAGGTACCACATTTGACCAAGGATAATTCTTAGCGCGAAAGGTTTTTGGAAATGGTATGAGTCAGATATTGTAGTACAAATGCACGACTACAAGATCCAACAACAAACATGTCCAAACAACACATAACCAGCGAGATCTAAGCCCATGAACAAGCTATCAGATGTTGTTCTTCATTTTTGGGTTGCCCAGAAATGAAGAACAGTTCAAGCATGCAATTTCGGGCTTCCACTATATGATGATCGTGTACTGTTTTTGTGATATATAAACTTCAGTGTGTAGACAACATTTAGTACAAGAGATCTATCACATATACGCACCATAACAACAACTAAATCGCCAGATATTAACTGGTCAACCCATGTCAGAAATCACGATCATACGTTTTCTGGGTTACCCAGAAAACGAAAATCGTGATCTTCGTACATGGTTTGACCATACACTACAAGAATCATGTTATTCATTTATACGTTTTGTAAGCTTAAATATACAGCCTAAACAACAAACAACAAACTTGTTACAACAACAGAAACCAAACAACAAAAACATGAAAGATCTAACCAGTTAAAAATCTTGTCAGATTCTGTTCTTGGCTTTCTGGGCTGCCCAGAAAAGGCCAAGTCAACACCGGTCAACGTAGTTTGACCACTAATAACAACAAATCTAGACATCAAATAACTATTCTACCACTTGCATCTTAAAGACCATATACCAGGCTACAAATTAAAGCTTTAAAACAACACAAACAACAAACGAGAAATGATTTATAAGGCCTGACATTCACTGTCGGACAACAAAAACACAAATATCAAGATTTTATAAAACTTCAAATCTGAGCCTCTAGATGTTACGGATCTAACATCTAGCAACCCAGATCATCATTATATACTATAAACAACATATTCTAACACTTAATCATAACATCTAAAACAGAATCGATGAACAGAAATTATGCTAGGGTTTTATACATTTCTTTGAAAAATTTCTGATTGTGTGTTGCTGATCTGTTTATGGTGAATGTGGGGCTTTGATTTGGGACTGATATACTTGTATATTTTGGAGGTTAGAGAGAGAGAGAGCTTAGTTTGAGTGTTGTGAAAAATATAAGTAACAAATGTTATTTCTCTCTCTTCCAATCTATATATAGACCAACAAGGTGCATGAATGGCTGATGTATGATGCTTGTTGCTGAGATTGTAAGTCACAATTTGTCAACATAGTTGGTATGAGTTGGTAAACAACTTCCTCAATTGTCAAAACCTATATATTAGCCAAAATAATACACTAGGGGCAAAATGGTCATTTGGTAATTCATTTAAATGGCAAAATAGAAACTTGCATACCCTTAGGGTTTAACCCTTAGGGTTTAGCACAAAATGAAGAATTTTCCCACTAGGGTTTATGTGACGCCCCCAAAATAGGTCCATTCCACCCAACCCATTTTGAGTCGCCTAATACGTGGTACAAAAAATAACTACAACTTTATTACAACAATTGTCGTGCAAAATACAACAACACATATGCTGTGAGTTTGGATACAAATATATACCAACTGTGACTCATGTCCCAACCTTGGATAGCACGTCACAATGACACCTTACATAAATGTATAGTCAAAAATTGTTTTAGAAATTAGAATCTTTGGGAAGTGCTCAAGGAAACCCTCGTACATGGGAGGCCATGCTTCTAGGTTATGATAGATATCATATGGCCACAGAATTATCCTTGGTTGACCCAATAGACCCCAAAGAAAAACAAGAAGGTTACTATCGTATTCTTCCTAATAGTGAGTCTTCTCTTGACTTATCATTATCTCCACTGTCTCTAATTGAGAATTATACTTCAAACAAACACCAAGATTATATAGGTAGTGCTCGTAAATATACTCAGCAAGTGGATGAGCACAATCCTGTCTTATGATGACACGAGGTTGTATGTCATTAGACATCTTGTATGATAGTGACAAAACACCCTTCCAACGTTTGGTTCGCCTCACCCAATTTTCTTTACCAAATATAACTACTAAATGATGACCACCGTTCTATTCCCTTGTTACCCCCGCTCGACCCAGCTACACTCTTATTACCTGAAAGGAATTGTGAAACAGAAGGGTGAGCACAACTAGCTCAGTAAAGAATATCATGACTAAAGATAATTAAATTATCAATAGCCTTCAACAGAATTAAATCAGAGATTTAGAACATATGGTAGATGATAAAAATTTTCAACCATAGTTGCAGCGGAACGAGCAATCCATTAGAAGAGTCAAATAGACTACAAAGTCTATTATCTTCTCCATGTTAAAAGTCCACCAACAATGTTTTATCCCTGTAACATTAATCAACAATTCCTGTCCACAATCACATGTATAACTCATAATCATAATTATAGTTCTAAATTCCTCTTCTCATCTAGAACGAAGATAATTTTCATCACTTGTCTTTACCTGAAACATCAAAGATCATGATTATACCAAATCACAGTTCATGTTCATAATCATACTAATAATTTCATCTTTGCACTACGGGCCAAAGATATTCATCAACAACTCATCTTTGCACTACGGGCCAAAGATATTCATCAATAACTCATCTTTGCACTACAAGCCAAAGATATTCCTCAATAGTTCATATTCGCACTACAGGCCAAATATATTATTATCTCAAAGAAATATATAATCATTTCAGAATTTATATAACCAATAATAATAATCATGTTGATCATTTCACCTTTGCACTTAAGCTAAAAATATTCAATTATAAATTCAATGGTCATGATCATACCAGTCACAATTCAACTTTTCACTACTGGACAAAGAGAACCCTAGTCATGATCATACCAATAATCTACCCATCTTTACACTCAAGTCAAAGAGAAATATCATCATTAGGGTTATAAAAATGTTATATATGATAAAAAAATAATATGATCAACATATAGTTTTAATCTCAAGAGTAATATTCATAAATCAACTATAATTTGGTTAGAAAAAGAAACCAATTTTGTCATGAATAGTAACTCGTGAAGTAACCCATGAATAGTAACTCATGAATAGTAACTCATGAATAGTAACTCGTAACTCATGAATAGTAACTCGTGAATAGTAACTCATGAATAATAACTCGTGAATAGTAACTCATGAATAGTAACTCATGAATAGTAACTCGTGAATAGTAACTCATGAATAGTAACTCATTAATAGTAACCCCGACATGAAAAGTTCCAAATTTTATAAAAAGTTTAGATCAATACTTCGGCATAATGATATTGGAGAAAATAATATCATTTAAGAAGAAATAACATCCCTTACTATCCCTTACCTCAAAAGAGCAGTACTCCTGACTGGAATAACGCTGAACGAACTTGCACCGTATAGCAACACTCAAGATATCAAAATATTCACAAGACTACGCTCAATATATCGAGAGAGAAATAGAGAGAAAACTTCAGTTTCTGGTGTGATTTTCAATTCTAATCTAAGCACTTATTTATAGAAAATTGCTTAGAACACCAAAGTAGAAAATTGAATATAATAATATATTTATAACCAAATTTTACTTAGCCCACCACATCAAAAACATATTTTTCACACAAATGCACCAAAAATGCAAAACATGTTTTAAACAATTTTTGTAACAAAAATCAATTCAGACTCAATAATTCGGAACTTCAATAATTCGTAATAAATAGCCCTTTTATCAGAAAATTCGAATCTCGCGAGTTTTTATAGGAAATTCAATTCTCTAAAACTTTGCAGAAGAAAGTTTTTCTAAATTCCAAACAGAAATTGACTGAAATCCACAAACGGATGATTTTACAATCTATAATAAATTTTCGGTCAAGAATTGTGTCCACCAACACACAAAACATGTGTTAAACATTTAATCCAACAAAAATATTTTTCCTCCTCATTTATTCATATATCCCACATTCATTGCAAAAATATCACCATTAATATATTATTAAAATAATATATTTAAATGAATTATTTTATCAGAAAAAGATAAAATATTAATTTTCAACAATTGTCACATTAAAATTTTCTCTATCTATATCCACACAAAATCAATATTTTCTTCATCATATAAATCAATAATTAATTATTCACAAATAATATTACAGAACCACAGTACTGGCAACCAGGCCGTTCCCAGGAAAGAGGGGGCTTTCCAATAAGGATCTCTCCTTACTGGCGCGCAATTAGATGACCAAACCTCTTCTTAGACAGAACTTTCTAGACATTGCCAATAATGTTATCTAATAATAATATTCAGATAATATGAATTATTGTTCCGATAATAGAAAATACTGTGTAGTGACAATTATTAAAATAACAGTAATATAAAATATCAACGAAGCAATTATTGAATCAACAAAGTAATTACTGTAACAATTTTTGAGTAGTGCCTTCTTACGTAAGAATCAATAATTCAAAAATAATGTGCAATTCCGTGTGCTACTGTGCAACAACGCGTATTACTTTACTTTACCCATCGGGTATTCCAACAGTATTAACGGTAACAACTACGCCGTTATTTGTAAAAACTCAATTTTTTGTCGTTATCTTAATCCGACCGTTTTCAGTTATGGGACCCACAAATAGCTGCGCCGTCGTACGAATATTCCACGACCAAACGAATATTCCCCGACAACAATTAATATTTTATAACCACTTGTGTATTTCGAAAAAAAATTCATATATCACCCTTAACTTTAACATTTATCAATTTAACCATTTACTAAATAGAAAAATTGAATACTTTTATTTCATAAAATTCGGGGTCTTACAGTTTACACAAAAAAAAATTAAATAAAAATTAAATAAATTTTAGTTTCTAAATTTTTTAAATTTGGGTTTTCTAATTATGATTAATTTTCTAATTACGCTATACATGAACATTAGAGTTTAATATCATATAATTATCATTATTTTGATAATTAGGGTTACAAATTTATAATTAGGTTTTCTAATTATCAAATTAGGGTTTAAAATTTTTGGGTTTCCAAAATTAGCAATTGAAATTATAATACTTGCTAATTAATCACATTAACACAATTACAACCAATCTCGAACTCTAATTTAAATTTTAAATTAGTGTTCCTCATTTCCAAAATTTATTTAGGGTTTTATAAATATCAATTTAGGGTTTCTAGAAATTTATATTTCCATTTGTCAATTAGGGTTTACCTAATTAATCACAACATCATATAATACACATATAAAACAGTCTCGCACTCTAATTTGGATCTCAAATTAGGGTTTAACATTATTACTAGGATTTTAAAATTAAACACCATAATTGACCAATCGTCATCAATACATACATACAGTACATATTTATAGCACTGAAAAATCAAAATATAATTAATATTATATTATTATTCTCATACCTTGACAATAATCCAAAATTAGGGTTTGGATTCCATATATGATTTATTCTTCATATTTAACCTTAACAATTAAGGTAAAATAATTAACTTAATAACTTATACTAAAATTCATATAATAAAATAATTATTATAATTATTCTAAAAATCACTTCATATATTATTTAAATAATATATGCTTATATTTTTATGGAAAATAATTAATAAAAACATTGTTACCATAATTTTAATTATTATAAGAATATACTTTATAATAATCAAAAATTCTAAAATAAATTCATTTGTAAATATTTATGTAATAAATATATTTTTATTTACCACATAAATACATATATACAATATCTTGTACAAATCCTCATCCTTAAAAAAAAATTTATACGCAAAATCTCTTATTTATTTATATGGAAAATATAGGGTTGTTACATTCACCCTCCCTTATAAATATTCCGTCCCCGGAATCACCGTTTTAAAACCTATACATACACTGCACATAGCATACATGATCATTGCAAGTAGATCTCGATCAACTTTGATCGAACTGATCTTTAACTATTCACACAAAGCTTGCCTTTCTGATTAAACGGAAAAATTGGTTTCTAAAAGAACTCAAATTCCCCCTCAAACTTTCTTTATAAAATAATTTACTATATGTAGGAAAATCATGTATAAGAAAATAAAAGGCATACGAATAATACCTAGAGTTCCAGTGCCAGCTGCTGTCGTATCCTGAAATGTCATGTTGTAGACTCTTGCTGTTGATTTTGTTGGTTTGTTTGACGAAATCGGTCCCGTGATTGCTAACGTCCCACTGCCAGTGCCCATATTCACACTTCCTGTCTCCACCCTCCTCTTTGGACAATCTTTCACCCTGTGCTCTAACGATCCGCATATAAAACATCTACTATTCATCCTAGGATTTGGGCAGTTGGGAGAGATATGGCCCTCCAGCCCGCACTTGTAGCAAACAAATTTTCCTATCAAACACTCCCCCGAGTGATTCTTCCCACATGTCTTACATGACACTATCTGTTTCTTAACACCTTCCTGTTTCACTTGTACATTTGCAAAACTACTCACCTTCCTCTTGCTATCTCCACTCCTGCTCCCATTATTAACTCCTACTTTTCCAGCTCCTTCGGTCTTACCCTTATTCTTCCTTTCCTTATTATAAAGGCTCATGGCCCCAATTTCCTCCTCAGCTATGATCGCTTTCTCCATGAGTGCTGCAAATGTAGGAATTTACAACATCGCCACTTTGTTGTAGAGCCAGGGTTTCAATTCCAACTCAAACCTTCTCGCTTTCCTAGCCTCTATATCGACTTGATGCGGGGCAAACCTAGCTAACTCATTGAATTTGGCGGTGTATTCAGACACCGTCATATTCTCCTACTTCAACTCTAAAAATTTAACCTCCATCCTAGCCTGCATACTAGGGGAAAAATAATTCTCGAAAAATAAAGTTTTAAATCTATCCCATGTGACTAAACCTTCTCCTGCCCTCGTCTGGTTTGCTTCCCACCAAAAATTTGCCTCACCCTTCATCATATAGGTGGCAAAAGCGGTCTTTTGCCCCTCAACTACCCTAGCTATTATGAATGCCTTCTCAATCTCTTTGACCCACGTTTGGGCTTCAACAGGGTCAGTGGTACCTTTGAATTTCGGTGGTCCTACAGCCTTAAAGTGTTCGCTAAGCGATTGTCCGGCTGGTTTCCAGCAATTGGTATTCCCTGTTGCATAGCCTGAGCTAACATGTTTGCAAATTACTGCATTGGGTCTGCTTGTTGTTGTCCCTCAACATTGTTGACAGACTCTTCTGCCCTTTGGTTGCGAGTTCGACGTCTCGGCGACATTATCTAATTAAATAAAATCATAATTTAACTTACATTCTAAACCTTATCAAATAAGTTTAATATTCTAAACTTATTTTATTTCTCAAACTTAGATTCATATTCATTTAACAAATATTTTATATAGCATAGCACATAATGCTTTAAACATCATTCATCCCTGTGTGACTACAAAAGTCAGGATTTACAAACTTGGCTTAACACAAAAGTTGGAAACATTACCTTTCACAGACATACTTAGCGCACATATTACATTAAACACACCTACATCACAACAGAACCTATACTACTTATTTATTATTCTTTTTCATTGGACAACTTTTTGCCTGATGACCTTCTATTTCACAGACAAAATATGCTCCTTTTTTGTAGTCAAGACAATACAGAGTGGTATGTCCCTCATAACCGCAAAGGTAACATATTCTTTTCCATTTCTTCTTATTGGATTTTCTTAAGTCATGGTCTTCTATCTTTCTTTTCCCCTTCTTGTTCGGAGCTGCACACGATGTGTTGCTTGTGGCTCCTATCTGACCAATTTAGATCTTAAGCTTATCTTGTCCTTCCACTGTTTCTATTAACGCTTGACGCAACTGACTATTCAACATCTTTTCTATCTCCCACAACCTTTCTAGAGAAGAAACCTTGTTCTTCAGATTCTGCACCTCTGTTGATGCTTTATCAGCTTCAACTTTAGTGTCTGAATCGCTATCTGTTAGCTCCACCATCTCCGGATCTGGTACTATGTTTTCCACAATAACCACATCTTCTGAGTTATTTTCATTGTGAGCCTCTATGTCAGCTATCGGCTTCGATATTGGCTCCTTCTTTACGATCTGAGGGTAATCGAATCCTTTTTCACCTGACATCTACACACATAAATTATCCTGTTTAGCATATAGTATATACACACAGCAAATAAGAGTTTTATATAAGTTATCTTTTATTTTGTTTGACGATGAATTTATTCAATTCATCTTCTTTTTAAACTCTATATGAGTTATTTGTATTTTCAACGTTTCCCTCTGTTCTAAGATTATAGCCTAAGGTCTAGCCCACCTAAGGTTTTTAACCCTATAGCTCTGATACCAACCTGTGAGGACCCCAAACTCGGGTACTTGAAACCTGAACTCTGTTCTTCACGATACCATTTCTATGATCGGAATAATACTAATAATAATAACAATAATATAAAAGATCAACTTAATTTACATAATTATCAGAGTCTAGCTCCCAAGTACGTAACCTTTAAACATTCATTACAACCCATGATAGATAATATATATCATAATTGTCTTAATATCGTCAAACTATTACATAACATAGTAATTCGTTCATTCAACAACCTTCCCTTTTCCTTTGTTCTTAGCAGAGCTCTCTGGTCATTCGCACTTAACTGAAAACATTTAATTTTAAGCAAAGATGAGCATTTGAGTGCCCAGCAAGTAATAATAATTATATATATATATAAGCTGAAAGAATTTAAATATTTTCTTTGTACTATTCTTCTACAACCAGTCAATAGTTGTTAAGTATTCTGAACCGATAATAATAACATAACAACTCTCTTTCAAATTTTTTGAAACTACATAATGACTATAACTGGGGTTATGATGACATGCCATGAACATTATTTTCATTTTCGAAAAGGTTAAACAGAAATTCATTTGTAAACCGACATAACTTACGGGCACAGGGGGGGTGGTGATCCGCCCGTTATGCCCTGCACTGATCAATACTACATTACAAGAACGATAGGATCATTCACTCTGTTCCACTTTGGGTGCATAAAAAAATTTTCCCGTGTAGGGATGTTCATACTTGTCTGGGTTCCAAATCAAAGGTTTTATCTTGTTTCAACAATAATCTATAATTCAACATATATATATATATATATATATATATATATATATATATATATATATATATATATATACGGGTCATTGGCAAAGGTATATCAACAGGTGATTAAATACAATGATTATCCAAGTGGGGACACTTGTTTAACCATTTACAGAAATTAACAAACAGAATATATATATCTGAATTACCATATACTAACATGTTGATAAGCAATGAGCGTATATAATATAAGGTTAATAATCTGTACAGTAATAATATAGTTTAGAAACATTCTTACTCATGTCCATTGCATAAAGAAAATGTAAAGGTAAGATACTTGCCTGAAGCGCTGCTTACAGTTTGCAATTTAGATTTATCGCTTATCTCACGACCTATCATTAATAAGATCGTTCATTTGATTAGAACAATATACTATAACACATAACACTGCTTAGTGCAGTCAGCACATACCCTAATCACATTGGCACATAGATTTAACAACCATTGAATCACAAATAATCACTTATCTAATCACATTGTCTAAAGTCCAGATCAATTTCTGAAGCATGTCGGTGTACCGAAAACTTTATCGGGTAAATATCGAGTCTGAGACTCTATTATATAACTCAATATCCGTACATATAAGTCATATTATTATTAAATGACTTAATATAATTTTAAAATATTTATTATAATTTATCACGAAATTTCAAACATCGGAATCACATTAAAATGATTTAAATATTAATCAATTTTATTATCATTAATACTTAATTAGTATTAATCTATTAATGAAATTATTTTTAAAATATTAAAGTTATTTATAATAACTTGAAATACTTTTAAAGTATTAATATTACCCTTAAATGATTTTTAAAACATTTAAAATCATTTCTAAATAATTACCATTAATATTAAGGTATTAATATTCTATGTATCAAAATATTAAAAGTCATTATTCATAACTTAAAATATTTTTAATTCATTTCTATCCCTTTTAAATGATTTTTAAATTAATTAAACCATTTATAAACTATTTATTTAATATAATTATTAAATAAATTTAATATAATTAGTAATAACTTAATAATCATTAATATTTAATTATTAATGAAATTATCCTTTAAATATTAAAAGTTATATTTTATAACTTAAAATATTTTTAAACACTTTATTTTCATTTAAAATGATTTTTAATATAATAAAATCATTTTTAATTAATTTATTTAATTCATTTAGTAAATAAATTAATTACTATTAATATCAATTTATTAATAAAATTTATCACAAAATATTAAAAGTCATTAAAAATAACTTAAAATATTTTCTTATATCATAATATAATTTTTAATGATTTTTCCAAAATTAAAATCATTTTTATATAATTTATTTAATATTATAATTAAATAAATTAAATACTTTTAATATTTCAAAAATATTAAATATTTATGAAATATATTTAAAATAATTAAAAACTAATTTTCAGAATTTAAAATAATTTTTAATAATTTATTTTGTATTTTTAATAATTTAAAACTATTTTTTTTATATTTTAAAATTAATTTCGGGAAAATAATAAGCTATCTGTCGCTAAAGGCCACCTATAGCGACAGAACCGTCGCTATAGGTGTTCTTCATACAAATCCAGAACTTCATTGCCGGTTACTAGGTACCACATTTGACCAAGGATAATTCTTAGCTCGAAAGGTTTCTGGGAATGGTATGAGTCAGATATTGTAGTACAAATGCACGACTACAAGATCCAACAACAAACATGTCCAAACAACACATAACCAGCGAGATCTAGGCCCATGAACAAGCTATCAGATGTTGTTCTTCATTTCTGGGTTGCCCAGAAATGAAGAACAGTTCAAGCATGCAATTTCGGGCTTCCACTATATGATGATCGTGTACTGTTTTTGTGATATATAAACTTTAGTGTGTAGATAACATTTAGTACAAGAGATCTATCACATATACGCACCATAACAACAACTAAATCGCCAGATATTAACCAGTCAACCCATGTCAGAAATCACAATCATATGTTTTCTGGGTTACCCGGAAAACGGAAATCGTTATCTTCCTACATAGTTTGACCGTACACTACAAGAATCATGTTATTCATTTATACGTTTTGTAAGCTTAAATATACAGCCTAAACAACAAACAACAAACTTGTTACAACAACAGAAACCAAACAACAAAAACATGAAAGATCTAGCCAGTTAAAAATCTTGTCAGATGCTGTTCTTGGCTTTCTGGGCTGCCCAGAAAAGGCCCAGTAAACACCGGTCAACGTGGTTTGACCACTAATAACAACAAATCTAGACATCAAATAACTATTCTACCACTTGCATCTTAAAAGACCATATACCAGGCTACAAATTGAAGCTTTAAAACAACACAAACAACAAACGAGAAATGATTTATAAGGCCTGACATTCACTGTCAGACAACAAAAACACAAATTTCTAGATTTTATAAAACTTCAAATCTGAGCCTCTAGATGTTATGGATCTAACATCTAGCAACCCAGATCATCATTATATACTATAAACAACATATTCTAACACTTAATCATAACATCTAACACAGAATCGATGGACAGAAATTATGCTAGGGTTTTATACCTTTCTTTGAAAAATTTCTGATTTTGTGTTGCTGATCTGTTTATGGTGAACGTGGGGCTTTGATTTGGAACTGATATACTTGTATATTTTGGAGGTTAGAGAGAGAGAGCTTAGTTTGAGTGTTGTGAAAAATGTAAGTAACAAATGTTATTTCTCTCTCTTCCAATCTATATATAGACCAACAAGGTGCATGAATGGCTGATGTATGATGCTTGTTGCTGAGATTGTAAGTCACAATTTGTCAACATAGTTGGTATGAGTTGGTAAACAACTTCCTCAATTGTCAAAACCTATATATTAGCTAAAATAATACACTAGGGGCAAAATTGTCATTTGATAATTCATTTAAATGGCAAAATAGAAACTTGCAAACCCTTAGGGTTTAACCCTTAGGGTTTAACACAAAATGAAGAATTTTCCCACTAGGGTTTACACAAAAAAAATTAAATAAAAATTAAATAAATTTTAGTTTCTAAAATTTTGAAATTTGTGTTTTCTAATTATGATTAATGTTCTAATTGCGCTATACAGGAACATTAGGGTTTAATATCATATAATTATCATTAACATTGCTAAAATAGCAATTAGAGTTTATGATTTTGATAATTAGGGTTACAAATTTATAATTAGATTTTCTAATTATCAAATTAGGGTTTAAAATTTTTGGGTTTCCAAAATTAGCAATTGAAATTATAATACTTGCTAATTAATCACATTAACACAATTACAACCAATCTCGAACTCTAATTTAAATTTCAAATTAGGATTCTTCATTTCCAAAATTTATTTAGGGTTTTATAAATATCGATTTAGGATTTCTAGAAATTTATATTTCCATTTGTCAATTAGGGTTTACCTAATTAATCACAACATCATATAATACACATATAAAATAGTCTCACACTCTAATTTGGATATCAAATTAGGGTTTAACATTATTACTAGGATTTTAAAATTAAACACCATAATTGACCAATCGTCATCAATACATACATACAGTACATATTTATAGCACTGAAAAATCAAAATATAATTAATATTATATTATTATTCTCATACCTTGACAGTAATCCAAAATTAGGGTTTGGATTCCATATCTGATTTATTCTTTATATTTAACCTTAACAATTAAGGTAAAATAATTAACTTAATAACTTATACTAAAATTCATATAATAAAATAATTATTATAATTATTCTAAAAATCACTTCATATATTATTTAAATAATATATGCTTATATTTTTATGGAAAATAATTAATAAAAACATTTCTACCATAATTTTAATTATTATAAGAATATACTTTATAATAATCAAAAATTCTAAAATAAATTCATTTGTAAATATTTATGTAATAAATATATTTTTATTTACCACATAAATACATATATACAATATCTTGTACAAATCCTCATCCTTGAAAAAAAATTTATACGCAAAATCTCTTATTTATTTATATGGAAAATATCGGGTTGTTACAAGAAATCTTTATTGGAAAGCCCCCTCTTTCCTGGGAACGGTCTGGTCGTCAGTATTGTGATTCTGTAATATTATTTGTGAATAATTAATTATTGATTTATATGATAAAAAAAATATTAATTTTATGTGGATATAGATGGAAAAATTTTTTAATGTGACAATTGTAGAAAATTAATATTTTATCTTTTTCTGATAAAATAATTCATTTAAATATATTATTATATTTTAATAATATAATAATGGTGATATTTTTACAATGAATGTGGGATATATGAGTATATGAGGAGGAAGAGTATTTTTGCTGTATTAAATGATTAACACATGTTTTGTGTGTCGGTGGACCCCATTTCTTGACTTTCAATATCATTATGCCGAAATATTGGTCTGAACTTTTTATCAAATTTAGAACTTTTTGTGTCGAGGTTACTATTCACGTATACGGCACTATTCACGAATACGACACTATTCATCGAAAAATAAAATTTTTTTCTTTTTGTCTAAGATATCTATTATGGATACTAGCTTTGATTGTATCCATGTTTTGATCAATCTTGAATTTTACCCCACTATGATTATTTATGAGGTATTCTTGAAAATGGATAAACCGAAATACGAATCCTTAATATTAATTCTTTTGTTTCACTAGATTCGTTTTTTTTAAAATATTTTTCATCTTCCTCAGTCTTAAATGATGATATAACAGAATATTTTTGGCCTGTAGTGCAAAGATTAATGATTTTATGATGAATATCTTTGGCTCGTAGTGCAAAGATGAACAGGTGTTGAGATGAACATTACCAACTGATGAATATCTTTTGCCTGTAGTGCAAAGATGAATATTTGATTCAAGATGTTTATTGATTGATGTTATATGGATAAAATATTGATGATAAATTTTTAAATTAATAGATGATAGTAGATTTCATCCTCTACTTAACTCTTCTAATGAATTATTATTTTCGCTGCGAATTTTGATTTAAAATTTGTTGTCTATTGTATTCTATTAAATTTTTCCCTGTTGAGGACTAACGATAATTTGTTCTATATTATCTTAGTCATAATATTCTTTACTGGGCTAGTTGAGCTCACCCTTTTCCTTTTTGTTCTATTTTTCTTCTCAGGAGGCGAGAATGTAGCGAGTACTAGTCGGGGTATGGAATGAAGGTTCTAGAAAGTTATTTTAGTAGTCCTCACTATTTTTGTAAAATATTGTACCAATAATTGTAACATTCTATAATTTTAAAGTGTTATAATAAATATTTATTGATTTATATAAATATTTAATGGATAGGTTTATTGATTGAATAATTAATTGTTCAATTTGAGTGATGTGGTGTATTTAATTATTTGTTGAATAAATAATCAGATAAATAATTAAATAGTAAATATTAAATATTTATTGGCAATATTAAATATTTATTTAATTATATGGCAATTTGAATTGATGTGATTTAATTAATTATTTGTTGTGTAATTAATTAAGGAGCTAAATAAATTAGTTGTTATGAGATTTTATAATAATTATTAATTTAATAAGCTAGAGAGCTTATAATGATTTTAAATAAATAATAATATTTTAAATGAGAAATTGTAGTTTAAAATATTAGTTGATTAAATGAAGTTATAATTGTAAAAGAAATTATAATTATTTATGTGATTAAAGTAATTTAATGGATTAATGTTTTATTTATTTAATTAAATAAAGTGTGACTAATAACCTTGCTATAAAGGAGTTATTAAAATAAATTAAAGGACTTTAATTTAGTTTTGGCCAAACAAGTTTTAATGCATATTAAGTCTTTAATTTAATGATGTTTTACCAATCAAGGTATAAGGATTAATTGATTTATTTTAATTAGGTTTACCAAACAAGGTGTAAGAGTTAATGAGTTATTTTTATTATGTTAGCCAAACAAGCCTTAGGGCTTTGATTTTTAAAAAGTTAGATAACTGATGTCAGTTATACATATATTAATATTATATACTTAATACCTATATTATTATTAGTATGTGTTATATCTTTTTGTTAGTACGTAAGTTAGAATAGAGTTAGGAGAAAGACTCAGAAGAAGAAGAGAGGAGAAGAAGAAGAATACAGAGAAAAATTGAGATAATCCTAGAGAAATTGTGACAAGAATTGAGGGAAAAAAAGTCTTGTTGTCATCTTCTTAAACAAAGTTATCATCTTCTAGGATACAAGGTATCATCTAAACCCTTTTATTTTTCAAAAGTTTTAGTTGTCTTCTCTTCCAAAAATTCTCTGAAAATTTTTTGTGAAGGATAAATTGTGTGTGGTATATGGTTTTGTATGTTAAATTATTTGTTATAAAATTGTTTTTCATAAGTTATATATAGGAATAGTCAATTAATTCATGTATGTATGTAATTTGTGAAGAAACCCATATTACAGTGAGTTTATATGAATATATATGAACATGGCTTAGTTTACAATAGAAATTAAGGTTTAAGTAGTTGTTCAATTGATAAATTGATTATGGAAATTGATAAAGTATGTATAATCATAACTATGATGTTTTGAAATTTCTGTTTTTATTGAAAAACAAAATCACAGTGTTGATTTTCATTAAAAATTGTCAAAAATGGAGTTTTGCTAAAAACATTGAAATTGGGTGTTGTAAATTTGATGTTTATGTTGTTTAGATGACTAGAAACGCGTTAGAAAGTATTAGATTATGTTTATGTAAACCTATTTACTCATTGGGTAGTTTGGTATGGTTGTTAGAAAGGAGTTTGGAGGCCTAATTTGGCTTTTCGTAGTGTTCTAGAGCTAAAATCGCATAATCGCAGCAGTGACCCCCGCCCCGGCTGGCCCCCTAGTGCAAAAACCCCCGCCCCGGCGGGGGGGGGGGTGTTCTGTCAAGCCAAAATTTTGAAAAAAAAAACTGACCAGACGTAGTTTACTAAAATGAGTATAACGTTTTCATACGAACTCTGATTGATGCGATTCAAGATGATTCGGAACGAGGACAAATAGGCCTATAACTTTGTTTCTTTAAGTTTTTCAATTTGAAATCGTTATGAAGGGTCAAAATGGCTATCTTTAGGACTATTGTGTATTTGGAGGCCATCGGAAGGCGTCGGAATGCGCAGATGCAAGTGCAATCCTTTGTGTATTAGTATAACATAATGATAACATGTTAGACATGTAATAGGATGTTGTATCAAGTTGTTAATGTGTATATAGTGCAATGGCATGATCACTTAAGTAGTTGTAATAAAGCTAAATAGTGATGTTCATGAAAAGATGCGATTTTGTTAGTAAGCTATATGAATCTAATGTTAGTATAACTAATGTGTATTGTCAATACATATGATATGTGTAGGACCTTTGGTGAACGTGAGTAGTGATTGTTTAACCTACACGATGAATGTATTAGTTATGTGTTAATGACTAACTATGTCAGGATGACATATTTATATAGGATATTGTGATTCAAATTGAATCGGTTTAGCCTACGAACAAGGCAAGTTCTCTAACTCAAAACTTTATTGTGTGAGTTTAAATTCATTTGGTACATTATTGTTTTCAAAGTCAATTACAATTGTTGCAAGTTGCTACCTCTACATTTTCGTAGAGCGAGATTGTCTATTATTGAGTAGGTCATTGTATTTAGTTACTCATGACGATGCAAGATTTCTAATCCTTTATCTTATTGAACTAATTATTGTTTTCAATTCGATTACCTTATAATGATGCAAGCTGTCTAAACTTTGGTTTGATGTTGAACAAATTATTCTTGTATTACACTTGTTATTTAGCATGCATAAACAAATTGCTATGCATGTTTAGTATTCAATTCTAAATAACCTTGGCTTAGTATTGTTCAAGCAAGGTATGCTATAGTTATTTAAATTGTATGCTATTAGATTATTCCTAATGCATGACTTTAGTTTACTATGATTGATTCAATCACTATTATTCTATAGTATAGTGTTATTGGTCTTATTCAACTACTCCTTAGTTGATGTTCGTTAAATTTCAAATTTCCTTGAAAGCTTATCCAAACCAAACTTACTTTGGTGCGGACTTGTATTCTAAATACTGAGATGAACAACTCTTTTAATAGAGGTTTGCGCTTAGCGTTGAAATGGTTGTGCACAATACATTGTACGAAGGGTTGATCCCCCTAAGTACATGAAGTCCTTACAGTCTTATGACTGTTAAAGTTTAGGTTGAAAGATTACTTATAACTGTGGACATGATTCGTGGTCATTAGACCCTCAGTAATTGATTAAAGTTTTCAGAAAGTAATAGAATTTATTGTTCAGTTCTATTAAACCTAATATTGGCAAATGATGTAAAGTTAAATGATTTATCTATTATTATTTCAAGTGGGCTTTGTTTGCTCACTCTTGCCTGTAAACTTTCTTACAACTAAGGTTGAAATTGGTGATGTACCTAGCACCAGTAAAGGGAAAGGAAAGATGAAACAATGCTGAAGACCTGTAATAGATTGAATAGTTTATTTTCAGACTTGTTTAAAGATTGTAATGAATGTTATTTTAATTATTCCGCATGAATGAATGAATGTTTGTAAAGGTTAGATAACCTGGGAGATTTATTTAAATTTAATCCTGTATGGGCAGGTTTTATTTATTCAATTTTATTATAATTGGGTAGTTAGAAATGAATGTTTTGATTACGTGAACACCAAATCTTGAGGAAATGGAGTACCAGGATTTGGGGGTGTCACAGGTTGGTATCAAAGCTTTAGGTTATGAACCTTAGGTGGGGGAAAAGCCTTAGGAAGTAACCTTTTGAAAAGATAGTGGAGTTAACTCTTATCGAGTTTTAAGAAAGAAGTAATAAAACACTTATGTGCTTATGTGTTTATGTTTATGTACTCGTGAGTGTCGAGTAGTAATGATTATTAATTAAAACTTTAAAACTTTGTTGTCAGGATGACTAATGTTGGAGAGTCCAGTCAGGCTAGGGAGGAGGGACCTCAAATGCCTATAGAGGAGGAACCTCGCGATGTTCAGGTAGTTTGGGAACAACTATTGCCACGGGAGTCAGCCCCGTTGGTCACAGTAGTTGAGGATGAGGATGATGATGTGGAGACAGACGAGGAGGATCCCATTGAGTTACCGCAGGAGGATGAGGATGACGAGGATGAGGAGGAAAGGATTCCGCTTAACTCGATAGCTGGCCGTGTATATGATGAAGTGCACGACCTTAACGTGGAACTACAAGATACAGTGGAGGAGTTGCAGGAGATAGTAGCTGAACAACAGACTACAATTACAAAAAAAGACGGCGAGATCCAGGATCGTGATGAACGACTGACAAACGCCGAGGAGAAACTAACACAGACTGAAGGAGAGAAGGAACAATTGATCGAGATGGTTGCTGAACTGAAGAGCGGGCTGAGAGAAGAAGCGGCTAAGAGGGCAAGAGCTGAAGATGCATACGAGGAATCTTATCAACGAACTGGAAGAGCAGTAAGGAGCTCACAGGCAAAAAGGATGAAGATGGAAGAAATGGTCAAAGTATTCGACACCGCAATTAATCGAGCTCAAGATCGAGTTATGGGATATCCGATTCAGTTCGAGACGCTGCCATCATTTGTGTTAGATTGAAGAACGATGTTTCGAGTCATGGAGGAAGAACGTGATAGGGCTAAGAAGTATCTTAATAGATCATCGTAGAAAGTGTGCCTGTAATGCACGTAATATGTATTAAATAATGTGTAAATCCCTAGTGTTAAGTAACCATGGGATATGATAATAATGGTGTTGTTCTGAAACTTTTGTAGTTCAGGAAAGGATGTAGATAGCAGAGATGCTATTGTGTTATGTTTTCAAAAAGTTTATGAATAAATAAAAGTTATTATTTTATTCAAAGTGTTATGTGCTATGTGGTTATTTCTTTTGTAGAGGCAAGTTAATTAGAAATACTTAAAGAAGTTGAGTAATGGTCTAATAGATGTTTTATTTTAAACAGAAAATGTCTCCCAGACGTCAACCAACACGACAGAGAACCACCGAAGAAGCTAACGACAATGTTGATGCGAATCCCGTTCAACAACTAGTGACACTATTGACAGGAGCGTTGCAGAATCAACCTCAAAACCATGGTACAACGTTTAAGGAGTTTAAGACAGTTGGACCACCTGAATTCCGTGGGTCCATGAATCCAGTTGAAGCTCAAACCTGGATTATGGAGATAGAGAAGGTGTTTAATGTCGCTAGGGTAGGGGATGACCAGAAGACGGCTTTCACAACTTTCATGTTGAAAGCAGAAGCTAGTTATTGGTGGCAGGCCAATAAAACTCGTGAAGGGCCAGGAGTGATGACCTGGGATATGTTTAAGGAGTTGTTCTTCGAGACCTATTTCCTGGAGAGTTCAAAGAGTCAGCTGGAAGTACAGTTTCTGGAGCTGAAGCAAAGGACGATGTCGGTATCCGAGTATGCCGCAAAATTCAACGAATTGGCGAGGTTTGCGCCATATCAGGTTAGCACAGACGAACGCAAGGCGAAGAGGTTTGAACAGGGACTGAAGCCCTGGCTGTACAGTAGGGTTTCCCTGTTCCAGTTGAAGACATTTGCAGCAGTAATGGAGAAAGCAGTACTCGCCGAAGGTGGAGGCGAGGCGGTAACAAAATTCAACCAGGAACAAAAGAAGAAGAAGAATGAAAATGAGATGAAGAGTGGAGGTGGTAGCGGTGGAAACAACAACAACAACAACAACAACAACTTGAAGAGAAAGTGGAATGGAAGTATGGGTACTGGAAACCAGTAGGGTAACTAGCAGAATAAGAAGTTTGAAGCATGTGCGACATGTGGGAAGTTTCACAAGGGAGCGTGTTTGATGGGGAAACGAGTTTGCTACAAATGTGGCCAGGAGGGTCACATCGCCCCAAATTGCACTCAATCAAAGAAGAATGTGTGCTTCACGTGCGGATCTAAGGATCACTTTGCTCGTGAATGTCCTAAGAAGAAGAAGGGAGTGACAACCAGAAACAATGGAGGAGGTAACAATGGAGGTACGTGGGCTATTACAGGACTTGCAGCATCAAACAAACCCACAGCCAGAACCTTCAACATGACTGTGCAAGATGTTGTGCAATCAAAGGATGTGGTGTCAGGTATTATCCCAATCAATGATATTGATGCATATGTATTATTTGATTCGGGTGCTACTTGCTCGTTTATATCTGATGAATTTGCTAAGAGGTTAGAATTGCCTAGAGAAGAACTGAATTTTCCTTTGAACATAGAAATTGCGAATAAGGAAATAATCCATGTTAGGTTCGTTTACAAGAACTATAGGGTGAACATTAAGGGGAATATCTTGTTAGTAGATTTGATTCCGATTAGACTCGGGGAATTTGATGTAATTTTGGGAATGGATTGGTTGTTCAATTATGGAGCAGTAATTGACTGCCAAAAGAAGTGTGTAAACCTTATGACTCCGTCAAAGGTAGTATTTTATGGTAGCAAGTCGCCAAGACAAATGAAATGTTTGACGACTATGCAGGCCAAGAAGTTGTTGAGTCAAGGTTGTGTGGGCTATTTAGCTTACATAGTCGATACTCAGAAGAAAGGTGTGAAATTAGAAGAAATACCGGTAGTGAGAGAATTCGAAGACGTGTTTCCAGAAGATTTGCCAGGACTTCCGCCGGACAGAGAAATTGAATTCGTGATCGACTTAGTGCCGGGAACAGCACCGATATCAAAGGCTTCGTACAGAATGGCTCCGGTAGAAATGAAGGAACTGATGGTACAGTTACAAGAACTGCTAGACAAGAAATATATTCAACCAAGTGTATCGCCGTGGGGAGCGCCAGTTTTATTCGTGAAGAAGAAGGACGGGTCAATGCGTCTTTGCATTGATTACATGGAGTTAAACAAAGTCACTATTAAAAACAAATACCCGTTGCCAAGAATAGATGACTTGTTTGAACCAGTTGAAGGGTGCTAAATACTTTTCGAAAATTGATTTGAGAAGTGGGTATCACCAGTTGAAAGTGAGGAAGGAGGATATACCACGAACGGCATTCAGAACTCGGTATGGACATTACAAGTTTCTGGTGATGTCTTTTGGTTTAACCAATGCACCTGCTGCGTTCATGGATTTGATGAACAGGGTGTTTAAACCATTCTTAGACAAGTTTGTAGTGGTATTCATCGACGACATTCTAGTGTATTCCAAAACTCAAGAAGAACATGTGGAACACTTACGTTTGACATTGGAGACACTAAGAAAGGAAAAGTTGTACGCAAAATTCTCTAAATACGAATTTTGGCTCGATCGTGTACAATTTTTGGGTCATGTTATTGACAAGGAAGGGATTTCAGTGGATCCATCGAAAGTGGAAGCTGTAATCAATTGGGAACAACCAAGAACACCGTCAGAAGTGAGGAGTTTCTTAGGATTGGCTGGTTATTATAGAAGATTTATTCAAGATTTTTCTAAGATAGCCACTCCGTTAACAAATTTGACAAGGAAAGCTGTAAAATTCGTGTGGACGGAGAAATGTGAAGAAAGTTTTCAAGATTTGAAGAAGAAGCTAAGTGTAGCACCTGTGTTGACGTTACCAGACAATACAGGAAATTTTGTGGTGTATAGTGATGCCTCACACAAAGGGTTGGGTTGTGTTCTTATGCAGAATGGCAAAGTTATTGCGTATGCATCAAGACAATTGAAAGATTATGAGAAAGGGTATCTGACTCATGATTTGGAATTGGCTGCAGTTGTGTTTGCTCTGAAGATATGGAGACACTATCTTTATGGAGAGAAATGTGAGATCTACACAGACCACAAAAGTCTGAAGTATATTTTCACTCAGAAAGATTTGAACCTGCGTCAGAGAAGGTGGATGAAACTGATAAAAGATTACGATTGTGAGATCTTTTATCATCCGGGCAAAGCGAATGTGGTAGCTGATGCTTTAAGCAGGAAAGGTAGGGAGAAGTTGATGCTGATTACAACTCAGGAGGAGCTCATTTCAGCAATGACAAAACTGGAGTTGGAGATCAAATTTCCAAAGGAATCTGACGAATAATTATTTCAGATAGAAGCTGGTCCAACTTTAATGGACAAAGTGAAGAGTGCCCAACTACAAGACGAAGAGTGTGCAAAAATCAAAGAGAATTTGATTGAAGGCAGTGATGTAAAATACAAGATCGACACCGAAGGGTTACTACGGTTTGAGGGAAGGATCTGGGTTCCAGCAGGACCAGAACTGAAAGAAGAAATTTTGATCGAAGCTCATAGCTCAAAATATTCAATTCATCCAGGGAGCACGAAAATGTATCTAGATTTGCGCCGACATTTTTGGTGGCCAAATATGAAAAGGGACGTCGCAGAATGTGTAGCGAAGTGCTTAACATGTCAGAGAGTAAAGGCCGAACATCAAAGACCCAGCGGGTTACTTCAACCGTTGGAAATACCAGAATGGAAGTGGGAACACATCACGATGGATTTTGTGGTGGGTCTTCCAACTACTCAAAGAGGATGCGATACGATTTGGGTGATAGTGGACAGACTGACGAAGTCAGCGCACTTTTTACCAATAAAGATTAGGTTCAGTCTTGATCAGTTGGCAAGATTGTACATTAAGGAAATTGTTTCGAGACATGGGGTGCCAGTATCAATAGTGTTTGATAGAGATCCGCGGTTTACATCGAATTTCTGGAAGAGACTATAAGAATGCATGGGGACTCAATTGCGAATGAGTACGGCTTATCATCCACAAACAGATGGCCAAAGCGAAAGAACGATTCAGACATTGGAGGATATGCTGAGAGCATGCGTCATGGATTTTAAAGGAAGCTGGGAAGATCAACTACCATTGGTGGAATTTGCTTACAACAACAGTTATCACGCGAGCATCGGCATGCCACCTTACGAAGCATTGTACGGCATAAAGTGCAGAACTCCACTGTGCTGGGATGAAGTCGGTGAACGACAACTGTTAGGACCAGAACTGGTACAACAAACTGCTGAAGTTATCAAACTCATCAGAACAAGGTTGGTAGCAGCTCAAGACAGACATAAAAAGTATGCTGATCAACACAGACAAGATCGTGCATTTGACGTAGGAACTTTTGTATTCCTAAAAGTTTCTCCTTGGAAGGGAAAAATTCGTTTCGGTAAGAAGGGAAAACTAAGCCCGAGGTTTATTGGACCATTTGAAGTGCTCCGAAGAGTGGGAGAAATGGCTTACGAGGTAGCTCTACCTCCAGAGTTGGAAAACATTCATAATGTTTTTCACATTTCGGTGTTACGACCATATAAACCCGACTACAAGCATGTGATCAAGTATGAACCGTTGCAGTTCGAGAAAGATTTATCTTATGAAGAGGTTCCTATCCAGATAGTAGACAGGAAAGAACAAGTGCTCAGGAATAAAGTGATACCTTCTGTGAAGGTGATATGGAAGAACCACAACACTGAAGAAGCTATGTGGGAACTCGAAGAGAAAATGATGAAAGATTACCCTGAGTTATTTGTTTAATCCGTGTCTTCGATTCTGGGGACAGAATCTTTGTAAGTAGGGAAAAATGTAACGAATGATTTGTTTGAATTGTGATTCTGAGGACAGAATCCTTGTAAGGAGGGAATGATGTAACATTCTATAATTTTAAAGTGTTATAATAAATATTTATTGATTTATATAAATATTTAATGGATAGGTTTATTGATTGAATAATTAATTGTTCAATTTGAGTGATGTGGTGTATTTAATTATTTGTTGAATAAATAATCTGATAAATAATTAAATAGTAAATATTAAATATTTATTGGCAATATTAAATATTTATTTAATTATATGGCAATTTGAATTGATGTGATTTAATTAATTATTTGTTGTGTAATTAATTAAGGAGCTAAATAAATTAGTTGTTATGAGATTTTGTAATAATTATTAATTTAATAAGCTAGAGAGCTTATAATGATTTTAAATAAATAATAATATTTTAAATGAGAAATTGTAGTTTAAAATATTAGTTGATTAAATGAAGTTATAATTGTAAAAGAAATTATAATTATTTATGTGATTAAAGTAATTTAATGGATTAATGTTTTATTTATTTAATTAAATAAAGTGTGACTAATAACCTTGCTATAAAGGAGTTATTAAAATAAATTAAAGGACTTTAATTTAGTTTTGGCCAAACAAGTTTTAATGCATATTAAGTTTTTAATTTAATGGTGTTTTACCAATCAAGGTATAAGGATTAATTGATTTATTTTAATTAGGTTTACCAAACAAGGTGTAAGAGTTAATGAGTTATTTTTATTATGTTAGCCAAACAAGCCTTAGGGCTTTTGATTTTTAAAAAGTTAGATAACTGATGTCAGTTATACATATATTAATATTATATACTTAATACCTATATTATTATTAGTATGCGTTATATCTTTTTGTTAGTACGTAAGTTAGAATAGAGTTAGGAGAAAGACTCAGAAGAAGAAGAGAGGAGAAGAAGAAGAATACAGAGAAAAATTGAGATAATCCTAGAGAAATTGTGACAAGAATTGAGGGAAAAGAAGTCTTGTTATCATCTTCTTAAACAAAGTTATCATCTTCTAGGATACAAGGTATCATCTAAACCCTTTTATTTTTCAAAAGTTTTAGTTGACTTCTCTTCCAAAAATTCTCTGAAAATTTTTTGTGAAGGATAAATTGTGTGAGGTATATGGTTTTGTATGTTAAATTATTTGTTATAAAAATTGTTTTTCATAAGTTATATATAGGAATAGTCAATTAATTCATGTATGTATATAATTTGTGAAGAAACCCATATTACAGTGAGTTTATATGAATATATATGAACATGGCTTAGTTTACAATAGAAATTAAGGTTTAAGTAGTTGTTCAACTGATAAATTGATTATGGAAATTGATAAAGTATGTATAATCATAACTATGATGTTTTGAAATTTCTGTTTTTATTGAAAAACAAAATCACAGTGTTGATTTTCATTAAAAATTGTCAACAATGGAGTTTTGCCAAAAACATTGAAATCGGGTGTTGTAAATTTGATGTTTATGTTGTTTAGATGACTAGAAACACGTTAGAAAGTATTAGATTATGTTTATGTAAACCTATTTACTCATTGGGTAGTTTGGTATGGTTGTTAGAAAAGGAGTTTGGAGGCCTAATTTGGCTTTTCGTAGTGTTCTAGAGCTAAAATCGCATAATCGCAGCAGTGACCCCCGCCCCGGCGGGCCCCCTAGTGCAAAAACCCCGCCCCGGCGGGGGGGGGTGTTCTGTCAAGCCAAAATTTTGAAAAAAAAACTGGCCGGACGTAGTTTACTAAAATGAGTATAACTTTTCATACGAACTCTGATTGATGCAATTCAAGATGATTCGAAACGAGGACGAATAGGCCTATAACTTTTATTCTTTAAGTGTTTCAATTTGAAATCGTTATGAAGGGTCAAAACGGCTATCTTTAGGACTGTTGTGTATTTGGAGGCCATCGGAAGGCGTCGGAATGCGCAGATGCAAGTGCAATCCTTTGTGTATTAGTATAACCTAATGATAACATGTTAGACATGTAATAGGATGTTGTATCAAGTTGTTAATGTGTATATAGTGTAATGGCATGATCACTTAAGTAGTTGTAATAAAGCTAAATAGTGATGTTCATGAAAGGATGCGATTTTGTTAGTAAGCTATATGAATCTAATGTTAGTATAACTAATGTGTATTGTCAATACATATGATATGTGTAGGACCTTTGGTGAACGTGAGTAGTGATTGTTTAACCTACACGATGAATGTATTAGTTTTGTATTAATGACTAACTATGTCACGATGACATATGTATATAGGATATTGTGATTCAAATTGATTCGGTTTAGCCTACGACCAAGGCAAGTTCTCTAACTCAAAACTTCATTGTGCGAGTTTAAATTCATTTGGTACATTATTGTTTTCAAATTCAATTACAATTGTTGCAAGTTGCTACCTCTACATTTTCGTAGAGCGAGATTGTCTATTATTGACTAGGTCATTGTATTTAGTTACTCATGACGATGCAAGATTTCTAATCCTTTATCTTATTGAAATAATTATTGTTTTCAATTCGATTACCTTATAATGATGCAAGATGTCTAAACTTTGGTTTGATGTTAAACAAATTATTCTTGTATTACACTTGTTGTTTAGCATGCATAAATAAATTGCTATGCATGTTTAGTATTCAATTCTAATTCACCTTGGCTTAGTATTGTTCAAGCAAGGTATGCTATAGTTATTCAAATTGAATGCTATTAGATTATTCCTAATGCATGACTTTAGTTTACTATGATTGATTCAATCACTATTATTCTATAGTATAGTGTTATTGGTCTTATTCAACTACTCCTTAGTTGATGTTCGTTAAATTCCAAATTTCCTTGAAAGCTTATCCAAACCAAACTTACTTTGGTGCGGACTTGTATTCTAAATACTGAGATGAACAACTCTTTTAATAGAGGTTTACGCTTAGCGTTGAAATAGTTGTGCACAATACATTGTACGAAGGGTTGATCCCCCTAAGTACATGAAGTCCTTACAGTCTTATGACTGTTAAAGTTTAGGTTGAAAGATTACTTATAACTGTGGACATGATTCGTGGTCATTAGACCCTCAGTAATTGATTAAAGTTTTCAGAAAGTAATAGAATTTATTGTTCAGTTCTATTAAACCTAATATTGGAAAATGATGTAAAGTTAAATGATTTATCTATTATTATTTCAAGTGGGCTTTGTTTGCTCACTCTTGCCTGTAAACTTTCTTACAGCTAAGGTTGAAATTGGTGATGTACCTAGCACCAGTAAAGGGAAAGGAAAGATGAAACAATGCTGAAGACCTGTAATAGATTGAATAGTTTATTTTCAGACTTGTTTAAAGATTGTAATGAATGTTATTTTAATTATTCCGCATGAATGAATGAATGTTTGTAAAGGTTAGATAACCTGGGAGATTTATTTAAATTTAATCCTGTATGGGCAAGTTTTATTTATTCAATTTTATTATAATTGGGTAGTTAAAAATGAATGTTTTGATTACGTGAACACCAAATCTTGAGGAAATGGAGTACCAGGATTTGGGGGTGTCACAATAATTATAATGAGGACTTATTTGAGTGTGGATATTGTCTAGAAGACAATATTTGTATTTAAACTCACAATTTAAGTGTTGTCGTATTGTGCACGACAATTGTATTAATAAAATTGTAGTTATTTCTGTACCATATATTTGACAACTCAGAATAGGTGATGTATACCTTTTTTGGGGGCGTCACACTCATGATCTTCATGACTTTTTGAATATATAAGGATGTCATCAATAAAGACAACAACGAGCTGATCCAAATATTCCTTGAATACTCAGTTCATCATATCCTTGAAAGCCGCATGAGCATTAGTCAATCCAAAAGACATGACTAGAAATTCATAATGCCCGTACCGAGTTCTGAAGGCAGTCTTTGGAATATCGTCAGTTCTAATCTTCAGCTGATGATATCCAGAACGAAGATCAATCTTTGAGAAGAATTGTGCTCCTTGTAACTGGTCAAACAGGTCATCAATATGAGGTAGCGAATACCTATCCTTGATGGTGACATGGTTCAATTCTCGGTAGTCAATACAAAGTCGCATACTCCCGTCTTTCTTCTTTACGAATAAAACAGGAGCACCCCAAGGAGATGTACTAGGACGAATAAAACCGATGTCCAACAATTCCTATAGTTAAACCTTTAACTCCTGAAGTTCAATAGGAGCCATTCGATATGGGGTTTTAGAAATGGGCTTTGTACCAGGTTTAAGATCAATAAAGAATTCAACTTCACGTTTTGGGGGTAGACCGGGAAGTTCTTCAGGAAATACGTCAGGAAAGTCACTAACAACAGGAATATTATTCAAATCTGACGTGTCTTTATTCAAATCCATAACATGGGTGAAGAAAGCTTGACATACGTTTTTCAATAAACGATTAGCTTTATGACTTGATATGACAGTGATTGATTTTAGTGTTTTAGTTGCTTGAATTCGTACAACAGGTTGGTTAGGAATATGAAAACTAACAACCTTACAAAAATAATCAATTTTGGCATGATGAGTAGTTAACCAATCAATCCCTAAAATCATATCAAAAGCAAGCATCTTTAAAGAGATAAGGTCAACAGGTAATGTGATAGTGCCAACTTGGATCAAACAAGATTTATAAATAGTGGATGTAATGAAAGTTTCTCCTAACGGAGTCTCCACAGATAAATCAAAGTCTAATTTTTTCAGAGTCAAGTTTAAACGTTGAGCACAAGCAGGAGAGATAAATGAATGGGTAGCACCGGTATCTAGTAAGGTATAAACTTCACAAGAATTTATGATTAGCTTACTCATGATCACCTCATTTGGGTTCCTTACATTTTGACCAGTCACGACAAACGCTCTTCCAGGAACCGTTGACTTTGACTTTTTTGGGACAGCTTTTTGAGTCACTATCCCCACTGGACTTGGTTTCGCTACCATACAATCTCGAGCGATATGTCCTTCCTTTCCACAATTATAACATACCTTGAACTGTTGTGGACAGTTTGGGCTGATATGTTCCTCTTTTCCACATTTATAGCATACGACCGGTGGTGGTTCTCCTACCTTAGAACCAGTTGCTGCTGGTGCTGACGTCTTCACATTGTCATTATTGAATCTCCTCTTTTTAAAATCTCCCCCCGGCTCGCTTCTTCTATTTTCATGGCCATGATTACTACCAGAGTGGTTACCGCTTTTGTCTTAATTTTTCTTTCCTCGTTGGTTATCGTTGCTCCGATGACTGCTGTCAACGATACGATCCTGGTTGTGGTCCCCAGGTTGAACGTACTCGTTATCTCGTTCTAATAATTGAGCCCTGTTGACAACATCTGAATATAGAGAAAATTTATGAGAAATGAGATACTGACGTATGTCGGGTTTCAAACCTCTCAGAAACATCTGCGTCATACGTTCCTCATTCTTCACCAAATGAGGTGCAAACCTAGATAACTCTGCAAACTTCGCCTCGTACTGGGACACCGTCATGTTGTTCTGCTCCAGTCTAATAAATTCCACCTCCTTCATATGGCAAATACTTTCAGGAAAGTACTCGTCATTGAAAAGTTTCTGAAATGTCTCCCAAGACATGCTGAGTGCGGCTGGATGGGTACGCTTCACAGATTCCCACCAATAATCTGCCTCATTACGGAACATAAAGGTGGCAAATGGAACCTTCTGTTCCTCCATGCATCCCAAGACATCGAATATCTTGGTAATTTGCTTGACCCACGTCTCAGTCTTAATTGGATCTAGCTTTCCCCAGAATTCTGGTGGTCCCAACTCTTTGAACTGCTTGGCCATGACAAACCGCACGTTGCTATCATTTCCACCTGTATTTTGTACACGAGTCTCCCTCGTCTGATTTTGCATGAACTACAAAATACTTCTAAACATTCCATCGTTCATCATCTGCTCAGTGGTGTTGTTTATAGGAGGAACATTGCCGGCCTGTTGCACGTTCTCCTCGTTGGTGATTAATGGTGTCTCCACGGTCGCATTTACTCCATCGTTAATATTCTCAGTTGCCATTCTTAAATACTGTCACAAAACAATGGTTATTTAAAGAAATTAACATGCAACATAATAACCATATACTCTGACCAACCAACAAATAAGCTTAGGCAAGAAACATTAGCGAAGGATTTACTCGTCTCTCCCCTCCTAGTTCTATTCCCCGATCTCCATCAGAGACCATATCCTTAAGCTTTGATACCAACTGTGAGGCCCCCAAAATAGGTATACATCACCTACTCTGAGTCGCCAAATACATGGTACAGAAACGACTACAACTTTATTAATACAATTTTCGTGCAAAATACGACAACACTTAACTGTGAGTTTAAAATACAACTATTGTCTTCTAGACAATATCTACACTCAAATAAGTCCCCATAACAATTATTGATACTTTATTTTACAAAAATGGTGAGGACTACTAAAACATCTTTCTAGAACCATCATTCCATACCCCGACTAGTATTCTCTACATTCTCGCCTCCTGAGAAGAAAAATGGAACAAAAAGGAAATGGTGAGCTCAACTAGCCCGGTAAAGAATATTATGACTAAGATAATATAGAAAAATTATCGTTAGTCCTCAACAGGGAAAAATTTAATATAATACAATAGACAACAAGTTTTAAATCAAAATTCGCAGCGGAAAAAATAATTCATTAAAAGAGTTAAGTAGAGAATAAAATCTACTATCTTCTATTTATGAATTAAAAAGTTCATCGTCAATATTTTATCCCTGTAACATCAATCAATATATATATCTGGAATCAAATGTTCATCTTTGCACTACAGGCCAAATATATTCATCAGTTGGTTATGTTCATCTTAACACCTGTTCATCTTTGCACTACGGGCCAAAGATATTCATCAGAAAATTATTCATCTTTGCACTACAGGCCAAAGATGCCAAAGATATTCAGTAATATCATCATTTAGGACTGAGGATGATGAAAAATATTTTAAAGAAAACGAATCCAGTGAAACAAAAGAACAAATATTAAAGATTCGTACTTTAAACAATCCAAGTTCAAAAATACTTCATAAAACACCATAGTGGAGTAAAATTCTAGAATGATCAAAACATGGATACAATCAAAGCTAGTATCCATAATAGATATCTTGAAAAGAAAAAACGAAAATTTAATTTTTTGGTGAATAGTGTCGTATACGTGAATAGTAACCCCGACACTAAAAGTTCTAAATTTGATAAAAAATTTAGATCAATATTTCGGCATAATGATATTAAAGAAATAATATCATCTATAAAAAAAATAACATCCCTTACCTCGAAAACACTGTACTTCGTACTGGAATATTAGATATAGTGCTGAAGGGAACTTGCACTATATAGCAACACTCAAAGTATCAAAATACTCACAAGAATACACTCGATAATATCGAGAGAGAAAACTTATTTCGGGTCTGATTTTTAATTCTAACCTAAGTATTCTATTTATAGAAAAATGCTTAGAACACCAAAGCAGAAAATGTAATAAAATATTAATATATTTATATAATTTTCCTTAGCCCACCTTTTGACCAAAACATCAGCCACACATGTGCCAAAAATAACAAAAACGTTTTTCTAAACAAAAACATTTAAAACTCCAAAAATCAATTCAGACCCGATATACTAGAACTTCAATAATTCACAATAAATAACCCTTTTATCAGAAAAATTCGAATCTTAGGTCCATTCCATAGGAAATTCAATTCTCTACAACTTTGTAAGTTTAAGTTTTTCCAAATTCCAAACAGAAATTGACCGAAATCCACATACGGACGGTTTTACAAGCTATAATCAAATTTCAGTCAAAAAATGGGGTCCACAAACATGAAAAACATATTTTAAATATTTTTAGTAACAAAAATACTATTCCTCCTCATTTATTCATTATAATAATATCATCATTATTATATTATTAAAATATAATAATATATTTTATCAAAAAAGATAAAATATCAATTTTTAACAATTGTCACATAAAAAAAATTTCCATCTATATCCACATAAAATGAGTATTTTCTTTATCATATAAATCAATAATTAATTATTCACAAATAATATTACAGAATCATAATACTGACAACCAGACCATTCCCAAGAAAGAGGGGGCTTTCTAATAAGGATTTCTCCTTACTGGCGCGCAATTAGGTGACCAAACCTCTCCTTAGACAGAACTTTTCTAGACATTGCCAATAATGCTATCTAATAATATTATTCAAATAATAAGAATTATTGCTCCGATAATGAAAAATATTGTGCAGTGACAATTATTGAAACAACAATAATATAAAATATCAACGTAGCAATTATTGAATCAATAAAATAAAATATTGAACAGTAATTACTGTAACAATTATTGAGTAGTGTCTTCTTACGTAAGAATCAATAATTGATGCAATACCGTGTGCTACTGTATTTTAACCACTGGGTATTCCAACAGTATTAACGGTAACAACTACGTCGTTACTTATTAACAACTTATACTTGTCGTTTTCTTCATCCAATTGCTTTTCGTTATGGGGCCCACACAAGGCTACGCCATCGTACGAATATTCCCCGACAGTAAGAATATTCCACGACGAAACGAATATTTCCCGACAACAATGAATATTTTATAACCACTTGCTTATTTAAAAATATTTGCGTATTTGTACGCATAACTAATCACATTAATCAAATCAACCCTTACTATTTTAAAATATTAAATAGAGGAAATTCAATTTTATTTATAATAAGTTGGGGTCTTACATCAACAATCCATTAGAAGAGTCAAGTAGAACATAATGTCTACTATCTCCTCTTGATTAAAAGTCCATCGTTAATATTTCATTCCTGTAATACTCATCAACAATTCTTTGTTATACCCAAGACAAAGAGAACTCTCATCACCTGTCTTCACTTGAACCATCACAGATTATAATTAAATTAACAATTCATATTTATAATCAGGTAAATCAACAGTCCATCTTGCGATACGAGCCTAAGACATACAATTGTAAAACCAATAACACTGAGAATCAGCTCAATAGTATCACGACCACGAATTATCCATGCACTTCGGGCCAAGGATATTCGTGTTTTCACCAATGGTCATGATTATACCGAATAATCCCTGGTCATAATCATACCAATCATATGTCCATCTTTGCACATAAGCTAAAGAGGATTTTATTTATCATCAATTTTATAGCTAAGACTCAGCTTAATAGTATTGTGATGCCCCCAAATTCTGACCTCCACTTGGTCACCCGAATTCAGTTCGTTACTATCTCAAAGTATTTCCATAATAACTAAAATAACATATTCACAACGAAAAATCTAAATTAGAATAATATACAATGATTTATTATAATTATTCCCCCAAGTCTCACAACCTACAATACTTAAAAGATTACAAAATAGTATCAAATGAAGACCTATTACATAATACTACTTAAGTTTAAACATAGTCTTAATACAACATAATAATCTTAAAAATAAAAAGGGACAAGCTAGTCGGTAGCCTTGCCCTTGCCCTTGTCTGCTCCAGAGACACCTCCCTGTTCTTCCTTAACTGAAAAGTTTTAAATAAGCAAGAATGACCAGAAATTGTCCAGCAAGTAATATACAATAAGGGTAATGGTTTTATAACACGAAGGTGAAATATCGAAGTATCATCTCTAAGATAGTTCGGAGTTTCAGAATAATATCATAATTAATGAATATCAAAAATTCTTGAAATAAGAACGATAATTCAATATCAATCAACAGAAATATATGAATTCAAATACTAATAAGGTATCCAACTGGATAATGATTATACTGAGCAGTCATTAAGGACTATTGAACATCTACTAGAATTACCAATATTAAACTGATAACCCAAAAGAACAAGTATTATAGAGGAACAGTCTACAATACTCCACGTTATGCATAACACCACAGTAATAATATATTCATGTGTTGGAGTTTCCAACAACATACAATCCCTTTACCATAAGGGTTGTTCAACTCAGTTTTCAGATTTCCACACCAATCAATTGGTTTGGACAGTTTTATAAACATGCATATAGTCTAGCCGAATCAAATGGCATCGACTCTTTCACAATATTCAAGAACATTACTAAGTTTAACATAAATAATATCTTTCACAAGGGTTTAAGCATATCATTTGAACGGAAAAGTAATGTAGCTTGCATTCAAAGAGATAAGCTCATGGTATTCGTCGAATAAGAATGCAATTATACTTGCTCAATAAGAGTAGGGTTCGGATACTTGCCTTAAGCGTAGTTTATCGATGTTTAAGAAATCAACACTTTTGAATCCTATTTATAGTGTATCACAAGTATATGATGCCCATTAGTTAAACATATTCGATAACCAATCCTGATATATAGATCAAGTGTACATATATGACTCCATCATGAAATCAAATAACATAGTCTTTAATCGTTGCTTTATAGTTTGCACATACTTTTTGGACTTATACCTTGAAAGTCTATAATCACATCATTAAACATTCACTCCTATCATCTAGCATGCTTCTTAACACATTGGACATGCACTGGTCATATAATACGTTCTAGAGTAATAATACAAGTATGCAACTCCTACAAATTAATTGCAGAAAATTATTCCCACTTCAGATTGGCGTGACCACTCCTAATTTGTACTAAGGAGACCCACGGCCGCGCGACTCTCAGTTCAAACCAGAGCTGGCTGCATCTGCAGAAGGTCAGTGTACACTCGGCTTGTACGTACATAAATAATTATGCAATATACACATGTTAGTAGGTGGATAACCATGTTTGACCTCATATCATAGCATTATCATAGGTCACCATCTATTCTCATTTAATCAAGACTTTAAAGGCTCAATTCATAATTTTCTTACGTTTAATCGTTGAACCCACACCATATGATCCATAGGTCTTAACTACTCATTTTTGCAATAGATTAGTCATGTATTACAAGTTATGACGTTCTAGTTCATTCATGCTTGTTCTAAGCCACATTTAACTAGTTTTACTATGCATAAGACTAACTAGGCATTCATATCTATATAAACATGCATAACACCTAACCGTGATGTCTCGTACGCACAATTTAAACCACATAAGCATGCTCACAATCCTAACTCAATGTACATAGTTTATCAAGTTTATATTTAAAATTATAAGTCTCTTTAGTAAACTTATTTAAGCATGAAAGATAAGCACACATTGTCTAAATCATACTTTCGTACACATTTGTGCACATGCTCAAGATATTTACATAAGCTTGAAATATCAGAATTTGAAACATAATGCTCATCATACTTTGTTTTGCAAAACTTCAAGTCCTTTAGAAATCCTATAAAACTAAACTAGAAAACACTACTATACACCAAACAAGTTCATGCCTTATGTTAGACTCGTGTATGTGCATACCTAGATTATTTACACATGCTCACAAAATCAGAATATATATTATTCCAAGTTTACCACTTCTAGTTTTCCAAATCTTGATGTTTTCTTGAAAACTCAACTTAAATCAAGCTAAAACAACGTACTATGTTTAAAAAAATATTTAACCACATGCTAGAGTTATTTATATGCTTAACCTAACTCTCATAGTATGCTCAGAACAATACAAAAACCTCAAGGTAGTATCTGAGAACAACACCACGCGCGGCCGCGCGGTATTAGGCTATAGAAGTGGCGCGGCCGCGCCACTTCGATCAGAACCAAAAATTATGTCTCTGATTTTGCAGAGCCTTGACACATTCACTGCTAAATTTGAAATCAGACTAACAACAAAGCTCCTAGATATGCATACAAGCTCAGATAACACCATGGCATGCTAATCCATACCAATTAAAAAAGAGTTCAACAATTTCTAGAATTTGACAAACTTCAAAGTTAAAAACATAAAAATAGAATTTTATACCTATTGAAGCTTGAAGGAATTCCTCAGCACAATGATTATACTCCCTCAATTTCTCAGCAGCTCACACTCTTTATTGCACTTAATAGACAATTTCAAGCAACCAAGAACGAGAAGAGGAGGGTGTCATTTATAGAGGATTGAGTGCCCAGTCCATGGCATTACACCAAGCTTTACTCCAACAGAAATTGGAAGAAAATGTTGGGTATAAGGAGAGTTGGCCAACTGCTCACCTCCATAGCCATCATCACGGCCATCCTAGCTTCAACTACCGACTTATGTTTGCGTATTATAGAGTGAGTTACTGTTCTTGTACTTTGTGACCCTCAATTAGGGACAAAAGTAAATCTCAGCAACTCTATTAACTAAGGCTTGGTTTGGTTCCTTTTAATTCCCAAAAAATGAAATTTTAATGCGTTAATGCTACTATACCATAGAAAGTTAGTGATTATTTATGTACTCACATCATATAATTCATGAACTTTATTCCAGTCTAATTATTATTTATAATATGTATAGACTCCATTAAATTACCCACTATTAATTAATATCTCCTTAAAACTTTATTATTTCAAGTAGACTCACATATTGAAATAATTTAAAATTTTTTGATAGAATATATCTTTTAATATTTCCACTCATACTTATTGTCACATAAATAATTGTCTATGTAACTTATAATTCCTTACACTTTATTATATAGTTTATATATTTTAATGTATCATACCACATTTTTTTTAATGTAAGAACTATATAAGATCGCATGTCTTGCACACATAATTAAACTGAATCATACCATTTTAGTCGTGCGGTTTACTTTACTCACAATAATAATTAATAATCACATATTATTAATTAATCATCATTAATATTTAATTAATATAACAACTAACAATTAATACTATTTAATTGCTCACTTGGTAATTCCCTCGTTAATTAATATTACTATTAATATTTTCCATCACGGTGCCACATAAGGCTCTCAACGAGTTCATCACAAACTCCACATATTCTCAATTATTTAATTATTTAATATAATTGATGTAACTCATCTCGTAGCACAAAATTATTTATATCAAATAAATATTTATTTTCATTAATATATTCATTTAATAAAACGTGAAAATTCTCGGGTATTAAGTTTGTAATATTCATGAACGCAGTCAAATTGCACAAAATAAACGGAAACGTGGAAAAACAGAGTTTTAAAATTTTACAAATCATATACCCGGATCATCCTTTATACACAATTATTAATTAAACGAAAAGATAAAGGATAATAATCATACCCTTGAAGATTTGAGCTTTCTCAGGTACAAGTTCACCTCCAAATCCTTTCCGCGTTCAACTTGAATCTACCGGGTTTCGTTCCTTCCTTTGATCAATGTTAGCCACCCAAGTGTTTGGCCTCTAGAGGTGATCCACCAAGAAAGAATAAAGATTCAAGACGATAGGTGTTTGGCAAAACCCTAATTTTTCTATCTCTCATAGAAAAGGAGCGTACTCTCTAATAATTGGAATTGCGTGTATTGATAATTGATATAAGACTCCCCTTATAAAGATATCAGGTAACCCTATTTAATTAGACATAAGGTATTATTTATTTAATTAAACCCTTTTAGTTAAATGGGTTCTCTAATCTTATTAGGGATAATTAATTAAACTCATTTAACTAATTTTCCCTCCTAATCCTATTAGGAATAATTGAGAGTACTTATATTAAATTAATTCCTAAACTCTTTTAGAAATTAAAATAATAATAATTGTAATAATATTAATAGGACTCCTCTTATTAATTTATATTTAATATTTCTAAAATATTATATAATAAATATTAAGCTATTTAATTTATTCTATCACCATATATTAAATTAAATATACTTAACATATTATTACGATTATGCCATTAACTTCTTAAATAATTATTCTTCCTTTTATGGTGTGACCCTTTAGGTTGTCCATATTAAACCGGTTGTGAATAAATCAATTAGAACAATTCTAATCTTATTTAAATAAATAAATTATATAATTAATTTATTTAAATAAATTATATTTATTCTACAATAGGGATAAGTCTCCATAGCGAGCAACGACTTTCCAGATAATATAGATTTCAACAATAATCATAAAAGAACCTTTGAGTAAATAGTTACCGTATAATTCAATCCTTCCACCATACAATGTCCCAATTAAATATAAGATATAGAATTACTGTCAAGTCTTATTTTATTTAATTATATGTATTTCGATCCTTAAATGCACAACCTCAAATAATGCAAATTAGAAACTCCTTTCAAATTTTATTCTGCCTTGGCCAAGGACTAATGGGTTGTCATTTATTAGAAGTGGTAGATTCTTTACTGATCATACATTATTTCTATGTACAACTTATTATACCCAAGCATACCATTTGATATACCCTAAGGGTCTTAAGGAATAAGTCAAAGTATAACTCATCATACACAAGATACTATGATGATCTCAGGTCCAAGGATCACTTGTACTACTATCACTATAGGAATACCTATTGACATGCAAGTAAAACTCCATTAGGTATTCCTTAGCGAGCCACGTTCAGTGAACTTATTCTCTAATAAACACCCACATACTTGCTTTTGTGTCTCCACACAAATGATCATGAGATCAATCATCCTCATCCAATGAGCAAACAACGTATGTACCAATCTATCCGGATTGACTAATCCCCAATTTAGTAATCCAACGATTGGAAACTATTTTAGTTTTAAGCTTTCTAAGAATTTAGATCTCATTAGAATGATCATCATCATTATTCTAAAAGCATTGCTTAAAACTATGGGTTTATCACATATTATAAAACAATATCATGTAGATAATTAAAAGCCTTTAATAAATTAATACTTTTTATTAATAAATAAATAAGATTGTTACAAAGTATATGCTTTATCATCAAAAATGAATGGCTTGTGTGCATATTACTTTCAATCTCCCACTTGCACTAAAGTCAATCGTCATGGTATCTCATACCCTTTTTCTCTAAGTGACGATTATCCTGCTATTGGATAAGCTTTAGTTAATGGATATGTAATGTTGTTCTTGAGAGTCCACTATCTCTATAGTGATTTTTCATCTTTCAATGATTCTTTAATCAAATGAAAGTGCTGCAACACATGTTTAGATCCAAGAAGAAACTTAGGAACTATTCCTAGTTCTGTAATGAACTTTTTATCTAAACAATCAACTTGCAGCTTCATTTATAGCTATATACTTTGTCTTTATCACTAAACCAGCAACTCTTTGCTATTTGAAACCTTTCCAATTCACTGCACCACTGTTCAAGGTAACCCTTTACCTTAAAGTGGATTTTTTGTCGTCTTGGTTTGTCTGAAAATTTTGAGTCTGTTAAGCCCTATAGTTTTAATTTAGACTCACCATAAACATGATCACATCCTTAGTGTCGGTTAATTACTTTAAGATGTTTTTCACTATCTTACAGTGATCTTCTCCAAAATATGACTGATCAACATTAGGTCTCGTACATTTCATTGTATACATGATAGTTACTCATGTGATCTCTCTTTTAGGAGTCTATGGGGATTATTAAGGGAGATACACTCCATGTCTCATCAACATGAGACATCTCTTGGAGTTTGTCATGCTAAACGACTTTAGCATCAAATAAATATACGTTTTTTGGGTTAAGCCGAGCATCCTATTAAATCTATCTATATAGATTTATATCTCCAATTAAGATACTCTTTGCTAAATCATTCTTGGAGGAATGTTTAGACAACTTTATCTTTACTGATTGTAGCATCAGTATGTCATTTTTTATCCATAGTATATCAACATATAATATTAAGAATGTCGCGGCGCTCCCACTGACCCTTTTGTACACACTAGGTTCATTCTTATTTTTGATAAAATCAAACACTTTTGATTATTTCATCAAAATGAATGTTCCATTTTTGAGAAGCTTGCTTCAATCTATTTTTCTGAGTGTCTATAACTCTTATCTCATCGTATGTAACTGGTTCATCATCTTCTATGATGTGTACCTCGTCATCGTCACATATGATGAATCCATACCTCTTAGGTATCTTTGGTACTATTCCAGATTTATGATTCGGTTGTGGTACAATAGGTCTATCTACAGGTTCCTCTTATTTGACTTATAGTATTTTGTGGTTCTTGAACTCTTCAAGATTTATTATCCTCCCACTAGCCCCTTCAATGATAAACATCTTTATATTAGAAGGTAGCATGTTTCACAACAAACACCTTTTGCTAAGTAGGATTATAGAACATATACCCTAAACTTACTTTAGGATATTCCACAAATTTGTACTTGTCAAATATTATCCCAAGCTTATCCTTTGAAACCTTTTTCACATAAGCTGGACAACCCCTTATCTTAACATACTTAAGATTAGGAATTCTCCTTGTCCATAACTCTTATAGAGACTTGGGGCCAAATTTTGAGGTTACCTTTTCATAGATATACAGCCATTTCTAGGACATGACCCTAGAGGGATACTGGAATGTCGGTAAAATCATTATAAACTGCACCATATCCAACAAGATATAATTTTACCTTTCAGATATATCAATTAATTATTGCATATCAGGAGGCGTCCATTATGAGAAAACCATTTGAGATAATCTAGAAACTTATTGCATAAGTATTTATTCCTTGATCTAATCAAAAAAATCTTAATACTTTGCCAATTTGTTTCACTTCTGAATTCTTTGAACCTTTCAAATAATTCACACTTGTATTTCTGCAAATACACACATTCAACTCTTTGAATAATCATCTCCTTTTCTTATACTAGTTTGTTCAATTTGCAAAATAATTTTCACGTAAGTCAAGTATACAAAATTCATTAAGTAATATTCCAGTTCTATACAAATTATTATTATTATAAATAGAACAACAATTGTTCTTAAATATAATACCAAAGATTTTATTGTCCAACAGCAAAATAGAAATAATGTTTTTAACGAGAACAGGAATACAATAACAACTTATTGACTTAATAGATTTGTCCGTAGGCATTGTTAAACTATAAGTTTCTATGGCTAATGTGGCAACCTTTGTTTTATTTCCCACACATAGGATTACTTATATTTGTTTAGCTTTCTACTTATGCTCGGTCCCTTAATAAATCTATATTTATGATAACCAAAGTCGTTATCCAATACCCAAGTAGAACCTTGACCTAAAGAAAAATTTATTTTAAATTTTGAACAAAATTGTATTTGTAACCGAAACTTCACTAAGCTTCTTTTGGTTAGCCTCTGCAAAATGCTTCTTGTAGTTTCTTTCCAGTGTTCAGGCTTATTGCAGTGGAAGCAAAATCCTTTGATATCCGTATTAGTTTTGTTCTTATTATCCTTTGTTTTTGCCTTTTCTATTTACCTTCTTAGAATCGTTCTTCTTTTTAGAAGATCATTTGGCCCCTACCAGTAAGACTTGGTCTTTCTTGGTTGGAAAGTGACTCTCAGCTTTTTTTCAACATGTTAAGCAAATCAGCGAGGCTGATATCTAGCTTGTTCATATGAAAAATTCACAATAATTGTGAGAAGGAGTCCAGGAGTAACTGCAAGATCAAATCTTGGCTCAACTCTCCAGGCATTACAAAACCAGTTGTCCTAACTGCTCAATCAAATTGATCATCATGAGGACATGTGTCTGTACTGTAGTTCATTCAGTCATTCTAGATCGGAAGAGCTCCTTAGATATCTAATATCTGTTAGTTTTACTTTCTTCACCATCAACTACGTGATGTGCAGGAGTATAGTAAGAGCATCCATAGTTTCATGCTGACGCTGAAGCTCGTTACTCATGGATGTGAGCATGATGCATTGAGCCAACTGTGCATCATCTTGCCACTTTCTAAAAGTAACAATCTCTTCCTCAAAGGCATTGTCTACAACCATTGCAGGGATAGACGTATTAAGGACATAAGATAGCTTTTCAACCGTGAGAACTATCCTCAATTTCCTTAACCAATCTGTTTAATTCAGTCCGGTTAAATAGCATCTAATATGCTTCACGGTGATAGTAATTTAAACATTGTAAAATTTTGTAAATGAATTTGTAATTAACAACATTTTAGCATACATTCTTTTATTAATTACCAAAATAATTTAGGTCTTGTTTTAAATTGGTATCTCCCACTATTTTCATCAAACTATATTACCCTCACTTATATAGTTCGGCAAAATCTAATTAATGATTTGTTAGTGAAAATAAGGATCCCATTTCAAATGTATATAGCCTTGTGGTGACACAACAAACTATATATAAATAAATAGGTAGACAACTCTTGTCAATTACATCAACTATGCAACTCCTTGTATTTTGCCTCTTAGATTATTTTGATCAAGTGGTGGCACATCCGAATCAAAATTATCCAAGTTAAGTCTAACCTAGCACTCCATATATTTAAAAAAAGAAAAATATTGTCCTTGTGGTGACACAATAAAATAACATTGTTTAATTTTCTTTATAAGCATCAAATGTGATAAAATTAACATCTCAAAGAATTAAGATAAGCCTTGTGGTGACACAATAAACTTTTAATAATTAATTGATACTCTATTATTTTTATCATGCTAGAAGGCGACATTTGATATTTCAAATATCTTTGAACGCTTAGGACTTAATATAAAAAAATTGAGGGATTTGTTATTAATTTGTTTCATCTTGTTTAGCGCGCACGTACATATATATATAAAATACGCATCATATTAATTAACATGCGAAGCATATTTGCATAATATATATATATATATATATATATATATATATATATATATATATATATATATATATATATATATATATATATATATATTATAAGCATGCACATATAGAATACTATATTCTTCCCGGATTGATTATAGACTTTTATTCTAGTTTGGTTCACTAGAGCCACCAAATGAACCAAAACGTCAAACCCTAGTGGTGCATGTGAAACTCCAGATTTTATGAATAAAGATTTAATTTTTTTGAAACATTTTTTTTAAATATTATGGTGTGAATTTGAGATAATGTTATAGTTGTGGGTAGTATTTATAAATTTTACAAAGTATGCAAGTTGTTGTATTATATTCGGTTGGTCGGGGAATATTATATTTGTCGGAGAATATTCGTACGACGACACAATTATTGGTGGACCCCACAACGGAATTATTGTCGGATTGAGAAAACGACAAAAATATTTTATGAAAATAACGGCAGAAGTTTTACCATTAATACTGTTAAACTACTCGGTAGTAAAAGTACAGTAATACTTGTGGTTGTATAGTAGCACACGGTATTGATTATTGAGGCTTACGTGATAAGTCACTCAGTTTTATTTTATTAGTATTATTAACGTAATAAAACAGAAAAACTTTTTATATAAAACAGAATACTTTTATAAAGTTATTCATTTTATTGGGCTAATAGTAAAATCTTTTTATATAAAACATAATACTTTTATAAAGTTATCTGTTTTATTAGACAATAATTAGAATATATTATATTTTATTATGCATAGTGCATGCATAATATTTACATAGTAAAATCTTTTATAAAGTTATTCATTTTATTAGATTATAAATAGAATATATTATATTTTATTTAAAAGATTTTGCTTTAAATATGGACCGTCAGATTAAAGTAAATCAATCTAGACCGTTCATGAGTTAGTTAGTATGCAGTCCATTTTTCTATAAATAGAAGCTCATTCTTTCATTATTTTCTTATGAATTCACTGAAACTCTAGAGAGAGAAACTATAGAGAGAAAGAAGAAAAGTATTCTGTTACTTTAGTACTCCGATATCAAGTTTCTTTTACGGTAAGGGATATTATTTGTTGTACTCGTAAGGAGTATTATTTTCTTTTATATTCATGAAGAGAACTTATGTTATTCCATTCTTTATTATTCTGCTAGAATAACCAGTATACGCGGACTACCCTATACTTGGTGACATTCTTCTGTTATTCCGTCTTTATTATTATTCTGTTGGAATATCCTGTCTGTGCGTTTTACGCTGGACCTAGTTCCGTCTTTTCTATTATTATGTTGGAATATCATGTCTGTGCGTTTTACGCTGGACCTGGTTCTATTATTCATTATTCTGTCAGAATATCCTGTTTGTGCGTTTACGCCAGACCTGGTTCTATTATTTATTATTATGTCGGAATATCATGTCGGTGCGTTTACGCATGACCTGGTTCCATTATTTATTTTCTTGTTGGAATAACCTGTCTGTGCTGTCTATCGCATGCATGGTGATTTCTCTTATTATTCCATTCTTTATTATATTCAGTTGGTTAAAGTTTTGACTTTTATACTCCATGAAATTAGTGGAATATCCTTCATATTTGCGCTTCATCCAATATCTTTTCATTAAAATATTCTTCCGAGCATTCTTGAATTTTACTCCACAAAGCAGTATCATGTTGACAATTTGGACGTTATTGGTTCCTGGATAAATTAATTCTTGAACTTGTTTTATTGAATTCTTATAACATTGTCATCATCCTCATGTTTATATTCTGTTGAAAGTCATCTGTGGCATGTAGTGCATAGATGGAATTGGTATGATTATGACCAGGGATTATTCGGTATAATCATGACCGTAATATTACAAATGATGCGGAAAAAGTCCTCATTGGCCCGTAGTGCATTGATGGACAGTTTTTCGTATGATTATGGCTGTGGATTCTCTTTGGCCGTAGTGCAAAGATGAATTATTTTATGGCATGATCAGGACCGTTGATGAAAACATGATTATCTTTAGCCGTAGTGCATGGATAATTCGTGGTTGTGATACTAAAGAATATCCTTGGCCATAGTGCAGGGGTGATTCGATGATGTGGATTATTTATTAAGCTGAGTCCCAGCGATAAAAGTCATGAAAAACCTTTTAAATCATAGAAGATAGTAGATTTTATTCTCTACTTGACTCTTCTAATGGGTTGCTTGTTCCGCTGCAGTTAAACTTGATGTTTGTTAAATTGTATCAGTTTAACACTATTTAAGGCTAATGACAATTTATTCTGTATTATCTTAGTCATAATATTTCTTATTGGGCTAGTTGAGCTCACCCTTTCTTTCACTATTCTCTTCAAGAAATGAGAATATAGTTGGAACGAGTCGGGGAACGGAGTGATGGATCAGATGATAGTATTAGTAGTCCTCACTATTCTGTTAAATAGTGTGACAATAAATGTAATGAGGACTTATTCTAAGAGTGAATAATGTCTAGAACACAGTATTTGTATTGAAACTCACAGCTCTCTTGTGGTATATTAAAGATTGTATTTATATTCTGTACCATGTATTTGGCGACTCAGAATAGAATATGTATACCTATTTTAGGGGGTGTTACAGTTGGTATCAGAGCTTAGGGATATGATCCCTGGCTGAAATGTGAGGCGAGAACTAGGAGGGGTGAGACGGGGAAATTCTTTCGCTAGTATGACCTACTTAAGTTTATTTGGTATTTAATTGGTCGGTCAGAGTATAGGGATAATATGTGATATGCTAATTAACCCTTGTTTTGTTGCAGTATTTGAAAATGACATCTGAAAATGTTGAGATAAACAATGGAGCACAGGAGACCGTTGAGTCTCCACAGATCAATAATCAAGACAATGTGCAATAGGAAGATAATAATCCTCATGTAAATAACAACACTGATCAATTGACGAACGACGGTACGTTTAGGAGTTTTTTAGAATTCATGCAACATCAGGCGAAGGCGGCTCCTGTTCATAATGCAGGAGGAAATAATGGCAACCCACGGTTGGTCACCGCTAAGCAATTCAAGGAGCTGGGACCACCCAAGTTTTTGGGAAAGCCAGAACCACTTAAGGCGGAGACGTGGTTAAAGCTGATCACCAAGATATTTAATGTCTTGGGATGCTAAGAGGAGTAAAAGGTTCCCTTTGCCACCTTTATGTTGCGTGAAGAGGCAGATTACTGGTGGGAATCTGTAAAACGTACCCATCCTGACGCACTCAAGATGGCTTGGGAGAAGTTTCAAGAGCTATTCAATGACAAGTACTTTCCCGAAAGCATTCGTCACATGAAGGAGGTGGAATTTATCAAGTTGGAGCAAAACAACAAGACCGTGTCGCAGTACAAAGCCAAGTTTACCGAGTTGTCCCGATTTGCATCCCACTTGGTTGATAATGAAGAGAGAATGACGCGGATGTTTTTAAGAGGTTTGAAGCCAGAGATACGTCAATATCCTATTTCTCATAAACTGTGTTTGTATTCAAATATTGTAAATAGGGCTCAGTTAGTGGAGCGCGATAACGAGTCAACGTAACCAAAAGAGAGCAGTCGTCAAAATGATAATACCGGTGATAACAGTTATCAAAGCGGTGACAATAAACATGGAGGGAATCAACATGCCAGAAATGGTAACCACTTCGGTGGTAATCATGGTCAAAATAATAAGAATGAACATTTCAAGAAGAGGAGATTCAACAATGATGGAAAGACATCATTACCAGCACCCGTTGTTAAGGAAGGAGAATGACCACCTATCATATGCTTCAAATGCGGAGGGGTGGCACACATCAGTCCAAACTGCGCGATGCCGTCCAAAGCATGTTATAATTGTGGAAGAGAAGGTCACTTAGCCAGATTTTGTCGTTCACTGAAGACAAGTTCATCTAAGATGGAGACAACAAAGGTCGTCCCAGAAAAGTCAAAGCCGGTAGTTTAAGAGAGAGCGTTTCTTTTTCGTGACAAGGAACCTGAATAAAATTATCACGGGTATGTGTTAGTCATAAACTCTTGTGAAGTCTATACCATGTTAGATACCGGTTCTACTCACTCTTTTATTTCACCTAGTTGTGTTCAATGTTTGAAGTTAACTCCGGAGAAGTTAGACTTTGATTTATCTGTTGAAATTCCATTGGGAGAAACCTTCGTTACCTCCACTATTTATAAATCTTTTTTGATTCAAATCAACACTTTCACGTTACCTGTCGATCATATCTCTTTGAAAATACTTGCCTTTGATGTGATTTTAGGAATCGATTGGTTAACTACTCATCATATTTTTTTTTGTAAGGTTGTTAGCTTTCATACTCCTAACCAACCTGTTATGCGAATTTAAAGTAACCAAACCACTAAAGTCAATCATTGTCATATCAAGCCATAAGTAAAAAGCCCTGAGCCTTTATCTGGTGACTTCCTTGTGTGGAATGCACCGAAGCCAGACATTCTATAGACGACGTCGTGAATGATGATGGCAAGTTGATAGGTATCAATGTGACGTGCTATCCAAGTCTTGGATGAGGGTCACGGTTTTGAAAGATATTTCTATTGTTAATAAATTTCCTGACGTATTCGTTAAAACTTCTTAGCCTACCCCAGAGCGTGAAATTGAATTTTGTATTGATCCCAGTACAAAACCCTTTTCTTAAACCGTTAAATATTTATTCAACTAAAACGAACGTATTATGCGCCACAGACGTTAGCTCGAGCTGTTGAAGATTACGATCGTACCATTCAATATCATCGTGGAAGTGCGAACGTGGTAGCTGACGCGTTGAGTAGAAGATCGTTTGCAAGTGAGATGTTGTTAACACAAAGACCCATTTCGTATAACTTACAAATGATGAAGATAGAGTTAAAGACCCTAGGGACCCACGTGAAGATAACGAATATACGATTAGAATCGACTTTAATCGATAAATTTAAAGCCGCTCAAGCTACATACTCAGAGCTGATGAATGTGAAGAAGAAGGTTCAAGAGGGCGTATTCTAGAAGCAAGAATCGATGAAGAGAGGAAATCTCAACTCTCGATTTAATTGACCCATTTGAAGTCCTCGATCGAGCAGGAACTGGGGCTTATAGACTTTTTTTTACCGCCAAGTATGTCGCGTGTTCATAACATTTTTAACGTATTGATGTTACGTAAATATGTAGACGACCCGAACCACATTATTGATTTAGAACCGGACGAGATAGCGAATAATTTAACGTATGAAGATGTACCTGTTAAAATCCTGGAATGTATTCAACACTCAAAGGTTATACCTCAAGAGTTAGAATCTGACAAAGTGTCCTCATCTGTTCGGCATACCAGGTACGTACATAAATTTCGAGGGCAAAATTTCATAAGGAGGGGAGATTGTGAAACCCCAGATTTTATGAATAAAGATTTAATTTTTTCGAAATATTTTTTTAAATATTATGGTGTGAATTTGAGATAATGTTATAGTTGTGGGTAGTATTTATAAATTTTACAAAGTATGCAAGTTGTAGTATTATATTCGATTGGTCGGGAAATATTATTTTTGTCGGGAAATATTTGTACGACGGCAAAATTATTGGTGGACCCCATAACGGAATTATTGTCGGATTGAGAAAACGACAAAAATATTTTATGAAAATAACGGCGGAAGTTTTACCGTTAATACTGTTGAACTACTCGGTAGTAAAAGTACAGTAATACGTGTGGTTGCATAGTAGCACACGGTATTGATTGTTGAGGCTTACGTGATAAGTCACTCAATTTTATTTTATTAGTATTATTAACGAAATAAAACAGAAAAACTTTTTATATAAAACAGAATACTTTTATAAAGTTATTCGTTTTATTAGGCTAATAGTAAAATCTTTTTATATAAAACAGAATACTTTTATAAAGTTATCTATTTTATTAGACAATAATTAGAATATATTATATTTTATTATGCATAGTGTTTGCATAGTTCCTGCATTGTGTTTGCATAGTAAAATCTTTTATAAAGTTATTCGTTTTATTAGATTATAAACAGAATATATTATATTTTATTTTAAAAATTTTACTTTAAATATGGACCGTCAGATTAAAGTAAATCAATCTAAACCGTTCATGAGTTAGTTACTATACAGTCCATTTTTCTATAAATAGAAGCCCATTCCTTCATTATTTTCTTACGAATTCAATGAAACTCTAGAGAGAGAAACTATAGAGAGAAAGAAGAAAAGTATTCTGCTACTTCACTACTCCGATATCAAGTTTCTTTTATGGTAAGGAATATTATTTGTTGTACTCGTAAGGAGTATTATTTTCTTTTGTATTCATGAAGAGAACTTCTGTTATTCCAATCTTTATTATTCTGCTAGAATAACCAGTATACGCGGACTACCCTATACTTGGTGACATTCTTCTATTATTCTGTCTTTATTATTATTCTGTTGGAATATCCTATCTGTGCGTTTTACGCTGGACCTGGTTCCGTCTTTACTATTATTATGTTGGAATATCTTGTCTGTGCGTTTTACGCCGGACCTGGTTCCATTATTCATTATTCTGTCAGAATATCCTGTCTGTGCGTTTACGCCGGACCTGGTTCCATTATTTATTATTATGTCAGAATATCCTGTCGGTGCATTTACACATGACCTGGTTCCATTATTTATTTTCCTGTTAGAATAACAACATGTTTGTGCGGTCTATCGCATGCATGGTGATTTCTCTTGTTATTCCATTCTTTATTATATTTAGTTGGTTAAAGTTTTGACTTTTATACTCCATGAAATTAGTGGAATATCCTTGATATTTGCGCTTCATCCAGTATCTTTTCATGAAAATATTCTTCCGAGCATTCTTGAATTTTACTTCACAAAGCAGTATCATGTTGACAATTTGGACGTTATTGGTTCCTGGATAAATTAATTCTTGAACTTGTTTTATTGAATTCTTATATCATTGTCATCATCCTCATGTTTATATTCTGTTGAAAGTCATCTGTGGCCTGTAGTGCATAGATGGACTTGGTATGATTATGACCAGGGATTATTTGGTATAATCATGACCGTAATGTTACAAATAATGTGGAAAAAGTCCTCATTCGCCCGTAGTGCATTGATGGGCAGTTTTTGGTATGATTATGACTATGAATTCTCTTTGGTCGTAGTGCAAAGATGAATTATTTTATGGCATGATCAGGATCCGTTGATGAAAACATGATTATCTTTAGCCGTAGTGCATGGATAATTCGTTGTCGTGATACTAAAGAATATCCTTGGCCGTAGTGCAGGGGTGATTCAATGATGTGGATTATTTATTAAGTTGAGTCCCAGCGATAAAAGTCATGAAATACTTTTTAAATCATAGAAGATAGTAGATTTTATTCTCTACTTGACTCTTCTAATGGGTTGCTTGTTCCGCTGCAGTTAAACTTGATGTTTGTTATATTATATCAGTTTAACACTGTTTAAGGCTAATGATAATTTATTCTGCATTATCTTAGTCATAATATTTCTTACTGGGCTAGTTGAGCTCACCATTTCTTTCGCTGTTCTCTTCAGGGAATGATAATTAGCTGGAACGAGTCGGGGAACGGAGTGATGGATCAGATGATAGTATTAGTAGTCCTCACTATTCTGTTAAATAGTTTGACAATAAATGTAATGAGGACTTATTCTATGAGTAAATATTGTCTAGAAGATAGTATTTGTATTGAAACTCACCGTTCTCTTGTGGTATATTAAAGATTGTATTTGTATTATGTACCATGTATTTGACGACTCAGAATAGGTGATGTATACCTATTTTAGAGGGCGTCATAGTGCAACAATTAATATTTAAGTATAACTATTACATTTAAACTCGGGCTCCATTACAAACGGGTTTTCAAGCGCTCCTTGCTCCTTGATCTCCAATTCTTCAAAATTAATTCAAACTATTCCTATTACAAAACTATTTAAAATAAATAGAAACCTTGATCAGCAGTCAATGAGAAGTACATAGGAGGGAGTTAGAATTTACATTAAGAAAAATTAGAGAAGACGAGGCACGCAGACCCCATTTAATAAAATCCATACATTCATGCATCCAACTAAAATAAAATCCAATCATATTGGTCAATAGTCCATAATCAATCCCATTTATTATCATACACATCATAATATGCATCAATAAATAACATTCATCTCAGTATTAATAAACATTCAATATATATGTTGATATCATTTAATGGGCAAATTTAGTTAGTATAAAATCCAATTTTGAATCAAAATAAACTCCTTTATTTTAATCCAAATTTAAATCAAAATAAACCTCTTTTATTTTAATTTATCCAATTTTGAATAAAATAAAATATTTTATTTTAATCAAAATCTTTAATCAAAATAAACTCCTTTATTTAAGGAAATACGGATTCTCTTTCCTATTCACAAATAAACTCTTTTATTTTGAATAACATGAAATCATATTCCATATCTAAATAAACTCCTTTATTTAAGAAACATGAAATCTAATTTCAACTCCAATTAGTTATCATGGAATCCAATTTTAACTCTAATTAGTTAGCATGAAATTTAATTTTAAAATTAAAATAAACCTTTTTATTTTAATATTAAAATAAACTTTTTTTTAATTTTAATCATAAAATAATTAATATATATATATATATATATATATATATATATATATATATATATATATATATATATATATATATATAATATGTAATATGTAATCTTTGAATTCTGTAACTAGAATCTCCTGCTCCCCTTATAATAACGAAATGAATGCCTTGGAGTGGCCACGTGAATCCAGGAGTCAATTAAAAAAAATTGAAATAAGTGATCTCATATGATCACTTAAAATCACGTGAATTCTGAAGTACAGCAGGATAAGCGAAATCACGTATTTCGCGATTTATTTTTATTTTTATTTTTTTATTATTTTTTTAATAATTTTATACAACAAAATTATGCCCAATTATATTATTCTAAACACATATCAATAGACATATCAAATTAAAATAATTAATAATTCGCATAAAGGTTTGGCTCTGATGCCACTGTTAGGTTTGTAATATTCATGAACACAATCAAATTGCACAAAATAAGCGGAAAAGTAGAAAAACAGAGTTTTAAAATTTTACAAACCATATACCTGGATCATCCTTTATGCATAATTATTAATTAAACGAAAAGATAAAAGACAAGAATCATACCCTTGAAGATTCGAGCTTCCTCAGGTACAAGTTCACCTCCAAATCCTTTTCGCGTTCAACTTGAATCCACCGGGTTTAGTTCCTTCCTTTGATCAACGTTAGCCACCCAAGTGTTTGGCCTCTAGAGGTGATCCACCAAGAAAGAATAAAGATTCAAGAAGATGTGTGTTTGGCAAAACCCTAATTTTTTTATCTCTTATAGAAAAGGAGCGTACTCTCCAATAATTAGAATTGCGTGTATTGATATCTAATATAAGACTCCCCTTATAAAGATATCAGGTAACCTATTTAATTAAAAATAAGGTATTATTTATTTAATTAAACTCTTTTAATTAAATGGGCTCCCTAATCTTATTAGGGATAATTAATTAAACTCCTTTAACTAATTTTTCCTCCTAATCCTATTAGGATTAAATGAGAGTACTTATATTAAATTAATTCCTAAACTATTTTTGAAATTAAAATAATTATAATTGTAATAATATTAATAAGACTCCATTTATTAATTTATATTTAATATTTCTAAAATATTAAATAATAAATATTAAGTTATTTAATTTATTCTATAACAATAGATTAAATTAAATATACTTAACATATTATTATGATTATGCCATTAACTTCTTAAATAATTATTCTTCCTTTTATTGTGTGACCCTTTAGGTTCTCCATATTAAACCGGTTGTGAATAAATCAATTAGAACAATTCTAATCTTATTTAAATAAATAAATTAAATAATTAATTTATTTAAATAAATAATATTTATTCCACAATAGGGATAAGCTTCCCTAGCGATCAACGACTTTTCAGATAATATAGATTTTAACATTAATCATAAAAGAACCTTTGAGTAAATAGTTACCGTACAATTCAATCCTTCCACCATATAATGTCCCAATTAAATATAAGACATGGAATTACTGTCAAGTCTTATTTTATTTAATTATATGTATTTCGATCCTTAAATGCACAACCCCAAATAATACAAATTATAAACTCCTTTCTAATTTCATTCTGCCTTGGCCAAGGACTACTGGGTTGTCATTTATCGAATCATATAGGACATTTCTCTTCTTTTACTAGAAGTGGTAGATTCTTTATTGATCATACATTATCTCCATGTACAACTTATTATACCCAAGCATACCCTTTGATATACCCTAAAGGTCTTAAGGAATAAGTCAAAGTATAACTCATAATACACAAGATACTATGATGATCTCAGGTCCAAGGATCACTTGTACTACTATCACTACAGGAATACCTATTGACAGGCAAGTAAAACTCCATTAGGTATTCCTTAGCGAGCCACATTTAGTGAACTTATTCTCTAATAAGCACCTACATACTTGCTTTTGTGTCTCCACACAAATGATCATGAGATCAATCATCCTCATCCAATGAGTAAGCAACGTATGTACCAATCTATCCGGATTCACTAATCCCCAATTTAGTAATCCAACGATTGGGAACTATTTTAGTTTTAAGCTTTCTAAGAATTTATATCTCATTAGAATGATCATCATCGTTATTCTAAAAGTATTGCTTAAAACTATGGGTTTATCACATGTTATAAAATAGCATCATGTAGATAATTAAAAGCCTTTAATAAAATAATACTTTTTATTAATAAATGAATAAGATTGTTACAAAGTATATGCTTTATCATCAAAAATGATTGGCTTGTGTGCATACTACTTTCAATTACATCCTCCCCCCTTATTAAAATTTCGTCCCGGAATTGCTACAAGGTTATACAAATAGATGGGGATAATCTCTCATCATCCTATCTTCTAACTCCCACGTTGCCTCCTCGACATTGTGATTACGCCAAAGCACTTTTACAGAGGAAATAACTTTATTTCTCAAGGTTTGCTCTTTCCTATCAAGAATTTTGACAGGAATCTCTTCGTACGCTAAGTTCTTCTCCACTTGAATGGGTTCATAAGAAATTACGTGCTTGTAGTCAGGCTTGTACGGACGCAACACGGATATGTGGAACACATTATGGATGTGCTCCAACTCAGGTGGTAGTGCAACTTTGTATGCTACTTTGCCCGCTCACTTGAGTATCTCGAATGGTCCTATGAATCTTGGACTCAGTTTCCCTTTTTTGCCGAAATGGATCTTTCCCTTCCATGGAGATACCTTCAGGAATACAAAACTGCCGATTTCAAAATCTCGATCTTGTCGATGCAAATCTGTAACTTTTTCTGGCGATCTTGAGCTGCCACTAGTCTGGCCCTTATCACTGTCACCATGTCTGCGATTTGTTGTACTAACTCTGGTCCGAGTATTCGTCGTTCTCCGACTTCATCCCAACATAATGGCAATTTGCACTTCCTTCCGTAAAGAGCTTCGTACGGTGGCGTGCCGATACTCGCATGGTAACTATTATTATACGTAAATTCGACTAAGGGTAAGTGGTCGTCCCAATTTCCCATGAAGTCCATCACACAAGTTCTAAGCATGTCATCTAGCGTTTGTATTGTTCACTCACTCTGTCCGTCTGTCTGAGGATGATAAGTCGTACTCAACCTCAACTGTGTTCCCATCCTCTCTTGCAAGCTTTTCCAGAATTTTGACGTGAAACGCGGGTCTCAGTTAGAAACAATCGATACCGGCACTCCATATCGTGAAACAATCTCTTTTACGTACAGGCTCGCTAATTGATTCAAACTGTAGCGGATCTTGATCGGTAGAAAATGTGTGGTCTTTATAAGTCGATCCATGATAACCCAAATGGCATCTAACCCTTTTTGCGTGACCGAAAGTCCTACCATGAAATCCATCATAATATGTTCCCATTTCCACTATGGTATTTCCAACGGTTGTAGCAAACCACTCGGCCGCTGATGCTCTACTTTTACGCGTTGACAAGTCAAACATCTACTCACACACTCTGCGACTTCCCGTTTCAAATTGGGCCACCAAAAATGTTACCTCAAGTCTCGGTACATCTTAGTGCCTCCTGGATGAACGGAATATGTCGTATTGTGTGCCTCGTGCAAAATCTGCTCTCTCAACTTGATTACCACCGGTACCCACACTCTCCCTTCGAATCTTAAAATACAGTCTTAATCTATTCGAAATTTGTCTTCCTCATTTTTCCGTGATCCTCTTCCTGATTTTCTCACATTCTTCATCTTTCTCCTAAGCTTCCTTCACTCTATCCAACAATGTCGGACAAGCTTCCATTGCAAATAATTTCTCTCCAGACCTCGCGGGTCCCTTCACTTCTATTTCCAATTTCTCCATATCTCTTATTAACTCCTCCTGAGTTGTCAGTTGAAATAATTTCTCCCTTCCTTTCCTACTCAGAGCGTCGGCAACTATGTTTGCCTTCCCCGGGTGATAAAGAATCTCACAGCCATAATCTTTGATCAATTCTAACCACCTTCTCTGTCGCATATTCAACTCCTTCTGTGTGAAGATATATTTCAGACTTTTGTGGTCCATGTATATCTCACATTTTTCTCCGTACAGATAATGTCTATATATTTTTAACGCAAAAACTACTGCCGCTAACTCTAAGTCATGAGCAGGGTATCATTTTTCGTAATCTTTCAATTATCGTGACGCATACGCAATGATTTTGCCATGCTGCATCAGGACACAACCCAGTCCTCTATGCGATGCATCACTATACACTACAAATCCTCTCGTATCATCTGGTAAGGATAATACAGACGCCTTGCTTAATTTCTTCTTCAACTCTTGAAAACTCTCTTCGCATTTGTCGGTCCATATAAATTTCACCGTCTTCCTCCTCAAATTAGTCAACGGGGTCGCTATCTTAGAAAAATCCTGGATAAATCTTCGATAGTACCCGACTAACCCAAAGAAACTTCTTACCTTCGTCGGTGCCCTCGGTTGTTCCCAACTACTTACTACTTTGACCTTTTCAGGGTCTATTGAGATTCCATTCTCGTCCACCACGTGGCCTAAGAATTGAACCTTCTTCATCCAAAATTCGCATTTTGAAAACTTCGCATACATTTCCTCCTTTCGTAGTGCCTCCAAAACCGTCTTCAGATGTTTGAAATGTTCTTCCTCTGTCTTTGAGTAGATCAAAATGTCGTCGATGAAAACTACTATCAATTTATCCAAGTATGGCTTGAAAACTCGATTCATCAAGTCCATGAATGCTACCGATGAAACAACCCGGGTCAAATCCCGAGTCCGGAATAAATCTCGGGTCAAATTCCAAGTCCGAATCGAATCAAATCCATCAAAATAAGGACTCAAACTACTGGCCCAATAGTATCTTCTTGGGTCATCTTAGCCCACCACAGGCTCCCAAAAGGTCATAACTTGAAGGTACTATTGGTAGTAACTTATTTCCTTATATGCAGACAAATTTAAATTTTTCCCCTATCTTTCGATGTGGGATTGGGATTTGACCTGAGATTTGTTCCGGACTCGGGATTTGACCCGGGTTATTTCATATAGTATCAGAGCTAGGTTATGAGCCTTAGGTGGGGGAAACCTTAGGCTATAACCTTCTAGGAGATCAAAAAACATAGAGGTGATAAACTCTTATCGAGTTATAAGGAATGAATTAAGGAAATTCATTGAAGATAAAATGATAAAAGACTTTATGTGCTTATGTGTTAATGACTTATGTGCTCGTGAGTACTTAGGAGTAGCAAGTATTATACATATCAAGTTGTAGAGTTATTAAAACTTTGTTGTCAGAGAGATTAATGAAGGAATATAGGGATTAGGAGCCCTGAGAAGTTATATAGTTTGAGTAGTGATTGTTTAACCTACGCACGAGGCAAGTTCCTTAACCTTTGCTACTTTATTATTCAGCAAGGTTACTTTTCACTGTTATGTTATACTTTTGCAAATTCTCTATTTCTAATCTATTGTTTAACGATTTATTGTCATGCAAGTTCTTTAACCCTCATTTATTGTTGAGCAATCTAGTTAATCTTTGTTTCTTTATTCAAAGTCTGTATTATTATTGTAAGAAGTGTGTTTATTCAGCTACTAATAACTGTTATTTGATCTTCGTTCTTCAATATCACTGTACTATCTTACGTTATTGTACCGAACTCTAAGTTGCTTAGCGATTCTTTACCAATTCAACTAATCCTTAGTTGATGAATGTTCTAAACTCTAAATTACCCTTGAAGTCTACCCAAACCAAACTTCCTTTGGTTTGCATATGTACTCACACAAATTTTGAAAGCATGTTGTCGATGATAACATTTGTTCAATTTAGAAATTATTAATACTCTAGCTCTTATTGATTCATTGATATACCTTGTTTATAAAGATATTATAATCAAACTATTGAATTGTTATTTGTTTCTATCTGATTCAACCAGTACTTGGTTGATGAGCATTCTAAAGATCTAGAATTCCTTGAAAGCTAATTCCCAATCAAACTTCATTTGGTTTGGAACTTGATGATCTAAGCTGAGATGAACAACCCTATTATTAGGGGATTATTTTAGAAATACGCAATAGCGTTAAAATGTTTGTGCAATACATAGTACAAAGGGCTGATCACCTGGAGTACGAGATGATGGTCCATATAGTCGTTTAGACTGTTAAAGGTTACAATAGAAACACCTGTGAACCTAGGACATAGATGATGATTATAGTCTTTTAGACTGTTAAAGGTTAAAATAGAAATACTTATAAACCTAGAATAGAGTTCGTGGTCTTGTGACCCTCAGTATATTCTTTGATGTTGTTATCTATTGTTAACTTAAATGTTCATTATTCCTTTGAACTCATTGCTGTTGAATTAAAGTTTGTTGTTCCAGTAAGAATACTTTACCATTGAAAGACTAGTTAATTGTCATTCATAAAACGTTATTGTATATTATCCTTCTTGTGAGCAATTGTTTGCTCACTCTTGTACAAAACAATGCAGATGAAGTTACGAAGTTTGAAAAGCTTTCTACAAGCAAGGGCAAAGACAAAGTGCTTGATTAGACGAAAACGTTTAATTTATATTTTATTTATGAAGCTTATGTAATGGATTTAATTATAATCATGTTTTAATTTTCCGCTGGTGATTGTAATAAAGGTTAGATGACCTGGGATTTATTTGAGATTATGTAACCCTTTAATGGGAGATTTATTATTTTAACTTTTGAGTTTAATTTTATCCTTTGGATATGGGTAGTTAGTTATGATTTAATTGGATAGTGAACACCAAATCTGTGGGATTGAAGTGGCCAGATTTGGGGGTGTCACAACCGGAGCATTAGTTAAACCGAATGACATTACCAAAAACTCGTAATGTCCATAACGGGTTCGAAACGTGGTCTTTGGTATATCTTCATCCCGCACTTTCAGTTGATGATATCATGTTCGTAAATTAATCTTCGAGAAACACTTCGCTCCCTTCAGTTGATCAAACAAGTCATCTATCCTCGATAATGGATATCTATTCTTAATCGTTACCCTGCTCACTTCCCGATAATCGATACAGAGCCTCATTGATCCGTCCTTCCTCTTAACAAATAACACTGGTGCTCCCCAAGGAGACACACTCGGTCCAATGTAACCCTTATCTAATAGTTCTTGGAGTTGTATCATCAATTCCTTCATTTCTACTTGCACCATACGGTATGGAGCTTTCGAAATTGGTGCCATTCCCGGTGGTAAGTCTATTAAGAATTTAATTTCTCTGTCTGGCGAAAGACCAGACAGATCGTCCGGAAACACGTCTCGAAATTCATTCACTACGGGTATATCCTTAATCTCTACCCCCTTTTTCTGAGTATCTACAATGTAAGCTAAATAACCTACACATCCTTTCCTTAACAATTTATTGGCCTGCATCATCGTAACGTAACACGATTGCTTAAGCGATGAGCTACCATGAAACACTACCTTAGACTTACTCGGAGTATGAAGGTTCATACACTTGTTTTGACAATCAATTATCGCTGCATGATTATATAACCAATCCATTCCCAGTATTACATCGAATTCTCCCAGTCTAATAGGAATCAACTCTACGCTCAGTTCATGTTCTCTAATGTTTGCGCGACAATTTCGATAAGCATATTCTACGGGAATTATTTTCTTATTCGCAACTTCTACATTCAAGGAATCTTCTAAATGTTCTCGGGGTGTACTAAGTTTACTAGCAAATTTTTTGGATACAAAAGAACAGGTGGCACCCGAATCAAATAATACATAAGCATTTATATTATTGATTGGGATTATACCTGACACCACGTCCTTCGTAGCCACTGCATCCTGGACGGTCACGTTAAAGGTTCGAGCGGTCGATCGGTTAGGTTGTGCAGGTCCACCAATTATTAACTTACTTCCTCCTCCCTGGCCTCCGCCAGCTACACTGCTTCCTTTCTTCGGGCAATCCTTAATCTGGTGCTCTGTTGATCCATAAGCAAAACATCATTTGATCTTCTTTGGCTTTGGGCAATTTGGCGAGATGTGCCCCTCTTGGCCGCAATTATAGCAAGTGGTCTTCCCCTTCCAACATTCTCCTTGATGGCTTCTCCTACATTTGTTGCAAGTTTTGGTCCTCTTTTTGAAGTTTCCCTGGTGACTCCCACCTTGGTTGTTGTTTCTGTTGTTGTTGTTGTTGTGATTTTCCCACTTCCTCTTTCCGGAGTTACTTCCTCCGCTGCTGCTCCCTCCACGATGCTCACTACCGGTGTTTTTGTTCTTCTTCTCCTTATGATATAGACTTAAGGCCTCACTACCACCTTCTACAATGATTGCCTTTTCCAACAATGTTGTAAAGGAATCAATCTGGAAGACCGATACCTTATTATACAACCACGACTTCAACCCCTGCTCAAAGCGTCTTGCTTTCCTCTCTTCATCTATCACTTGGTGCTCTACAAATCGCGCTAGTTCATTGAACTTAGTTGCGTATTACGTCATCGTCACATCACCTTGTTTCAACTCTAGGAACTTCACTTCCATCCTACTCTTCATACTTTTAGGGAAATAGTTCTCAAAAAACAGCGTCGTAAACCTCTCCCAAGTTATCGTTCCTTCCCCCGCTCTCTGCTAATTAGTTTCCCACCAATAGTTCGCTTCGCCTCTCAGCATGTATGTGGTAAATACGGTCTTCTGGTCTTCACCCACGCGAGCTATAGTGAAGGCCTTCTCGATCTCCTTGATCCAGGTTTGCACAACTATCGGGTCAGTAGTTCCCGTGAACTCTGGGGTTCCTACACTCTTAAAGTCTTTGAAGGTTGTTACTGGGACAGCTTGGGGAACGGGTGGTACGGGTTCGTTCCTTCCCCTCAGAGCTTCTCCCAAAAATCTACCAGTTGTTGTATCGGATCTACTGGACCTCTCTCATCATTAACTGACTCTTTTGGGACAGTTATTCTACGTCTGGGCGGCATTTTCTGCATCACAAAATTTTCTATTTATTATCTAATTATCATATTTAGACATTTCTCAAACGAGAAGAACTAAAAGTATATTAAACATTTCTGAAATAAGTTCATTTATATTCATATGCCAAATGGTTACAATACATGTTCTTTTCTAGCATACTGCTATAAATGAAAACACATATCCCCTAATATCACAAAAGACGGGGACAACACTAGCTTACTACCCCTCTATATTTTTCAAAAGTTTGGGGTTACCACTGTCTCACATCTTACACAAAAGACTGAGATTAGAACAACATATTAACAACACATAAATAAACTATTATACTACTGAGTTTTTCCCTCTAGACTCAATCTAACATCCCACGCGCCATGGTGCTCTGATACTCCTTCTGCGTAATGTGTGCTACCATATCCCGACTTATGGTATGCCGGGTCTGTCCCTACTCAGCGGGGTAGTGATTCACCCCATCGATCAATCTCCCCATGGCTGTGCGTATAGCATAGCCCATCTTGTTCATCTTCCTCCTCTTGCATCGCACCTCATCCTCTAGGTCATTCACCCTGCCATTGGAATACTCCCACTTCTCTTCGAAGTGAATCCTATCCATCACCTCCATCTCTAACTGAGTTCGGAGAGCTTCCTTCTCCGTCCTCTCACTCAAAACCCTCTGCTCCATTTCTTCTAGCTTTCCTACCAGTTCAACGTTCCTCGCCACCGATCGGTGAAACAAGGCTCCCATCTGGATCCTTGCCTCCTTTTAGTGAGCAATTTTCACCTCCATCTCCTGCATCACTAGTTATCTCTCCAGAGTCTCAGCCTTTAGTTCCTCAACTCTACATCCTAGCTCCAAAATATGTTCTTCGTACTCTTCTAACATCCGATCTTCGAAAGTAGTTCCGTCGGAGTCCTCCATGGGCTCAGTTTCCTCCTCCACGGGTTCCTCCTCCATAGGCTCCTCCTCCGGATCAGATTCCTCAGATAGAGGCTCCATCTCCTCCTCCTCCTCATCATCATCATCATCAATAGGGGCAACTATCGATATAGGCTCTGCTATCAAGGGTACCTCATAGACTACGTGGATATCACGCGGCTCCTCCTTTACTACTCGGCTAGGTCCTCCCATGTCAGTTATCCTACAATCACCAACATAAGACAAAACAAACAACAACTCCATCAGAATGTTAAATAACATAAGTTCATTGTATAGAATGAAGTTACATTTCATAACACACTAAGTCTCTCAAGGAAAACTCTACATGAATTTTATCTCCATCCTAAATTCTAAGTTTTCTTAAGTTATAGTCTAAGGACTCTCGTTCCTAAGGTATATAACTATTGCTCTGATACCAACCTGTGATGCCCCTAAATTCTGACCTCCACTTGGTCACCCAAATTCGGTTCGTCACTATCTCAAAGTATTTCCATAATAACTAAAATAACATATTCACAACGAAAAATCTAAATTAGAATAATATATAATGATTTATTATAATTATTCTCCCAAGTCTCGCAACCTACAGTACTTAAAATATTACATAATAGTATCGAATGAAGACTTATTACATAATCCTACGTAAGTTTAAACATAGTCTTAATACGACATAATTATCTTAAACATAAAAAGGGACAAGCTAGTCGGTAACCTTGCCCTTGCCCTTGTTTGTTCCAGAGACACCTCCCTGTTCTTCCTGAACTAAAAGGTTTTAAATAAGCAAGAATGAGCACAAATTTCCCAGCAAGTAATATACAACAAGGGTAATGGTTTTATAACACGAAGGTGAAATATCGAAGTATCATCTCTAAGATAGTTCGGAGTTTCAAAATAATATCATAATTAATGAATATCAAAAATTCTTGGAATAAGAACGATAATTCAATATAAATCAACAAAAATATATGAATTCAAATACTAACAAGGTATCCAACTGGACAATGATTATACTGAGTAGTAATTAAGGACTATTGAACATCTACTAGAATTACCAATATTAAGCTGATAACCCAAAAAAACAAGTATTATAGAGGATCAGTCTACAATACTCCACGTTTTGCATAACACCAAAGTAATAATATATTCATGTGTTGGGGTTTCCAACAACATACAATCCCCTTACCATAAAAGTTGTTCAACTCAGATTCTAGATTTTCGCACCAATCAATTGGTTTGGATAGTTTTATAAGCATGCATATAGTCTAGCCGAATCAAATGGCATCGACTCTTTAACAATATTCAAGAACATTACTAAGTTCAACATAAATAATATCTTTCACAAGGGTTTAAGCATATTAGCTCATTTGAACGAAAAAGTAATATAGCTTGCATTCAAAGAGATAGTCGAATAAGAATGCAATTATACTTGCTCAATAAGAGTAGGGTTCGGATACTTGCCTTAAGCATAGTTTATCGACGTTTAAGAAATCAACACTTTCGAATCCTATTTATAGTGTATCACAAGTATAGGATGCCCATTAGTTAAACATATTCGATAACCAATCCAGATATATAGATCAAGTGTACACATATGACTCCATCATAAAATTAAATAACATAGTCTTTAACCGTTGCTTTATAGTTTGCACATACTTTTTGGACTTATCCCTTGAAAGTCTATAATCACATCATTAAACATTCACTCCTATCATCTAGCATGCTTCTTAACACATTGGACATGCACTGGTCATATAATACGTTCTAGAGTAATAATACAAGTATGCAACTCTTACAAATTAATTGCAGAAAATTATTCCTACTTCAGACTGGCGCGACCACTCCTAATTTGTACTAAGGATACCCACGGCCGTGCGACTCTCAGTTCAAACCAGAGTTGGCTGCTCCTGCAGAAGGTCAGTGTACACTCGGCTTGTACGTACATAAATAATCATGCAATATACACATGTTAGTAGGTGGATAGCCATGTTTGACCTCATATCATAGCATTATCATAGGTCACCATCTATTCTCATTTAATCTAGACTTTAAAGGCTTAATTCATAATTTTCTTACGTTTAATCGTTGAACCCATACCATATGATCCATAAGTCTTAACTACTCATGTTTGCAATAGATTAGTCATGTATTACAAGTAATGACGTTCTAGTTCATTCATGCTTGTTCTAAGCCATATTTAACTAGTTTTACTATGCATAAGACTTACTAGGCATTCATATCTATATCAACTTGCATAACACCTAATCGTGATGTCTCGTATGCACAATTTAAACCACATAAGCATGCTCACAATATTAACTCAATGTACATAGTTTATCAAGTTTATATTTGAAATTATAAGTCTCTTTTGTAAACTTATTTAGGCATGCAAGATAAGCACACATTATCTAAATCATACTTTCGTACACATTTGTGCACATGCTCAAGTTATTTACATAAGCTAGAAATATCATAATTGGAAACATAATGCTTATCATACTTTGTTTTGCAAAACTTCAAGTCCTTTAGAAATCCTATAAAACCAAACTAGAAAACACTACTATACACCAAACAAGTTCATGCCTTATGTTATACTCATGTATGGTCATACCTAGATTATTTACACATGCTCATAAAATCAGAATATACATTATTCTAAGTTTATAACTTCTCGTTTTCCTAATCTTGAAGTTTTCTTGAACACTCAACTTAATTCAAGCTAAAACAACGTAATATGTTTAAAACAATATTTAACCACATGCTAGAGTTATTTATATGCTTAACCTAACTCTCATAGTATGCTCAGAATAATACAAAAACCTCAAGGTAGTATCTGAGAACAACACCACGCGCGGCTGCGCGGTATTAGGCTATAGAAGTGGCGCGGCCGTGCCACTTCGATCAGAACCAAAAATTATGGCTCTACTTTTGCAGAGCCTTGACACATTCACTACTAAACTTGAAATCAGACTAACAACAAAGCTCCTAGATATGCATACAAGCACAGATAACACCATGGCATGCTAATTCATACCAATTAAAAGAGAGTTCAACAATTTCTAGAATTTGACGAACTTCAAAGTTAAGAACATAAAAATAGAATTTTATACCTATTGAAGCTTGAAGGAATTCTTTAACACAATGATTATACTCCCTCAATTTTTCAGCAGCTCACACTCTCTATTGCACTTAATAGACAATTCCAAGCAACTAAGAATGAGAAGAGGAGGGTGTCATTTATAGAGGATTGAGTGCCCAGTCCATGGCATTACACCAAGCTTTGCTCCAACAGAAATTGGAAGAAGATGTTGGGTATAAGGAGAGGTTGCCAACTGCTCACCTCCATAGCCATCATCACGGCCATCCTAGCTTCAACTACCAACTTGTGTTTGCGTATTATAGAGTGAGTTACTGTCCTTGTACTTTGTGACCCTCAATTAGGGACAAGAGCAAATCTCAGCAACTCTATTAACTAAGGCTTGGTTTGGTTCCTTTTAATTCCCAAAAAATGAAATTTTAATGCGTTAGTGCTACTATACCATAAAAAGTTAGGGATTATTTATGTACTCACATTATATAATTCATGTACATTATTCTAGTCTAATTATTATTTATAATATGTATGGACTCCATTAAATTATCCACTATTAATTAATATCTCCTTAAAACTTTATTATTTCAAGTAGACTCACATATTGAAATAATTTAAAATTCTTTGACAAAATATATCTTTTAATATTTCCACCCATACTTATTGTCACATAAATAATTGTCTATGTAACTTATAATTCTTTACACTTTATTATATAGTTTATATATTTTAATGTATCACACCACATTTTCTTTTTATTGTAAGAACTATATAAGATCACATGTCTTGCACACATAATTTAACTGAATCATACCATTTTAGTCATGAATTTTACTTTACTCACAATAATAATTAATAATCACATATTATTAATTAATCACCATTAATATTTAATTAATATAACAACTAACAATTAATACTACTTAATTGCTCACTTGGTAATTCCCTCGTTAATTAATATTACTATTAATATTTTCCATCACGGTGCCACACAAGGCTCTCAACGAGTTCATCACAAACTCTACATATTCTCAATTATTAAATTATTTAATATAATCGATGTAACTCATCTCGTAACACAAAATTATTTATATCCAATAAATATTCATTTTCATTAATATATTCATTTAATAAAACGTGAAAATTCTCGGGTATTACAAATATTACGACCACGAATTATCCATGCACTATGGGCCAAGGATATTCATGTTTTCACCAACGGTCATGATTATACCGAATAATCCTTGGTCATAATCATTCAAATCAACTATCCATCAATGCACTACGGGCCAATGAGGACTTTTAACACATCATTTGGAACATTACAGTCATGATTATACCGAATAATCTCTAATCATAATCATACCAAGTCCATCTATGCACAACTGGCCAAAGATGACTTTTAACACAATATAAGCATGTAAATGATGACAATGATAAATATAATGAATAAACATAAATAATCAGAATAATAAGATAACATAGATCTTATTGATTTTCAACTTTATTATCCCGAGTCCAAATTGATAACATAATAATAGATGAAACACAAACTATTAAGGATATTATAATCCTTTCAGGACTTTTAACCATTTAATGATAAACTGAATAAACGAATAATAATATCTTACCATAATATGGAGTATGAAAGAAAATAATATTCTTTTTACCATAAAAATGATACCCTCTTACCACAATAATGATATCCCTTACCTTAGCATGTGACTTGATTCTGCTTTCTGTGAAATTGATCAACTTAAACAATGCTTGCATTCCTTATCTACACTTGGAGTAACATTACACTCAATATAAATACTCACAATATTATTGTACTCACAATATTGTAGTAAAAGAATTCTATATTTTTAGTGTAGTGATGGTGTGTCTTTAGTTACTCAACCGAGCAACCTATTTATACTAAAAATTTAATAAACAACTAGCACACTTGCTTTGACAAAATAACCAAATGAGGTATATAATAATGGTAGTAGAATTTATGGTCCCACTGAGAAAATTAAACTAACTTGTACACGTTTTAAAAATAATTGAGTTGTGGTCCATATTACTTTAGAAAAATAGAGTGTCGGCAAGTCCTGCCAAACTTACTTTTGTAAAAAGAAAATAATTGAACAAACATTTGTATATCATACGTATCTTTAATCAACACCTTTTATTCATCAATTTTTTACACATTTTTAATCTTTCAACAATTATTCACAATTATTAACTTAGACTCACAATACTGCCAACTTGTTTAATTATATCATATAAAATAATATGAGTCACTGTGCAATAACTACTGTGACAATTATTGAATGAAAGACTAAGTGACTTCTTACGTAATTAAGAATCAATAATATGAACCACTGTGTAATAACTACTGTGACAATTATTGAATAAAATACTGAGTGACTTCTTACGTAAGAATCAAATCAATACCTTGCTATAAACAATTTAAATTATATTAAAACTAGGGATAAACATCAAATCATATTTATCTCGAAAAACACATAAATCAACTAATAATTCCTTTTCATTCAAGTTATCTTTATTTATCGCATAAAATCATTATTCATATTCCAAAACTTTAGAAGTGAATAATAAAACTTGAGAAATATAAAATCTCATATATGAAAATCCACTATTCTGGTATTATCACCATTGTTATTTTAACAAAATATTATTTTTGTTTTTATCATAACTCATTCGTTACTAGTGTGTTTATATCCCGACTCCTCATGAGCTTACTAACGCCTCTAAAATATTAAAAAATAGTATTTTGAACTTTCTAAACAATTTTCATATTTTTCAGATTTTCCAACAATTTTCAATAATTATTTCTATTTATAAAAACTATCATTTAATAACTTCAAAATAGAAATACTAACTTCACATACTTATATATCTTAAAAATATCATCAATATTAATCTTACATTATTATAATATTTTTTAGTAAATTTCATAATTTTCTACCATTCATGGAATCTTCTATGAATTTCCTCTATTTTTAAACTAACCATAAATAGCTTAAAAATACAATAAATATTTCTATTATTCAATAATTTTCCAAAACTGTCCAGAAATTATAAAATAATATTATAAAATTTTTCACCTAGTTTCATAATTTTTCATCATTCATAGAATATTCTATGAATTTCTTCTATTTTCAAACTAAATATAAATAGTTTAAAAAATATAATAATTACTTTTGCTTTCCAATAATTAACCAAAAATTTACAAAAATTCTAAGATGATATTATAAGCATTCTGTAAAAATATTTTTGCCCAAATAATTTTTTTGATAATTTAATTATAAATACCAATATTCAGAAATTTTAATAATTCATATTAATTAGCCCTTTTATCAGAAATTACAGATCTTATGTCATTTCTATGTAAAATTTAATTCTCTACAACTTTGTAGAAGAAAGGTTTTCCAAATTTTGACTCTAACATAGAGAGATATTCTTACCGAAAAATTCTGCTTGAAGATTCCGAACCAGTCACCTCACAAAATTCATAACAAATCATACGTTAATCTTTAACGGTTCAAAATTTGTAGACATGTACTCAACTTATATATGTATAACATATCCGAAAATTACAACGATCTAACGGTCGGATTAAAAATTATAACTATGCAATAGCGCTCAAGAACACTGATTTTTCGGACTATGAGTCCTTCGGACCAGTTTCACTCAAACTGTCACCACGAAAAATCCACAATGGATTTTTGGGTGATTCAAATCTCTACGTTTAGCTTACTTCCAGGGCTTTCGTTTGATATATGGCTCATCTCCTAACTAATTATGCACAAAGAGTTATGAATTTTACAAAATCAAGTACTAGACTAATTTTTTAAAAAATTTCCAAATTTCGTTTTTCATTTAATATCTCTCATTTGATTCATGTTTATGCAAGTTTAAATCATCCAATACATACATAAGTATGTACTCTTTACATAAAATCCATAAAACTTAAATCTAAGAATAAATCAAAGATTTTTAAACATACCTTTTTAATTTCCTTAAGTTTTTCCATTACACTCACTTGATTCTCTCACTAGCTTCTTGGATGGTTTAATGGATGAAGATGAGTATGGTGATCATGGAATGATTAAGGATGAAGAAGATATGAAATTGTGGGTTTACTCTTCTTCCTCCTCTTCCCCCTCTCTCTTTTATTTCTGATTTCCCGTGAGTTGAAATGGGTGAATATCCCATCTCTTTCTTTCTCCCTTTTTCCTTTTCTTTCCTTTTCTTCTTTTCTTCCACTTCCCCTTTTTCTATCTTACTCTCTCTCTTTTCTCTCTTCTCTATTCTCCCGTGAATTAATTATTTTGTTCCCTTCCTTTCCCTTTCTTTCTCCTTTTCTTTCTTTCTTTCTTTCTTCCTCTTTTTCTTTTACCTCCCCCACATGTTCCCCCCCCCTAATAATTCCCACTTCCTTCATCTCTTTTCTAATCAGATTCCTAGCCGCCCACATGGACTACCATTTAATAAATTATTTTATTTCCTCTTTTATTAACTCACTTATTCAATTAATTGCCCGTTTGATCAATTATTAATTTAGCATTTTAAAATTTTAGAATAATAATCATAAATTAAATTAGAATTTTATTTCATAAAAGTCGGGGTCTTACAAAATTGGTATAAGATTTTACTGTAAGACCCCAAATTTTATGAAATAAAATATTCAATTTTTCTTATAATTACTATTCAGTAAATGGTTAAATTGATAAAAGTTTAAAGTTATGGGTGAAATGTGAAATTTTTTCAAAATAAGCAAGTGGTTATAAAATAATCATTGTTGTCGGGGAATATTCGTTTGGTCATGGAATATTCTTGTTGTCGGGCAATATTCGTACGACGGCGCATCCATTTGTGGGCCCCATAACAGAATAACTGTCGGATGAAGAAAACGACAAATTTGAGTTTTTATAAATAACGGCGTAGTTATTACCGTTAACACTGTTGGAATACCCAGTGGTTAAAGTAAATTAATACGCGTTGTTGCACAGTAGCACACGGTATTGCACAGTATTTTTAAATTATTAATTCTTACGTAAAAATGCACTACTCAATAATTGTTACAGTAATTATTGTTCAATATTTTATTTTATTAATTCAATAATTGCTATGTTGATATTTTATATTATTGTTGTTCAATAATTGTCACTGCCCAGCATTTCCCATTATCAGATCAATAATTCATATTATTTGAATAATATTATTAGATAGTATTATTGGCAATATCTAGAAAGTTCTGTCAAGGAGAGGTTTGGTCACCTAATTACGCGCCAATAAGGAGAAATCCTTATCGAAAAGCCCCCTCTTTCTTGGGAACTGCCTGGTTGTCATTATTGTGATTCTCTAATATTATTTGTGAATAATTAATTATTGATCTATATGATAATGAAATATTTATTTGATGTGGATATAAATGATGGATTTATTTATGTGGTTATAAATGAAGGAATTAATGTTGAGTTATTTTATCAGTATTTTGTCAGATTGGAGGTATTAAAAGATCAAATCAGTATTCTTACAACTTTATTGTGTGAGTTATAATTTTTAATCTGACTGTTAGATCGTTGTGATTTTTGGATATGTTATACATATATAAGTTGAGTATATATTCACAAATTTTGAACCGTTAAAAATGAACGAATGATTTGTTATGAATTTTAAGATGTGACTGATTCGGAAATTAGGTTTATAAATAATTTTGGTGGAAAATTCTAGAAATGGGTGGGCCCCATTTGGTTGTTGGGAAATGTAAGACCCCAACTTTTATAAATAAAGATGAATTTTCTATAAATATCATTTTTGAATATTATGGATTTAATTTGATATAATGTTATAGTTGTGGGTAATATTTATAAATTTTGCAATGTACACAAGTTGTTATATAATATTCGATGGGTCGGAGAATATTCGTTTTAACAGGGAATATTTGTACAACGACACAATCATTGGTGGACCCCACAACAGAATTATTGTCGGATTGAGAAAACGACAAAAATTTTTATTAAAAATAACGGCGAAAGTTTTACCATTGATACTGTTGAACTACTCGGTAGTAAAAGTACAGTAATACGTGTGGTTGCATAGTAGCACACGGTATTAATTATTAATGCTTATGTGAGAAGTCACTCAGTTTGATTCAATTATTGTCAGTTAATAATATGAATTATTTAGCGATAATGACGTTTTGTTTTATTCGTATTATTAACGTAATAAAACAGAAACATCTTTTTATATAAAACAAAATACTTTATTAAAGTTATTCTATAAATAAAATATATTATATTTTATTTAAAAGATTTTTCTTTAAATATGGACCGTCAGATTAAAGTAATCAATCTGGACCATTCATAGATTAGTTACTATGCATTCTATTTTTCTATAAATAGCAGCTCATTCCTTCATTATTTCTTACGAATTCATTGAACTCTAGAGAAACTATAGAGAGAGAGAGAGAAGAAGAGTATTCTGCTACTTAACTACTTCCTTATTTCAGCTCTTCTTTAAAACGGTAAGGGGTGTTATTCTTTCTTATTCATGAAGAGAACTGTTGTTATTCTATTTCTTATTAGTCTGTTGGAATAACCTGTATACGCGGTGTACCCTATACTTGGTGACATTCTTCTATTATTCTGTTGGAACATCATGTCTGTGCGTTCTACGCTGGACCTGGTTCCGTCTTTATTATTATTCTGTTGGAACATCCTGTTTGTGCGTTCCACGCCGGACCTGGTTTCGTTTTTATTATTATTCTGTTGGAACATCCTGTCTGCGTGTTTTACACGGGACCTGGTTCCATTTTTATTATTATTCTGTTGGAACATCCTGTCTGTATTTTACACCGGACCTGGTTCCGTCTTGTTATTATTCTGTTGGAACATCCTGTCTGTGTGTTTTACACCGGACCTGGTTCCATTATTTATTATTCTGTCGGAATATCCTGTCTGTGCGTTTACGCCGGACCTGGTTCTATTATTTATTATTCTGTTGGAATAACCTGTGTGTGCGGTCTATCGCATGCATGGTGATTTCTTTTGTTATTCCATTCTTTATTATACTCAGTTGATTAAGTTTTTGACTTCTATACTCAATGAAATTAGTGGAATATCCTTGATAATTGCGGTTCATCCAGTATCTTTTCATGAAAATATTCTTCTAAGCATTCTTGAATTTTACTCCACAAAGCAGTATCGTGTTGACAATTTGGACGTTGTTAATTCTTGGATAAATTATTTCTTGAACTTGTTTTATTGAATTCTTATATCATTGTCATCATCCTCATGTTTATAAAATGTTAAAAGTCATCTGTGGCCTGTAGTGCATATATGGACTTGGTATGATTATGACCAGGGATTATTCGGTATAATCATGACCGTAATGTTATAAATGATGTGGTAAAAGTCCTCATTAGCCCGTAGTGCGTTGATGGACAGTTGTTGGCATGATTATGACCATTAATGAATACACGAATATCCTTGGCCACAGTGCAGGGGTGATTCGATGATGTGGATTATTTTATTAAGCTGAGTCCCAGCGATAACAGTGTTGAAAAACCTTTTAAATTATAAAAGATAGTAGAGTTTATTTTCTACTTGACTCTTTTAATGGATTGCTTGTTCCGCTGCAGTTAAACTTGATGTCTATTATATTTTATCAGTTTAACATTGTTGAAGGCTAATGATAATTTATTCTGCATTATCTTAGTCATAATATTTCTTACTGGGCTAGGTGAGCTCACCCTTTCTTTCACTGTTCTCTTCAGGAAATGAGAACGTAGCTGGGGCAAGTCGGGGAACGGAGTGATGGTTCGAATGATAGTATTATTTAGTAGTCCTCACTATTCTATGTAATAGTGTGTTAATAAATGTAATGAGGACTCCTTTTGAGTATGAATACTCTCTAGAAGATAATATTTATATTCAAACTCGCAGTTTATGTTTTGTCGTATTGTACACGACAGTTGTATTAGTAAGTTGTATTTGTATTCTGTACTTTGTATCTGACGACCCAAGATGGGTGATGTATACCTAATTTTGGGGGCGTCACGGTTGGTATCAGAGCTTAGGGATATGATCCCTGGCTAAGATGTGAGAATAGAACTAGGAGGGGAGAGACGGGGAATTCCTTCGCTAGTATGACCTACCTAAGTTTATTTACATGGTATTTAATTGGTCGGTCATAATATAAGGATAATATATGACATATCAATTAACTTTTATTTTGTGGCAGTATCTGAAAATGGCATCTGAGAATGTTAAGAATAGCAATGGAGCACAGGCGACTATTGATTCACCACATATCAATAATCAGGATAATGTGCATCAGGAAGGTGACAATCCTCATGCAAACAACAACACTGACCAGATGATGAATGATGGAATGTTCAGAAACTTTATGCAGTTCATGCAACAACAGGCGAGAGCGGCTCCTGTCCATAATATAGGTGGAAACACTAAAAACTCTTGGACGGTCACCGCTAAACAGTTCAAGGAGCTGGGACCACCATAGTTTAAGGGAGAGCCAAAATCACTTATAGCGGAAACATGGATAAAGCAGATTACCAAGATATTTGATGCCTTGGGATGCTCCGAGGACAAAAGGTTCCCTTTGCCGCCTTTATGTTGCGAGGAGAGGCAGATTACTGGTGGGAATCGATTAAGCGTACTCAACCTGCCGCACTGAAGATGTCTTGGGAGAAGTTCCAAGAGCTGTTCAATGACAAATACTTTCCCGAAAGTATTCGTCACATGAAGGAGGTGGAGTTCATCAAATTGGAGCAGAATAATATGACCGTGTCGCAGTATGAGACTAAATTTGCTGAGTTGTCCCGATTTGCGTCCCACTTAGTGGATAATGAAGAGCGAATGACGCAAATGTTTTTTCGAGGTTTGAAACCTGAGATACGTCAACATCTTATTTCTCATAAACTGTGTTTGTATTCAGATGTTGTGAATAGGGCTGAGTTAGTGGAGCGCGATAACGAGTCAACGCAACCAAAAGAGAGCAGTCGGCAAAATGATAATACCAGTGAGAGCAGTCATCGAAGCGGTGACAACAAGCATGGAGGGAATCAACAGGCCAGAAATGGTAACCACTTCGGTGGTAATCATGGCCAAAACAATAAGAATGGTCGTTTCAAGAAGAGGAGATTCAACAATGATGGAAAGACGTCAGTACCAGCACCCGTTGTTAAGGAAGGAGAACGACCACCTATCATATGTTTCAAATGCGGAGGGGAGGGAAACATCAGTCCAAACTGCGCGATGCCTTCTAAAGCATGTTATAATTGTGGAAGAGAAGGTCATTTGGCTCGATTTTGTCGTTTACCAAAAACAAGTTCAGCCAAGATGGAGACACCAAAGGCCATCCCAGAAAAGTTAAAACCGGTAGTGCAAGGGAGAGCGTTTGTTGTGACCTCCCAAAAAGCAAGGAACCCGAATGAGGTCATCACGGGTAAGCTTATCATAAACTCTAACGAAGTGTATACTTTATTTGATACCGGTTCTACCCATTCTTTTATTTCTCCTACTTGCGCTCATCGATTAAATTTGACTCCGGAGAAATTAGACTTTGATTTATCTGTTGAAACTCCATTGGGAGAAACCTTCATTACATCCACGGTTTATAAGTTTTGTTTGGTTCAAGTTGATACTCACACATTACCTGTCGATCTAATTTCATTAAAAATACTTGCATTTGACATGATTCTAGGGAATAATTGGTTAACTACTCATCATGCAAAAATTGATTGTTTTCGTAAGGTTGTTAGCTTTCATATTCCTAATCGACCTATTATGCGAATTCAAGCAACCAAACCATTAAAATCAATCGCTGTCATCTCAAACCATAAAGCTATTCGTTTATTGAAAAACGGATGCCAAGCTTTTCTTAGCTCATGTCACGGATCTAAACAAAAATACGTCAATTTTGAATGATATTTCTATTGTTAATAAATTCTCTGACGTATTCCCAGAAGAACTTCCTGGCCTACCCCCAGAGCGTGAAATTGAATTTTGTATCGACCTTGAACCCGGTACAAAACCCATTTCCAAAGCCCCATATCGAATGGCTCCTATTGAACTTCAGGAGTTAAAGATCCAACTGCAGGAATTGTTAGACATTGGCTTTATTCGTCCTAGTACTTCTCCTTGGTGTACTCCTGTGCTATTCGTGAAGAAGAAAGATAGAAGTATGCGACTTTGTATTGATTATCGGGAGTTGAATCATGTCACCATCAAAAATAGGTACCCATTGCCACGTATTGATGACCTGTTTGACCAGTTGCAAGGAGCACAATTCTTTTCAAAGATCGATCTTCGTTCTGGATATCATCAGCTGAAGGTTAGAACTGAGGATATTTCAAAGACGGCTTTCAGAACTCGGTACGGGCATTATGAATTCCTAGTCATGTCCTTTGGATTGACTAATGCTCCTGCTGCCTTCATGGATATGATGAACCGGGTATTTAAGGAATATTTGGATCACTTTGTGGTCGTCTTTATTGATGACATCCTTATTTATTCCAAAAGCCGTGAAGATCATGAGCAACACTTGAGGCTGGTACTCCAAAAGCTTCGTGAATACAAGCTTTATGCCAAGTTGAAGAAATTCGAGTTCTGGCTGGAGGAGGTAGCATTCCTTGGGCACGTAGTATCAAGTCGTGGAATATCGGTTGACCCGACAAAGATTGAAGCTATTCAAAGCTGGGAGCAACCTAAATCAGTGACCGAAGTACGTAGCTTTCTTGGTTTAGCTGGTTATTATCGGAGATTCGTGGAAGGATTTTCTCGAATCGCTACTCCATTAACTCAGCTGACTCAGAAAGATACAAAGTTCGGTTGGAGCGAAGAATGTGAGCAGAGTTTTCAAGAACTCAAGAGGAGACTCATTTCAGCACCTATTCTAACAATACCATCTAGCTCGGAGGGATTTGTCATCTACAGTGATGCTTCGAGCAAAGGGTTGGGATGCGTTCTCATGCAACATGGAAAATTCATAGCCTATGCATCAAGATAACTCAAGGAATATGAGAGGAATTATCCTACTCATGATCTAGAGTTGGCAGTTGTTGTCTTTGTACTTAAAATTTGGAGGCATTACTTGTATGGGGAGAAGGTAGAGATCTTTACGGATCATAAAAGCCTCAAATATTTCTTCACTCAAAAGGAACTCAACATGCGACAATGACGTTGGCTTGAACTGTTGAAAGATTATGATCATACCATTCAATACCATCTTGGAAAAGCGAACGTGGTAGCTGACGCATTGAGTAGAAGATCATATGCAAGTACGAGTGCGATATTGTCAACACAATGGTCCATTTTGTGTGACTTGCAAAGGATGGAGATAGAGTTAAAGACTCCAGGGACCCATGTGATGATGGCGAATATACGAGTAGAACCAACTTTAATTGATAAAGTTAAAGCTGCTCAAGCTACAGACCTGGAGCTGATGCGTATGAGGAAGAAAGTGCAAGAAGGTGCTATGCGGGAAGCAAGAATCGATGAAGAAGGAATACTTCGAGTCAACTCCAGGCTTTATTTTCCTAACGACCCTGATTTAAAGTATGAAATTATGATGGAGGCGCACAACACACCATTTGCAATCCATCCTGGAAGTACCAAAATATATCATGATCTTCGTCATACATTTTGGTGGAGCAATATGAAGAGAGAGATAGCGTTGTTTATCTCAAGGTGTCTAACTTGTCAACGAGTCAAAGCGGAGCATCAAGTACCAAAAGGTCCATTGCAACCACTTGAAATTCCAGAATGGAAGTGGGAGCACATTACCATGGATTTCGTTACCGGTCTTCCTAAGGTTTCTCAAGGTATAAATGCGATTTGGGTCATTGTTGATAGATTGACCAAGTCTGCTCATTTCTTACCGATACGAGAAACTTATAGACTTGAACGTCTTGCTCGTATATACATGAACGAGATTGTAAGACTGCATGGTATGCCAGTATCCATAGTTTCTGAACGAGACCCAAGATTCACTTCACGATTTTGGGTTAGCTTACAAAAAGCTATGGGTGCGGATTTACGATTTAGTTCGGCATATCATCCTCAGACGGACGGACAATCAGAGAGGACTATTCAAACTCTGGAAGATTTATTAAGACTTTGTGTCCTTGACTTCAAGGGAAGTTGGGATAAGTTCTTATCATTGGTGGAGTTTTCCTATAACAACAGTTATCAAGCAAGTATTGGCATGGCTCCATTCGAAGCATTGTATGGAAGAAACTGTCGTTCTCTAGTATGCTGGGATGAGATGGGTGAAGCAACGTTGTTGGGACCGGAGTTGGTACGTATGACTACAGAAAAGATTCAAAAGATCCGACAACGTATAAAAACCTCACAAGATCGACAAAAGAGTTATGCTGATCTTCATCGAAAGGACGTGGAATTTGATATAGGAGATCATGTGTTCTTACGTGTTGCTCCATGGAAAGGAATTACGAGATTTAGAAAAAGAGAAAAGCTCAATCCTCGATTCATCGGTCCATTTTTAATCCTCGATCGAGTAGGAACTGTGGCTTATAGACTCGCTTTACCACCAAGTATGTCTCGTGTTCATAACGTTTTTCACATATCTATGTTACGCAAATATGTGGAAGACCCGAACCACATTATTGAGTTAGAACCGAACGAAATAGCAGAAGATTTAACGTATGAAGAAGTTCCTGTTCACATCTTGGATAAGAAGGAACATATTCTACGCTCCAAGGTTATATCTCAAGTCAAAGTTTTGTGAAAAAACCACGATGTTGAGGAAATAACTTGGGAGTTAGAATCTGAAATGAAATCAATGTATCCTTACCTCTTCGACATACCAGGTACGTACCCTAATTTCGAGGGCGAAATTTCATAAGAAGGGGAGGTTGTAAGACCCCAACTTTTATAAATAAAGATGAATTTTCTATAAATATCATTTTTGAATATTATGGAGTTAATTTGATATAATGTTATAGTTGTGGGTAATATTTATAAATTTTGCAACGTACGCAAGTTGTTATATAATATTCGATGGGTCGGAGAATATTCGTTTTAACAGGGAATATTCGTACAATGGCACAATCAGTGGTGGACCCCACAACGGAATTATTGTCGGATTGAGAAAACGATAAAAATATTTTATTAAAAATAACGGCGGAAGTTTTACCATTGATATTGTTGAACTACTCGGTAGTAAAAGTACAGTAATACGTGTGGTTGCATAGTAGCACACGATATTGATTATTAATGCTTATGTGAGAAGTCACTCAGTTTAATTTAATTATTGTCAGTTAATAATATGAATTATTTAGCGATAATGACGTTTTGTTTTATTCGTATTATTAACGTAATAAAACAGAAACATCTTTTTATATAAAACAAAATACTTTATTAAAGTTATTCTATAAATAGAATATATTATATTTTATTTAAAAGATTTTTCTTTAAATATGGACCGTCAGATTAAAGTAATCAATCTGGACCGTTCATGGATTAGTTACTATGCATTCTATTTTTCTATAAATAGCAGCTCATTCCTTCATTATTTCTTACGAATTCACTGAACTCTAGAGAGAGAAACTATAGAGAGAGAGAAGAAGAGTATTTTGCTACTTAACTACTTCCTTATTTCAGCTCTTCTTTAAAACGGTAAGGGGTGTTATTCTTTCTTATTCATGAAGAGAACTGTTGTTATTCTATTTCTTATTATTCTGTTGGAATAACCTGTATACGCGGTCTACCCTATACTTGGTGACATTCTTCTATTATTCTGTTGGAACATCATGTATGTGCGTTCTACGCTGGACCTGGTTCTGTCTTTATTATTATTCTGTTGGAACATCCTGTTTGTGCGTTCTACGCCGGACCTGGTTCCGTTTTTATTATTATTCTGTTGGAACATCCTGTCTGTGTGTTTTACACCGGTCCTGGTTCCGTTTTTATTATTATTCTGTTAGAACATCCTGTCTGTGTGTTTTACACCGGACCTGGTTTCGTCTTGTTATTATTCTATTGGAACATCCTGTCTGTGTGTTTTACACCGGACCTGGTTCCATTATTTATTATTCTGTCGGAATATCCTGTCTGTGCGTTTACGCCGGACCTGGTTCTATTATTTATTATTCTGTTGGAATAACCTGTCTGTGCGGTCTATCGCATGCATTGTGATTTCTTTTGTTATTCCATTCTTTATTATACTCAGTTGATTAAGTTTTGATTTCTATACTCCATGAAATTAGTGGAATATCCTTGATAATTGCGGTTCATCCAGTATCTTTTCATGAAAATATTCTTCTAAGCATTCTTGAATTTTACTCCACAAAGCAGTATCATGTTGACAATTTGGACGTTGTTAATTCTTGGATAAATTATTTCTTGAACTTGTTTTATTGAATTCTTATATCATTGTCATCATCCTCATGTTTATAAAATGTTAAAAGTCATCTGTGGCCTGTAGTGCATATATGGACTTGGTATGATTATGACCAGGGATTATTCGGTATAATCATGACCGTAATGTTATAAAAAATGTGGTAAAAGTCCTCATTAGCCCGTAGTGCGTTGATGGACAGTTGTTGGCATGATCATGACCATTAATGAATACACGAATATCCTTGGCCGCAGTGCAGGGGTGATTCGATGATGTGGATTATTTTATTAAGCTGAGTCCCAGCGATAACAGTGTTGAAAAACCTTTTAAATTATAAAAGATAGTAGAGTTTATTTTCTACTTGACTCTTTTAATGGATTGCTTGTTCCGCTGCAGTTAAACTTGATGTCTATTATATTTTATCAGTTTAACATTGTTGAAGGCTAATGATAATTTATTCTGCATTATCTTAGTCATAATATTTCTTACTGGGCTAGGTGAGCTCACCCTTTCTTTCACTGTTCTCTTCAGGAAATGAGAACGTAGCTGGGGCAAGTCGGGGAACGGAGTGATGGTTCGAATGATAGTATTATTTAGTAGTCCTCACTATTCTATGTAATAGTGTGTTAATAAATGTAATGAGGACTCCTTTTGAGTATGAATACTCTCTAGAAGATAATATTTATATTCAAACTCGCAGTTTATGTTTTGTCGTATTGTACACGACAGTTGTATTAGTAAGTTGTATTTGTATTCTGTACTTTGTATCTGACGACCCAAGATGGGTGATGTATACCTAATTTTGGGGGCGTCACAGGAAAGATTGCTGATTTTTGGTGGGTGGAATAGTAGCAGGTAAAGCCATCAGGTAGCAGGTCAAGTCTGCTTCGGTGTGCTAATATTTTCCTATAAATAGAGGGCTAAGTTAGAATTGAAAATCACACCAGAATTCATAAGTTTTTTTCTCTTTTTCTCTCTAGATTATCGAGTGTATTTTGAAAGTATTTAGATACTTGGTGAGTTGCTATTCATCAGTGCAAGTTTCTTCAGCGTCATATCCAATATCAAGTCAGAAGTGCTGCTCTTTTGAGGTAAGGGATAGTAAGGGATTTAAGGGTTGTTATGTTTTTCAGTTTCGTAATTTTTCTGACCTTCAAAAATTCTGAAAAAATTTGAAATGATAATTTGATGATTTTTCTTGATTGTGTCCAAAAATGGCGATTTTTGGATGTATAGATTATGAGTTGTGAATTTTATGAGAAAAAACTATTTTAAAAGTAACCACTTATAACTCATTGTGGTTAACTCCAAAATTGGTAAATTTTTTATTGAGAGTACATGTATATGATAGAAGTATACACTGTAAATTTCTGAATTTTTGGATAAAAGTATAATTTTTAATAAGTATCTAAATATTCGGCTGTTTTGGCCATATGAAAAATAGTAAATAATTTTTAAAAATTCTGAAAAAAATATATGTTCAATATGAGACTATATTCTACTAAATCTCATAAAAGAAAATTTGTTTGTACTGATTTGGTATTTTTTATGAAAATGGACTAGTTACGAGTAAATGAATTAAATGTGTTATGTGAAGTAAGAAAATTGGAAAATAGGATTTTATGGCTTGAGAATCCTATATGAGGTATATGCAAATTTTTTATGAGGGTTTTGGTTATTGGCGATGAGATCTTATGAGTTTGAAATTTTAGGATGATTAAATGCATTATTTAGTAAAGTGTAAACAATTAAAATAAATTGTTTATAAGTTTAAGAAATGTTATTTCAATATCATTATACCGAAATATTGGTATGAATTTTATTGTGAAATTTCTACCTTTTTGTGTCAGGTTTACTATTCATGAATTACTATTCACGAAGTTACTATTTATGGGTTACTATTCACGAGTTACTATTCATGACAAAATTAGTTTCTTTTTCTAACCAAATTATAGTTGATTTATGAATATTACTCTTGAGATTAAATCTAGATGTTTTGATTATATTGATTTTACTATTATATATAACATTTTTATAACCCTAATGATGATATTTCTCTTTGACTTGAGTGTAAAGATGGGTAGATTTTTTGTATGATCATGACTATGGGTTCCCTTTGGCCAGTAGTGCAAAGTTGAATTGTTGACTGGTATGATCATGTCCATTGAATTTATAATTGAATATCTTTAGCTTAAGTGCAAATGTGAAATGATCAACATGGTTATAATTATTGTTTATATAAATTCTGAAATGACTATATATTTCTTTGAGATATTAATATATTTGGCATGTAGTGCAAATATGAACTGTTGATGAATATATTTGGCCTGTAGTGAAAATATTAACTGTTGGGAAATATCTTTGGCCTGTAGTGCAAAGATGAATTGTTGATGAATATCTTTGGCCCGTAGTGCAAAGATGACTTGTTGTTGAATATCTTTGGCATGTAGTGCAAAGATGGTCTGTTGATGAATATCTTTGGCCGTAGTGCAAAGATAAAATTGTTAGTATAATTATAAACAGGAACTGTGATTTGGTATAACCATGATTTTTGATGTTTCAGGTAAAAACATGTGATGAAAATTATCTTCGTCTTGGATGCGAAGAGGAATTTAAAATTACAATTATGATTATGAGTTATTCATATAATTGTGAAAATGAACTGCTGATTAATGTTACAGGGATAAAACATTGTTGGTGGACTTTAAATGTGGAGAAGATAATAGACTTTATGGTCTATTTCACTCTTCTAATGGATTGCTCGTTCCGCTGCAACTATGGTTGAAAAATTTTATCATCTACCATATGTTCTAAATCTCTTATTTATTACTGTTGAAGGATATTGATAACCTATTTATCTTTAGTCATGATATTCTTTACTGAGCTAGTTGTGCTCACCCTTCTGTTTCAAAATTTCTTTCAGGTAATACGAGTGTAGCTAGGTCGAGCGGGGGTAACAGGGAAATAGAACGGTGGTCATCATTTAGTAGTTATATTTGATGAATCCAATAGGGTGAGGCGAACCCAACGTTGGAAAGGTGTTTTGCCACTATCATACAAGATGTCTAATGTCATATAACCTCGTGTCATTATAAGACAGGGTTGTGCACATCCACTTGTTGAGTATATTTATGAGCACTACCTATATAATCATGGTGTTTGTTTGAATTATAATTCACGATTAAAGACAGTGGAGATAATGATATGTCAAGAAGAGACTCACCATTAGAAAGAATATGATAGTAATCTTCTTGTTTTTCTTTGGGGTCTATTAGGTCAACCAAGGATAATTATGTGGACATATGATATCTATCATAACATGGAAGCATGGCCTCCCATGTACGAATGTTTCCTTGAGCACTTCCAAAAGATTCTAATTTCTAAAATAGTTTTTGACTATACCTTTATGTAGGTATCATTGTGAGGTGCTATCCACTGATGAGATATTTGTCACATTACGGTTGGGACACGAGTCACAGTTGGTATATATTTGTATCCAAACTCACAGCATATGTGTTGTTGTATTTTGTACGACAATTGTTGTAATAAAGTTGTAGTTATTTTCTGTACCATGTATTTGGCGACTCAGAATATGTTGGGTGAAATGGACTTATTTTGGGGTTGTCACATTTTGTATCAGAGCTTAGGATATGATCTTTGGCGGAGATCAGAAAATATAACTAGGAGGGGAGAGATGTGTAAATCTTTCGCTAGTGTGTCCTACCTAAGCTTATTTGTTGGTCAGTCATAATATCGGAATATTATGTGATATGTTAATTTGTTTAAGTAACCCTTGTTTTATGGCAGTATTTGAGAATGGCTGCTGAGAATGTTAACAATGGAGTGAATGAGACCGTGGGGATACCTCTAATCACCAACCAGGATAATGTGATGTCAGACGAAGAAGGAATTACAGAAATCCATATGGTGAGTGAAGAATTGATAGTTGCACCCGAGATGGTCGTAGAGGTAATAGTTGAGAGTGAGGAAGAAGAGGAAGAAGAGGTACCTTAGGAGAATTTATTAGAGGTATTATATGATTAAAATGTAGAATTGCAAAATCGTATTCATGAGTTACAAGAGCAGGCTGAAGAACGACATGCGGTCGTGGAGCAAAAGGATGCAACAATTCAAGCTTGTGCTACCCGATATGTGATGCTTGAACAGAAGCATTCTTTGGTAGAGTATAAGATGATAAAGTTGGAATCTGAGCTGAAAGAAGAAAAAACTGAACGAGTAAGAGTGAGTGATGCATGGGGAAAAGCCGCACGCCGCATTGATATTGTTGAAAAAGATGTCCGATCTAAGAAGGCAAAAATAGATGATATGTATTTCTCTTTTTTGACAGCAATTGGGAACCCAACATCGATTTTTAAATTACCCTGTACAGAGCGGTCAACCTTAATTCGATATGGATCAAAGGTGAAATGATCAACATGGTTATAATTATTGTTTATATAAATTCTGAAATGATTATATATTTCTTTGAGATATTAATATATTTGGCATGTAGTGCAAATATGAACTGTTGATGAATATATTTGGCCTGTAGTGCAAATATGAACTGTTGAGGAATATCTTTGGCCTGTAGTGCAAAGATGAATTGTTGATGAATATCTTTGGCCCGTAGTGCAAAGATGACCTGCTGTTGAATATCTTTGGCCTGTAGTGCAAAGATGGTTTGTTGATGAATATCTTTGGCCGTAGTGCAAAGATGAAATTATTAGTATGATTATAAACAGGAACTGTGATTTGGTATAACCATGATCTTTGATGTTTCAGGTAAAAACATGTGATAAAAATTATCTTCATCCTGGATTCGAAGAAGAATTTAGAATTACAATTATGATTATGAGTTATTTATATAATTGTGGAAAGGAACTGTTGATTAATGTTACAGGGATAAAACATTCTTGGTGGAAGTTTAATGTGTAGAAGATAATAGACTTTATGGTCTATTTGACTCTTCTAATGGATTGCTCGTTCCGCTGCAACTATGGTTAAAATTTTTTATCATCTACCATATGTTCTAAACCTCTGATTTATTACTGTTGAAGGCTATTGATAATTTATTTATCTTTAGTCATGATATTCTTTACTGAGCTAGTTGTGCTCACCCTTCTGTTTCAAAATTCCTTTCAGGTAATACGAGTGTAGCTGGGTCGACCGGGGGTAACAGGGGAATAGAACGGTGGTCATCATTTAGTAGTTATATTTGATGAATCCAATAGGGTGAGGCGAACCCAATGTTAGAAAGGTTTTTTGCCACTATCATACAAGATGTCAATAGGGTGAGGCGAACCCAATATTAGAAAGGTGTTTTGCCACTATCATACAAGATGTCTAATGTCATACAACCTCGTGTCATTATAAAACAGGATTGTGCACATCCACTTGCTGAGTATATTTACGAGCACTACCTATATAATCTTGGTGTTTGTTTGAAGTATAATTTACGATTAAAGACAGTGGAGATAATGATATGTCAAGAGAAGACTCACCATTGGAAAGAATATGATAGTAATCTTCTTGTTTTTCTTTGGGGTCTATTAGGTCAACCAAGGATAATTATGTGGACATATGATATCTATCATAACATGGAAGCATGGCCTCCCATGTACGAATGTTTCCTTGAGCACTTCCAAAAGATTCTAATTTCTAAAATAGTTTTTGACTATACCTTTATGTAGGTATCATTGTGAGGTGCTATCCACTGATGAGATATTTGTCACATTACGGTTGGGACACGAGTCACAGTTGGTATATATTTGTATCCAAACTCACAGCATATGTGTTGTTGTATTTGGACGACAATTATTGTAATAAAGTTGTAGTTATTTTCTGTACCATGTATTTGGCGACTTAGAATAGGTTGGGTGAAATGGACCTATTTTGGGGTTGTCACATTTGGTATCAGAGCTTAGGGATATGATCTCTGGCGGAGATCGGGAAATATAACTAGGAGGGGAGAGATGAGTAAATCCTTCGCTAGTGTGTCCTACCTAAGCTTATTTGTTGGTCAGTCATAATATCAGGATATTATGTGATATGTTAATTTGTTTAATTAACCCTTGTTTTATGGCAGTATTTGAGAATGGCTGCTGAGAATGTTAACAATGGAGTGAATGAGACCGTGGGGATACCTCTAATCACCAACTAGGATAATGTGATGTCAGGCGAAGAAGAAATTAGAGAAATCTATGTGGTGAGTGAAGAATTGATAGTTGCACCCGAGATGGCCGTAGAGGTAACAGCTGAGAGTGAGGAAGAATAGGAAGAAGAGGTACCTGAGGAGAATTTATTAGAGGTATTATATGATCAAAATGTAGAATTGCAAAATCGTATTCATGAGTTAGAAGAGCAGGCTGAAGAACGACAAGCGGTCGTGGAGCAAAAAGATGCAACAATTCAAGCTTGTGTTACCCGATATATGATGCTTGAACAGAAGCATTCTTTGGCAGAGTATAAGATGATAAAGCTGGAATCTGAGCTGAAAGAAGAAAAAACTGAACAAGTAAGAGTGAGTGATGCATGGGGAAAAGCCGCACGACGCATTGATATTGTTAAAAGAGATGTCTGATCTAAGAAGGCTAAAATAGATGATATGTATTTATCTTTTTGGACAGCAATTGGGAGAACCCAACATCGAGTTTTAAATTACCCTGTACAGAGCGGTCAACCTTAATTCGATATGGATCGAAGGTTGATGATTCAGATCATGAATCAGGAGTACGACGAAGCAGTTGAGGGAGGAATATGCCCTATAGAAAAGTATATTTCAACGGTAGTGATGACGCCAAATGCTGCCCCAAACAAGATAAAGCCGTGTAGTTCAAGGGAGAGCGGTTGTCATGTCTTCCCAACAAGTGAGGAACCCAAATAAAGTTATCACGGGAGATGAGCAATGGAGAAATCATGGTGACCGGGGAGATAGAATCTGGAATGAAAGCAAGGAATTCTCAACTTTTTAAAATACCAGGTACGTAAATTTCGGGGATAAAATTTCATAAGGAGGGGAGATTGTAAGACCCCGAATTTTATGAAATAAAATATTCAATTTTTCTTATAATTACTATTCAGTAAATGTTTAAATTGATAAAAGTTTAAAGTTATGGGTGAAATGTGAATTTTTTTCAAAATAAGCATGTGGTTATAAAATAATCATTATTGTCGGAGAATATTCGTTTGGTCGTTGAATATTCTTATTGTCGGGGAATATTCGTACGACGGCGCAGCCATTTGTGGGCCCCATAACAGAATAACTGTCGGACGAATAAAATGACAAATTTGAGTTTTTATAAATAATGACGTAGTTGTTACCGTTAACACTGTTAGAATACCCAATGGTTAAAGTAAATTAATACTCGTTGTTGCACAGTAGCACACGGTATTGCACAATATTTTTGAATTATTAATTCTTACGTAAGAAGGCACTACTCAATAATTGTTACAGTAATTACTGTTCAATATTTTATTTTATTGATTCAATAATTGCTACGTTAATATTTTATATTATTGTTGTTCAATAATTGTCACTGCACAGTATTTTCCATTATCAGATCAATAATCCATATTATTTGAATAATATTATTAGATAGCATTATTGGTAATGTCTAGAAAGTTCTGTCAAGGAGAGGTTTGATCACTTAATTGCGCGTCAGTAAGGAGAAATCCTTATCGAAAAGCCCCCTCTTTCCTGAGAACTGCATGGTTGTTATTATTGTGATTCTGTAATATTATTTGTGAATATTTAATTATTGATCTATATGATAAAGAAATATTTATTTGATGTGGATATAAATGATAGATTTATTTATGTGGTTATAAATAAAAGAATTAATGTTGAGGTATTTTATCAGTATTTTGTCGGATTGGAGGTATTAAAAGATCAAATCAATGTTCTTACAGCTTTATTGTGTGAGTTATAATTTTTAATCTGACTGTTGGATCGTTGTGATTTTTGGATATGTTATACATATATAAGTTGAGTATATGTTCACAAATTTTGAACCGTTAAAAATGAACGAATAATTTGTTATGAATTTTAAGAGGTGACTGATTCAGAAATTAGGCTTATAAATAATTTTGGTAGAAAATTCTAGAAATAGGTGGGCCCCATTTGGTTGTTGGGGAAGATAACTAATTTTTTGTGGGTGAAATAGTAGCAGGTAAAGCCATCAGGTAGTAGGTCAAGTCTGCTTCGACGTGCTAACATTTTTCTATAAATAGAGGGCTAAGTTAGAATTGAAAATCACACCAGAATTCATAAGTTTTCTCTCTTTTTCTCTCTAGATTATCGAGTATATTTTGAAAGTATTTAGATATTTGGTGAATTAATATTCATCAGTGCAAGTTTCTTTCAGCGTCATATTCGACATCCAGTCAGAAGTGCTGCTCTTTTGAGGTAAGGGATAGTAAGAGATTTTAAGGGTTGTTATGTTTTTCAGTTTCGTAATTTTTTTGACCTTCAAAAATTTTGAAAAAATTTGAAATGTTAATTTTATGATTTTTATTGATTGTGTCCAAAAATGGCAATTTTTGGATGTATGGATTAAGAGTTGTGAATTTTATGAGAAAATATTATTTTAAAAGTAACCGTTAATAACTCCTTGTGGTTAACTCCAAAATTGGTAAAAATTTTATTGAGAGTACATGTATATGATAGACGTATACTCTGTAAATTTCGAAATTTTTGGATAAAAGTATAATTTTTGATAAATATCTAAATATTCGGCTGTTTTTGTCATATGAAAAATAGTAAATGATTTTTAAAAATTCTGAAAAAAAATATATGTTCAATATGAGACTATATTCTACTAAATCTCATAAAAGAAAATTTATTTGTACTGATTTGGTATTTTTCATGAAAATGGACTAGTTATGAGTAAATGAATTAAATATGTTATGTGAAGTAAGAAAATTGAAAAATAGGATTTTATGGCTTGAGAATCCTATATGAGGTATGTGCAGATTTTTTATGAGGGTTTTGGTTATTGGCGATGAGATCTTATGAGTTTGAAATTTTAGGATGATTAAATGCATTATTTAGTTAAGTGTAAACAATTAAAATAAATTGTTTATAAGTTTAAGAAATATTATTTCAATATCATTATACCGAAATATTGGTATAGATTTTATTGTGGAATTTCTACCTTTTTGTGTCAGATTTACTATTCATGAGTTACTATTCACGAAGTTACTATTTATGGGTTACTATTCACGAGTTACTATTCATGACAAAATTAGTTTCTTTTTCTAAACAAATTATAGTTGATTTATGAATATTACTCTTGAGATTAAATCCAGATGTTTTGATTATATTGATTTTACTATTATATATAACATTTTTATAACCCTAATGATGATATTTCTCTTTGACTTGAGTGTAAAGATGGGTAGATTTTTTGTATGATCATGACTATGGGTTCCCTTTGGCCAGTAGTGCAAAGTTAAATTGTTGGCTGGTATGATCATGACCATTGAATTTATAATTGAATATCTTTAGCTTAAGTGCAAAGGTGGAATGATCAACATGGTTATAATTATTATTTATATAAATTCTGAAATGATTATATATTTCTTTGAGATATTAATATATTTGGCATGTAGTGCAAATATGAACTGTTGATGAATATATTTGACATGTAGTGTAAATATGAACTGTTGAGGAATATTTTTGGCATGTAGTGCAAAGATGAATTATTGATGAATATCTTCGGCCCGTAGTGCAAAGATGACCTGTTATTGAATATCTTTGGTCTGTAGTGCAAAGATGGTCTATTGATAAATATCTTTGGTCGTAGTGCAAAGATGAAATTGTTAGTATGATTTTAAACAGGAACTGTGGTTTGGTATAACCATGATCAATGTTTCAGGTAAAAACATGTGATGAAAATTATCATCGTTCTGGATGCGAAGAGGAATTTAGAATTACAATTATGATTATGAGTTATTCATATAATTTTGGAAAGGAACTGTTGATTAATGTTACATAGATAAAACATTGTTGGTGGACTTTTAATGTGGAGAAGATAATAGACTTTATGGTCTATTTGACTCTTCTAATGGATTGCTCGTTCCGCTGCAACTATGGTTAAAAAATTTTATCATCTACCATATGTTCTAAATCTCTGATTTATTACTGTTGAATGCTATTGATAATTTATTTATCTTTAGTCATGATATTCTTTACTGAGCTAGTTGTGCTCACCCTTCTGTTTCAAAATTCCTTTCAGGAAATACGAGTGTAGCTGGGTCGAGCGGGGGTAACAAGGAAATAGAACGGTGGTCATCATTTAGTAGTTATATTTGATGAATCCAATAGGGTGAGGCGAACCCAACGTTGGAATGGTGTTTTGCCACTATCATACAAGATGTCTAATGTCATACAACCTCGTGTCATTATAAGATAGGGTTGTGCACATCCACTTGCTGAGTATATTTACGAGCACTAGCTATATAATCTTGGTGTTTGTTTGAAGTATAATTCGCGATTAAAGACAGTGGAGATAATGATTTGTCAAGAGAAGACTCACCATTGGAAAGAATATGATAGTAATCTTCTTGTTTTTCTTTGGGGTCTATTAGGTCAACCAAGGATAATTATGTGGACATATGATATCTATCATAACGTGGAAGCATGGCCTCCCATGTACGAAGGTTTCCTTGAGCACTTTCCAAAGATTCTAATTTATAAAACTGTTTTTGACTATACCTTTATGTAGGTATCATTGTGAGGTGCTGTCCACTGATGGGACATTTGTCACATTACGGTTGGGACACGAGTCACAGTTGGTATATATTTGTATCCAAACTCACAGCATATGTGTTGTTGTATTTTGTACGACAATTGTTGTAATAAAGTTGTAGTTATTTTCTGTAGCATGTATTTGGCGACTCAGAATAGGTTGGGTGAAATGGACCTATTTTAGGGTTGTCACATGTACTGTATTTTGTACATGTGTAGGGATTATGTAACTAAATATTGGTATTATATGCATGCCATGATCGTGGTTGATATATGTGTTTGTTTATTATCATTCTAAAATTTTGATGCCATGAACAGTACGTATCTTGTTGGTGTTATATTTGTTATTCCCGACAGAATTCTGTTAGATTTATTCAAATACAAAATTAGTGGGCCCTAAAACAAATAAAATTTAATAATAAATCAGAATAATATATATAAATTGAATAAATCTATATAAAATAACTTAAAACATATTTAATAAATAAATAAAATAAAAACAAATTAATTATATTTAATTAATTAATATAATATCTTTTAAATAATTAAAAGAAAAATGAATTATATTTAAAAATGAATAATAAATCAGAATAAACCAATTAAATTGAATAAATTAAATTAAATTTAATAAAAGAAATTTAAAAAATTATATAATATAATATAATACAAAATAAACTAAGTAGCACTTATTTAGTTTTTTAAATTAATGAAAATAAGATCAAAACAAAATAAATAATATAACATAATAAAAAATAAATCAATATTTTAGTAAATAAAACTAAATAAAATAAATTAAATCAGAGCTAATAAATAAATAAAATAAAATAAATTATATTTAGATAATTAATATAATAAAGTATAATATAATAAAAATGAAAATGAATAATAAATCAAAATAAACCAATTAAATTGAATAGATTAAATTAAATTGAATAAATGAAATTTAAAAAATTATATAATATAATATAATACAAACTAAACTAAGTAGCACTTACTTAGTTTTTTAAATTAATTAAAATAAGATCAAAATAAAATAAATAATATAATATAATAAAAAATATATCAATATTTTAGTAAATAAAACTAAATAAATTAAATTTAAGCAGATCTAATAAATAAATAAAATAAAATAAATTATAATTAGTTAATTAATATAATAAAGTATAATATAATAAAAATAAAAATGAATAATAAATCAGAATTAACCAATTAAATTGAATAAATTAAAGTAAATTTAATAAATGAAATTTAAAAAATTATATTATATAATATAATACAAACTAAACTAAGTAGCACTTACTTAATTTTTTAAATTAATTAAAATAAGATCAAAATAATATAATATAATATAATATAATATATTAAAAAATAAATTAATATTTTAGTAAATAAAACTAAATAAAATAAATTAAATTAGATCTAATAAATAAATAAAATAAAATAAATTATATTTAATTAATTAATATAATATAGTATAACATAATAAAAATAAAAATGAATAATAAACTAGAGTATAATAGAAACCCGTTTGACATTCACTCATTAGGAGTGAATGTCGAATAGTCCCCAATTTGGGATTGTTACTAGATGTTATGTCTCTCACTTAGGTTGGTGCCAATTCACAAGGTGCGTTTTTATAAATTTTTGAGGATTTTTTTGCTGGTGTCTCTATATGTTCTCCGAGGGCACACTAATACTAAGTTCTCTTGGTCTATTTCGTGTACTTGGAGATCATGGGAAGGTGCTGCTGAAATTTTCTTAAAATATAAGAAACGTGCTCAAGATTGGCACTAATGAGGAAACACATCCAGGAACGGGATAGAAGCCTAACCCCTGTAGAGTGGAGATATATACTAGGCAAACTAAATACATGCATGGACCACGTTCATGATTATTCTTGATTTAATTGTGTATTTTCTTCAATTAAAGATGTCAGCCGACCGGAGTTGGATGTACCGTAGGATTAAGATTGATGGGAGGGGATTAGTTGGTGTGTACCATGATGGGGTGTCTAATTTTATGAACAAAGCAATAGAACATGTTGATGATCCGAACGGAAAGATGAGATGCCCATGTTTCAAGTGTAAGAACATGATATGGAAGACTGCCGATGAAGTTAAATTTAACTTATATTCACGTGGTTTTGTGGATGGGTATTCGGTATGGATTCATCATGGGGAATCAGCTGAGTTTAGAGAACGGACAGATAGTACTGTACACCAATCGTTTCACGGAGATTCGCAATCAGATAATTATGATGTCGTGCAGATGTTGGTTGATGCGTATGGCCATAACAATATTGACTGGGCTGAAAACGAGCATGCGTCAAGCAATGCTCAGCAAAAGCCAAATGATTCAGCAGCTGCTTTCTACAAGTTGTTATCTGAATAGGGTTTTCCATTGTATCCTGGAAATGACAAGCACATCAGGCTTTCTGCAGTTACGAAGCTTTTACATTTCAAGAATGAGCATGACTACAGTGAGAGAGGATTCAATGATTTGCTTGATATTCTCAGCGAGTTCGTACCTAGGAATAATACTCTGCCCGCGAATTACTATGAAGTGAAAAAGATGGTTAAGGGGTTGAATCTCGGGTATGAGAAGATCAATGCTTGTGAGCAGAATTGCATGTTATACTATGGGGAGGACAAAGATAAGGTGCAGTGTGATATCTGCAACTCGCCAAGGTACAAGATGACAAAACGTGGGGGGAAGGAGAAACATGTTCCAAAGAATATTTTATGGTAATTTCCTCTTGTGCCGAGGTTGCAACGGCTATTCATGTCTGCGCATACTGCACAACATATGAGTTGGCATAAAACAAGGGATATCGTACCTGGTCAGCTGACTCACTCAGCAGATGGGGATGAATGGAAGAATTTTGATGCCAATTTTCCACAATTTGCCGACGAAGTTAGGAATGTCAGGCTTGGCATGGCTACAGATGGCTTCTGTCCATTTAATAATTTTAGTCAGCCTTACTCTGTTTGGCCAGCGATTATGGTAGCTTACAATCTTCCACCGTCAATGTGCATGAGGGATCTGTATCTTTTCTTGACCTTACTTATATCGTGGGACAAGAGTCCTACAAAAGACATTAACGTGTACCTTAGGTCGTTAGTTAATGAACTTTAGATTCTGTGGGAAATAGGTGTTCAGACTTTTGATAAATCTATCAGACAAAATTTTGTGATGAAGGCAGCCTTGTTGTGGACTATCACTGCCTTTTTGGCACTAAGGATGATTAGTTATAAAGTCCCCCAAATCCGGATACTTGAAACCCGAACTCGGTGCTTCACGATACCATTTCTATGAGCGGAATAATACTAATAATAATAACAATAATATAAATGTCAAACATAATTTACATAATTATCAGAGTCTAGCTCCTAAGTACGTACCCTTTAATACATTTCTTGCATAGCATGATAGATAATATATATCATTGTCTTAACAATATCAAACTATTACATAAACTGCCACAAATCTTATTTGGTTAGCTTTCCTTTTCCTTTGTTTCTGCATGAGCCTTCTGATTCTTCACACTTAGCTGAAAACATTTAAATTAGGCAAGGATGAGCATTTGAGTGCCCAGCAAGTATTAACAATTATATATATATAAGCTGAAAGAATTTAAATGTTTTCTTTATACTACCCTTCTAGAATAGATCAATAGTTGTGAAGTAATCTATACCGATAATAATAACACAACAACCCTCTTTCAAATTTTTGAAACTACGTAATGGCTATAACTAGGGTTAAGGTGACATACTATGAACATTATTTTCATTTTCGAAAAGGTTAAACAGAAATTCATCTGCAAACCGTCATAACTTACGGGCACGGGGGTGATCAGCCCGTTGTGCCCTGTATTGATCAATACTACATGCAAGAACGATGTTATCGTTCATTCTGTCCACCTTGGGTGCATAAAAAGTTTTCCCCGTGTAAGGGATATTCATACTTGTCTAGGTTCCAAATCAAAGGTTTTATCATGTTCAATAATAATCTATAATTCAACATATATATATGGATAATTAACAAAGGTATATCAACATGTGATTAAATATAATGATTATCCAAGTGGGGACACTTGTATAATCATTTATAGAAATTAACGAACAAAATATATATTTGAATTTACTATATACTAACATATTGATAATCAATGAGCGTATATAATATAGGGTTAACAATCTGTACAGTAATAATATAATTCTGAAGCATCCTTACTCATGTCCATTGCATAAAGAAAATACAAAGGTAGGATACTTGCCTGATACACTACTTACAATTTGTAGCTTAGTTTTATCTTTTATATCACGACCTATCATTAATCAGACCATTTTACTGATCAGAATAACATATCTCAACACATAACACTGCTTATTGCAGTTAGCACATACCCTAATCTCATTGGCATATAAGTTTAACAACCATTGAATCACAAATAAACACATATCTAATCAAATTATCTAAGTCCAGATCAATTTCTAAAATATGTCAGTGTACCGACAGCTTTATCGGGTAATTATCGAGTCTAAGACTCTATCCTGTTACTTAATATTAGTCATATTATTTTTAAATGACTTATAATAATTATTTTAACATTTTTTATAAATTATCATGAATTTTCAAACATCAGAATCATGCTTAAATGATTTAAATATCAAACAATTCTAATATCATTAATATTTAATTAATATTAAACTATTAATGAAACCATTACCAAAATATTAAAGTTATTTATAATAACTTAAAATACTTTTAAAGTATTAATATTATCCTTAAATGATTTTTAAAACATTTAAATCATTTTTAAATAATTATCATTAATATTTAAATATTAATGTGTTATTTAACAAAATATTAAAAGTCATTAATTATAACTTAAAATATTTTTAATTCATTCATATCCTTTTTAAATGATTTTTAAATTAATAAAACCATTTTTAAACTATTTATTTAATATAATTATTAAATAAATTTAATATTAATAATAATAATTTAATAATTATTAATATTAAATTATTAATGATATTATCCTTTAAATATAAAAAGTTATATTTTATAACTTAAAATATCTTTAAACACTTTATTTTCATTTAAAATGATTATTATAATATTAAAATTACTTTTAAACTAAATTATTTAACATAATTATTAAATAACTTTAATATCATTAATAATAATTAAATAATAAAATTTATCTTTAAATATTAAAAGTTATATTTTATAACTTGAAATATTTTTAAACACCTTATTATTATTTAAAATTATTTTTAATTAATTTATTTAATTCATTTAGATAATACTTAATGATCATTAATATTAAATAATTAACGAAATTTGCTTTAAAATATTAAAAGTTATATTTTATAACTTCAAATATTTTTAAATAAATTATTATCATTTAAAATGATTTTCAATATAATAAAATTATTTTTAATTAATTTATTGAATGCATTTAATAAATAAATTAATTATCAATAATATTTAAATAAATACTAATATTTATGAAAAATATTTCAAATTATTAATATTTAATTTTTATAACCTAAAAATAATTTTTGTAATTTTCAGAAATTAATTACTATTTTTAAATAATTTTCAGAATTTAAATAATTAATTTTAATAAAAGTGCTGCTAAAGACTGCCTATAGCGACAGAACCGTCGCTACAGGTGTTCTTCGTGTTCTTGGCCAAACCCAGAAATTCAAGTCAGTTTGCCAGGACCACGTTTGACCAACAATTAATATTCACACAAAGTGTTTCTGGACATGTTGATGGTCAGATCATGTAGTACAAGTACAATACTACACGATCCAACAATAAACATCACCATAACATGCATAACCAAAGAGATCTGAGCCTCTAAAGTGGTTGTCAGACCTGTTCTTCATTTCTGGGTTACCCAGAAATGAAGAACAGTTTGATTAGCCTACTTTGGGCTTCCAGTACTTGTTTCTCGTGTAATATTTTAGTGATTTAAGGCTTCTAGTGTATAGACAACATACACATGAACATATCTATTACATCCAATCATCATAGCAACAACAGAATTGCCAAAACAGGTCCAGTCAAACCATTTCAGAATCCACGCTCATGAACTTTCTGGGTTACCCATAAAGCTCATCCGTTGACTTTCTACCTGGTTTGAACATCCCCCAATTCCACAATAATTGTGATAAAAAACGATCTAAGAGCATCAACATGTAGTATAACTATCATACAGTAACCATATTACAACAACAAACACAAATCAATAATAAGTTACGAGATCAGAGGCGTCAAAAGCCTTGTCAGACCATTTCTAGGCAAGATCTGGGTTAACTAGATTTTGTCCAGTTATGGTCGGTCAACGACTTTTGACTAACAATATCTTGCAATATAGACCAGATCAAAGTCTGATTCTTGTTCCAGATCAAAGACTACATGCCAGACTACATATTTAAACCTTTAAACAACAAAAAGCATACATGAACAAGGATCTGTGGTCACTGACATTGCTTGTCAGACCACAGTTTGAACTTTTTCCAGATTTGGCAAATCTTCAAATTCGAGCCTCTAAATGTTATGGATATAACATCTAGCAACTCAGATCATCATTAGACACTACTAACAACACATTTAACACAAAAATTCTAACATCTAACAACAGATTTATGGACAAAAATCTTGCTAGGGGTTTATACCTCTTATGAACAACTCTTGATTTCTGACTTCTGATTTGGTTATGGTGTTCGTGGGGCTGGTCTTGGTGACTGAAAAACTAAAGGATTTCGTGGGTTTTGAAGAAGAGAGAGATGGTTAAGGTTTTGTGCAATATTAGGCTAGCAAATGAATTTCTCTCTCCTTGATCTATATTTATAGCCAATGTGTAATGTGTTGGCTGATGTATAATGGCTTGTTACTTGGCATTATTGAGTCACAATTGTCAAACAAGTAGTTCACTAACTCCAACAACTCTAACACTTGGCAAAATCCAATAATACAAGAGGGGTAAAAATGTCTTTTGTATTTCCAATTTAATGGCATTCTTGCCATTTGGAAAACCCTTAGGGTTTAACCCTTAGGGTTTTCCAACAATTGCTTTACTAGAATTACATTTTAGGGTTTACAAAAAATAAAATAAAAATTATAGTTTCTAAAATTAGAAAATTAGGGTTTATTAATTAGATTAGGTTTCTAAATATATTATACAAGAACATTAGGGTTTAATATCACTAATTATAATTAATTTTGCTAATTTAGCAATTAGGGTTTATAATTAGTAATTAGGTTTTAAAATTACTAAATATAGAAATTAGAGTTTCTAGTTTAGTAATTAGGGTTTAACAATTTAGGGTTTCCATAATTAACAATTATAATTCTAATACTTGATAATTAATCACATTAACACAATTATCAATCAATCTTGAACTCTAATTTGAGTTTCAAATTAGGGTTTCTAGATTTCAGAAATTAGGATTTTATAATTAGGGTTTTCTAAAGATTAATTAGGGTTTCTAGACTTTAATTAAGATTTACCTAATTAATCATTTAATACACAACATAAATCATATACATAGTTATATAATAGTTTTAAACTCACTATTGATTTTCAAACTATGGTTTTTCATAGTGAAACTAGGGCTTAACCAATTAATATTAGGGTTTTGACATTAAACATCATAATTGACCAACCATCCTCAATACGTACATACAGTACATATTTATAGCACTGAAAAATCAAAATATAATTAATATTATCTTATTATTCTCATTCCTTGATAAAAATCTAAAATTAGGGTTTGGATTCCACATCTGATTTATTCTTCCATATTTAACCTTAATAATTTAGGTAAAATAATTAACTTAATAATCTGTACTAAAATTCATATAATAGAATAAGTATTATAGTTGTTAAAAATCACTTCATATATTATTTAATTAATATATGACTATATTTTTATAAAAAATAATTAATAAAAATATTTCTACTATAAAATTAATTATTATAAAAATATACTTTATAATAATCAATAATTCTAAAATAAAATTATTTGTAAATATTCATGTAATAAATATATTTTTATTTATCACATTAATACATATACACATTATCTTGTACAAATCCTCATCCTTAAAATAAAAAAAAAAATTATACGCAAAATTTCTTATTTATTTATATAGAATATATCGGGTTGTTACATTTACCCTCCCTTATAAAGATTCCGTCCCCGGAATCACCATTTTAAAAACCTATACATACCAGGGTACATAGCATATACAATCATTATATGTAGATCTAGATCATAATTTGATCGAACTGATCTTTAACTATTCACATAAAGCTTGTCTTTCTGATTAAACGAAAATTTGATTTCTAAAAGAACTAAAAATCCTCCCTCAAAATTTCTTTAGAAATAATTTACTATATATAGGAAAATCGTGTATAATAAAATAAAAGTTATACGAATAATACCTAGAGTTCCATTGCCAGCTATCGCCGTATCCTGGACAGTTATGTTGTAGACCCTTGCTGTTGATTTTGTTGGCTTGCTCGATGACGTAGGTCCCGTGATTGCTAAAGTTCCGCTGCCAGTGCCTGTGTTCACACTTCCTGCCTCTGCCCTCCTCTTCGGACAATCTTTCACCTTGTGCTCCGTCGATCCGCACAGAAAACACCCACTGTTCATCCTAGGATTGGGGCAGTTGGGAGAGATATGACCCTCCTGTCCGCACTTATAGCATACAAACTTCCCTTTCAAACATTCCCCAGAATGGTTCTTTCCACAAGTCTTCCACTGCACAGCTGGCTTCTTAACTCCTTCCTGCTTGATCTGAACATTTCCAAAATTATTCACCTTCCTCTTTCCATCTCCACTCCTACTCCCACTATTAATTCCTACCTTCCCAGCTCCTTCGGTCTTACCCTTATTCTTCCCCCCTTATTGTAGAGGCTAATGGCCTCACTTCCCTCTTTAGCTATGATCGCTTTCTCCATGAGTGCTGCAAATGTAAGGATCTGCAACACTGCCACCTTGTTGTAGAGCCAGGGTTTTAATCCAAGCTCAAACCTTCTCTCATTTCTAGCCTCCGTATCAACTTGATGCGGGGCAAACCTAGCTAACTCATTAAATTTGGCGGTGTATTCTGACACCGTCATATTCTACTGCCTTAACTCAAAATTTTTCCTCCATCCTAGCCTACATATTTGGTGAAAAATAGTTTTTGAAAAATTGAGTTTTGAACCTATCCCATGTAACTACACCTTCTCCTGCCCTTGCTTGATTCGCTTCCCACCAAAAATTTGCCTCCCCCTTCATCATGTAAGTGGCAAAAGCAGTCTTCTGCCCTTCAGCTACCCTAGCTATCACAAACGCCTTTTCAATCTCCTTCACCCAAGTTTGGGCTTCTACAGGGTCAGTTATACCTTTGAATTTCGGCGGTCCTACAGCCTTAAAGTCTTTGAAGTTAGCTAAGCGGTTGTCCGGCTGATTCCTTGCAGCTGGTATTCCCTGTTGCATAGCCTGAGCTATCATGTTCACGAAGTTCTGCATCGAGTCTGCTTGTTGTTGTCCCTCAACGTTGTTGACAGATTCTTCTGCTCTTTGATTTCGAGTTCGACGTCTTGGCGGCATTATCTGATTAAATAAAATCATGAACTTAACTTACATTCTAAACCTTATCGCATAAGTTTATCATATTAAACTTGTTTCATTACTCAAACATAGATTCATATTTATTTAGCGAATATTTTACATAGCATAGCACATACTGCTTTAAACATCATTCATCCCTTTGTGACTACAAAAGTCAGGATTTGCAGTCTTAACTTAATACAAAAGTTGAAAATATTACATTACACAGACATACATATCATATATATTACATTAAACACACCTACCCAACTGAACCTATACTACCTATTTATTACACCTTTTCCATGGACAACCTTTCGATTGATGACCTTCTATCCCATAGATAAAACATGCTTCTGGTTTATAGTCAGGACAATATAGAGTAGTATGTCCTTTATAACCGCAAAGATAACATATTCTTTTCCCTTTCTTCTTATCAAATTTTCCTAAGTCGTGGTCTTCCATCTTTCTTTTACCCTTCTTGCTTGGAGTTGCACACGATGTGTTGCTTGTGGCTCCCATCTGATCAATTTAGATTTTAAGCTTATCTTGTTCTTCCATTATTTCTATTAACGCTTGACGCAACTGACTATTCAACAGCTTTTCTATTTCCCACAGCCTTTTCAAAGAAGAAACTTTGTTCCTCAAATCCTGCACTTCCGTTGATGCTTGATCAGCTTCAACTGTAGTGTCCGAATCACTATCTGTCAGCACCACCATCTCTGGATCTTGTATTACGTTTTCTATAATAAGCACATTGTCCGAGTTGGTTTCATTGTGAGCCTCTATTTCAGCTATTGGCTTCGATATTAGCTCGGGTGTATGGATTTAATCTTTCTTCATGCTATAAGCATATAACAAGCCTTTTCCACCAGATATCTACACACATAAATTATCCTGATTAACATATAATATATACACACAGCAAATAATAGTTTTATATAAGTTATCTTTTATTTTGTTTGACAATGAATTTATTCAATTCATATCTTTTTAAACTCTATATAAGTTATTTATATTTTTAATGTTTTCCTCTATTCTAAGGTTATAGCCTAAGGTCCAACCCACCTAAGGTTTTTAACCCTAAGCTCTGATACCAACATGTAAAGCCCCCCAAATCCAGATACTTGAAACCCGAAATCGGTGCTTCACGATACCATTTCTATGAGCGGAATAATACTAATAATAATAACAATAATATAACTATCAAACATAATTTCCATAATTATCAGAGTCTAGCTCCCAGGTACGTAACCTTTAATACATTTCTTACATAGCATGATAGATAATATATGTCATTGTCTTAACAATATCAAACTATTATATAAACTACCACAAATCTTATTTGGTTAGCTTTCCTTTTCCTTTGTTTCTGCATGAGCCTTCTAGTTTTTCACACTTAGCTGAAAATATTTAAATTAAACAAGGATGAGCATTTGAGTGCCCAGCAAGTATTAACAATTATGTATATATAAGCTGAAAGAATTTAAATGTTTTCTTTATACTACCCTTCTACAACAGATCAATAATTGTGAAGTAATCTGTACCGATAATAATAACACAACAACCCTCTTTCAAATTTTTGAAACTACGTAATGGCTATAACTAGGGTTAAGGTGACATACTACGAACATTGTTTATATTTTCGAAAAGGTTAAACATAAATTCATCTGCAAACCGTCATAACTTACGGGCACGGGGGTGATCAGCCCGTTGTACCCTAAATTTGATTAATACTACATGTAAGAACGATGTTATCGTTCACTCTGTCCACCTTGGGTGCATAAAAAGTTTTTCCCGTGTAAGGGATGTTCATACTTGTCTGGGTTCCAAATCAATGGTTTTATCATGTTCAACAATAATCTATAATTCAACATATATATATATATATATATATATATATGGGTAATTAACAAAGTTATATCAACATGTGATTAAATACAATGATTATCCAAGTGGGGACACTTGTATACTTATTTATAGAAATTAACAAATAGATTATATATTTGAATTTACTATATACTAACATGTTGATAATCAATGAGCGTATATAATATAGGGTTAATAATCTGTACAGTAATAATATAATTTGAAACATTCTTACTCATGTCCATTGCATAAAGAAAATGCAAAGGTAGGATACTTGCCTGATACGCTGCTTACGATTTGCAACTTAGTTTTATCTTTTATATCACGACCTATCATTAATCAGACCATTTACTAATTAGAATAACATATCTCAACACATAGCACTGCTTATTGCAGTCAGCACATACCCTAATCACATTGGCACATAAGTTTAACAACTATTGAATCACAAATAAACACATATCTAATCAAATTATCTAAGTCCAGATCAATTTTTAAAACATGTCGGTGTACCGACAACTTTATCGGGTAATTATCGAGTCTAAGACTTTATCCTGTAACTTAATATCAGTCATATTATTTTTAAATGACTTATAATAATTTTTTTAACATTTATTATAGTTTATCATGAATTTTCAAACATCAGAATCATGCTTAAATGATTTAAATATCAAACAATTCTAATATCATTAATATTTAATTAATATTAAACTATTAATGAAACCATTGCCAAAATATTAAAGTTATTTATAATAACTTAAATTACTTTTAAAGTATTAATATTATCCTTAAATGATTTTTAAAACATTTAAAATCATTTTAAAATAATTATCATTAATATTTAAATATTAATGTGTTATTCAACAAAATATTAAAAGTCCTTAATTATAACTTAAAATATTTTTAATTCATTCTTATCCTTTTTAAATGATTTTTAAATTAATAAAACCATTTTTAAACTATTTATTTAATATAATTATTAAATAAATTTAATATCATTAATAATAAATTAATAATTATTAATATTAAATTATTAATAAAATTATCCTTTAAATATGAAAAGTTATATTTTATAACTTAAAATATCTTTAAACACTTTATTTTAATTGAAAATGATTATTATAATATTAAAATCATTTTAAAACTAAATTATTTAACATAATTTGTAAATAACTGTAATATCATTAATAATAATTAATTAATGAAATTTATCTTTAAATATTAAAAGTTATATTTTATAACTTCAAATATTTTTAAATATCTTATTATTATTTAAAATAATTTTTAATATAATAAAATTATTTTTAATTAATTTATTTAATTCATTTAGTAAATACTTAATGATCATTAATATTAAATAATTAATAAAATTTGCTTTAAAATATTAAAAGTTATATTTTATAACTTAAAATATTTTTAAATAACTTATTATCATTTAAAATGATTTTTAATATAATAAAATTATTTTTAATTAATTTATTTAATACATTTAATAAATAAATTAATTATCAATAATATTTAAATAAATACTAATATTTATGAAAAATATTTCAAATTATTAATATTTAATTTTTATAACTTAAAAATAATTTTTAATTTTTTTTGTAATTTTTGAAAATTAATTACTATTTCTAAATAATTTAAGGAATTTAAATAATTAATTTTAATAAAAGTGTTGCTAAAGATTGCCTATAGCGACAGAATCGTCGCTATAGGTGTTCTTCATGTTCTTGGCTAAACCCAAAAATTCAAGTCAGTTTGCCAGGTACCGCGTTTGACCAACAATTAATTTTCACACAAAGTGTTTCTGGACATGTTGATGGTCAGATCATGTAGTACAAGTACAAGACTACACAATCCAATAATAAACATCATCATAACATGAATAACCAAAGAGATCTGAGCCTCTAAAGTGGCTGTCAGACCTGTTCTTCATTTCTGGGTTACCCAGAAATGAAGAACAGTTTGACTAGCATACTTTGGGCTTCCAGTACTTGTTTCTCGTGTAATATTTTAGTGATTTAAGGCTTCTAGTGTGTAGACAACATACACATGAACAGATCTATTACATCCAATCATCATAACAACAACATAATAGCCAAAACAGGTCCGGTCAAACCATGTCAGAATCCACGCTTATTAACTTTCTGGGTTACCCAGAAAGCTCATCCGTGGACTTTCTGCCTGGTTTGACCATCCCCCAATTCCAGCATGATTGTGATAAAAAACGATCTAAGAGCATCAACATGTAGTATAACTATCATACAATAACCATATTACAACAACAAACACAAATCAACAATAAGTTACGAGATTAGAGGCATCAAAAGCCTTGTCAGACCATTTCTGGGCAAGATCTGGGTTACCTAGATTTTGTAAAGTTATGGTCGGTCAACGACTTTTGACTAACAATATCTTGCAATATAGACCAGATCTAAGTCTGATTCTTGTTCCAGATCAATGACTACATGCCAGACTACATATTTAAACCTTTAAGCAACAAAAAGCATACATTAACAAAGATATGTGGTCACTGACATTGCTTGTCAGACCACAGTTTGAACTTTTTCCAGATTTGGCAAATCTTCAAATTCGAGCCTCTAGATGTTATGGATCTAACATCTAGCAACCCAGATCATCATTAGACACTACTAATGTGACGAACGAGATTTTGTAATTAATTTCTAATATTTATTGAATTAAATAAATATTTTTCGATGATTTAATTATTAGATTAAATAATTAATTGATGCAATTATGGTAGATTAATTTAATTATATGTGTTATATTTATTAAATTAATATAGAGAATTTTATTATTTGAAGTATGTGAGCTTATTGTATTAAAAGTAATATTTAATAAGCCATATTACTTAATTAATATAATTATTAATTAGAGAGTTAATGATTTGACATTATTAATTAATGAGAAAATTAATTATATGATTATGTGAATTTATGAGAGATTATTATGTGTTATTTAATTAATTTAAATAAGATATTTGAATTGGGTGTGACAAGAATTAAACTATATGATAAAGCTTTATTAAATTAAATGGTTTTTAAAATCTATTCTAACTAACCAAACGGAGCCTTAATAGGAGTTATGGGCAGTTAACCCATGCTGGGTAACAAACCATAGTGCGCGTCAATTGCTTGATTAATATACGTATTCTCCTTCTTTCTTTTCATTATCTGGCTAAGTCTGGCATATAATAGAGAGGGAAAAGAGAGAGAGTATGAGAAATTGATTTATGGAGTTTGAGAATTATTGAGGAATACTTTAATTCATCTCCTATTACTTTATCTACGCTTGGGTAATCTCTTTAACCAAGTTTTTTTTACGTCATTTAAAGTTTCCATGAATATGACTCCTAAGTCTTCTGTAAAGTCTCTGTAATTGAAATTGTGAGAGTTATGTGCATAAATGTGTAAGATGTCGTTTTAATGTGTTTTAATATGTATTATATATAATTCCTTATCATCAGTTCATAAGTTTATGTCGTTAATCTGATGACTTGCCATTTCAAAAATATACAGAGTTTGGTTTTTGGCCTTATGGCCTTATACGTGATTTTAGTATGTCAAACATAAATGTTTTCGTAGATTTTACACTCGTATATTATTGAGCATGTTAATACGAAGAGACCAAACTTTAAATGAACGGATTTGGCATTATAACGAATCCGTGGCGTTGAATTTTAGGAATTTATGTTAAAAACTTCAAGAACATCAAGAACAGAGAAAAATTTTATGTTTTAATTATGTGATTATATGTTTTAATGGGTTAAAATCACTTTATAGATGTTGTATTAAGATTATACATGAATTATAATATGTGGGTATGTCTAAATTCGTGTAGTAACAAATTAAATTGGAGTTTTTGGCTGTGTTCTGCAATTTTTGCGAATTGCAGAACAGTTTCTGGTTCGCCGCGCCGCGGCGCCAGACTCACGCCTAAACATCCGCGCCACAGCGCCGCAGTGCCATGTGTCCGGCTGCAGCACCACGGCGCCGCAGCGCGAAGATCAAGTATAACAGTGGCGCCGCAGCGCCACTCTCCAGAATGTCTAGAAATGTAATTTTTTTAAATGTTAAGTCTAGCAATGTGTTAGTAACTTAATGTAATGGACATGGAAACATGTTCGAAATATAATGAAATGATGACATAGTTGTTTAACATGTAAATAACATAATTACATGTGAATTGAATTATTGAATACATAATTAGCTTGATTATTTATGAAGTGATATTATGTGACAGTTAATGTGATAAATTGATTAAGTATAGTCAATAATTAAATTAGACAAAAAGAAAGAGTTTATGATGATTAATTAAGTTATAATTAACTGGTATTATGTATGTGAATGGTATGTAGGATTTAATTCAAAGAATGCGTTTAGTTAAAGTGTAATCTACGCACGAGGCAAGTTTCTTAAACTTAAACTCTTAAATTTGAGCAAGTTCCCTAACCCTATTTGTCATTATTGTTCAAGCTTATTATTTACCTTGAATAAGCTATCGTTACTATTATTCAAGTTCAAATGATTGATTAAAGATTGATTATCTTTTCAAAGTATGATTTAGTTATACAATAATTGTTCTATTGTATACTTCTTGAGATTATTATTCAAATTGAATATCATTATTGTTGAACCTTATTAGACTAGTGAAACCTTAATGATTTAACTAGTCCATAGTTGATGAGCGTTCTAAATTTCAGAACCCTTGAAGAATTATCCAAACCAAACTTCCTTTGGTGCGGACTCGAATGTCAAACTGAGATGAACAACCCTGTATAGGGGATTATTTACGCTTAGCGTTAAGATATTGTGCACAGTATGGTACTAAGGGCTGATCCCCCTAAGTACGAGAAGAAGGTCTATAGTCTTATGACTGTTAAAGGTTTCAAGTATAACCCTTGTTAACCTAGGACATAGTTCAAGGTCATATGACCCTCAGAATTCTTTTGATTCTTGTTATTCACTCTTGATTCAAAAGTTAAGCTTTTATTCAGATGTCTTTGATTTATTCGCATGTTATTATACTGTCATGTCATTTTTATACTTGTGGGCATTTGTGCTCACTCTTGCTTAATAATAACATTGCAGTTAAGAACGAAAGAGCTGACGAACCTTCCACTAGTAAGGGCAAGGGCAAAGTTAGCAAATGATGGAGACTTGTTATTTGATATGACTTGTTATTTTATATGATGTATTTGTTTAAGACTTAAGTTAAAGATGTTGTTTAAGACTTATTGTTAGAATTTCGCACAGATGTTTTAAGGTTAGTTTAACTTGGGATTGTATTTATTATTCGGATGATGTAATCCTTTTAAGGAGAAGATTTTAATTCTATCTATTGTATGGTTTGCATTTTTATGGGTAGATAGATAGATGATATTTGTATCGTGAACACCAAATCCTGTGGAATCAAAGTATCCAGATTTGGGGGTGTCACAGGTTGGTATCAGAGCTGTAGGTTATGAGTCTTAGGTGGGGGAACAACCTTAGGTAGTAACCTTATAGAAAGAAGATAGTAAAGGAAAACTCTTATCGAGTTTTAAGAAATGAATTTTTGGTAATTCATTGAAGATAATAAAATACATTATGTGTTTATGTGTTAATTTATGTGCTCGTTAGTACGACTTAGTAACTAAAACTTAAAATTTTGCTGTCAGGATGGAGAATGTTGGAGAAGCTAGTCAAGCTGGGGAGGAAGAACCCCGATTACCTATAGTACCTACAGAGGAGGAGCCCCGAGACATACATGTTATTAGGGAACAGTTAGTTCAGAGGGAGTCATCTCAATTGATCACCGTTGTTGGTCAGGAGCATGAGCCTGAGACTGATCCTGAGGAGGAGTTTGATGAGGAAGAGGAAGAAGAGGAGTTACCATGGTACACCGTTGATGCAGAGATGTATAACACGTTATACGACCGTAATGTGGAATTACAAGACGAGGTTCAGGAATTGACTGAGCGAGCGACTATTCAGCAGTCTACTTTAGAGGAGAAGGAGAGGGAGATTTCGACTCTTCACACACGATTGGGAAATGTAGAATGGGATTTGGTCCATGAGATGGGTCAAACCGAAGATAAGACCGAGGAGATAGAGAAGCTGAAAAAGGAACTGAAAGAAACCTCCGGAAGACTGAAAATAGCAGAGGAAGGATGGGTAAGAGAATCACGTCGAGCTGATCGTGCAGAAGATGATAGTCGTTCAAAGAAGGCAAAGCTTGAAGAGACATACTCCGCACTTAATCATGCAATGGATGAGGCTCAGGAATGAGTTTTGAGTTACCCCATCCAGTTCGAAGGACTTCCGTCGTATATGCTGGATCGCAGGACGATGTCTCGTATCTTGGATGAGGAGCGTGGCAAGGCTATTCAACACCTTGATAGACAGGATTAGAATCCGTTTAATTATGTGAAAGACTTAATTAGTTTTTATATGTAAATTCCGATGTGTTTATAAACGAAGGAATATGTTAATATTTTAAGTCCTGTGGATTCTTTATTCCAGGACAGTTGATGTAAATAGCAATTATGCTATAGTTTGATGTTAAAACTTTGAGTTGAATTAAATATATTAAGTTGTTTGAGATGATATGATAAATGAGTATGTTAAATTGTTGAGTAATGTCTTAACTATTTAGAGAAATAAATAAAGTTCTAATAAGCTTGTATTTAACAGAAAATGCCGCCAAGGAGAAGACAACAACGTCAACCGGCTTAGGAAGAGTCAACCAATAATAACAATAACGCCAACGCTAATCCTGTTCAGCAGTTGGTGAACTTACTGACGGGAGCAATGAACAATCAACCTCAAGCTCCACCAAACACAACGTTTAAAGACTTCAAGGCGGTGGGACCGCCAAAGTTCAAAGGTTCCAGGAACCCAATCGAGGCTCAAACGTGGGTCATGGAAATGGAGAAAGTATTCAACGTTGCTAGGGTTAGAGAAGACCAGAAGACCGCTTTCGCAACGTTTATGCTGAAGTCTGAGGCTAGCTATTGGTGGCAAGCAAACAAAGTGCGAGGAGGTGAAGGTGTAATTATGTGGGAGAGATTTAAAGAAATGTTTTTCGAAATGTACTTCCCAACTAGTTTGCAGAATCAGATGGAAATTCAATTTATGGAACTGAAGCAAGGAAATATGAGCGTACCTGAATACGCAGCTAAATTTGATTAGTTGGCAAGGTTTGCCCCGTACCAAGTACACACTGATGAAAGAAAGGCCAGAAGATTTGAACAAGGACTAAAGCCTTGGGTTTACAATAAGGTGTCAATGTTTCAGATAAACACATTTGCCGGAGTACTGGAAAAGGCCAACCTCGCTGAAGGTGGGAGCGATGCGGTGACCAAGTACAATCAAGAGCAGAAGAAGAAGAAGAGTGAAGGTGAAGGAAATAACAAGACTGGTGGGAGTAACATTGGGGGTACTCATAATCAGAAGAGGAAGTGGGCGGATAATTCGACAGCTGGAAATCAACAAGGTGGGCAGAAGAAGAAAATTGAAGCGTACTCAAACTGTGGAAAAGCTCATCTGGGAGTTTGCATGAAAGGGAAGCGAGTGTGCTACAATTGTGGTCAGGAAGGCCACATAGCACCAAACTGTCCAAACCCAAAGAAGGGTGCTTGTTTTAACTGTGGTTCTAAGGATCATCTAGCGAGAGATTGCCCCAAGAAGGGGTCAGGAGGAGCAGTGCAAGGAGGTAACCGTGGATATAGCAGTGGAAACACCTTAACCATTACTGGACCACCTGCAACAAACCGACCGACCGCTAGAACTTTCAATATGACAGTGCAGGACGCAATCCACTCTCGTGAGGTGGTGTCAGGTATCATTCCGATCAATGAAATTAATGCTTATGTTTTATTTGATTCGGGTGCTACTTGTTCCTTTATATCAGAAGACTTTGCTAATAGGTTAGATTTGCTTATGGATGAGTTGGAATATCCCATGAATATAGAAATTGCGAATAGAGAGATAATTCTTGTTAAGTACGTGTTTAAGAACTGTAGGGTGAATATTAAGGGTAATATCATAAATGTAGATCTTATCCCTATTCGACTTGGGGAATTTGACGTTATTTTGGGTATGGATTGGTTATCTAATTATGGGGCGGTAATTGACTGCCAGAAGAAGCGTATTAACCTTATGACTCCGTCAAAGGTTGTATTTTATGGTAGCAAGTCGCCTAGACAAGCGGGTTGTCTGACGATGATGCAGGCCCGGAGGTTGTTAAGACAAGGCTGTGTAGGATACTTAGCTTACATAGTCGACAGTCGAAAAGAGAATCCGAAGGTAGAAGAAATACCGATTGTAAGGGACTTCATCGACGCATTTCCAGACAATTTTGCAGGACTTCCACCAGATAGAGAGGTAGATTTCGTGATCGATTTGGCACCCGGAACCGCTCCAATATCGAAAGCACCATACCGAATGGCACCCGTAGAGATGAAAGAACTGATGGTCCAACTACAAGAATTACTGGATAAAAAGTACATTCAACCGAGCGTATCTCCGTGGGGAGCGCCGGTGTTATTCGTGAAAAAGAAGGATGGATCGATGCGGCTCTGCATTGACTACAGAGAACTGAACAAGGTCACGATTAAGAATAGATATCCATTACCAAGAATTGACGATCTGTTTGATCAATTAAAGGGAGCAAGATACTTTTCCAAGATAGACTTGAGGAGTGGTTATCACCAACTGAAGGTGAGGCCAGAGGACGTACCGAAGACAGCGTTCAGAACGCGATACGGTCACTACGAATTTTTAGTAATGTCGTTTGGTCTAACAAATGCTCCTGCAGCATTTATGGGACTAATGAATGGTGTGTTCAAGCCATTTTTGGACAAATTCGCGGCGGTATTTATAGACGACATTCTGGTATATTCCAAAACCAAAGAAGAATACGAAGAACATTTGAGGTTAACGTTGGAAGTATTGAGAAGGGAGAAGTTGTACGCTAAATTTTCGAAATGCGAATTCTAGATCGAGCGAGTACAATTTCTTGGTCACGTGATCGATAAAAACGGAATTTCGGTAGATTCATTCAAAGTAGAAGCCGTGATTAACTGGGAACAACCGAGATCGCCATCAGAAGTAAGAAGTTTTCTTAGATTGGCGGGATATTATAGAAGATTCATTCAAGATTTTTCCAAGATCGCAACTCCGCTAACGAATTTAACTCAAAAAGCAGTGAAATTTGTTTGGACGGAGAAATGTGAGGAGAGCTTCCAAGAATTAAAGAAGAGGTTGAGTACGGCACCTGTGTTATCTCTTCCGGATGTTACAAACAATTTTGTTATTTTTAGTGATGCGTCGCATAAAGGACTTCGCTATGTGCTAATGCAACACGGTAAAGTCATCGCGTATGCATCACGACAGTTGAAGGATTACGAGAAGGGGTATCCGACCCATGAGTTGGAGTTAGCTGCTGTTGTTTTTGCTTTAAAAATTTGGAGGCACTATCTCTATGGGGAGAATTGTGAGATATATACGGACCACAAGAGTTTGAAATATATTTTCACACAGAAGGATTTGAATATACGTCAAAGGAGATGGTTGGAATTAATTAAGGATTACGACTATGAGATTTTATACCATCCGGGTAAGGCGAATGTGGTTGCCGATGCCTTAAGTAGAAAGGGTCGTGAGAAATTGATGATGTTGACTGCTCAGGAGGAGCTAATCACAGAAATGGAGAAACTGGAATTGGAAGTGAAGTATCCAATGGAGATTGATGAGAAGCTATTTCAGATGCAATCTGGTACAACTCTACTAGATAAAGTGAAGGAGGCTCAGCTTCAGGATGATGAATGCAAAAAGGTGACAAAGAAGATATCTGAAGGAACCGAACCGAGATTTAAGATGGATAAGGAAGGAATACTGAGATTTGAGAGTAGAATTTGAATACCGCCAGTACAAGAGATTAAGGAAGTTATTTTAAGCGAGGCTCATAGTTCACGATATTCGATTCACCCTGGTAGTACCAAAATATACCAAGATCTTCGACAACATTTTTGGTGGCCGAATTTGAAACGTGATGTTACAGAATGTGTTGCCAATTGTCTGACCTGTCAGAAGGTAAAAGCAGAACATCAGAGACCAAGTGGATTACTTCAACCGTTGGAAATCCCAGAATGGAAATGGGAGCATATTACAATGGATTTCGTGGTTGGCCTTCCGACGACTCAGAAAGGCTACGACGCAGTATGGGTTATCGTTGACCGACTGACAAAATCTGCACACTTCCTTCCGATCAAAATAAGATTTAACTTAGATCAGTTGGCCAGGCTATACGTAAAAGAGATTATTTCGAGGCACGGAGTTCCGGTATCAATTGTTTCAGATAGGGATCCGCGCTTCACATCAAATTTATGGAAACGTCTTCAGGAATGCATGGGTACACAATTACGAATGAGTACAACTTACCACCCTCAAATAGACGGACATAGTGAGAGAACGATTCAGACATTAGAAGATATACTAAGAGCCTGTGTGATGGACTTTAAAAAAAATTGGGATGATCACGTACCATTAGTAGAGTTCGGTTACAACAACAGTTACCACGCTAGTATTGGCATGTCGCCTTATGAAGCTTTATATGGCAGAAAGTGCAGAACTCCGCTTTACTCGGATGAAGTTGGTGAGAGATAATTGCTAGGGCCATAATTGGTACAGCAGACAGCAGAAATAGTCAAAGTGATCCGAGCACGATTGGTAGCGGCTCAAGATCGACAGAAGAAATACGCTGACCCACATCGTAAAAATATCGAGTTTGAATCAGGTAGTTATGTTTTCTTGAAGGTCTCTCCCTGGAAAGGAAATATCAGATTTAGAAAGAAAGGGAAATTGAGCCCAAGATTCATTGGACCCTTTGAAGTACTGAGAAGAATCGGAGAAGTTGCGTATGAGTTAGCCTTACCTCCAGCATTCGAGAATATCCATAACGTCTTTCATGTTTCCGTGTTGCGACCCTACAAGCCTGATTACAAGCATGTAATTGAATATTAACCCCTACATTTTGAGAAAGACTTATCTTACGAAGAAATTCCTGTCCAAATTGTCGACCGAAAAGAACAAGTTCTTAGAAATAAAGTTATACCTCTGTTAAGGTAATTTGGAGGAACCACAACGCTGAAGAAGCTACGTGGGAACTAGAAGAGAATATGATGAAGAATTACCCTCATTTATTTGCTTAAATATGTATATGCGATTCTGGGGACAGAATCTCTGTAAGGGGGGAGAATGTAACGGGTCAAAATTTATTGAGTCGTGATTCTGGGGACAGAATCCTTTTAAGGGGAGAAGGATGTGACGAACGAGATTTTGTAATTAATTTCTAATATTTATTGAATTAAATAAATATTTTTTGATGATTTAATTATTGGATTAAATAATTAATTGATGCAGTTATGGTAGATTAATTTAATTATATGTGTTATATTTATTAAATTAATATGGAGAATTTTATTATTTGAAGTATGTGAGCTTATTGTATTAAAAGTAATATTTAATAAGCCATATTACTTAATTAATATAATTATTAATTAGAGAGTTAGTGATTTGACATTATTAATTAATGAGAAAATTAATAATATGATTATGTGAATTTATGAGAGATTATTATGTGTTATTTAATTAATTTAAATAAGATATTTGAATTGGGTATGACAAGAATTAAACTATATGATAAAGCTTTATTAAATTAAATGGTTTTTAAAATCTATTCTAACTAACCAAACGGAGCCTTAATAGGAGTTATGGGCAGTTAACCCATGCTGGGTAACAGACCATACTTCGCGTCAATTACTTGATTAATATACGTATTCTCCTTCTTCCTTTTCATTATCTGGCTAAGTCTGGCATATAACAGAGAGGGAAAAGAGAGAGAGTCTGAGAAATTGATTTAGGGAGTTTGAGAATTGTTGAGGAATACTTTAATTCATCTCCTATTACTTTATATACGCTTGGGTAATCTCGTTAACCCAGTTTTTTTTATGTCATTTAAAGTTTCCATGAATATGACTCTTAAGTCTTCTGTAAAGTCTCTGTAATTGAAATTGTGAGAGTTATGTGCATAAATGTGTAAGATGTCGTTTTAATGTATTTTAATATGTATTATATATAATTCCTTATCATCAGTTTATAAGTTTATGTCGTTAATCTGATGACTTGCCATTTCAAAAATATACAGAGTTTGGTTTTTGGCCTTATGGCCTTATACGTGATTTTAGTATGTCAAACATAAATGTTTTCGTAGATTTTACACTCGTATATTATTGTGCATGTTAATACGAAGAGGCCAAACTTTAAATGAACGGATTTGGCTTTATAACGAATCCGTGGCGTTGAATTTTAGGAATTTATGTTAAAAACTTCAAGAACATCAAGAACAGAGAAAAATTTAATGTTTTAATTATGTGACTATATGTTTTAATGGGTGAAAATCATTTTATAGATGTTGTATTATGATTATACATGAATTATAACATGTGGGTATGTCTAAATTCGTGTAGTAACAAATTAAATTGGAGTTTTTGGCTGTGTTCTGCAATTTTTGCGAATTGCAGAACAGTTTCTGGTTCGCCGCGCCGCGGCGCCAGACTCACGCCTAAACATCCGCGCCCCAGCGCCACAGCGCCGCAGTGCTATGTGTCCGACTACAGCGCCGCGGCGCCGCAGCGCGAAGATACAGTATAACAGTGGCGCCGCAGCGCCACTCTCTAGAATGTCCAGAAATGTAATTTTTTTAAATGTTAAGTCTAGCAATGTGTTAGTAACTTAATGTAATGAACATGTAAACATGTTAGAAATATAATGAAATGATGACATAGTTGTTTAACATGTAAATAACATAATTACATGTGAATTGAATTATTGAATACATAATTAGCTTGATTATTTATGAAGTGATATTATGTGACAGTTAATGTGATAAATTGATTAAGTATAGTCAATAATTAAATTAGACAAAAAGAAAGAGTTTATGATGATTAATTAAGTTATAATTAACTGGTATTCTGTATGTGAATGGTATGTAGGATTTAATTCAAAGAATGCGTTTAGTTAAAGTGTAATCTACGCACGAGGCAAGTTTCTTAAACTTAAACTCTTAAATTTGAGCAAGTTTCCTAACCCTATTTGTCATTATTGTTCAAGCTTATTATTTACCTTGAATAAGCTATCGTTACTATTATTCAAGTTCAAATGATTGATTAAAGATTGATTATCTTTTCAAAGTATGATTTAGTTATACAATAATTGTTCTATTGTATACTTCTTGAGATTATTATTCAAATTGAATATCATTATTGTTGAACCTTATTAGACTAGTGAAACCTTAATGATTTAACTAGTCCATAGTTGATGAGCGTTCTAAATTTCAGAACCCTTGAAGAATTATCCAAACCAAACTTCCTTTGGTGCGGACTCGAATGTCAAACTGAGATGAACAACCCTGTATAGAGGATTATTTACGCTTAGCGTTAAGATATTGTGCACAGTATGGTACTAAGGGCTAATCCCCCTAAGTACGAGAAGAAGGTCCATAGTCTTATGACTGTTAAAGGTTTCAAGTATAACCCTTGTTAACCTAGGACATAGTTCAAGGTCATATGACCCTCAGAATTCTTTTGATTCTTGTTATTCACTCTTGATTCAAAAGTTGAGCTTTTATTCAGATGTCTTTGATTTATTCGTATGTTATTATACTGTCATGTCATTTTTATACTTGTGGGCATTTGTGCTCACTCTTGCTTAATAATAACGTTGCAGTTAAGAACGAAAGAGCTGACGACCCTTCCACTAGTAAGGGCAAGGGCAAAGTTAGCAAATGATGGAGACTTGTTATTTGATATGACTTGTTATTTTATATGATGTATTTGTTTAAGACTTAAGTTAAAGATGTTGTTTAAGACTTATTGTTAGAATTCCGCACAGATGTTTTAAGGTTAGTTTAACTTGGGATTGTATTTATTATTCGGATGATTAATTCTTTTAAGGAGAAGATTTTAATTCTATCTATTGTATGGTTTGCATTTTTATGGGTAGATTGATAGATGATATTTGTATCGTGAACACCAAATCCCGTGGAATCAAAGTACCCGGATTTGGGTGTCACAACTAACAACACATTTAACACAAAAATTCTAACATCTAATAATAGATTTATGGACAGAAATCTTGCTAGGGTTTTATACCTCTTATGAACAACTCTTGATTTCTGGCTTCTGATTTGGTTATGGTGTTCGTGGGGGTGGTCTTGGTGACTGAAAAACTAAAGGATTTCGTGGGCTTTGAAGAAGAGAAAGATGGTTAAGGTTTTGTGCAATATTGGGCTAGCAAATGAATTTCTCTCTCCTTGATCTATATTTATAGCCAATGTGTAATGTGTTGGCTGATGTATAATAGCTTGTTACTTGGCATTATTGAGTCACAATTGTCAAACAAGTAGTTCACCAACTCCAACAACTCTAACCCTTGGCAAAATCCAATAATACAAGAGGGGTAAAAATGTCTTTTGTATTTCCAATTTAATGGCATTCTTGCCATTTGGAAAACCCTTAGGGTTTAACCCTTAGGGTTTTCCAACAATTGCTTTACTAGAATTACATTTTAGGGTTTACACAAAATAAAAAAAAAATTTTAGTTTCTAAAATTAGAAAATTAGGGTTTATTAATTAGATTAGGTTTCTAAATACATTATACAAGAACATTAGGGTTTAATATCACTAATTATAATTAACTTTGCTAATTTAACAATTAGGGTTTATAATTAGTAATTAGGTTTTAAAATTACTAATTAGGGTTACTAAATATAGAAATTAGGGTTTAACAATTTAGGGTTTTCATAATTAACAATTATAATTCTAATACTTGATAATTAATCACATTAACACAATCATCAATCAATCTTGAACTCTAATTTGAGTTTCAAATTAAGGTTTCTAGATTTCAGAAATTAGAATTTTATAATTAGCGTTTTCTAAAGATTAATTAGGGTTTCTAGACTTTAATTAGGGTTTACCTAATTAATCATTTAATACACAATATAAATCATATACACAGTTATATAACAGTCCTAAACTCACTATTGATTTCAAATTAGGGGTTTCCACAGTAAAACTTGGGCTTAACCAATTAATATTAGGGTTTTGACATTAAACACCATAATTGACCAACCATCCTCAATACGTACATATAGTACATATTTATAGCACTGAAAAATCAAAATATAATTAATGTTATCTTATTATTCTCATTCCTTGATAAAAATCCAAAATTAGGGATTGAATTCCATATCTGATTTATTCTTCCATATTTAACCTTAATAATTAAGGTAAAATAATTAACTTAATAATCTGTACTAAAATTCATATAATAGAATAATTATTATAGTTATTAAAAATCACTTCATATATTATTTAAATAATATATGATTATATTTTTATGGAAAATAATTAATAAAAACATTTTTGCTATAAAATTAATTATTATAAAAATATAATTTATAATAATCAATAATTCTAAAAAAAAATTATTTGTAAATATTCATGTAATAAATATATTTTTATTTATCACATAAATACATATACACATTATCTTATACAAATCCTCATCCTTAAAATAAAAAAAATTATACTCAAAATTTCTTATTTATTTATATAGAAAATATCGGGTTGTTACATCAGTGGTTGGTCGACTCATGGTAAGTTGTCATGTCCAGTCTATATGGGGGATGTCCAAGGCACTTAACTACGTCATGGCCGGAAAACTATTTTCTTTGGAACTGCTCGTAGATTTTTTCCTGCTGAGCACAGTTACAGAAAGATGTCTACACAGTTCAACAGAAAGACAGAGAAGAAGGGGGTTGTTGGTCGCTTGTCGAGCAGCGACATATTGGGCTGGCTAAATGGTCTAACATTTCCACTGCCTGTGAAGGAGCATGGTAAGTTGAGAGCTATAGGATATGGGAATAGTCATAACTGGACACACTCGCCTATTTGGTTTGAGTTGCCATACTGGGTCACACTATCACTTCGTCATTGTATAGATGTTATGCATACATAAAAGAATGTATTTGAGAACTTGTTTTACACAGTACTAGATACGAGTGGTAAAACAAAAGACAATGATAAAGCACATAAAGACTTAGACGAAATGAATATCAGGCAGAAATTGTAACTTTGACCTAACAACAGAAAACAAAAAGCTCCATTTTGTCTTACCGAGCAACATGTTGAAAACTTATGCAAGTGGCTTAGCGCATTGAAGCTCCCAGATGGATATGCTTCTAACATATCTCGTTGTACCAAGGTTGAGTAGTTGAAAATTACTGGGTTCAAAAGTCACGACTGTCATGTATTCATGCAAAAGTTGATTCCAATTGCATTTCGTGAGGTGTTACCCAGGAATGTTAATGATACTTTTACTGCGCTTTCAAATGTCTTTCGGGATATTTGCTCAACTGTTATATGGTATAGTGATGTGGAGAAGATGGAGAAAAACATAGTGTTGACAATGTACAAGCTCAAAATTATCTTACCACCGGGGTTCTTTGACAGTATAGAATATTTTCCCATTCATCTGCCATACGAACTTAAGCTTGGAGGATCGGTGCAATATCGATGGATGTATATATTTGAGAGGTAATATCACATACATTGTACAATATCGATCATCTTTATAATTAACTTATCAAGTAATATCACATACTGTCATATTTCAGGTATATGCATTGATTAAAGCAGAAAGTTAAAAACAAAGCTCATGTAGAGGGTTCTATTGCTGAACGCTATACGGAGGAAGAGCTTGTCAACTTCTGCTCGTTGTAATTTGACAATGTAGTCACAACGAAGCACAACCGTTTAAGTCGGAATGAGGTCGCTGATTCGTCTGGTCGTGCTAATGATGAGTTGGTTGTATTCACTTATCCAGCTAAACCATATGGACATGAGACGAAGACTTACCTAACCGATAAAGATTTAAAGATTGTCTCTACATACGTGCTTCTAAATATGCCTGAATTATCGTCGTACATCAAGTATGTATTATTATAAGTTGAAAATGATTTATCTAGCCTTAATCTACAATTAAACGATTTCCATATTATTGTACGCAGTTCATTCGAATTGGAAGCGCATGCTTCTAACCCGGGGATGACTACATCACAGATGGAAGCATTCACTAATGCAAATTTTCACCAGTGGTTTAAGAGAAGGGTTGAAGAAGAGAATGCGTATGAGCATTTTAGAGATGTAATTTTAGGCCCGTACAAACTTATTAGTTCATTTCTAGGCTACATCGTGAATGAGTATAGATTCAAGGTTGATGACGCGAATGAATTGATATCAGTCAACTCTGGCGTTGTCGTGTTGGGAAGTTGTTACGGAGATTCTGAGTCCAATTACTATGGAAGATTAGAGGAAGTTGTTGTGCTCAATTATCCACGGGCCAAAAAGGTCATTACATTTAAGTGTCGCTGGTTTGATACTGCAATGGGTGTTAAAGTTGATCGTAATAGAATCGTCACAGTAGATATAAAATCCAAGTTACAGTGTGATGACGTACTTGTGTTAGCTAGCCAAGCAACTCAAGTGTACTACACCCCTAATGTCGTAAATTATAGAAGCCCCTGATATACAGATGTGACAACAAAGATTCGATCATTTGATGATACTAATCTGTCTGGAATGGATGACCCGTTGCAAGAAGAAGTTAGCAGTCCTAGCCACGTATTGCAATATGATGGCGACATGTTGGTAGATGATGTTGTGGACGCACCCGATGTCGACGAAGTGGAAGAAGATGTGGTTGTTATTTCGTACGTGATGGTAGAAGATGATACTGAGGAAGAAATTGATACAGAAGAGGAAAAGACAAATCAGAGGATGAAAATAATTTTGATTCTAACGAATGTGATGACGTACTACTTCTTCAGAACTTGGTGTTTTGTAAATATTATACAACTAAAACAAATCATTAGAATAATTGCAATGAAATTTCACTAATGAAAATTTATGTTTGTTATTTCAGTAGTACAACTATGCCTAGAGATAGCGGTGGAGGCGGCAGTGGTGGGGACCACGATGGATCGGGTGACGGCTCCAATGGTAGGTTGTCTTCGACAGCTAGTGAGTTAACACTATTTTTCATAAATATATTAAACATTCATTTACAGAAACTATATCAATGTCATAACTATATTAATTAAACATATAGGTGCTAGATGTCGGCGTTCGCAAGGGCCTAACCTCGGTCTATTAGGTCGTCCACCAGTGCTTCCTGACATCTGCCCCGTTCATATCGGGTCATCATGGTAGGTTTCAACTTTAATATATCACTTATATATGTTCAATTAGAATGATATTATTATTTAATTAAAGAATTAAAATGTTCCATACAAATTTTGTTTTCTAGTATTATGGATTCGGTCGCTAAGCAGACCGTACACGCCATATGCCTAGCGCATCTCACGACTTGTTGCATGCGATTTAGCTAGTACTTGCGTTACGATGCCAACTTTATGGTGACATTGTTGCGGGAGTTTCACGTAAGTCGAATTACATATACTAAATCAAGGTTCAAGTTATTTACATATTATTTAAATAATTAATAATACGTACGTTATGTCTGCTTGATAGAGGTATTATAGATACGATCCCAGCATCACTGAGGTAGATGGTGACATCGTTATTATTGCGCACATCTCGAAGAACTATTCTAGCTGGTTGTACGAGATGCATATGAGGGCAGTCCGGGTAGTAGAAGAATCGCCCGGGACTACTATACGCCAGCATCAGCCGCCGACAGTATCGGATGCAGCATGGGCTGCCATATGTACATATTGGGATGATGCTGCCTTCAAGACCAAGTCTGAGCAGATGAAGAAGAATCGAGGCGAGCTACGGGTTGTACATACTTCTGGCTCACAGCCGTTTCAGGAGGTTAAGTTGGTATGCATTTATATTTAGTTTAATTTAATATTAAACTACAACTATAGTAAAGTTTGGTAATACTAATTAAAGTACATGATTTAGGCCATGCGGAGTAGCTTGGGCCGACCTCCTACTATGATGGAGTTCTGGGATAGAGTCCATAAGCCAAAGGATTCTACTTCAGGGCCGATGATGTCTCCCACAACATTAGCTATACGGGTAATACATTTACTATAATCTTTGTAATTTATGATCATATTACGTAATTTATAGGATGATACAAAGTTACCTCATGGTGCCTTGACCACAAGACCTTTCAATGGTACTTTACATAAAGGTACAGTCAATAACTATTTTAGAAATTAAAATCTTTGGAAAATACTCAAGGAAACCTTCGTACATGGGAGGCCATGCGTCTAGGTTATGATAGATATCATATGTCCACAAAATTATCCTTGGTTGACCCAATAGTCCCTAAAGAAAAACAAGAAGATTGTTATCATCTTCTTCCCAATGGTGAGTCTTCTTTTGACTTATAATTATCTCCATTATCTCCAATTGAGAATCACATTACAAACAAACTCCAAGACTATATAGGTAGTGCTCGTAGATATACTCTGCAAGTGGATGTGCACAACCTTATCTTATGATATCATGAAGTCGTCTGTCATTAGACATCTTGGAGACACGAACTGTTCACCAAAATGTCACGAACCGTTTAACCGTTCTTCTTTCAACAACGGGCCAAAGATATTCATTAAAGTTCATCTTTCCACTCCAGGCCAAAGACATGCAACTGTATTTTAGAAGAGTAAAGTAGAGCATGATATCTACTATCTTCTACGAATTAAAAGTTTTTCATCAACTTTATCGCTGAAACTAAGCTTAATAAATAAACCACATCATCGAATCATTCCTGCACTACAGGCCAAGAATATTCATTTGTATCACGACCACGAATTATCCATGCACTACGGGCCAAGGATAATCGTGTTTTCATCAACGGTAATGATCATGCCATAAAAATTCCTCTTTGCACCCTTGACCGAAGAGAACCCATGGTCATGATCATACCAAAAACTGTTCATCAATGTACTACGGGCCAATGAGGACTTTTATCACATCATTTGTAACATTACAGTCACGATTATACCGAATAATTCCTGGTCATAATCAAACCAAGTCCATCTATGCACGTAAGCCACATATGACTTTCATCACAATATAAGCATGAGGACGATGACAATAATATAAGCATTAATCAAACGAAAACAAGGATAAATATTAAAGACTTTAAATTTATCCAGAGTTTAAAAATATCCTAATGTTATCAATCACATAATAATCTCATAATCTAATATCATTAATATTATAACAATATTTTAATCATTTCTTAAACTTATAAACAATTTATTTTACTTGTTTACACTTTACCAAATAATGCATTTAATCAATCAAAAATGCCATACTCATAAGATTTCATCACCAATGATCAAATCCCTCATCAAAAATCTGCATATACCTTATATAGGATTTACAAGCCATAAAATCCTATTTACCAATTTTTTAACTTCACATAACATACTTGATTCATATGTTCGTAACTAATCCATTTTCATGAAAAATACCAAATCAGTCCCAAACATTTTTCTTTTCTGAAATTTAGCAGAATATAGTCCCATATTGAACATATATTTTTCTCAGAATTTTTAAAATTCATTTACTATTTTTCATATGGCCAAAACTGCTGAATATTTAGACATTTATCATAAATTGTACTTTTATCCAAAAATTCCAAAATTTACAGGGTATACTCCTGTTATATAAATGTACTCCCAATAAAAATTTTACCAATTTTAGAGTTAACCACAAGGAGTTATAAGGATTTACTTTTAAAATAGTTTTTTCTCATAAAATTCATAACTCCTAATCTATACATCCAAACATCGCCATTTTTGGACACAATCTAGAAAACTCAACAATTTATCATTTTTAATTTTTCCAGAATTTTTGAGGGTCAGAAAATTTACGAAACTGTAAAAGGATTTTCACCCACCATGCGGTAATCCACGTAGACAGATCATTTCCAAAATTTAATAAGCAATGAATACGAAGGAGCATTCACCATGCATGCGGTAATCCAAATAGACAGGTTATTCCAACAGAATAATAAAGAATGGAATAACAGAAGAATTCACCATGCATGCGGTAGTCCGCGTAGACAGGTTATTCCAACAGAATAATAAAGAATGCAATAACAAAAGAATTCACTAGGCATGCGATAGACCGCATAGACAGGTTATTCCAACAGAATATTAAAGAATGGAATAACAGAAGAATTCACCAGGCATGCAATAGACCGCACAGACATGTTATTCCAACAGAATAATAAAGAATAGAATAATAGAAGAATTTATCAGGCATGCGATAGACCGCACAGACAGGTTATTCCAACAGAATAATAAAGAATGGTATAACAACCGTTACGAATATTGAAAGAAATAACTCTCTTCATGAATACGAAAGAAATAATACCCCTTACCTTAGAAGAAATTGGATACTGGAATAGTGAAGTAGCAGACTTCACTTCTTCTTTCTCTCTATAATTTCTCTCTATAATAATTGCTCTTATGAGACTTAGTGAATTGGTGAGAAATGAAGGAAGAATGAACTTCTATTTATAGAAAAATATAGTTTTAATAATTGCACATTTTGGGGCTTAAAATATTACAATATAATACCTTCCTCTTTTTTTTTTCATTTTTAATTTACTCCTTCAAGTATTATCAAACTTGCACCACCTCCCCTAATAGTAAATCATGTGAATTAATAGTTCATTTATGCGACTCAATAGTATAATCATGTGAAAAAACTAATTACAGTATAGTACCTTCAACTATACCTCTATTTTTAATTTAGTCATGCAAGTATTATCAATCTTGCACTAACTCCCCTAATAGTAAATCATGTGAATCAATAGTACATACATGTAAACACATAGTTATAAGCATGTGAATTAATAGCAATTAATTACTCATTTATCCGATTAATTATTCGATTAGTCAATATAATCTCCAAACATTAATTATTATCGAAATAAATGTCGATTTCCACCAATACTAATAATTCCAACACAATGGAACTATCAATTTCATCTTTAATCAACATGAACTTATTCATCATTAATATTATAACTCACAATATTTAACAACTAGGTCGTTCCCAGGAAAGAGGGGGCTTTCTGATAAGGATTTCTCCCTTGGCGCGCAATTAGATTATCTAACCTCTCCTTGACAGAACTTCTAGACATTGTTAATATTACAAATAATAATATGAATAATTTTGTCATCTCAATGATTGATTTAATAATATAACATATTATACAGATGATACTGTGATAATAATTGAATCAATAATATGAGAGATATGATGCAACAATTACTGTAGCAATAATTAAGTATAACTGAGTGACTTCTCATTTAAGCATCAATAATCAATACCGTGTGCTACTATGCAACCACACGTATTACTGTACTTTTACCACCAATTATTTTATGACAACTTACTTACTTTGAAAAAATTTCAAATATCACCCTTAACTTTAACCTTTTATCAATTTAACCATTTACGAAATAGAATAATAATTATAAAAATTGAATACATTTATTTCATAAAATTTGGGGTCTTACATCCGTTATTCTGTCGTTGGGACCTGCCCAGCCGTTCTCGCCTCCGTCAACTTGCACAGGACATTGCAGCTGGTGCCACCGTCGAGAGTACGGGTATCCCTCCGGAGCAGTTCGCCGCTTTACGCGATGAGATTATTCGGATGGTGGTTACCTTACTACTGGACGCGTTTGGGCCGTTGCTGAGTTAGCCTTCGATTACTCAGTTATACTATTCATAATATAATTAAAGTATATATTCTGCATGTTATGTAATTTTCATTTAATTAGTTATCTTTAACTGTATCATATATATGGACTAATGAGTTACATTATATTGTCTCAACAGGGTGGCGATCTGGCTGACGATGCTGAGTGGTTGGACGACGATGACCCGTGACATAGTTGTGTATATGATTTATGTAAGACCCCGAATTTTATGAAATAAAAGTATTCAATTTTTCTTATAATTACTATTCAGTAAATGGTTAAATTGATAAATATTAAAGTTAAGGGTGATATATGAATTTTTTAAAATACACAAGTGGTTATAAAATATTCATTGTTGTCGGAGAATATTCGTTTGGTCGTGGAATATTCTTTCTGTCGGGGAATATTCGTACGACGGCGCAGCCATTTGTGGGCCCCATAACAGAATAATTGTCGGGTGAAGAAAACGACAAATTTGAGTTTTTACAAATAGCGGCGTAGTTGTTACCATTAACACTGTTGGAATACCCGGTGGTTAAAATACAGTATTACGCGTTATTACACAGTAGCACACGGTATTGCATAGTATTTTTAAAATTATTGATTCTTACGTAAGAAGACACTACTCAATAATTGTTACAGTAATTACTGTTCAATATTTTATTTTATTGATTCAATAATTGCTACGTTGAAATTTTATATTATTGTTATTTCAATAATTGTTACTGCATAGTATTTTCCATTATCAGATCAATAATTCATATTATTTGAATAATATTATTAGATAACATTATTGGCAATGTCTAGAAAGTTCTGCCTAAGGAGAGGTTTGGTTATCTAATTACGCGCCAGTAGGGAGAAATCCTTATTAGAAAGTCCCCTCTTTCCTAGGAACGGCCTAGTTGTCATAAATGTGATTCTGTAATATTATTTATGAATAATTAATTATTGATTCATATGATAAGGAAATATTTATTTTATGTGGATATAAATGAGGGATATATTTTTGTGGTTAAAAATGAAGGAGTTAATGTTGAGGTTTTATCAGTATTTTTGTCGGAATGGAGGTATTAAAAATAAGGGTTTTTGAGATATTTTGCGGGGGTTATAATTTTTAATCCGACCGTTGGATCGTGGTAATATTTGGATATGCTATACATATATAAGTTGAGTATATGTCCACAAATTTTGAACCGTTAAAAATGAACGTATGATTTGTTATGAATTTTACGAGATGACTGGTTCAGAAATTGTTGAATTTTCGGATTTAATCATTTTGGTAGAAAATTCTAGAATTGGTGGGCCCCACTCTTGGTTGGTGAAGAAATGTGCTGAGATTTTTATTCAAATGTGGTGGGTGGGAATAGTAGCAGGTAAAGCCATCAGGTTGCAAGTTAAGTCTGCTTCGGCGTGCTAACATTTTCCTATAAATAGAGGGCTAAGTTAGAATTGAAAATCACACCAGAAACAAGTTTTCTCTCTTTCTCTCTCTAGATTATTGAATGTATTTTGTGAGTATTTAGATACTTTGAGAGTTTCTATTCATCAGAGCAAGTTTCTTTCAGCCTTATACCGGTATTCCGACCAGAAGTACTGATATCTTGAGGTAAGGGATATTATTTTCTTCTTAATGATATTATTTTCTTCAATAACATTATGCTGAAATATTGATATGCGTTTTTATCAAATTTGGAACTTTTTGTGTCGGAGTTACTATTCACGTATACGTTACTATTCACGTATACGGCACTATTCACGAATACGGCACTATTCACCGAAAAATAAAATTTTCCCTTTTTGTCTAAGATGTCTATTATGGTTACTATCTTTGATTGTATCCATGTTTTGATCTTTATTTTTGAATTCTGCTTCACAATTGATTATTATGAAGTATTATTGATCTTGGATAAACTGTTACACGAATCCCTAATATTTGTCCTTCTGTCTCACTGAATTAGTTCTCTTTAAGATATTTTTCATCATCCTCAGTCCTAAATGATGATATTACTGAATATCTTTGGCCTGTAGTGCAAAGATGTATGATTACTTGATAAATATCTTTGGCCTGTAGTGCAAAGATGAACAGGTGTTGAGATGAACATGACTGACAGGTGATACAAATGAATATCTTTGGCCTGTAGTGCAAAGATGAATATTTGGATAAAGATGATTATTAATTGATGTTACAGGGATAAAATATTGATGATGGACTTTTAAATCTTAGAAGATAGTAGAATTCTTTCTCTACTTGACTCTTCTAATGGTTTGCTGTTTCCGCTGCAGTTGTTGATCTAAAACTTGTTGTCGATTATATTCTATCAGATTTTTCCCTGTTGAAGACTAACGATAATTTGTTGTATATTATCTTAGTCATAATATTCTTTACTAGGCTAGTTGAGCTCACCTTTTTCCTTTTTGTTCCATTTTTCTTCTCAGGAGGTGAGAACATAGCAGGATCTAGTTGGGTATGGAGTGATGGTTCTAGAAAGATGTTTTAGCAGTCCTCACTATTTCTGCAAAATAGTGTTTGAATATTTGTAATGAGGATTTATTTGAGTGTGGATATTGTCCAGAAGAAAATATTTGTATTTAAACTCACCGTATGTGTTGTCGTATTTTGCACGACAATTGTATTATTGAAGTTGTAGTTTGCTTTCTGTACCATGTATTTGGCGACTCAGATATCAGAGCTATAAGTAAAGAGCCCTGAGCCTCTCGCTGGTGACTTCCTATTGATGGGGGATGCACCGAAGCCAGACTCTCCGTAGGGGACGCCGTTCTGCAGTGGCAAACTGATAGGTACCAATGTGAGGTGATGTCCACTGATGGGACATTTGCCACATTTTGGTATCAGAGCTTAGGGATATGATCTCTGGCGGAGATCGGGAAATAGAACTGGGAGGGGAGAGACGAGTAAATCTTTCGCTAGTGTGTCCTACCTAAGTTTATTTGTTGGTCAATCATAATATCGGGATATTATGTGATATGTTAATTTGTCCAATTAACCCTTGTTTTGAAGCTGCATTCTAGAATGATATCTGAAATACAGGAGATGAACAATGGAGAAATCATGATGACAAGGAAGATGAAATCTGAAATGGAAGCAAGGTATTCTCAACTCTTCGAAATACCTGGTACGTAAATTTCGGGGACAAAATTTCATAAGGAGGGGAGATTGTAAGACCCCGAATTTTATGAAATAAAAGTATTCAATTTTTCTTATAATTACTATTCAGTAAATGGTTAAATTAATAAATGTTAAAGTTAAGGGTGATATATGAATTTTTCAAAATACACAAGTGGTTATAAAATATTCATTGTTGTCGGGGAATATTCATTTGGTCGTGGAATATTCGTTCTGTCGGGGAATATTCGTACGACGACGCAGCCATTTGTGGGCCCCATAACAGAATAACTGTCGGGTGAAGAAAACGACAAATTTGAGTTTTTACAAATAGCGGCGTAGTTGTTACCGTTAACACTATTGGAATACCCGGTGGTTAAAATACAGTATTACGTGTTATTGCACAGTAGCACACGGTATTGTATAGTATTTTTAAAATTATTGATTCTTACGTAAAAAGACACTACTCAATAATTGTTACAGTAATTACTGTTTAATATTTTATTTTATTGATTTAATAATTGCTACGTTAAAATTTTATATTATTGTTGTTTCAATAATTGTTACTGCACAGTATTTTCCATTATCAGATCAATAATTCATATTATTTGAATAATATTATTAGATAACATTATTGGCAATGTCTAGAAAGTTCTGTCTAAGGAGAGGTTTGGTCATCTAATTACTCGCCAGTAGGGAGAAATCCTTATTAGAAAGCCCCCTCTTTCCTGGGAACGGCCTAGTTGTCATAAATGTGATTCTGTAATATTATTTGTGAATAATTAATTATTGATTCATATGATAAGGAAATATTTATTTTATGTGGATATAAATGAGGGATATATTTTTGTGGTTAAAAATGAAGGAGTTAATGTTGAGGTTTTTATCAGTATTTTTGTCGGAATGGAGGTATTAAAAATCAGGGTTTTTGAGATATTTTGCGGGGGTTGTAATTTTTAATCCGACCGTTGGATCGTGGTAATATTTGGATATGTTATACATATATAAGTTGAGTATAAATCCACAAATTTTAAACCGTTAAAAATGAACGTATGATTTGTTATGAATTTTACGAGATGACTGGTTTAGAAATTGTTGAATTTTCGGAGTTAATCATTTTGGTAGAAAATTTTAGAATTGGTGGGCCCCACTCTTGGTTGGTGAAGAAATGTGCTGAGATTTTTATTCAAATGTGGTGGGTGGGAATAGTAGCAGGTAAAACCATCAGGTTACAGGTTAAGTCTGCTTCAGCGTGCTAACATTTTTTCCTATAAATAGAGGGCTAAGTTAGAATTGAAAATCTCACCAGAAATAAGTTTTCTCTCTTTCTATCTCTAGATTATTGAGTGTATTTTGTGAGTATTTAGATACTTTGAGAGTTTCTATTCATCAGAGCAAGTTTCTTTCAGCCTTATACCGGTATTCCGACCAGAAGTACTGATATCTTGAGGTAAGGGATATTATTTTCTTCTTAATGATATTATTTTCTTCAATATCATTATGCTAAAATATTGATATGAGTTTTTATCAAATTTGGAACTTTTTGTGTCGGGGTTACTATTCACGTGTACGGCACTATTCACGAATACGACACTATTCACCGAAAAATAAAATTTTCCCTTTTTGTCCAAGAAGTCTATTATGGTTACTATCTTTGATTGTATCCATGTTTTGATCTTTATTTTTGAATTCTGCTTCACAGTTGATTATTATGAAGTATTATTGATCTTGGATAAACTGTTATACGAATCCCTAATATTTGTCCTTCTGTCTCACTGGATTCGTTCTCTTTAAGATATTTTTTATCATCCTTAGTCCTAAATGATGATATTACTGAATATCTTTGGCCTATAGTGCAAAGATGTATGATTACTTGATAAATATCTTTGGCCTGTAGTGCAAAGATGAACAGGTGTTGAGATGAACATGACTGACATGTGATACAAATGAATATTTTGGCCTGTAGTGCAAAGATGAATATTTGGATACAGATGATTATTAATTGATGTTACAGGGATAAAATATTGATGATGGACTTTTAAATCTTAGAAGATAGTAGAATTCTTTCTCTACTTGACTCTTCTAATGGTTTGCTGTTTCCGCTACAGTTGTTGATCTAAAACTTGTTGTCGATTATATTCTATCAGATTTTTTCCTGTTGAAGACTAACGATAATTTGTTGTATATTATCTTAGTTATAATATTCTTTTTACTGGGCTAGTTGAGCTCACCCTTTTCCTTTTTGTTCCATTTTTCTTCTCAGGAGGTGAGAACATAGCAGGATCTAGTCGGGGTATGGAGTGATGGTTCTAGAAAGATGTTTTAGCAGTGCTCACTATTTCTGTAAAATATTGTTTGAATAATTATAATGAGGATTTATTTGAGTGTGGATATTGTCCACAAGATAATATTTGTACTTAAACTCACAGTATGTGTTGTCGTATTTTACACGACAATTGTATTATTGAAGTTGTAGTTTGCTTTCTATACCATGTATTTGGCGACTCAGATATCAGAGCTATAAGTAAAGAGCCCCGAGCCTCTCGCTGGTGACTTCCTATTGATAGGGGATGCACCGAAGCCAGACTCTCCGTAGGGGACGCCGTTCTGCAGTGACAAACTGATAGGTACCAATGTGAGGTGTTGTCCACTGATGGGACATTTGCCACATTTTGGTATCAGAGCTTAGGGATATGATCTCTGGCGGAGATCGAAAAATAGAACTAGGTGGGGAGAGACGAGTAAATCCTTCGCTAGTGTGTCATACCTAAGCTTATTTGTTGGTCAGTCATAATATCGGGATACTATGTGATATGTTAATTTGTCCAATTAACCCTTGTTTTGAAGCTGCATTCTAGAATGATATCTGAAATACAGGAGATGAGCAATTGAGAAATCATGATGACAAGGAAGATGAAATCTGAAATGGAAGCAAGGTATTCTCAACTCTTTGAAATACCTGGTACGTAAATTTCGGGGATGAAATTTCATAAGGAGGGGAGATTGTAAGACCCCGAATTTTATGAAATAAAAGTATTCAATTTTTCTTATAATTACTATTCAGTAAATGGTAAAATTGATAAATGTTAAAGTTAAGGGTGATATATGAATTTTTCAAATTACACAAGTGGTTATAAAATATTCATTGTTGTCGGGGATTATTCGTTTGGTCGTGGAATATTCTTTCTGTCGAGGAATATTCGTACGACGGCGCAGCCATTTGTGGGCCCCATAACAGAATAACTGTCGGGTAAAGAAAATGACAAATTTGAGTTTTTACAAATAGCGGCGTAGTTGTTACCGTTAACACTGTTGGAATACCCGGTGGTTAATATACAGTATTACGCGTTATTGCACAGTAGCACACGGTATTGCATAGTATTTTTAAAATTATTGATTCTTACGTAAGAAGACACTACTCAATAATTGCTACAGTAATTACTGTTTAATATTTTATTTTATTGATTCAATAATTGCTACGTTAAAATTTTATATTATTGTTGTTTCAATAATTGTTACTGCACAGTATTTTCCATTATCAGATCAATAATTCATATTATTTGAAAAATATTATTAGATAACATTATTGGCAATGTCTAGAAAGTTCTGTCTAAGGAGAGGTTTGGTCATCTAATTACGCGCCAGTAGGGAGAAATCCTTATTAGAAAGCCCACTCTTTCCTGGGAACGGCCTGGTTGTCATAAATATGATTCTGTAATATTATTTGTGAATAATTAATTATTGATTCATATGATAAGGAAATATTTATTTTATGTGGATATAAATGAGGGATATATTTTTGTGGTTAAAAATGAAAGAGTTAATGTTGAGGTTTTTATCAGTATTTTTGTCGGAATGGAGGTATTAAAAATTAGGGTTTTTGAGATATTTTGCGGGGGTTATACCTTTTAATTCGACCGTTGGATCGTGGTAGTATTTGGATATGTTATACATATATAAGTTGAGTATATGTCCACAAATTTTGAACCGTTAAAAATTAACGTATGATTTGTTATGAATTTTACGAGATGACTGGTTCAGAAATTGTTGAATTTTCGGAGTTAATCATTTTGGTAGAAAATTCTAGAATTGGTGGGCCCCACTCTTGATTGGTGAAGAAATGTGCTGAGATTTTTATTCAAATGTGGTGGGTGGGAATAGTAGCAGGTAAAACCATCAGGTTGCAGGTTAAGTCTGCTTCGGCGTGCTAACATTTTCCTATAAATAGAGGGCTAAGTTAGAATTAAAAATCACACTAGAAACAAGTTTTCTCTCTTTCTCTCTCTAGATTATTGAGTGTATTTTGTGATTATTTAGATACTTTGAGAGTTTCTATTCATCAGAGCAAGTTTCTTTCAGCCTTATACCGGTATTCCGACCAGAAGTACTGATATCTTGAGGTAAGGGATATTATTTTCTTCTTAATGATATTATTTTCTTCAATATCATTATGCTGAAATATTGATATGAGTTTTTATCAAATTTGAAACTTTTTGTGTCGGGGTTACTATTCACGTATACGGTACTATTCACGAATACGGCACTATTCACCGAAAAATAAAATTTTCCTTTTTGTCTAAGATGTCTATTATGGTTACTATCTTTGATTGTATCCATGTTTTGATCTTTATTTTTGAATTCTGCTTCACAATTGATTATTATGAAGTATTATTGATCTTGGATAAACTGTTATACGAATCCCTAATATTTGTCCTTTTGTCTCACTAGATTCGTTCTCTTTAAGATATTTTTCATCATCCTCAGTCCTAAATGATGATATTACTGAATATCTTTGGCCTGTAGTGCAAAGATGTATGATTACTTGATAAATATCTTTGGCCTGTAGTGCAAAGATGAACAGGTGTTGAGATGAACATGACTGACAGGTGATACAAATGAATATCTTTGGCCTGTAGTGCAAAGATGAATATTTAGATAAAGATGATTATTAATTGATGTTACAGGGATAAAATATTGATGATGGACTTTTAAATCTTAGAAGATAGTAGAATTCTTTCTCTACTTGACTCTTCTAATGGTTTGCTGTTTCCGCTGCAGTTGTTGATCTAAAACTTGTTGTCGATTATATTCTATCAAATTTTTCCCTGTTGAAGACTAACGATAATTTGTTGTATATTATCTTAGTCATAATATTCTTTACTGGGCTAGTTGAGCTCACCCTTTTCCTTTTTGTTCCATTTTTCTTCTCAGGAGGTGAGAACATAGCAGGATCTAGTCGGGGTATAGAGTGATGATTCTAGAAAGATGTTTTAGCAGTCCTCACTATTTCTGTAAAATAGTGTTTGAATAATTGTAATGAGGATTTATTTGAGTGTGGATATTGTCCGGAAGACAATATTTGTATTTAAACTCACAGTATGTGTTGTCGTATTTTGCACGACAATTGTATTATTGAAGTTGTAGTTTGCTTTCTGTACCATGTATTTGGCGACTCAGAATGGATGTTGTATACCTATTTTGGGGGCGTCACAATTTATACATATTTATTTAGTTTTTAGCTTAATGTGATGTAAATAATAATAGTATAGCTGATTTTTTATGTATTGTAGCATATTTGGTATACTTGGCAAATGTGATGCATATTTGGTTTACTTAAGTTGATTAGAACTTTAGTTTAATGTCATATTCAAGTTGGCCTTGGTAAATAATATAAGAAATGGCCATTATGGCATTGGATATTATATTTGTGTGTTATGTGCTGTTGGGAAAAAAACAGGTTTACAGGTACAAAAAATGTTGGTACAAACCCTAGATATTGCCAAAACAAAAAAAATATTTAAAAAAAAGGGGGGATAAAGTCAACGGAATAAGGATATCCTCGACGAAATTCCGTCGAGATTGAACCCTTATTTCTTTTAATGGGATGCCACGTGGCAAGGTATCCTTGATTGACTAACTTCGACGGATATATTTCAGTTGATAATAGGCTAAGACCGATCGAATATTCCGTCGAGCTTAGTCAGTTGAGGATATATATCTCCGACCGAACTGTCGACGAATTTAATTTCGACGCGATTATATTCGACTGCACTTTCGACCGAATATTCCGCGGAAAATAACATAACCTCGACGGAATATTCTGTCGGAAATAACCCTTTTTGTTGTAGTGTTAGTTATCTGTTTAGTTGCATAATCCCAAGTGTCTAGTGAGTGGAATTTTAGCTTAGCTAATGATGAATTAGAAATTTGATGGATTCGTGAATTTGGTTGATAGTTGAGCTTAGTTATAATGTTATACATGATTTGATCCATGCTTTTTGTTTAGATGCTATTGGTTAGCACATAAGTGTTCATGTTTGCTAGTTGGTAAAAGAATAACTTGTTTGCTGCTAAGTAGAAAATGTTGTTTTTAAAGATAGAATTGTGTAGAAAGTGAACATAGACTATGGAAACACTGAAAATCAAATTTTGGGAACACATTGGTATGCTTGCTATACAAAAAAAAACACAAAGAAAAGACAAAAAAAATATAAAATAATTACCATAGCTAGTCTTGTTTCGGGGCCTTTGTTACTTGAGCAAGTACGCCCGAGGGGATTGTCTTTACACCTAGCGCCCTAAGGTCTTTTATGGTCTGGGAGTCGTTGGTTAAAAGCTTGTTAAGGGGTAGCACTGTTAGCCTAATAGAATGAGGCATTGCACAGTCATGGGAAAATAAAAAGAAATCAATACCCCGCAAAAAAGTGCGAAAATCGCCCTCGTGAGTAAAACTAAAGTAGAATAAATTCATTGTTGAACCTTAGTTTGTATTGATGTGTTGGAGTAGTTGTTGTTTCATTTATATGCATAATTCTTGATTTAGACTTCAATTTTCTTTCTTAAGCAGTATAACATGTGTAGTCTTTGCCTTTGTCAAGCTTATTTATGAACACATCACACATACACAACATCTTTATAGCAGGTTTGGATTATTTGATTGTATGGTGTTATGTCTGTAGCTTGGTTTGATAATTTTTTCTTGAATCTAGATAATTCTCTGAGGCACATTTGATTAGAATTCTAGTATGGCTAGAAATCTTGGGAGTCACTTGCATGATAGTTTAGTTTGCATAACATGTAGTTGCATTATTTAATTTGTATTTGTGTTGATTGCTTGAGGACAAGCAATAGTACAAGTTTGGGGGTATTTGATAAGTAGGTTTTATACCTACTTATTGATAACCAACTTACTGGAATTTTGATTCACTTAAGTATTTTTAGTATGTTTTTATTGTTATTTATGTTTGTTTTGTAGTTTGCATCATGGGAACTCCTAAGGAATGAAAATGGCATGGTGGAAGCATAGCATGACATGGTGATAGCATTGAAGACATGGCACGGTGGATTTGAGCTAGAATGAAGATGGCAACTGAGATCAAGTAGGTGAGGAGGACAACTAGAAGGGCTTTAAATGAAGAAATGAAGAAGAAGAAGTGAATAGCAAGCAGCAAGCAGCAAGAGCAATAAGCTAGCAGAATACAGTATGCAGCAGCAGCACGGACGCGCTGCCATTAAGGCTAGACACGGCGCACCCGTGCCAGAGTAAGGACAGAGGCAGACAAGGCTACCGCATGGCAGCACCAAGCACACAGTCAAAACACACGCGCTCGCACCAGGGGAATTTTAGCCGTATACATGGCGCGCCCGCACCCGATTCCTCCTGCACCATCGCGCGGCCGCGCCGGTCACACTTAATTTAAAAATGCTAACTTTTTATTTTGAAATGTTGAAGCGTCTTTGTTATCTTTTAGACGTACTTGCTGGTTACCAGAGACGAATTATTCAGTTTTTGAATTTCTATTATTAGGTTTTGGTATTCTAGAGAGAGTTTATAGCATTTCTCTATTTTCTTTGTGCTTCTCTCTCTAGATCATTGCTTGTAAATATTGGTTTTCATTCTGGTGACGATTATGGATTTGAATTAGTGTGGAATCAGACTTTGCAGCAAGGATTATCAATTTTGATTCCTCATTTCTATTATATCTCTTGCTTTCATTGTTCATTTCTATGTTTTTCTTCAATCCCATAATGGCTGTTGATTCAGCAATGAACTAACTCCCATTATGGGATTCTAATGGATTTTAATGTGTATTCTATACGTGTATGCCTGATTGTGATGCATGTATATTTGATATTGAATTGCCTAACATGGTTGCGCTAAAATATTGAATGCTTGATCACCATTCACACTAATTACTTGTATGGAATTAGAAAAGGAAATATAAGTACAGATTAGACCATGTTGGCATATGTTCATCAAACTCATTTGTGTTAGGTTTTGTGATTTGTATCCCGGATAGGCATATACCGGTTCTCCATGTGTAGTCATTTAGAGAGCTTCTTGTGACGCCCCAAAAATAGGTATACATCACCCATTCTGAGTCGCCAAATACATGGTACATAAATCAAATAAAAACTTCTTTTATATAATACGACAACAACGTAGCTTAGAGTTTTTACACGAATATTGTCTCATAGACAGTATTCAAACTCAAATCAAGTCTTCATTACATTTATTATCACACTATCTTATAAAATAGTGAGGAATACTATAGCCACCATCTCGGATCGTCACTTTATTTCCCGACTAGTCCCGGCTACGTTCTCATTTCCTGAAGAGAATAATGAAAGCAAAAGGGTGAGCTCAACTAGCCTAGTAAGAAATATTATGACGAAGATAATGCAGAATGAATTATCGTTAGCCTTCAACAGTGTGAAACTGATAAAATATAATAAATATCAAGTTTAACTGCAGCAGAACAAGTAATCCATTAGAAGAGTCAAGTAGAGAATGATATCAACTATCTTCTATGATTTAAAAAGGTTTTTCATCAACTTTATCGCTGAGACTCAGCTTAATAAATAAACCATATCATCAAATCATCCCTGCACCACGACCAATGATATTCATGTAATCATCAATGGTCATGATTATATCGAATAATCCCTGGTCATAATCATACCAACAACTGTCCATCAATGCACTATAGGCCAATGATGACTTTTACCACATCATTTGAAACATTACGGGTCATGATTATACTGAATGATCCCTGGTCATAATCATACCAATCAACATTCCATCTATGCACGTAAGTTAAAGATGACTTTCATTATAATATGAGCATGAGGATGATGACAATGATATAAGAATTCAATTCAAAGAAACAGATGATAAATTTTTAAAGATTTATAATTTAATTTATCCATAATTCAATAATGTTCAAATTGCCAACATGATATTGCTTTGTGGAGCAAAATTCAAGAATGATATTGTATCAAAAATGATTTGGACCGAAAAGAAATTAATTTTTGTCATGAATAGTACTCTAGGTGAATAGTACCTGGGTGAATAGAATCCCATAAATAGTACTTCGAGAATAGTACCCCGTGAATAGTACATTATGAATAGTACTCATGAATAGTACTTCGTGAATAATATTTTATTAATAGTACTTTGTGAATAGTACCCGTGAATAATAATTTTGTGAATAGTACCATATAAATGAATAGTACTTATGGACAGTACTCCAGCATGAAAAGCTTAAAATTTAACAAGAATGTGCAGAAAATATCCTTGTGAAATGATACTAGATGAAGCACAAATTTCAAGGATATTATACTAATTTCACGGAGTATAGAAAAAATTCTTTATAAAAATGAGGGTATAATCAGGAATACGAGACGAAATAATATTACTGATATACTACAGAGTATGGAAGAAAATATTATTCCTTATGAATACTGAACAAAAAAAATATCCCTTACCTCAAAAGAAGACTGGATACTAGAATAGTGAGATATCAGACTTCTCTTCTTCTTTCTCTCTTTAACTTCTCTCTCTATAATTGCTCTTGTGAGTCTTAGTGAATTGGTGAGAATGAAAGAAGAATGAGTTTCTATTTATAAAAAAATATAGTTTCGATAATTGCACGTTTTGGGGCTCGAAATATTACATTATAATAACTTCATCTTTTCCTTTATTTTTAATTTAGTCCTGTAAGTATTATCAAACTTGCACCACCTCCCCTAATAATACATCATGTGAATCAATAGTACATTCATGTGAATCAATAGTTCTATACATGTGAAAAAAATAGTTACAGTATAGTACTTTCATCTATACCTCTATTTTTAATTTAGTCATGCAAGTATTATCAATCTTGCATCACCTGTAAGACCCCAAATTATTAATAAATGAAATTTAATTTCCTCTATTTATTATTTTGAAATAGTAAGGGTTGAAACTTTTGAGACACTATCTATATGGGGGGAAAGTGGAGATATATTCAGACCATAAAAGCCTCAAATATTTCTTCACTCAAAAAGAACTCAACATGCGGCAACGACGTTGGCTCGAGCTGTTGAAAGATTACGACCACACTGTTCAATACCATCATGGAAAAGCAAACGTGGTAGCTGACGCGTTGAGTAGAAGATCATATGCAGGAACGAGTGCGATGATGTCAAGTATACGCATAGAACCAACTTTAATTGATAAAGTTAAAGTTGCTCAAGACACAGACCCGGAGCTGATGCGTATGAAGAAGAAAGTGCAAGAAGGTGTTATTCAAAAGCAAGAATCGATAAAGAAGGAATACTTCGAGTCCACTCTAGACTTTGTGTTCCTAACGATTCTTATTTGAAATACAAGATCATGATGGAGGCACACAATACACCATTTACAATCCATCCTAAAAGTACCAAAATGTATCGTGATCTTCGACATACATTTTGGTGGAATAATATGAAGAGAGAGATTGCAAAGTTTATCTCGAGGTGTTTAACTTGTCAACTTGTAAAGGCGGAGCATCAAGTGCCAAAGGGTCCATTGCAACCACTTGAGATTCCGAAATGGAAGTGGGAACACATTACCATGGATTTCGTTACGGGTCTTCCCACGGTTTCTCAAGGCATAAATGCTATTTGGGTTATTGTTGATAGATTAACCAAGTCTGCTCATTTCTTGCCGATACGGGAGACTTATTCCCTTGAACGTCTTGCTCGTATGTACGTAGATGAGATTGTGAGACTGCATGGCATGCCAGTATCCATAGCATTGGATCGTGACCCAAGATTCACTTCAAGATTTTGGGTTAGCTTACAAAAAGCTATGGGCACGGATTTACGGTTCAGTTCGGCATACCATCCTCAAACGGACGGGCAATCAGAGAGGACTATTCAAACTCTTGAAGATCTATTAAGACTTTGTGTCCTAGATTTCAAAGGGAGTTGGGATAAGTACCTACCATTGGTGGAATTCTCCTACAATAACAGTTATCAGGCTAGTATAGGTGTGGCTCCATTTGAAGCATTGTATGGACAAAAGTGTCGCTCTCCAGTATATTGGGATGAGGTGGGAGAAGTAACGTTGTTGGGATCAGAGTTAGTACGAATGACTAAAGAGAAGATCCAAATGATTCGACAACGTATACAAATGGCACAGGATCGACAAAAGAGTTATGCGGATCTTCATCGAAAGGACGTAAAATTTGACATTGGGGATCATGTATTGTTGTGTGTGGCTCCATGGAAAGGAGTTATAAGATTCGGGAAGAGAGAAAAGCTCAATCCACGATTTATTGGTCCATTTCAGATTCTTGACCGAATAGGAAATGTGGCCTATAGACTCGTGTTACCTCCAAGTATGTCTCGTGTTCATAATGTTTTTCATATATCTGTGCCACGTAAATATGTGAAAGACCCAAACCACGTTATTGAATTAGAACCGGACGAGATAGCCGAAGACTTAACGTACGAAGAGGTACCTGTCAAGAGCTTGGATAGGAAAGAGCATATCCTACGCACGAAGGTTATACCACAAGTTAAAGTTTTGTGGAGAAACCATGCTATTGAGGAAATGACATGGGAGTTGAAAACAGAAATGAAAGCGAGGTATCCTCATCTTTTCGAAACAACAGGTACGTATGTCAATTTTGAGGACGGAATTTTATAAGGAGGGGAGGTTGTAATACCCCAAATTATTAATAAATGAAATTTAATTTTCTCTATTTATTATTTTGAAATAGTAAGGGTTGAATTGATTAATGAGGTTAGTTATGGGTAAAATACGCAAATATTTTAAACAAGCAGGTGGTTATAAAAAATTCATTGTTGTCGGGAAATATTCGTTTGGTCATGGAATATTCTTGCTATCGGGGAATATTCGTACCACGACGCAGTCTTTTATGGGCCCCATAATGGAAAGTGATTGGATGAAGAAAACGACAAGTATAAGTTGTTTATAAATAACGGCGTAGTTGTTACCGTTAACACTATTGGAATACCCGGTGGTTAAAACACAGTAATACGCGTTGTTGCACAGTAGCACATGGTATTGCACCAATTATTGATTCTTACGTAAGAAGGCACTACTCAATAATTGTTACAGTAATTATTGTTTAGTATTTTATTTTATTGATTCAATAATTGTTGCGTTGATATTTTATATTACTGTTGTTTCAATCATTGTCACTACACAATATTTTCTATTATCGAAGCAATAATTCATATTATCTGAATAATATTATTAGATAACATTATTGCCTATGTCTAGAAAGTTCTGTCTAAGGAGAGGTTTGGTCACCTAATTGCGCGCCAGTAAGGAGAGATCCTTATTGGAAAGCCCCCTCTTTCCTGAGAACGGCCTGGTTGCCAGTACTATGATTCTGTAATATTAGTTATGAATAATTAATTATTGATTTATATGATGAGAAAAATATTCATTTTATGTGGATATAGATGGAGAAAATTTTTAAAGTGACAATTGTTAAAAATTGATATTTTATCTTTTTTGATAAAATAATATTTTATTATATTATTATAATATAATAATGATGATATTTTTACAATGAATGTGGGATATATGAGTATATGAGGAGGAAGAGTATTTTTGTTGCAAAAGTTGTTTAAAACATGTTAAACATGTCTGTGGGCCCATTTCTTGACTGAAATTTGATTATAGCATGTAAAATCGCCCGTTTGTGGATTTCGGTCAATTTCTGTTTGGAGATTCAAATTTTTTTGATAAAAGAACTATTTATTATGAATTATTGAAGTTCTGAAATAATTGATTTTTGAAGTTTTAAATAATTTTTAAAAGAAAAACGTTTTTGGCAATTTAGTGGGCTCAACATGTGATAATAATGGGCTGAATTCAGTTGGTCTTGGATGGGAGTGACAAATTTTTAATAATATTAATATTTTATTAAATTTTTTGCTTTGGTGTTCTAAGCATTTTCCTATAAATAGGGTGCTTAGGTTAGAATTGAAAATCATACCAGAAACTAAAGATTTCTTTCTTTTTCTCTTTCGATATTTTGAGCGTATTCTTGTGAGTATTTTAATACTGTGAGTGTTACTATACGGTGCAAGTTCCTTCAGCACTATATCTGATATTCCAACCAGAAGTACTATTCTTGCTGAGGTAAGGGATGCTATTTTATTAAAAAATGATATTATTTCTTCAATATCATTATGCCGAAATATTGGTTAGAAATTGTTATCAAATTTGAAACTTTTTCACGTCGGGGTTACTATTCATGAGTTACTATTCACGAGTTACTATTCATGAGTACTATTCACGAAGCATGATGATGTTTTTGTGAAATTTCTATCTTTTAGTGTCGGAATTACTATTCACGTATACGGCACTATTCACGCATACGACACTATTTATCGAAAAATAAAATTTTCTTCTTTTTGTCAAAAATATCTATTATGGATACTAGCTTTGATTGTATCCATGTTTTGATCATTCTTGAATTTTACTCCACTATGATTACTTATGAGGTATTTTTGGACATGGAATAGCTGAAACACGAATCCTTAATATTTATTCTTTTGTTTCACTGGATTCGTTTTCTTTAAAATATTTTTCATCATCCTCAGTCCTAAATGATGATATAACTGTATATCTTTGGCCTGTAGTGCAAAGATGAATGATTTCTGATTAATATCTTTGGCCCGTAGTGCGAAGATGAACAGGTGTTTAGATGAATATGACTAACTGATGAATATCTTTGACTTATAGTGCAAAGATGAATATTGATTGATGTTACAGGGATAAAATATTGATGATGAACTTTTAAATTTATGGATAATAGTAGATTTCATTTTCCACGTAACTCTTCTATGAATTATTATTTTTCGCTGCGAATATTGATTTAAAACTTATTGTCTATTGTATTCTATTAGATTTTTCCCTGTTGAAGACTAACGATAATTTGTTCTGTATTATCTTAGTCATAATGTTCTTTACTGGGCTAGTTGAGCTCACCCTTTTCCTTTTGTTCCATTTTTCTCAGGAGGCGAGAATGTAGCGAGTACTAGTCGGGGTATGGAATGATGGTTCTAGAAGTTATTTTATTAGTCCTTGCCATTTTTGTGAAATAATTGTAATAACGACTTATTTGAGTGTGGATATTGTCTAGCTGACAATATTTGTATTTAAACTCACAGTTCTTATGTTGTAATAATAAAGTTGTAGTTGTATCTGTACCATGTATTTTGACGACTCAGAATGGTTGTTGTATACCTATTTTGGGGGCGTCACATCACCTCCCCTAATAGTACATGCATGTGAATTAATAGTACACACATGTGAACAAATAGTTATAAGCATGTGAATTAATAACAATTAATTACTCATTTATCCGATTAATTACCCGATTGGTAAATATAACCTCCAAACATCAATTATTATCGAAATAAATGTTGATTTCCACTAACACTAATAATCCCAACACAATAGAACTATCAATTTCATCTTTAATCAAATTGAACTTATTCATCATTAATATTATAACTCACAATATTTAACAACCAGATCAGTCCTAAGAAAGAAGGGGCTTTCCGATAAGGATTTCTCCCTATTAGCGCGCAATTAGGTGACCAAACCTCTCCTCGACAGAACTTTCTAGACATCGTCAACATTACAAATAATAATATGAATAACTTTGTCGTCTCAATTATTGATTTAATAATATAAAAATATTAATATTGTGACAATAATTGAATCAATAATATGAGAGATATTATGCATCAATTACTGTAGCAGTAATTGAGTATAACTGAGTGACTTCTCATGTAAGCATCAATAATCAATACCGTGTGCTACTATGCAGTCACGCGTATTACTATACTTTACTACCGGGTAGTTCAACAGTTTAACGGTAAAACTTTCGCTGTTATTTTTATAAAAAAATATTTCTGTCGTTTTCTAACTCTGACAATACTTTCGTTGTGGGGTCCACCAATGATTGTGCCGTCATACGAATATTATATGTTAAAACGAATATTCCCCGACCAATCGAATATTTTAAAACCACTTTCTTACTTTGCAAAATTTGTAAATATTACCCACAACTATAACATTATATCAAATCCATACTATAATATTCAAAAATATATTTTGAGAAAAATTAATCTTTATTCATAAAACTTGAGGTCTTACAACCTCCCCTTCTTATGAAATTTTGCCCTCGAAATTAGGGTGCGTACCTAGTATGTTGAAGAGGTGAGGATACCTTGACTTCATTTCAGATTTTAACTCCCAGGTCATTTCCTCAACATTGTGGTTTCTCCACAAAACTTTGACTTCAGGTATAACCTTGGAGGGTAGAATATGATCCTTCTTAGCCAAGATTTTAACAGGTACATCTTCATACGTTAAATCTTCTGCTATCTCGTTCGGTTCTAATTCAATAATGTGGTTTGGGTCTTTCACATATTTATGTAACATACATATGTGAAAAATGTTATGAACACGAGACATACTTGGCGGTAAGGCGAGTCTATAGGCCACAGTTCCTACTCGATCGAGGATTACAAATGGGCCAATGAATCGAGGATTGAGCTTTCCTCTCTTTCCATATCTCATAACTCTTTTCCATGGAGCAACACGTACGTAACAACACATGATCTCCAATATTGAATTCCACGTCCTTTCGGTGAAGATCAGCATAACTCTTTTGTCGATCTTGTGAGGTTTTTATACGTTGTCGGATCGTTTGAATCTTTTCCGTAGTCATACGTACCAACTCCGGTCCCAACAACGTTGCTTCACCCACCTCATCCCAGCATACTGAAGAACGACACTTGCGTCCATACAACGCCTCGAATGGAGCCATGCCAATACTTGTTTGGTAACTGTTGTTGTAAGAAAATTCCACCAATGGCAAGAACTTGTCCCAACTTCTTTTGAATTCAAGGACACATAATCTTAATAAATCTTTAAGAGTTTGAATAGTCCTCTCCGACTGCCCATCCGTTTGAGGATGATAAGCTGAACTGAATCATAAATCCGTACCCATAGCTTTTTATAAACTAACCCAAAATCTTGAAGTGAATCTTGGGTCTCGATCAGAAACTATGGATACTGGCATACCATGCAATCTTACAATATCATTTATGTACATACGAGCAAGACGTTCAAATGTATAAATTTCTCGTATCATTAAGAAATGAGCAGACTTGGTCAATCTATCAATAATGACCCAAATCGCATCTATGCCTTGAGAAACCTTGGGAAGACTAGTAACGAAATCCATGGTAATGTGCTCCCACTTTCATTCTGGAATTTCAAGTGGTTGCAATTGACCTTTTGGCACTTGATGATGCGCCTTGACTCGTTGACAAGTTAGACACCTTGAGATAAAATCTGCTATCTCTCTCTTCATATTGCTCCACCAAAATGTATGTCAAAGATCACGATTCATTTTGGTACTCCCAGGATGGATTGTAAACGATGTGTTGTGCGCCTCCATCATGATTTTATACTTCAAGTCTAAATCATTAGGAATAAAAAGTCTGGAGTTGAGTCGAAGTATTCCTTCTTCATCGATTCTTGCTTTCGGAATATCACCTTCTTGCACTTTCTTCCTCATACGCATCAGCTCCAGGTTTATAGCTTGAGCAGCTTTAACTTTATCGATTAAAGTCGGTTCTACTCATATAATCGCCATCATCACATGGGTCCCTGGAGCCTTTAACTCTATCTCCATATTTTGTAAGTCATACAAAATGGGCCTTTGTGTTGACAATATCGCACTCATACCCGCATATGATCTTCTACTCAATGTGTTAGCTACTACGTTCACTTTTTTAAGATGGTATTGAATGGTATGATCGTAATCTTTCAACAACTCAAGCCAACGTCGTTACCGCATATTGAGTTCCTTTTGAGTGAAGAAATATTTGAGGCTTTTATGATCCGTATAGATTTCCACCTTCTCTCTATACAGGTAATGCCTCCAAATCTTAAGCGCAAAAACGACAACTGCCAACTCTAGATCATGAGTAGGATAATTCTTCTCTTATTCTTTGAGTTGTCATGAGGCATAGGCTATGACTTTACCATATTTCATGAGAACACATCCTAACCCTTTGCCTGAAGCATCACTGTAGATGACAAATCCCTCCGAGCCAGATGGTATTATTAGAACAGGTGCTGAAATTAGTCTCCTATTGAGTTCTTAAAAACTTTTCTCGCATTCCTCGCTCCAACCGAATTTTGTATCTTTCCAAGTCAGTTGAGTTAATGGAGTAGTGATTCGAGAAAACCCTTCTACGAATCTCTGATAATAACCAGCTAAGCCGAGAAAGCTACGTACTTTGGTCACTGACTTAGGTTGCTCCCAACTTTGAATTGCTTCAATCTTTGCTGGGTCAACAGATATTCCATGATTTGATATCACGTGCCCAAGGAAAGCTACTTCCTCAAGTCAGAATTCGCATTTCTTTAACTTAACATATAGCTTGTTTTCACAAAGCTTTTGAAGTATCAGCCTCAAGTGTTGCTCGTGATCTTCATGGCTTTTGGAGTATATGATGATGTCATCAATAAAGATAACCATGAAATGATCTAAATATTTCTTGAATACTCAGTTCATCATATCCATGAAGGCAGCAGGAGCATTAGTCAATCCAAAGGACATAACTAGGAATTCATAATGCCCGTACCGAGTTCTGAAAGCAGTCTTTGGAATGTCATCAGTTTTAATCTTCAACTGATGATATCCGGAACGAAGATCGATCTTTGAAAAGAATTTGGCGCCTTACAACTGGTCAAACAGGTCATCAATGTGAGGCAATGGATACCTATTTTTTATGGTGACATGATTCAACTCCCGATAGTCAATACAAAGTTACATACTTCCTATTTCCTCTTTACGAATAGAACAGGAGCACCCCAAGGAGACGTACTAGGACGAATTAAACTGATGTCTAACAATTCCTGCAGTTGGGTCTTTAACTCCTGAAGTTCAATAGGAGTCATTCGACATGAGGCTTTGGAAATGGGTTTTGCACCGGGTTCAAGGTCAATACAAAATTTGATTTCTCGCTCTGGGGGTAGGCCAGGAAGTTCTTCAGGGAATACGTTAGGAAATTTATTAACAATAGAAATATCAGTCAAATTTGTCGTATTTTTATTTAAATATGTGACATCGACTAAGAAAACTTGACATCCGTTTTCCAATAAGAGAATAGCTTTATGGCTTGATATGACAGTGATTGACTTTAGTGGTTTGGTTGCTTGAATTCGCATAATAGGTTTGTTAGAAATATGAAAGCTAACAACCTTACGAAAATAATCGATTTTAGCATGATGAGTAGTTAACCAATCAATCCATAAAATCACATCAAATGCAAGTATTTTCAAAGAGATAAGATCGACAGGTAACGTACGGTTAACGATTTGAATCAAATAAGACTTATAAATAGTGGATGTAATGAAGGTTTCTCCCAAAAGAGTTTCAACAGATAAGTCAAATTCTAATTTCTCCGGAGTCAAATTTAAACGCTGAGCGTAAGTAGAAGAAATAAAAGAATGGGTAGAACCGGTATCAAATAAGGTATATACTTTGCTAGAGTTTATGATTAGCTTACCCGTGATCACCTCATTCGGATTCCTCACTTTTTGAGAGGTTACGAAAAATGCTCTCCCTTGAACTACCAGTTTTGTCTTGTCTGGGACGGCCTTTGATGCCTCCATCCCAGCCGAACTTGACTTCGGTGCACGACAAAATTAGGCTAGGTGACCTTCTCTTCCATAATTGTAATATGCCATGGACTGCTGCGTACAGTTTGGACTGATGTGTCCCCCCCCCCCCCCCATTTGTAACATACGACCGGCGGTCGTTCTCCTTCCCCACATTTCTAACATGTTGATTCCCTCCATGTTTGTTGTCACCGCTTCGATGACTGTTACCACTTGTATTATCAATTTGCCAGCTGCTCTCTCTTGGTTGGGTTGACTCATTATCACGCTCCAATAACCGAGCCCTATTTATAACATCTGAATACAAACACAGTTTGTGAGAAATTAGGTATTGACGTATCTCAGGTTTCAAACCTCTTAGAAACATCCGCGTCATTCTCTCCTCATTATCAACCAAGTGGGATGCAAACCTGGACAACTCGGTAAACTTAGCTTCGTACTATGACACGGTCATATTATTTTGGTCCAGCTTGATAAACTCTACCTCCTTCATGTGACGAATACTTTTGGGAAAGTACTTGTCGTTGAACAGTTCTTAGAACTTCTCCCAAGACATCTTCAGTGCGGCAGGTTGAGTACGCTTTATAGATTTTCACCAGTAATCTACCTCTCCTCGCAACATGAAGGTGGAAAAGGGAACCTTTTGCTCCTCGGAGCATCCCAAGACATCAAATATATTGGTGATCTGCTTTATACACGTCTCCGGCTTAAGTGGTTTTGGCTCTCCCAAAAACTCCGATGGTCCCAACTCTTTGAACTGTTTAGCGGCGACCGTCCGAGAGTTGCCAGTGTTTTCACCTGTATTTTGAACAAGAGCTACTCTCGCTTGATGTTGCATGAATTGTATAAAGCCTCTGAACATCCCATCATTTATCATTTGGTTGGTGTTATTGTTTAATGAGGATTATTATCTTCTTGATGCACATTATCCTGGTTATTGATCGTTGGTGACTCAACGATTTTATGTGCTTCATTGCTTATCTCAATATTTTCAGATGCCATATTCAAACACTGCCACAAAATAAGGGTTAATTGACATGTCACATATATCCCTATACTCTGACCGACCAATTAAATACCAAATAAACTTAGGTAGGTCATACTAGTGAAGGAATTCCATGTCTCTCCCCTCCTAGTTCTTGTCTCACATCTCAGCTAGGGATTATATCCCTAAGCTTTCATACCAACTGTGACGCCCCCAAAATAGGTATACATCACCCATTCTGAGTCGCCAAATACATGGTACATAAATCAAATACAAACTTCTTTTATACAATACGACAACATCGTAGCTTAGAGTTTTTACATGAATATTGTCTCATAGACAGTATTCAAACTCAAATGAAGTCCTCATTACATTTATTATCACACTATTTCATAAAATAGTGAGGACTACTATAGCCACCATCTCGGACCATCGCTGTAAGACCCCAAATTATTAATAAATGAAATTTAAATTCCCTCTATTTATTATTTTGAAATAGTAAGGGTTAAATTGATTAATGAGGTTAGTTATGGGTAAAATGCGCAAATATTTCAAATAAGCAGGTGGTTATAAAATATTCATTGATATCGGGAAATATTCGTTTGGTCGTGGAATATTCTTCCTGTCGGGGAATATTCGTACGACGGTGCAGTTTTTTGTGGGCCCCATAACGGAAAACGATTGGATGAAAAAAATGACAAGTATAAGTTGTTTATAAATAACGGCGTAGTTGTTACCGTTAATACTGTTGGAATACCCGGTGGTTAAAACACAGTAATACGCGTTGTTGCACAGTAGCACATTGTATTGCACATATTATTGATTCTTACGTAAGAAGGCACTACTCAATAATGGTTACAGTAATTATTGTTCAGTATTTTATTTTATTGATTCAATAATTGTTGCGTTGATATTTTATATTACTGTTGTTTAAATAATTGTCACTACACAATATTTTCTATTATCAGATCAATAATTCATATTATTTGAATAATATTATTAGATAACATTATTGACAATGTCTAGAAAGTTCTGTCTAAGGAGAGGTTTGGTCATCTAATTGCGCGCCAGTAAGGAGAAATCCTTATTGGAAAGCCCCTTCTTTGCTGGGAACGGTCTAGTTGTCATAAATGCGATTCTGTAATATTATTTGTGAATAATTAATTATTGATTCATATGATAAGCAAATATTTATTTTATGTGGATATTAATGAGGGATATATTTTTGTGGTTAAAAATAAAGGAGTTAATGTTGAGATTTTTATCAGTATTTTTGTCGGAATGGAGGTATTAAAAATCAGAGTTTTTGAGATATTTTGCGGGGGTTATAATTTTTAATCCGACCGTTGGATCGTGGTAATTTTTGGATATGTTATACATATATAAGTTGAGTTTATGTCCACAAATTTTGAACCGTTAAAAATGAACGTATGATTTATTATGAATTTTACGAGATGACTGGTTCAGGAATTGTTGAATTTTTGGAGTTTATCATTTTGGTAAAAAATTCTAGAATTGGTGGGCCCACTCTTGGTTGGTGAAGAAATGTGCTGAGATTTTTATTCAAATATGGTAGGTTTGAATAGTAGCAGGTAAAGCCATCAGGTTGCAGGTTAAGTCTGCTTCGGCGTGCTAACATTTTCCTATAAATAGAGGGCTAAGTTAGAATTGAAAATCACACCAGAAATAAGTTTTCTCTCTTTCTCTCTCTAGATTATTGAGTATATTTTGTGAGTATTTAGATACTTTGAGAGTTTCTATTCAATAGTGCAAGTTTCTTTCAGCCTTATACCAGTATTCCGATCAGAAGTACTGTCTTTGTGAGGTAAGGGATGTTATTTTATTCGAAAATGATATTATTTCTTCAATATCATTATGCGGAAATATTGGTTAGAAATTTTTATCAAATTTGGAACTTTTCACGTCGGGGTTACTATTCATGAGTTACTATTCACGAGTTACTATTCACGAGTTACTATTTACCGAAAAATAAAATTTTCTTCTTTTCGTCTAAAATTTCTATTCTGGGTAGTAGCTTTGATTGTATTCATGTTTTGATCATTCTTGAATTTTACTTCACTACGAATAATTATAAGGTATTTTTGGACATGGATAAATCGAAATATGAATCCTTAATATTTGTTATTTTGTTTCACTGGATTCGTTTTCTTTAAGATATTTTACATCATCCTCAGTCCTAAATGATGATATTACTGAATATCTTTGGCCTGTAGTGCAAAGCTGAATGATTAACTGATGAATATCTTTGGCCCGTAGTGCAAAGATGAACAGGTGTTGAGATGAACATGATCGACTGGTGATATAATTGAATATCTTTGGCCAGTAGTGCAAAGATGAATATTTGATTAAAGATGGTTATTGATTGTTGTTACAGGGATAAAATATTGATGATGGACTTTTAAATCTTAGAAGATAGTAGAACTCATTCTCTACTTGACTCTTCTAATGGTTTGCTGTTTCCGCTGCAGTTATTGATTTAAAACTTGTTGTCTATTGTATTCTATTAGATTTTTTCCTGTTGAGGACTAACGATAATTTGTTCTGTATTATCTTAGTCATAATGTTCTTTACTGGGCTAGTTGAGCTCACCCTTTTCCTTTTTGTTCCATTTTTCTCAGGAGGCGAGAATGTAGCGAGTACTAGTCAGGGTATGTAATGATGGTTCTAGAAGTTATTTTAGTAGTCCTCACCATTTTTGTGAAATAATGTATCAATAATTGTAGTGAGAACTTATTTGAGTGTGGATATTGTCTAGATGACAATATTTGTATTTAAACTCACAGTTCTTATGTTGTAACAGTAAAGATGTAGTTGTTTATTTACCATGTATCTTGACGACTCAAAATGGGTGTTGTATACCTATTTTGGGGGCGTCACAATCGCTCTATTCCCCGACTAGTCCCGGGTACGTTCTCATTTCTTGAAGAGAGCAATGAAAGAAAAAGGGTGAGCTCACCTAGTCCAGTAAGAAATATTATGAATAAGATAATGCAGAATGAATTATCGTTAGCCTTCAACAGTGTTAAACCGATAAAATACAATAAACATCAAGTTTAACTGCAGCGGAATAAGAAATCCATTAGAAGAGTCAAGTAGAGCATTATATCTACTATCTTCTATGATTCAAAAAGGTTTTTCATCAACTTTATAGCTGAGACTCAGCTTAATAAATAAACCACATCATCAAATCATCTCTGCACCACGGCCAAAGATATTCATGTAATCATCAATGGTTATGATTATACCGAATAATCTCTGGTCATAATCATACCAACAATTGTCCATCAATGCACTACAGGCCAATGAGGACTTTTACCACATCATTTGTAACGTTACGGGTCATTATTATACCCAATGATCCCTGGTCATAATCATACCAATCAACAGTCCATCTATGCACGTAAGCCAAAGATAACTTTCATCACAATATAAGTATGAGGATGATGACAATGATATAAGAATTCAATTAAGAGAAACAAAGGATAAATTTTTAAAGATTTATAATTTAATTTATCCAGAATTCAATAATGTTCAAATTGCCAACACGATACTGCTTTGTGGAGTAAAATTCAAGAATGATATTGTCTTAAAAATGATTTGGACTGAAAAGAAATCAATTTTTATCATGAATAGTACTTCGGGTGAATAATACCTCATGAATAGTACTTCAGGAATAGTATTTTGTGAATAGTACTTCATGAATAGTACTTTATGAATAGTACTTTATGAATAGTACTTTTTGAATAGTATCGTATAAATGAATAGTACTTATGGACAATACTCCGACATAAAAAGCTTAAAATTTAACAAGAATGTGCAAAAAATATCCTTGTGAAACGATACTAGATGAAGCGCAAATTTTAAAGATATTCTACTAATTTCACGGAGTATAGAAGAAATTCTTTATAAAAATGAGGGTATAATCAGGAATACGAGACGAAATAATATTACTCACATACTACAGAGTATGGAAGAAAATATTATTCCTTATGAATACTGAACAAAAATAATATCTCTTGCCTCAGAAGAAGACTGGATACTGGAATAGTGAGATAGCAGACTTCTCTTCTTCTTTCTCTCTATAGCTTCTCTCTCTATAATTGCTCTTGTGAGTCTTAGTGAATTGGTGAGAATGAAAGAAGAATGAGCTTCTATTTATAGGAAAATATAGTTTCGATAATTGCACATTTTGGGGCTCAAAATATTACAGTATAATACCTTCATCTTTTTCTTCATTTTTAATTTAGTTCTGCAAGTATTATCAAACTTGCACCACCTCCCCCAATAGTACATTCATGTGAATCAATAGCTCTATACGTGTGAAAAAAATAGTTACAGTATAGTATCTTCATCTATACCTCCATTTTTAATTTAGTCATGCAAGTATTATCAATCTTGCACCAGCTCCCCTAATAGTACATGCATGTGAATCAATAGTACACACATGTGAACAAATAATTATAAGCATGTGAATTAATAGCAATTAATTACTCATTTATCTGATTAATTACCCGATTGGTCAATATAACCTTTAAACATCAATTATTATCGAAATAAATGTTGATTTCCACTAACACTAATAATCCCAACACAATGGAACTATCAATTTCATTTTTAATCAACACGAACTTATTCATCATTAATATTATAACTCATAATATTTAACAACCAGATCATTCTCAGAAAAGAGGGGGCTTTTCGATAAGGATTTCTCCCTATTGGCGCACAATTAGGTGACCAACCCTCTCCTCGACAGAACTTTCTAGACATCGTCAATATTACAAATAATAATATGAATAACTTTGTCGTCACAATTATTGATTTAATAATATAAAAATATTGATACTGTGACAATAATTGTATCAATAATATTAGAGATATTATGCAGCAATTACTGTAGCAATAATTAAGTATAACTGAGTGACTTCTCACGTAAGCATCAATAATCAATACTGCGTGCTACTATACAACCACCCGTATTACTGTACTTTTACTACCGTCGTACGAATATTCCCTGTTAAAACGAATATTTCCCGACCAACCAAAAATTTTAAAACCACTTGCTTACTTTGCAAAATTTATAAATATTACCCACAATTATAACATTATATCAAATCCACACCATAATATTCAAAAATATATTTTAAGAAAAATTAATCTTTATCCATAAAACTTGGGGTCTTACACTTGTGCTTAAATCATTGTTGCTTTTAATTCACGTAGACATATAGTGAGTTAGGTAATTTTGATGCTCACATGAATTATATCAGTATATGGATTTTGTGTGATTTGGAAATGGTACATCGAAAGATGGCTATGTGTCACTTTTGTGCTCTTGACTAGTTGTCCATATTGAATAATTATGCATAACAAGAGGCGTGCACTTTGGATAAAACATTAAATGACATTAGTGTGACGCCCCCAAAATTAGGTATACATCACCCATCTTGGGTCGTCAGATACATAGTACAGAATATAAATACAACTTACTAATACAACTGTCGTGTACAATACGACAAAACATAAACTATGAGTTTGAATACAAATATTATCTTCTAGAGAGTATTCATACTCAAAAGGAGTCCTCGTTACATTTATTAACACACTATTACATAGAATAGTGAGGACTACTAACTAATACTATCATTCGGACCATCACTCTGTTTCCCGACTTGTCCCGGCTATGTTCTCATTTCCTGAAGAGAACCATGAAAGAAAGGGTGAGCTCAACTAGCCCAGTAAGAAATATTATGACTAAGATAATGCAGAATAAATTATCATTAGCCTTCAACAATGTTAAACTGATAAAATATAATAGACATCAAGTTTAACTGCAGCGGAACAAGAAATCCATTAAACGAGTTAAGTAGAAATTAAACTCTACTATCTTTTATGATTTAAAAAGTTTTTCAACACTGTTATCGCTGGGACTCAGCTTAATAAAATAATCCACATCATCGAATCACCCCTGCACTACGGCCAAGGATATTCGTGTATTCATTAATGGTCATGATCATGCCAACAACTGTCCATCAATGCACTACGGGCCAATGAGGACTTTTACCACATCATTTATAACATTACGGTCATGATTATACCGAATAATCCCTGGTCATAATCATACCAAGTCCATCTATGCACTACAGGCCACAGATGACTTTCAACATTTTATAAACATGAGGATGATGACAATGATATAAGAATTCAATAAAACAAGTTCAAGAATTAATTTATCCAAGAATTAACAACGTCCAAATTGTCAACATGATACTGCTTTGTGGAGTAAAATTCAAGAATGCTTAGAAGAATATTTTCATGAAAAGATACTGAATGAAACGCAATTATCAAGGATATTCCACAAATTTCATGGAGTATAGAAGTCAAAACTTAACCAACTGAGTATAATAAAGAATGGAATAACAAAAGAAATCACCATGCATGCGATAGACCGCACAGATAGGTTATTCCAACAGAATAATAAATAATAGAACCAGGTCCGGCGTGAACGCATAGATATGATATTCCGACAGAATAATAAATAATGGAACCAGGTCCGGTGTAAAACACACAGACATGATGTTCCAACAGAATAATAACAAGACGAAACCAGGTCCGGTGTAAAACACACAGACAGGGTGTTCCAACAGAATAAAAATAAAAACGGAACCAGGTCCGGTGTAAAATACACAGACAGGATGTTCCAACAGAATAATAACAAAAATGAAACCAGGTCCGGTGTAAAACACACAGACAGGATGTTCCAACAGAATAATAGAAGAATGTCACCGAGTATAGGGTAGACCGCGTATACAGGTTATTCCAACAGAATAATAAGAAATGGAACAACAACAGTTCTCTTCATGAATAAGAAAGAATAACACCCCTTACCGTTTTAAAGAAGAGCTGAAATAAGGAAGTAGTTAAGTAGCAGAATACTCTTCTTCTCTCTCTCTCTATAGTTTCTCTCTCTAGAGTTCAGTGAATTCGTAAGAAATAATGAAGGAATGAGCTGCTATTTATAGAAAAATAGAATGCATAGTAACTAATCCATGAACGGTCCAGATTGATTACTTTAATCTGACGGTCCATATTTAAAGAAAAATCTTTTAAATAAAATATAATATATTCTATTTATAGAATAACTTTAATAAAGTATTCTGTTTTATATAAAAAGATGTTTCTGTTTTATTACGTTAATAATACGAATAAAACAAAACGTCATTCTCGCTAAATAATTCATATTATTAACTGAAAATAATTGAATCAAACTGAGTGACTTCTCACATAAGTATTAATAATCAATACCGTGTGCTACTATGCAACCACACGTATTACTGTACTTTTACTACCGAGTAGTTTAACAGTATCAATGGTAAAACTTCCGCCGTTATTTTTAATAAAATATTTTTGTCGTTTTCTCAATCCGACAATAATTCCGCTGTGGGGTCCACCAATGATTGTGCCGTTGTATGAATATTTTCTGTTAAAACGAATATTCCCCGACCAATCGAATATTATATAACAACTTGCGTACTTTATAAAATTTATAAATATTACCCACAACTATAACATTATATCAAATTAACTCCATAATATTCAAAAATGATATTTATAGAAAATTCATCTCTATTTATAAAAGTTGGGGTCTTACAATTAGGATCCTATATCTTTCCAATTTGATTACCTCACTTTTAGTAATTAATATTTTTGTGCGAATTTAGATATCAATTCACTTCTTAATTGATCGTTTGAGCATATAGTAATAGTGATAAGGTTGTTGCATGATAGCATAGATTTATTCACTTTCTCTGTGGGATAGATAATTTCTTACCCTGTACTACTTGTTGACCCGTGTATACTTTCCATTTTGTTAAACCAAAAAGGAGGCAACAATGCAACCGACTGAAGAGCTTTTTGAGATGGATTATGTGGTCTTCCTCCCTTCGGAATTTGACAATGATGTCATCCACATAGACTATTTTCTATGTACGAATATTTTCTATTAAAACGAATATTCTCCGACCAATCGAATATTATATAACAACTTGCGTACTTTGTAAAATTTATAAATATTACCCACAACTATAACATTATATCAAATTAACTCCATAATATTCAAAAATAAAATTTATAGAAAATTCATCTTTATTTATAAAAGTTGGGGTCTTACAACCTCCCCTTCTTATGAAATTTTGATATCGAAATTAGGGAACGTACCTGGTATGTCGAAGAGGTAAGGATACCTTGATTTCATTTCAGATTCTAACTCCCAAGTCATTTCCTCAACATCGTGGTTTCTCCACAAAACTTTGACTAGAGGTATAACCTTGGAGCGTAGTATATGTTCCTTCTTATCCAAGATTTGAACAGGAACTTCTTCATACGTCAAATCCTCCGCTATTTCGTCCGACTCTAACTCAATAATGTGGTTCGGGTCTTCCACATATTTACGTAACATGGATATGTGAAAAACGTTATGAACACGAGACATACTTGGCGGTAAAGCGAGTCTATAAGCCACAGTTCCTACTCGATCGAGGATTAAAAATGGACCGATGAATCGAGGATTGAGCTTTCCTCTCTTTCCAAATCTCGTAACTCCTTTCCATGGAGCAACACGTAAGAACACATGATCTCCTACATCAAATTCCACGTCCTTTCGATGAAGATCAGCATAACTCTTTTGTCGATCTTGTGAGGTTTTTATACGTTGTCGGATCGTTTGAATCTTTTCTATAGTCATACGTACCAACTCCGGTCCCAACAATGTTGCTTCACCCACCTCATCCCAGCATACTGGAGAACGACATTTTCTTCCATACAATGCTTCAAATGGAGCCATGACAATACTTGCTTGATAACTGTTGTTGTAGAAAAACTCCACCAATGGTAAGAACTTGTCCCAACTTCCCTTAAAATCAAGGACACAGAGTCTTAATAGATCTTCAAGAGTTTGAATAGTCCTCTCTGATTGTCCGTCCGTCTGAGGATGATATGCTGAACTAAATCGTAAATCCGTGCCCATAGCTTTTTGTAAACGAACCCAAAATCGTGAAGTGAATCTTCGGTCTCAGTCCGAAAGTATGGATACTGGCATACCATGCAGTCTAACAATCTCGTTTATGTACATACGAGCAAGACGTTCAAGTGTATAAGTTTCTCGAATCGGTAAAAAATGAGCAGACTTGGTCAATCTATCAATAATGACCCAAATCGTATCAATACCTTGAGAAACCCTAGGAAGACCGGTAACAAAATCTATGGTAATGTGCTTCCACTTCCATTCTGGAATTTCAAGTGGTTGCAATGGACCTTTTGGTACTTGGTGCTCTGCTTTGACTCGTTGACAAGTTAAACACCTTGAGATAAACAGCGCTATCTCTCTCTTCATATTGCTCCACCAAAATGTATGACGAAGATCATGATACATTTTGGTACTTCCAGGATGGATTGCAAACGGTGTGTTGTGCGCCTCCATCATGATTTCATACTTGAAATCAGGGTTGTTAGGAACACAAAGTCTGGAGTTAACTCGAAGTATTCCTTCTTCATCGATTCTTGCTTCCGGCATAGCACCTTCTTGCACTTTCTTCCTCATACGCATCAGCTCCAGGTCTATAGCTTGAGCAGCTTTAACTTTATCGATTAAAGTTGGTTCTACTCGTATATTCGTCATCATCACATGGGTCCCTGGAGTCTTTAACTCTATCTCCATCCTTTGCAAGTCACACAAAATGGGCCTTTGTGTTGACAATATCGCACTCGTACTTGCATATGATCTTCTACTCAATGTGTCAGCTACCACGTTAGCTTTTCCAGGATGGTATTGAATGGTATGATCATAATCTTTTAACAGTTCAAGCCAACGTCGTTGTCGCATGTTGAGTTCCTTTTGAGTGAAGAAATATTTGAGGCTTTTATGATCAGTAAAGATCTCCACTTTCTCCTCATACAAGTAATGCCTCCAAATTTTAAGTGCGAAGACAACAGCTACCAACTCTAGATCATGAGTAGGATAATTCCTCTCATATTCCTTGAGTTGTCTTGATGCATAGGCTATGACTTTTTCATGTTGCATGAGAACGCATCCCAACCCTATGCTCGAAGCATCACTGTAGATAACAAATCCCTCCGAGCCAGATGATATTGTTAGAACAGGTGCTGAAATGAGTCTCCTCTTGAGTTCTTGAAAACTCTTCTCACATTTTTTGCTCCAACCGAACTTTGTATCTTTCCGAGTCAGCTGAGTTAATGGAGTAGCGATTTGAGAAAATTCTTCCACGAATCTCTGATAATAACCAGCTAAACCAAGAAAGCTACGTACTTCGGTTACTGATTTAGGTTGCTCCCAGCTTTGAATAGCTTCAATCTTTGCCGGGTCAACCGATATTCCACGACTTGATACTACGTGCCCAAGGAATGCTACCTCCTCAAACCAGAACTCGCATTTCTTCAACTTGGCATAAAGCTTGTATTCACGAAGCTTTTGGAGTACCAGCCTCAAGTGTTGCTCATGATTTTCACGGATTTTGGAATAAATAAGGATGTCATCAATAAAGACGACCCCAAAGTGATCCAAATATTCCTTGAATACCCGGTTCATCATATCCATGAAGGCAGGAGGAGCATTAGTCAATCCAAAGGACATGACTAGGAATTCATAATGCTCGTACCGAGTTCTGAAAGCCGTCTTTGGAATATCCTCAGTTCTAACCTTCAGCTGATGATATCCAGAACGAAGATCGATCTTTGAAAAGAATTGTGCTCCTTGCAACTGGTCAAACAGGTCATCAATACGTGGCAATGGGTACCTGTTTTTGATGGTGACATGATTCAACTCCCGATAATCAATACAAAGTCGCATACTTCCATCTTTTTTCTTCACGAATAGCACAGGAGCACCCCAAGGAAAAGTACTAGGACGAATAAAGTCAATGTCTAACAATTCCTGCAGTTGGATCTTTAACTCCTGTAGTTCAATAGGAGTCATTCGATACGGGGCTTTGGAAATGGGTTTTGTACCGGGTTCAAGGTCGATACAAAATTCAATTTCACGCTCTGGGGGTAGGCCAGGAAGTTCTCCAGGGAATACGTCAGGGAATTTATTAATAATAGAAATATCATTCAAAATTGACGTATTTTTGTTTAGATCTGTGACATGAGCTAAGAAAGCTTGACATCCGTTTTTCAATAAACGAATAGCTTTATGGCTTGAGATGACAGCGATTGATTTTAATGGTTTTGTTGCTTGAATTCGTATAATAGGTCGATTAGGAATATGAAAGTTAACAACCTTACGAAAACAATCAATTTTTGCATGATGAGTAGTTAACCAATCAATCCCTAGAATCACGTCAAATGCAAGTATTTTTAATGAAATAAGATTGACAGGTAATGTGTGGGTACCAACTTGAACCAAACAAGACTTATAAACCGTGGATGTAATGAAGGTTTCTCCCAATGGAGTTTCAACAGATAAGTCAAAGTCTAATTTCTCCGGAATCAAATTTAATTGATGAGCGCAAGTAGGAGAAATAAAAGAATGGGTAGAACCGGTATCAAATAAAGTATAAACTTCATTAGAGTTTATGATAAGCTTACCCGTGATGACCTCATTCGGGTTCCTTACTTTCTGGGAGGTAACAACAAACGCTCTCCCTTGCACTACCGGTTTTGACTTTTCTGGGACGGCCTTTGGTGTCTCCATCTTGGCTGAACTTGTTTTTGGTAAACGACAAAATCGAGCTAAATGACCTTCTCTTCCATAATTATAACATTCTTTAGACGGCATCACGCAGTTTGGACTGATGTACCCCTCCCCTCCGCATTTGAAACATATGATAGGTGGTCGTTCTTCTTCCTTAACAACGGGTGCTGGTGCTGACGTCTTTTCATCATTGTTGAATCTCCTTTTCTTGAAATGACCATTCTTATTGTTTTGGCCCTGATTACCACCGAAGTGGTTACCATTTCTGGCCTATTGATTCCCTCCACGCTTGTTGTCATCGCTTCGATGACTGCTCTCACTGGTATTATCATTTTGTCGACTGCTCTCTTTTGGTTGCGTTGACTCGTTATCGCGCTCCACTAACTGAGCCCTATTCACAACATCTGAATACAAACACAGTTTATGAGAAATAAGATGTTGACGTATCTCAGGTTTCAAACCTTGCAAAAATATTCGCGTCATTCGCTCATCATTATCCACCAAGTGGGACGCAAACCGGGACAACTCATCAAATTTAGCCTCATACTGCGACACGGTCATATTATTCTGCTCCAATTTGATGAACTCCACCTCCTTCATGTGACGAACACTTTTGGGAAAGTATTTGTTATTGAACAGCTCTTGGAACTTCTCCCAAGACATCTTCAGTGCGGCAGGTTGAGTACGCTTAATCGATTCCCACCAGTAATCTGCCTCTCCTCGCAACATAAAGGCGGCAAAGGGAACCTTTTGCTCCTCGGAGCATCCCAAGACATCAAATATCTTGGTAATCCACTTTATCCATGGTTCCGCTATAAGTGGTTTTGGCTCTCCCTTAAACTCTGGTGGTCCCAGCTCCTTGAACTGTTTAGCGGTGACAGTCCGAGAGTTTTCAGTGTTTCCACCTATATTTTGGACAAGAGCCGCTCTCGCCTGCTGTTGCATGAATTGCATAAAGTTTCTGAATATTCCATCATTTATCATCTGGTCAGTGTTGTTGTTTGCATGAGGATTGTCACCTTCCTGCTGCACATTATCCTGATTATTGATATGTGGTGAATCAACAGTTGTCTGTGCTCCATTGCTATTCTCAACATTCTCCGATGCCATTTTCAGATACTGCCACACAATAAAAGTTAATTGATATGTCATATATTATCCTTATATTATGACCGACCAATTAAATACCATGCAAATAAACTTAGGTAGGTCATACTAGCGAAGTAATTCCCCGTCTCTCCCCTCCTAGTTCTATTCTCACATCTTAGCCAGGGATCATATCCCTAAGCTCTGATACCAACTGTGACGCCCCCAAAATTAGGTATACATCACCCATCTTGGGTCGTCAGATACATAGTACAGAATACAAATACAACTTACTAATACAACTGTCGTGTACAATACGACAAAACATAAACTATGAGTTTGAATACAAATATTATCTTCTAGAGAGTATTCATACTCAATAGGAGTCCTCATTACATTTATTAATACACTGTTACATAGAATAGTGAGGACTACTAACTAATACTATCATTCGGACCATCACTCCGTTTCCCGACTTGCCCCGGCTACGTTCTCATTTCCTGAAGAGAACAGTGAAAGAAAGGGTGAGCTCAACTAGCCCTGTAAGAAATATTATGACTAAGATAATGCAGAATAAATTATCATTAGCCTTCAACAATGTTAAACTGATAAAATATAATAGACATCAAGTTTAACTGCAGCGGAACAAGCAATCCATTAAAAGAGTCAAGTAGAAAATAAACTCTACTATCTTTTATGATTTAACAGGTTTTTTAACACTGTTATCGCTAGGACTCAGCTTAATAAAATAATCCACATCATCGAATCACCCCTGCACTATGGCCAAGGATATTCGTGTATTCATTAATGCTCATGATCATGCTAACAACTGTCCATCAATGCACTACGGGCCAATGAGGACTTTTACCACATCATTTGTAAAATTACGGTCATGATTATAGCGAATAATCCCTGGTCATAATCATACCAAGTCCATCTATGCACTACAGGCCACAGATGACTTTCAATATTTTATAAACATGAGGATGATGACAATGATATAAGAATTCAATAAAACAAGTTCAAGAATTAATTTATCCAAGAATTAACAACGTCCAAATTGTCAACATGATACTGCTTTGTGGATTAAAATTCAAGAATGCTTAGAAGAATATTTTCATGAAAAGATACTGGATGAAACGCAATTATCAAGGATATTCCACAAATTTCATGGAGTATAGAAGTCAAAACTTAACCAACTGAGTATAATAAAGAATGGAATAACAAAAGAAATCATCATGCATGTGATAGACCGCACAGACAGGTTATTCCAACATAATAATAAAAAATGGAACCAGGTCCGGCGTGAACGCACAGACAGAATATTCCGACAGAATAATAAATAATGGAACCAGGTCCGGTGTAAAACACACAGACAGGATGTTCCAACAGAATAATAACAAGACGGAACCAGGTCCGGTGTAAAACACACAGACAGGGTGTTCCAACAGAATAAAAATAAAAACGGAACCAGGTCCGGTGTAAAACACACAGACAGGATGTTCAAACAGAATAATAATAAAAACGGAACCAGGTCTGGTGTAAAACACACAGACAGGATGTTCCAACAGAATAATAGAAGAATGTCACCGAGTATAGGGTAGACCGCGTATACAGGTTATTCCAACAGAATAATAAGAAATGGAACAACAACAGTTCTCTTCATGAATAAGAAAGAATAACACCCCTTACCGTTTTAAAGAAGAGCTGAAATAAGGAAGTAGTTAAGTAGCAGAATACTCTTCTTCTCTCTCTCTCTATAGTTTCTCTCTCTAGAGTTCAGTGAATTCGTAAGAAATAATGAAGGAATGAGCTGCTATTTATAGAAAAATAGAATGCATAGTAACTAATCCATGAACGGTCCAGATTGATTACTTTAATCTGACGGTCCATATTTAAAGAAAAATCTTTTAAATAAAATATAATATATTCTATTTATAGAATAACTTTAATAAAGTATTCTGTTTTATATAAAAAGATGTTTCTGTTTTATTACGTTAATAATACGAATAAAACAAAACGTCATTCTCGCTAAATAATTCATATTATTAACTGAAAATAATTGAATCAAACTGAGTGACTTCTCACATAAGTATTAATAATCAATACCGTGTGCTACTATGCAACCACACGTATTACTGTACTTTTACTACCGAGTAGTTTAACAGTATCAATGGTAAAACTTCCGCCGTTATTTTTAATAAAATATTTTTGTCGTTTTCTCAATCCGACAATAATTCCGCTGTGGGGTCCACCAATGATTGTGCCGTTGTACGAATATTTTCTGTTAAAACGAATATTCCCCGACCAATCGAATATTATATAACAACTTGCGTACTTTATAAAATTTATAAATATTACCCACAACTATAACATTATATCAAATTAACTCCATAATATTCAAAAATGATATTTATAGAAAATTCATCTCTATTTATAAAAGTTGGGGTCTTACAATTAGGATCCTATATCTTTCCAATTTGATTACCTCACTTTTAGTAATTAATATTTTTGTGCGAATTTAGATATCAATTCACTTCTTAATTGATCGTTTGAGCATATAGTAATAGTGATAAGGTTGTTGCATGATAGCATAGATTTATTCACTTTCTCTGTGGGATAGATAATTTCTTACCCTGTACTATTTGTTGACCCGTGTATACTTTCCATTTTGTTAAACCAAAAAGGAGGCAACAATGCAACCGACTGAAGAGCTTTTTGAGATGGATTATGTGGTCTTCCTCCCTTCGGAATTTGACAATGATGTCATCCACATAGACTTTTATCTCTTTGTGCATTAGATCATGAAAATGAGCCATCATGGCTCGTTGGTAGGTAGCTCCGACATTGATGAGGCCGAATGACAACCTTCTATAGAAAAAGGTTCCCCAATGAGTGATGAATGTTGTCTTCTCATGATCCTTTTCAGTAACCATGATTTGATGATACCTAGCAAAGCAGTCAACAAGGGAGTACATGCCATACTGAGCTGTATTGTCAATGAGTATGTTGATGAATGGTATGGGAAAGTTGTCTTTGAGATAAGCTTTGTTCAGATCCTTGTAATCCACGCATACTCGCACCTTCCCTCTGGGTTTAGGTACGGGGACTATGTTGGATAGCCACTCAGGGTATGTTTATACCATGATGATGATAATGGCTTGAAATTGTTTCACAATTTTTTCTTTGACTTTCAAACTCCACTCAGGTTTTAATCGTCTAAGCTTTTGTTTGACTGGCTTGAATCCCTCTTTGATGGGTAAGTGATGAATGACGATGTCAGTTGACAAACTAATCATGTCTTCATGAGACCATGTAAACACATCCTGGAATTGGGTCAATAGAGTAACCATGTCATTCCTTTGGCTATGGGTAAGGTCCATGCCAATCTGGATTATTTTGGGGTTTTCTGAGGTTCCGAGGTTAAAAGAGGTGGTTTGATCAAGATTTGGCTTGGGTTTGTCTTTGACCCATTCTTTGATCTCCTGAGGCACCTCATAGTCCTCTTGCTCAATCTCCATCCTGTTAGAGTCCAACTTTACATCAAAGTTGCAGTCCTTATGAAGAAAAGGCACTCCACCAGCTAGTTTAGGCAAATCTAACTTTAGAGTCCTAAAACAAAATGATTTCACTTAATATATGAAACTTTTTAATCATATAGAGTGTTAGCATGACATGACAAAAAAAACTTCTAATACTATACAGTAAAAGTAAGCAGTTATTGCTATCTACAGGGTAGAGGGATTTTCTGCTCTTTTTACACTTTTCGACAAATGTAAGGAGTGCTGGTCCAATTACCAAGGGTAAAGTCCTGGTGGGCAGCTGTGATGAAGGGGTTGTTATCATCCTCTTACTCTTGAATGATGATCATGACATCTGAGCAGTCGTCATCTAAGATATCCTTATTCATACCCTTGGTATGCACCAGGAAGTACATCTTCGATAACCGCCTCTTAATGTCTTGTTTGCGCCTTTGATTCCTTTCCTCCATGTCTGGGTCTGGAATTAGGACTTCTTTTCCTTTAACCGGTATCGGCTTAGGAAACAGTATACCTGACACAGAGGAAGGAATTGTCCTTAGAGGCCGTACAAGATCAGCATCTGTAGGTTTAGGTAATAACCTTATAGATGAAGGAACTGGGGTATGCTTGTGCGGGTTCCTGTGACTGGACCCAGAGGAGTAGCCTACTCCGGCCTTCCCTGTTTGGCTGGGAATTTGAATTGGGCATTTGATTCCTTGCTAATTCTTTCCTAACCCTTGTCTAGGTTGGAAACCCAAGGATATCATTTCTTAAGAGGCTGACATTACCTCGGCGAAAACTCTAGGTTTCAGAGATGGAGCCCCAATGGGTTGATAGTGAGTGTTGCTCACTTAAAGGGCTTGGAAGCTGACAGGCTCAACTTTGTCATTAAAACTGATGAGGTGTATATCACTTTGGGCAGGATACTCTAGCTCAGTATTGACTGTGACCAGATTACTGTTGATGATATACTTGAGCTATTGATGAAGAGTGGATGGGACGACTCCCGCCATATGGATCCAAGGTCTTCCTAACAGTAAATTATATCATGTAGTAATTTTGAGCACTTGGAAGGATATTTAGAATGTATGTGGACCGATTTCCACTGGTAATTCAATCTCTCAGACAGCATTTCGCCGAGATCCATCAAAAGCTTTGATGATTGTATAGCTGCTTCGCATCCTATTGAGATTGATCTTCATTCTTTCCAATGTGGCATAAGGACAAATATTTAGGGATGATCCTCCATCTATTAGCACTCCTCTAACCACATATCCGGAAGACATCACTAATATGTGCAGTGGCTTGCAATGACCCGTCCCTTCGGGAGGTACGTCATCATCGGTGAAGGATATCACATTGCTGTTAAAAATGTGATCTAATAGATGATGAAACTTTTCTACATCCATTGTCTTTGGTGTGATGCCCGCAAAATAGGTATACCTCGCCCATCTTGAGTCGTCAAATACATGGTACAGAATTCAAATACAAACTTAATTATACAATTGTCATGTAAAATACGACAAAACATAGCTGAGAGTTTTAACAGGAATATTGTCTTCTAGACAATATCCAAACTCAAATTCAATCCTCATTACATTTATTATCACACTAAATAGTGAGGACTACTAAAACAACCATCTCGGACCGTCACTCTATTCTCCGACTAGCCCCGGCTACGTTCTCATTTCCTGAAGAGAACAATGAAAGCAAAAGGGTGAGCTCAACTAGCCAATAAGAAATAATATGACTAAGATAATGCATAATAAATTATCGTTAGCCTTTTACAGTGTTAAACTGATAAAATACAATAAACATCAAGTTTAACTACAGTAGAACAATCAATCCATTAGAAGAGTCAAGTAGAGCATGATATCTACTATCTTCTATGATTTAAAAAGTTTATCATCAATTTTATCGCTGAGACTCAGCTTAATAAATAATCCTCATCATCGAATTATCCATGCACTACGGGAAAGGATATTCATTAGTATCACGTCCACGAGTTATCCATGCACTACGGGCCAATGATATTCGTGTGATCATCAATGGTCATGATCATGCCAACAACTGTCCATCAATGCACTACGGGCCAATGAGGACTTTTACCACATCATTTGTAACATTACGGGTCATGATTACACCGAATGATCCCTGGTCATAATCATACCAATCAACAATCCTTCTATGCACTACGAGCCAAACATGACTTTCATAACAATATAAGCATGAGGATGATGACAATGATATAAGAATTCAATTAAAGGAAAGCAAATGATAAATTTTAAAGATTTAAAATTTAATTTATCGTGAATTCAATAATGTGCAAATTGTCAACATGATACTGCTTTGTGGAGTAAAATTCAAGAATAAAATTGTATCAAAAATGATTTGGACCGAAAAGAAACCAATTTTTATTATGAATAGTACCCTGAGTGAATAGTATCACGTGAATAGTAATTCAGAAATAGTAACCCGTGAATAGTACTCCGACATGAAAAAGTTAAAACTTATCAAGAATGTTCAGAATAATATTTTCATTAAAAGATACTGGATGAAGCGCAAATTTCAAGGATATTCTACTAATTTCATGGAGTGTAGAAGTCAAAACTTAGCAAAATGAGTGTAGAATTCAGAATCTCAAACGAAATAATATTACTTACATACTACAACGTATGAAAGAAAATATTATTTCTTACGAATATTAAACAAAAATAACATCCCTTACCTTAAAAAGGAGAGTATTCTAACTGGTATAGCGGGGATATTCCTGAAGAAAATTTATACTGTTTTCTACGCTCAAAGGTTCCTTAAACTCTAAAGAAATACGCTCAATATTATAGAAGAAGAATTTTCTGATTCTGGTGTGATTTTCAATTCTAAACTAAGCATCCTATTTATAGGAAAATGGAAGGATATTATTTAGAAAAAATCACGAACGCACTAGGATTTCGGACGAAACTTCACGGACGGAAGAAAATGAAAATCAGACGCCCATTTTTTCAACTTAGTACTTCAATATTCAAACAACTTATAATATATATATATATATATATATATATATATATATATATATATATATATATATATATATATATATATATATATATATATCACTATCACTTCACCTATCACCCCCACTTTTCCTCAACCACACACACAAACACACTCACCCATACGACACACACACACACCTTTCACTTTCACACACATTTCACTTTACAACACATTTTATATATATATATATATATATATATATATATATATATATATATATATATATATATATATACTCTACCGATTATTTTGAAAAATGAGTAAGTGGGGGTCCATATAATAAGCAAAATTTACAATAAATACTTCATAAAAAAATCTCCTCAATATCTTTAACAACATTTATTTATCATTATTATAACTTGCAATATTAACAACCAGATCGTTCCCAGGAAAGAGGAGGTTTTCCAATAAAGATTTCTCCCTATTGGCGTGGAATTAGTTGACAAACCCCCTTTCCTCGACAGAACTTTCTAGAAAATTTTAATTATGCAGATAATAATATGAATAACTTGTCATCTCAATTATTGATTTAATAATATAAAATATTAACAATAATTGAATCAAATAACTTGAGATACTATACAATATTTACTGTAGCAATAATTGAGTATAATTGAGTAACTTCTCACGTAAGCATCAATAATCAATACCGTGTGCTACTATGCAACCACGCATATTATTGTACTTTTATCACCGGGTAATTCAATAGTTAGCGGTAAAACTTTTGCCGTTATTTTTATAAAAAGATATTTCTGTCGTTTTCTAACTCCGACAATAATTCCGTTTTGGATCCACTAATGATTGTGTCGTCATACGAATATTTCCTGTTAAAACGAATATTCCCCAACAAATCGAATATTTTATAACAACTTGTATACTTTGAAAAATTTATAAATATTACCCACAATCCTAAAAAAAATATTTCGAAAAAATTAATCTTTATTCATAAAATTTGGGGTCTTACAACCTCCCCTTCTTATGAAATTTCGTCCTCGAAATTGGTGTACGTACCTGGTATGTCGAAGAGGTGAGGATACCTTAATTTTATTTCAGATTTTATCTCCTAGGTCATTTCCCCAACACCGTGGTTTCTCCACAAAACTTTGACTTGAGGTATAACCTTGGAGCGTAGAATATGTTCATTCTTATCCAAGATTTTAACAGGTACTTCTTCATACGTTAAATCTTCCGCTATTTTGTTCGGTTCTAACTCGATAATGTGGTTCGGGGCTTTCACATATTTATGTAACATAGATATGTAAAAAATATCATGAACATGAGACATACTTAGCAGTAAGGCAAGTCTATAAGCCAAAGTTCCTACTCGATCGAGGATTTTGAATGGACCGATGAATCGAGGATTGAGCTTTTCTCTCTTTCCAAATCTTGTAACTCCCTTCCATGGAGCAACATGTAACAACACATGCTATCCAACATTGAATTCCACGTCTCTTCGATAAAGATCAGCATAACTCTTTTGTCGATCTTGTGAGGTTTTAATACGTTGCCGGATCATTTGAATCTTCTCCGTAGTCATACGTACCAATTTTGGTCCCAACAACGTTTCTTCACCCACCTCATCCCAACATACTGGAGAATGATACTTGCGTCCATACAACGCCTCGAATGGAGCCATGTCAATACTTGCTTGATAACTTTTGTTGTAGAAAAATTTCACCAATGGCAAGAACTTGTCCCAACTTCCTTTTAAGTCAAGGACACAAAGTCTTAATAGATCTTCAAGAGTTTGAATAGTCCTCTTTGACTGTCCGTCCATTTGAGGATGATAAGCCGAACTGAATCGTAAATCCCTGCCCATAGCTTTTTGCAAACTAACCCAAAATCGTGAAGTCAATCTTAGGTCTCGATCAGAAACTATGGATACTGAATACCATGCAGTCTTACAATCTCATTTATGTAAATACGAGCAAGACGTTCAAGTGAATAAGTTTCTTGTATAGGTAAGAAATGAGGAGACTTGGTTAATCTATCAATAATGACCCAAATTGCATCTATGACTTGAGAAACCTTGGGAAGACCAGTAAAGAAATCCATGGTAATGTGCTCCATCTTCCATTCTGGAATTTCAAGTTGTTACAATGAAACTTTTGGCACTTGATGCTCTGCCTTGACTCGTTGACATGTTAAACACCTTGAAATAAACTCCACGATCTCTCTTTTCATATTTCTCCACCAAAATGTATGTCAAATTCACAATACATTTTGATACTCCCAGGATGGATTGCAAACGGTGTATTGTGCACCTCCATCATGATTTTATACTTCAAGTCAGAGTCGTTAGGGACACAAAGTCTGGAGTTGACTCGAAGTATTCCTTCTTCATCACTTCTTACTTCTAGGATAATACCTTCTAGCAATTTCTTCTTTATACGCATCAGCTCCAAGTCTGTAGCTTGAACAGCTTTAACTTTATCGATTAAAGTCAATTCTACTAATATATTTGACATCATCATGTGGGTCCCTAGAGTCTTTAACTCTATCTCCATCATTTGCAAGTCATACAAAATGGGCCTTTGCATTGGCAATATCGCACTCGTACCCGCATATGGTGTTTTACTCAACGCATCAGCTACTACGTTCGCTTTTCCAAGATGGTATTGAATGGCATGATCGTAATCTTTCAACAGCTCCAGCCAACGTCGTTGTCGCATGTTAAGTTTCTTTTGGGTGAAGAAATATTTGAGGCTTTTATGATCTGTATAGATTTCCACTTTCTCCCCATACGTGTAATGCCTCCAGATCTTTAGTGCAAAAACGACAGCTGACAACTCTAGATCATGAGTATGATAATTCCTCTCATATTCTTTGAGTTGTTGTGAGGTATAGGCTATGACTTTCCCATGATGCATGAGAACATATCCTAACCCTCTGCCTAAAGCATCGTTGTAGATGACAAATCCCTCCGAACCAGATGGTATTGTAAGAACAGGTGCTGAAATGAGTCTCCTCTTGAGTTCTTGAAAATTCTTCTCACATTCCTAGCTCCAATCAAATTTTATATCTGTTTGAGTCAGCGGAGTTAATGGAGTAGCGATTCGAGAAAATCCTTCCAAGAATCTCCTATAATAACCAGCTAAGCCCAGAAATCTACGTACTTCGGCTACTGACTTAGGTTGCTCCCTGTTTTGAATTGCTTTAATCTTCGCTGGATCAACAGATATTCCATGATTTGATATCACATGCCCAAGAAATGCTATTTTCTTAAGCCAGAACTCACATTTCTTCAACTTAACATATAACTTGTTTTTACGAAGCTTTTGGAGTATTAGCCTCAAGTGTTGCTCATGATCTTCATGGCTTTTGGAGTAAATGAGGATGTCATCAATATAGACGACCATAAAGTTATTCAAATATTCCTTGAATACTCGGTTCATTATATCCATGAAGGTAGCATGAGCATTAGTCAATCCAAAAGACATGACTAGGAATTCGTAATGCTTGTACCGAGTTCTGAAAGCGGTCTTTGGAATGTCATTGGTTTTAATCTTTAACTGATGATATCCAGAACGAAGATCGATCTTTGAAAAAGAATTTAGCTCCTAACAATAGGTTAAACAGGTCATCAATGCGTGGCAATGGGTACCTATTTTTTATGGTGACATGATTCAACTCCCGATAGTCAATACAAAATCGCATACTTCCATCTTTCTTCTTCACGAATAGAACATGAGCACCACAAGGAGACGTACTAGGGCGAATGAAACACATGTCTAACAATTCATGCAGTTGGGTCTTTAACTCCTGAAGTTCAATAGGAGCCCTTCGATATGGGGCTTTAGAAATAGATTTTGTACCGGCTTCAAGATCAATACCAAACTCAATTTCATGCTCCAAGGGTAGGATAGGAAGTTCTTCAGGGAATACGTCAAGAAATTTATTAACAATAGAAATATCATTCAAATCTTACGTATTTTTGTTTAAATATGTGACATGGGCTAGGAAAGTTTGATATCTATTTTTCAATAAACGAATAGCTTTATGGCTTGATATGATAGTGATTGACTTTAGTGGTTTGGTTACTTGAATTCGCATAATAGGTTGGTTAGGAATATGAAAACTAACAACCTTACGAAAAGAATCAATTTTAGCATGATGAGTAGTTAACCAATCAATCCCTAAAATCACATCAAATGCAAGTATTTTCAAAGAGATAAGATAAATAGGTAACTTGCGGTCGCCGATTTGAATCAAACAAGACTTATAAACATTGGATGAAATGAAGGTTTCTCCCAACGGAGTCTCAACAGATAAGTCAAAGTCTAATTTCTCTGGAGTTAAATTTAAATGTTGAGCGCAAGTAGGAGAAATAAAAGAATACGTAGAACCAGTATCAAATAAGGTATAGACTTCGCAAAAGTTTATGATTAGCTTACCTGTGATAACCTCGTTCGGATTCCTCGCTTTTTGGGAGGTCACGACAAATGCTCTCCCTTGAACTACCGGCTTTGACTTCTCTGGGACAGCCTTTGATGCCTCTATCCCACCTGGACTTGGCTTTACTATGCGATAAAATCAAGCTAGGTGACCTTCTCTTCCATAATTATAACATGTTTTGGACTGCTGCGTATAGTTTGGACTGATGTGTCCCTCCCCTCCGCATTTGTAGCATACAATCGGTGGTCGTTCTCCTTCCTTAACAACGGTTGCTGGTACTGACGTCTTTCCATCATTATTGAATTTTCTCTTCTTAAAATTTTCACTCCTATTGTGTTGGCTATAATTGCCACCGAAGTGGTTACCATTTTTGATATGTTGATTCCCTCCATGTTTGTTGTCACCGGTTCGATTACTACTTCCACTGGTAGTATCGCTTTGCCGGCTGCTATCTCTTGGTTGGGTTGACTCATTATCACGTTCCAATAACTGAGCCCTATTTACAACATCTGAATACAAACACAATTTTGTGAGAAATGAGGTATTGACGTATTTCAGGTTTCAAACCTCGCAGAAATATTCGCGTCATTCTCTCCTCATTATTAACCAAGTGGGATGCAAACTGGGATAACTCGGTAAACTTAGCCTCGTACTACGACACGGTCATATTGTTTTACTCTAGCTTGATGAACTCTACCTCCTTTATGTGACGAATACTTTCGGGAAAGTACTTATCGTTGAACAGTTCTTGGAACTTCTCCCAAGACATCTTTAGTACGGCAAGTTGAGTACGCTTTTCAGATTCCACCAGTAATCTGCATCTCCTCGTAACATGAAGGTGGCAAAGGAAACCTTTTGCTCCTCGAAGCATCTCAAGACATCAAATATCTTGGTGATCTACTTTATCCACGTCTATGTCTTAAGTGGTTCTGGCTTTCCCAAAAACTCTGGTGGTCCCAGCTCCTTGAACTACTTAGCGGTGACCGTCCGAGAGTTGCCACTGTTTTCACCTGCATTTTGAACATGAGTCTTTCTCGCCTGATGTTGCATGAATTGCAGAAAGCCACTAAACATCCCATCATTCATCATTTGGTCGTTGTTATTGTTCACTTGAGGATTATTGCCTTCCTAATGCACATTATCCTGGGTATTTATCAGTGGTGACTTAACGGTCTCATGTGCTCCATTGCTTAACTCGTCATTTTTAGATGTCATTTTCAAACACTGCCACAAAACAAGGGTTAATTGATATATCACATATTATCCCTATATTCTGACCGACCAATTAAATAACAAATAAACTTTGGTAGGTTATACTAGCTAAGGATTTCCCCGTCTCTCCCCCTAGTTCTAGTCTCACATCTTAGCTAGGGATCATATCCTTAAGCTTTGATACCAACTGTGACGCCCCCAAAATAGGTATACATCACCCATCTTGAGTCGCCAAATATATGGTACATAATTCAAATACAAACTTAATTATACAACTATCGTGTAAAATATGACAAAACATAGCTGAGAGTTTTAATAGGAATATTGTCTTCTAGACAATATCCAAACTAAAATTCAATCCTCATCACATTTATTATCACACTAAATAGTGAGGACTACTAAAACAACCATCTCGGACCGTCACTCCATTCCCCGACTAGTCTCGGCTACGTTCTCATTTCCTAAAGAGAACAATGAAAACAAAAAGATGAGCTCAACTGGCCCAGTAAGAAATATTATGACTAAGATAATGCAGAATAAATTATCGTTAGCCTTCAACAGTGTTAAACTGATAAAATATAATAAACATCAAGTTTAACTGCAGCAGAATAAGTAATCCATTAGAAGAGTCAAGTAGAGCATGATATCTACTATCTTCTATGATTTAAAAAGTTTATCATCAATTTTATCGCTGAGACTCAGCTCAATAAATAATCCACATCATCAAATTATCCATTCACTACGGGCCAAGGATATTCATTAGTATCACGTCCACGAATTATCCATGCACTACGGGCCAATGATAATTTTTACCACATCATTTGTAACATTACGGGTCATGATTACACCAAATGATCCTTGGTCATAATCATACCGATCAACAATCCATCTATGCACTACGGGCCAAAGATGACTTCCATAATAATAGAATCATGAGGATTATGACAATGATATAAGAATTCAATTAAAGGAAAGCAAATGATAAATTTTAAAGATTTAAAATTTAATTTATTTATAATTCAATAATGTCCAAATTGTCAACATGATACTACTTTGTGGAGTAAAATTCAAGAATAATATTGTACCCCGGGTGAATAGTGTAACGATCCAAAATTTCAAATTATAATATTAAATATTTATCGAATAATATAAATATTTGTTTGATGTGTCTATTGTTGAATTGATGAAATAAATATTTTATTGATGTGATGGTTGTTAGTAAATATTTATGTGATGGTTGTTAGTAAATATTTATGAATCTAAATTTATTAGGAAATTTTTCTAAATTAAATTAATTTATAATTTAGAGAGCTGTAGAAATAACATGAGATGTTATACTGTTGTTGTAAGACCCCAACTTTTATAAATAAAGATGAATTTTTTATAAATATCATTTTTAAATATTATAGAGTTAATTTGATATAATGTTATAGTTGTGGGTAATATTTATAAATTTTGCAAAGTACGCAAGTTGTTATATAATATTCGATTGGTCGGGAAATATTCATTTTAACAGGGAATATTCATACAACGGCACAATCATTGGTGGACCCCACAACGGAATTATTGTCGGATTGAGAAAACGACAAAAATATTTTATTAAAAATAACGGCGGAAGTTTTACCATTGATACTGTTGAACTACTCGGTAGTAAAAGTACAGTAATACGTGTGGTTGCATAGTAGCACACGGTATTGATTATTAATGCTTATGTGAGAAGTCACTCAGTTTGATTCAATTATTGTCAGTTAATAATATGAATTATTTAGCGATAATGAAGTTTTGTTTTATTCGTATTATTAACGTAATAAAACAGAAACATCTTTTTATATAAAACAGAATACTTTATTAAAGTTATTCTATAAATAGAATATATTATATTTTCTTTAAAAGATTTTTCTTTAAATATGGACCGTCAGATTAAAGTAATCAATCTGGACCGTTCATGGATTAGTTACTATGCATTTCATTTTTCTATAAATAGCAGCTCATTCCTTCATTATTTCTTACGAATTCACTGAACTCTAGAGAGAGAAATTATAGAGAGAGAGAAAAAAAGTATTCTACTACTTAACTACTTCCTTATTTCAGTTCTTCTTTAAACCGGTAAGGGGTGTTATTCTTTCTTATTTATGAAGAGAACCGTTGTTATTCCATTTCTTATTATTCTATTGGAATAACCTGTATATGCGGTCTACCCTACACTTGGTGACATTCTTTTGTTATTCTATTGGAACATCATGTCTGTGTGTTTTACACCGGACCTGGTTCCGTTTTTATTATTACTCTGTTGGAACATCCTGTCTGTGTGTTTTACACCGGACCTGGTTCCGTCTTGTTATTATTCTGTTGGAACATCCTGTAGGTGTAGTTTACGCCGGACTTGGTTCCATTATTTATTATTCTGTCAGAATATCCTATCTGCGCGTTTACGCCGGACCTGGTTCCATTATTTATTATTCTGTCAGAATATCCTGTCTGTGCGTTTACGCCGGACCTGATTTTATTATTTATTATTCTGTCAGAATAACCTGTTTGTGCGGTCTATCGCATGTCGGGTGATCTCTTTTGTTATTCCATTCTTTATTATACTCAGTTGTTTAAGTTTTAACTTCTATACTCCATGAAATTAGTGGAATATCTTTGATAATTGCGGTTCATCCAGTATCTTTTCATGAAAATATTCTTCTAAGCATTTTTGAAGTTTACTCCACAAAGCAGTATCATATTGACAATTTGGACGTTGTTAATTCTTGGATAAATTATTTCTTGAACTTGTTTTATTGAATTCTTATATCATTGTCATCATCCTCATGTTTATAAAATGTTGAAAGTCATCTATGGCATGTAATGCATAAATGGACTTGGTATGATTATAACCAGGGATTATTTGGTATAATCATGACCGTAATGTTATAAATGATGTGGTAAAAGTCCTCATTGGCTCGTAGTGCATTGATGGACAGTTGTTGGCATGATCATGACCATTAATGAATACACGAATATCCTTGGCCGTAGTGCAGGGGTGAATCGATGACGTGGATTATTTTATTAAGCTGAGTTCCAGCGATAACAGTGTTGAAAAACTTTTAAATCATAGATGATAGTAGATTTTATTCTCTACTTGACTCTTTTAATGGATTGCTTATTCCGCTGCAGTTAAACTTGATGTTCGTTATATTTTATCAGTTTAACACTGTTGAAGGCTAATGATAATTTATTCTGCATTATCTTAGTCATAATATTTCTTACTGGGCTAGTTGAGCTCACCCTTTCTTTCGCTGTTCTCTTCAGGAAATGAGAATATAGCTGGGACGAGTCGGGGAACGGAGTGATGGACCAGATGATAGTATTAATAGTCCTTACTATTCTATTAAATAGTGTGACAATAATTGTAATGAGGACTTCTTTTGAGTTTGTATAGTCTCTAGTAGACAATAATTGTATTCAAACTCACAGTTATGTTTTGTCGTATTGTACACGACAGTTGTATTAGTAAGTTGTATTTGTATTCTGTACCACGTATCTGACGACCCAAGATGGGTGATGTATACCTAATTTTGGGGGCGTCACAATTGGTATCAGAGCTTAGGGATATGATCCCTGGCTAAGATGTGAGAATAGAACTAGGAGGGGAGAGACAGGGAATTCCTTCGCTAGTATGACCTACCTAAGTTTATTTGCATGGTATTTAATTGGTCGGTCAGAATATAAGGATAATATATGACATAACAATTAACTTTTGTTTTGTGGCAGTATCTGAAAATGGCATCTGAGAATGTTGAAAATAGCAATGGAGCACAGGCGACTGTTGATTCACCACATATCAATAATCGGGATAATGTGCATCAGGAAGGCGAAAATCCTCATGCAAACAACAATACTGACCAAATGATGAATGATGAAATGTTCAGAAGCTTTATGCAGTCCATGCAACAGTAGGCGAGAGCGGCTCCTGTTCAAAATATAGGTGGAAACACTGAAAACTCTCGGACGGTCACCGCTAAACAGTTCAAGGAGCTAGGACCACCGGAGTTTAAGGGAGAGCCAAAACCACTTATAGCGGAAACATGGATAAAGTAGATTACCAAGATATTTGATGTCTTGGGATGCTCTGAGGAGCAAAAGGTTCCCTTTGCCGCCTTTATGTTGCGAGGAGAGGCAGATTACTGGTGGGAATCGATTAAGCATACTCAATCTGCCGCACTGAAGATGTCTTGGGAGAAGTTCCAAGAGCTGTTCAATGACAAATACTTTTCCGAAAGTGTTCGTCACATGAAGGAGGTGTAGTTCCCGGTTTGCATCCCACTTGGTGGATAATGAAGAGCGAATGACGCGAATGTTTTTGTGAGGTTTGAAACCTGAGATACGTCAACATCTTATTTCTCATAAACTGTGTTTATATTCAGATGTTCTGAATAGGGCTCAGTTAGTGGAGCGCGATAACGAGTCAATGCAACCAAAAGAGAGCAGTCGGTAAAATGATAATACCAGTGAGAGCAGTCATCGAAGCGGTGACAACAAGCGTGGTGGGAATCAACAGGCCAGAAATGGTAACCACTTCGGTAGTAATTAGGGCCAAAACAATAAGAATGGTCATTTCAAGAAGAGGAGATTCAACAATGATGGGAAGACATCAGCACCAGCACCCGTTGTTAAGGAAGGAGAACGACCACCTATCATATGTTTCAAATGCGGAGTGGAGAGGCACATCAGTCCAAACTGCGCGATGCCGTCTAAAGCATGTTATAATTGTGGAAGAGAAGGTCATTTAGCTCGATTTTGTCGTTTACCAAAAACAAGTTCAGCCAGGATGGAGACACCAAAGGTCGTCCCAGAAAAAAGTTAAAACCGATAGTGCAAGGGAGAGCGTTTGTTGTGACCTCCCAGAAAGCAAGGAACCCGAATGAGGTCATCACGGGTAAGCTTATCATAAACTCTAACGAAGTCTACACTTTATTTGATACCGGTTCTACCCATTCTTTTATTTCTCCTACTTGGGCTCATCGATTAAATTTGACTCTGGAGAAATTAAACTTTGACTTATCTGTTAAAACTCCATTGGGAGAAACCTTCATTACATCCACGGGTTATAAGTCTTGTGTAGTTCAAGTTGGTACCCACACATTACCTGTCGATCTTATTTCATTAAAAATACTTGCATTTGACGTGATTCTAGAGATTGATTGGTTAACTACTCATCATGGAAAAATTGATTATTTTCGTAAGGTTGTTAGCTTTTATATTCCTAATCGACCTATTATGCGAATTCAAGCAACCAAACCATTTAAATAAATCGCTGTCATCTCAAACCATAAAGCTATTCGTTTATTGAAAAAAAGCTTTCTTAGCTCATGTCACGGATCTAAACAAAAATACGTCAGTTTTGAATGATATTTCTATTGTTAATAAATTTCCTGACGTATTCCCTGAAGAACTTCCTGGCCTACCCCCAGAGCGTGAAATTAAATTTTGTATCGACCTTGAACCCGGTACAAAACCCATTTCCAAAGCCCAATATCGAATGGCTCCTATTGAACTTCAGGAGTTAAAGATCCAACTGCAGGAATTGTTAGACATTGGCTTTATTCGTCCTAGTACTTCTCCTTGGGGTGCTCCTGTTTTATTCGTGAAGAAGAAAGATGGAAGTATGCGACTTTGTATTGATTATCGGGAGTTGAATCATGTCACCATCAAAAATAGGTACCCATTGCCACGTATTGATGACCTGTTTGACCAGTTGTAAGGATCACAATTCTTTTCAAAGATCGATCTTTGTTCTGGATATCATCAGCTGAAGGTTAGAATTGAGGATATTCCAAAGACGGCTTTCAGAACTCGGTACGAGCATTATGAATTTCTAGTCATGTCCTTTGGATTGACTAATGCTCCTCCTGCCTTCATGGATATGATGAACTGGGTATTCAAGGAATATTTGGATCACTTTGTGATCGTCTTTATTGATGACATCCTTATTTATTCCAAAAGCCGTGAAGATCATGAGCAACACTTGAGGCTGGTACTCCAAAAGCTTCGTGAATACAAGCTTTATGCCAAGTTGAAGAAATGTGAGTTCTGGCTGGAGGAGGTAGCATTCCTTGGGCACGCAGTATCAAGTCGTGGAATATCGGTTGACCTGGCAAAGATTGAAGCTATTCAAAGCTGGGGGCAACCTAAATCAGTGACCGAAGTACGTAGCTTTCTTGGTTTAGCTGGTTATTATTAGAGATTCGTGGAAGGATTTTCTCGAATCGCTACTCCATTAACTCAGCTGACTCGGAAAGATACAAAGTTCGGTTGGAGCGAAGAATGTGAGAAGAGTTTTCAAGAACTCAAGAGGAGACTCATTTCAGCACCTGTTCTAACAATACCATCTGGCTCGGAGGGATTTGTCATCTACAGTGATGCTTCGAGCAAAGGGTTGGGATGCGTTCTCATGCAACATGGAAAAGTCATAGCCTATGCATCAAGACAACTCAAGGAATATGAGAGGAATTATCCTACTCATGATCTAGAGTTGGCAGCTTTTGTCTTTGCACTTAAAATTTGGAGGCATTACTTGTATGGGGAGAAGGTGGAGATCTTTACGGATCATAAAAGCCTCAAATATTTCTTCACTCAAAAGGAACTCAACATGCGACAACGACGTTGGCTTGAACTGTTGAAAGATTATGATCATACCATTCAATACCATCCTAGAAAAGTAAACGTGGTAGCTGACGCATTGAGTAGAAGATCATATGCAAGTACGAGTGCGATATTGTCAACACAAAGGCCCATTTTGTGTGACTTGCAAATGATGGAGATAGAGTTAAAGACTCCAGGGACCTATGTGATGATGGTGAATATATGAGTAGAACCAACTTTAATCGATAAAGTTAAAGCTGCTCAAGCTACAGACCTGGAGCTGATGCGTATGAGGAAGAAAGTGCAAGAAGGTGTTATGCCGGAAGCAAGAATCGATGAAGAAGGAATACTTCGAGTCAACTCCAGACTTTGTGTTCCTAACAATCCTGATTTAAAGTATGAAATCATGATAGAGGCGCACAACACACCGTTTGCAATCCATCCTGGGAGTACCAAAATGTATCATGATCTTCGTCATACATTTTGGTGGAGCAATATGAAGCGAGAGATAGCGCTGTTTATCTCAAGGTGTCTAACTTGTCAACGAGTCAAAGCGGAGCATCAAGTACCAAAAGGTCCATTGCAACCACTTGAAATTCCAGAATGGAAGTGGGAGCACATTACCATGGATTTCGTTATCGGTCTTCCTAAGGTTTCTCAAGGTATAGATGCGATTTGGGTCATTGTTGATAGATTGACCAAGTCTGCTCATTTCTTACCGATACGAGAAACTTATACAATTAAACGTCTTGCTCGTATGTACATAAACGAGATTGTAAGACTGCATGGCATGCCAGTATCCATAGTTTCTGATCGAGACCTAAGATTCACTTCACGATTTAGTTCGGCATATCATCCTCAAACAGACGGACAATCGGAGAGGACTATTCAAACTCTGGAAGATTTATTAAGACTCTGTGTCCTTGACTTCAAGGGAAGTTGGGACAAGTTCTTATCATTGGTAGAGTTTTCCTACAACTACAGTTATCAAGAAAGTATTGGCATGGCTCCATTCGAAGCGTTGTATGGAAGAAAGTGTCGTTCTCCAGTATGCTGGGATGAGGTGGGTGAAGCAACGTTGTTGGGACCGGAGTTGGTACGTATGACTACAGAAAAGATTCAAACGATTCGACAACATATAAAAACCTCACAAGATCGACAAAAGAGTTATGCTGATCTTCATCAAAATGACGTAGAATTTGATATAGGAGATCATGTGTTCTTACGTGTTGCTCCATGGAAAGGAGTTATGAGATTTGGAAAGAGAGGAAAGCTCAATCCTCGATTCATCGGTCCATTTTTAATCCTCGATCGAGTAGGAACTATGGCTTATAGACTCGCTTTACCGCCAAATATGTCTCGTGTTCATAACGTTTTTCACATATCCATGTTACGTAAATATGTGGAAGACCTGAACCACATTATTGAGTTAGAACCGGACGAAATAGCGGAGGATTTGACGTATGAAGAAGTTCCTGTTCAAATCTTGGATAAGAAGGAACATATTCTACGCTCCAAGGTTATACCTCAGGTCAAAGTTTTGTGGAGAAATCACGATGTTGAGGAAATGACTTGGGAGTTAGAATCTGAAATGAAGTCAAGGTATCCTTACCTCTTCGACATACCAGGTACGTACCCTAATTTCGAGGGCAAAATTTCATAAGAAGGGGAGGTTGTAAGACCCCAACTTTTATAAATAAAGATGAATTTTCTATAAATATAATTTTTGAATATTATGGAGTTAATTTGATATAATGTTATAGTTGTGGGTAATATTTATAAATTTTGCAAAGTACGCAAGTTGTTATATAATATTCGATTGGTCGGGGGAATATTCGTTTTAACAGGGAATATTCGTACAACGGCACAATCATTGGTGGACCCCACAACGGAATTATTGTCGAATTGAGAAAACGACAAAAATATTTTATTAAAAATAACGGCTGAAGTTTTACCATTGATACTGTTGAACTACTCGGTAGTAAAAGTACAGTAATACGTGTGGCTACATAGTAGCACACGGTATTGATTATTAATGCTTATGTGAGAAGTCACTTAGTTTGATTCAATTATTGTCAGTTAATAATATGAATTATTTAGCGATAATGAAGCTTTGTTTTATTCGTATTATTAACGTAATAAAACAGAAACATCTCTTTATATAAAACAGAATACTTTATTAAAGTTATTCTATAAATAGAATATATTATATTTTATTTAAAAGATTTTTCTTTAAATACGGACCGTCAGATTAAAGTAATCAATCTGGACCGTTCATGGATTAGTTACTATGCATTCTATTTTTCTATAAATAGCAGCTCATTCCTTCATTATTTCTTACGAATTCACTGAACTCTAGAGAGAGAAACTATAGAGAGAAACTATAGAGAGAGAGAGAAGAAAAGTATTCTGCTACTTAACTACTTCCTTATTTCAGTTCTTCTTTAAACCAGTAAGGGGTGTTATTCTTTCTTATTTATGAAGAGAACTGTTGTTATTTTATTTCTTATTATTCTGTTGGAATAACCTGTATACGTGGTCTACCCTATACTTGGTGACATTCTTCTGTTATTCTGTTGGAACATCATGTCTGTGTGTTTTACACCGGACATGGTTCTGTTTTTATTATTACTCTGTTGGAACATCTTGTCTGTGTGTTTTACACCGGACCTGGTTCCGTCTTGTTATTATTCTATTGGAACATCCTGTCTGTGCGTTTACGCCGGACCTGGTTCCATTATTTATTATTCTGTCGGAATATCCTGTCTGGCGTTTACGCCGGACCTGGTTCCATTATTTATTATTCTATCGGAATATCCTGTCTGTGCGTTTACGCCGGACCTGGTTCCATTATTTATTATTCTGTTGGAATAACCTGTCTGTGCGGTCTATCGCATGCTGGCTGATCTCTTTTGTTATTCCATTAAGTTTTAACTTCTATACTCCATGAAATTAGTGGAATATCTTTGATAATTGCGGTTCATCCAGTATCTTTTTATGAAAATATTCTTCTAAGCATTCTTGAATTTTACTCCACAAAGCAGTATCATGTTGACAATTTGGACGTTGTTAATTCTTGGATAAATTAATTCTTGAACTTGTTTTATTGAATTCTTATATCATTGCCATCATCCTCATGTTTATAAAATGTTAAAAGTCATCTATGGCATGTAATGCATAGATGGACTTGGTATGATTATAAACATGGATTATTTGGTGTAATCATGACCGTAATGTTATAAATGATGTGGTAAAAGTTCTCATTGGCCCGTAGTGCATTGATGGACAGTTGTTGGCATGATCATGACCATTAATGAATACACGAATATCCTTGGCCATAGTGCAGGGGTGATTCGATGACATGGATTATTTTATTAAGCTGAGTCCCATCGATAACAGTGTTGAAAAACCTTTTAAATTATAGAAGATAGTAGATTTTATTATCTACTTGACTCTTTTAATGGATTGCTTGTTCCACTGCAGTTAAACATGATGTTCGTTATATTTTATCAGTTTAACACTGTTGAAGGCTAATGATAATTTATTCTGCATTATCTTAGTCATAATATTTCTTACTGGGTTAGTTGAGCTCACCATTTCTTTCACTGTTCTCTTCAGGAAATGAGAATATAGCTGGGACGAGTCGGGGAACGGAGTGATGGACCAGATGATAGTATTAGTAGTCCTCACTATTCTATTAAATAGTGTGACAATAATTGTAATGAGGACTCCTTTTGAGTTTATATAGTCTCTAGTAGACAATAATTGTTTTCAAACTCACAGTTATGTTTTGTCGTATTGTACACGACAGTTGTATTAGTAAGTTATATTTGTATTCTGTACCATGTATCTGACGACCCAAGATGGGTAATATATACCTAATTTTGGGGGCGTCGTAGTTGTTTTGATTTAATAATTTGGATGGTATATTAAATTATTAAATAAAGTTGTAATGAAAATTATAATTTTGTGATAATTGCTAAAATGCTATATTTAATTAAAATATAGTATGCGATTATAATTATAAACTAAAGTGTTTATTAAAATAAATTAAAAAGGGTTTAATTTAGTTTTTACCAAACAAGGCTTAAATATTTTAATTCTTTAAAATTAAATGGTTTTGCCAAACAAAGCCTTATGGCTTGTAAATTTCTAATTTTTGAAATCAAATAAAATAATAAGTATAATATATTTATAATATATACGTTAGTTTGTAACTGCCATTATAATTAAGTTGGCGTATTAAGATTATCAGTTTTATTCTTGCGCTGGCTATCAGTTGATTGTTGGCTTAACTTTTGTTAACTATACACATTCTAGTGGCTGAGTTTTGTGTGAGTTAAGAGAATTTGAGAGAGAAGGATTTCAGAGCATTTTGCAGTGTCTATCAAAAAGGATTGCAAGCAATTTGAAGGTACTTCTTATACAACCCTAATATATATATATATATATATATATATATATATATATATATATATATATATATATGTGTGTGAACTACGACAAAGTTTTGCTATGCTCTGTGAATTTTATTTCTTCCAAATTGTTGTTATGTAACTAAGTTATGGTGGTTATACATGCTATAATGATAGAGTTTATGTTTAAACAAGAGATTGCATGCTAATTTCGGTTTACAGTAGAAGAAAATTTTGACAGTGTATGTTTGTATGTATTTTTTTATATGGTTCATGGAAAAGTATCAATTATAATTACCAATTTGTATGTGAAAGTATAAATTGAAACTTGTATATGTTAGTTCATTGAGATAAGAATATAACGTAATTTGAATGAGATGATTTGATCATGTATTGAATTCACAGTGATGATTTTTAGGATGAATGTCAAGAAAATTGAGTTTTTATGAAAAACATGAAAATTGAGAAATTAAAATAGTTTTAGTTGTTGATAAATTGTGCTAAGTGGTTGAATATATTAGCAATCATGTCTATGATAGTTGTATATTTATTTTACGTGTTATTATCACTGTTTGGTGGGTGAAATTCGTGTTAGTTAGCTTAAGAAATGTGCTGAAGCTCTGTTCTGTAAAACTGAGTTCTGTTCGTCGCGCTGCCGCGCAGCCCTTAGGCACAGGCGCGCAGCTGCCGCGCGGGCACGCGGCCTCCCAGTACAAAACTCGCACGGCCGCGCGAGTGCCCATTTCCAGACATTGAAGTCTGCTAATTCTACAGACTTTGGTCGTTCTTTGTGGCTTAGCTAAAGCTTATGGTAATGTGTCCAACATGTAACAACAAGGCTAAAAGAGAGTTTTGTTATGGGGTTAGTGAATTCAAAGTGGTAAAAATGATTAGTAAATTTAAAATGCATTATGTGATAACTTAGTGTACACAATGAATGTTAGGCAAGTGTTGCTATGATGCCCCTAAAATAGGTATACAACACCCATTCTGAGTCGCCAAATACTTGGTACAGAAATAACTACAACTTCATTAATACAATTGTTGTGTAAAAATACAACAACCCAATACTGTGAGTTTGAATACAATTATTCTCTACTAGAGAGTATACAAACTCAAAAGGAGTCCTTATTACAATTATTATCACACTATTTTATAAAATAGCGAGGACTGCTAACACCACTGACTGAAAATATCACTCCGCACCCCGACTAGTTCCTACTATATTCTCGCCTCCTGAGAAAAATGGAACAAAAAGGGTGATCTCAACTAGCCCAGTAAAGAATATTATGACTAAGATAATATACAACAAATTATCATTAGTATTCAACAGGGAAAAATCTGGTAGAATATAATCGACAACAAGTTTTAGATCAACAACTGCAGCGGAAACAACAATCCATTAGAGGAGTCAAGTAGAGAATGAGTTCTACTATACTCTAAGATTTAAAAGTCCATCATCAATATTTTATCCATGTAACAACAATCAATATTCATCTTTAATCAAATATTCATCTTTGCACTACAGCCAAAGATATTCATTTGTATCACCAATTGGTCATGTTCATCTCAACACCTGTTCATCTTTGCACTACGGGCCAAAGATATTCATTAGGTAATCATTCATTTTTGCACTACAGGCCAAAGATATTCAGTAATATCATCATTTAGGACTGAGGATGATGAAAAATATTTTAAAGAAAACGAATCCAGTGAGATAAAAGAATAAATTTTAGAGATTCGTATTACAGTTTATCCAAGTTCAATAATACTCCATAATAACCAATTTTGAAGTAGAATTCAAAAATAAAGATCAAAACATGGATACAATCAAAGAAAGTAACCATAATAGACAACTTGGGTAAAAAGAAGAAAATTTTATTTTTCGATGAATAGTGTCGTATTCGTGAATAGTGCCGTATACGTGAATAGTGCCGTATACATGAATAGTAACCCCGATACTAAAAAGTTCTAAATTTGATAAAAAGTTCAGATCAATATTTCGGCATAATGATGTTGAGAGAATAACATCATTAGGAAGAAAATAATATCTCTTACCTTAAACGAATAGTACTTCTGATCGGAATATCGGATACGAGGCTGAATGAAACTTTTGTTGAATAACAACTCTCAAAGTGTCAAAATACTCACAAAATACACTCAATAATATAGAGAGAGAAAGAGAGAAAACTTATGAATTCTGGTGTGATTTTCAATTCTAACTTAGCCCTCTATTTATAGGAAAATGTTAGCACGCCGAAGCAGACTTGACCTGCAACCTGATGGCTTTACCTACTACTATTCAAGCCTACCACATTTGAATAAAAATCTCAGCACATTTTCTCACCAACCAAAAGTGGGGCCCACAAATTCTAGAATTTTCCACCAAAATGATAAATTCTGAAACTTCAACAATTTCTGAACCAGTCATCTCGTAAAATTTATAACAAATCATACGTTCATTTTTAAAGGTTCAAACTTTGTGAACATATACTCAACTTATATATGTATAACATATCCAAAAATCATAACGATCCAACGGTCGGATTAAATATTATAACCCCCGCAAAATATCTCAGAAACCCTAATTAGATTTTTAATACCTCCATTTCGACAAAAATACTGATACAACACCTCAACATTAGCTCCTTCATTTTTAGCCACAAAAATATATCCCTCATTTATATCCACATTAAATAAATATTTTCTTATCATATGAATCAATAATTAATTATTCACAAATAATATTACATAATCACATTTATGACAACCAGGTTGTTCCCAAGAAAGAGGAGGCTTTCCAATAATGATTTCTCCTTACTGGCTCGCAATTAGGTGACCAAACCTCTCCTTAGACAGAACTTTCTAGACATTGCCAATAATACTATCTAATAATATTATTCAAATAATATGAATTATTGATCTGATAATGGGAAATACTGTGCAGTGACAATTATTGAAACAACAATAATATAAAATATCAATGCAACAATTATTGAATCAATAAAATAAAATATTGAACAGTAACTACTGTAACAATTATTGAGTAGTGCCTTCTTACGTACGAATCAATAATTCAACTATACTGTGCAATACTGGTGCTACTGTGCAACCACGCGTATTACTGTATTTTTAACCACCGAGTATTCCAATAGTGTTAACGGTAACAACTACGCCGCTATTTATAAAAACTCAATTTTGTCGTTATCTTCATCCAACCGTTTTCTGTTATGGGGCCCACAATTAGCTACACCATCGTACGAATATTCTTCGATAGAAAGAATATTCAACGACTAAACGAATATTCCCAGACAAAATGAATATTTTATAACCACTTGTTTATTTTGTAAAATTTGCATATTTCACCTATAACCAAAATATTATATCAAATTAACACCTTATTATTCACAATAATAATTAGAGAAAAATTTGATTTTATTCATTAATAATTTGGGGTCTTACAACCTCCCCTCCTTATGAAATTTCATCCTCCAAATTAACGTACGTACCTGGTGTTTCGAAAATGTGTGGATATCTCACTTTCATTTCTGATTCTAACTCCCAGGTCATTTCTTCAATAGCATGTTTTCTCCATAAAACCTTAACTTGTGGTATAACCTTCGTGCGTAAGACATGCTCTTTCCTATCCAAGATCTTAACAGGTACCTCCTCGTACGTTAAATCTTCGGCTATCTCGTCTGGTTCTAACTCAATAATGTGGTTCGAGTCTTTAACATATTTACGAAGCATAGATATGTGAAAAACATTATGAACACGAGACATACTTGGAGGTAATGCGAGTCTATAGGTCACATTTCCTATTCGGTCAAGAATTTCAAATGGACCAACAAATTATGGATTGAGCTTTCCTCTCTTCCCAAATCTTGTAACTCCCTTCCATGGTACAACACGTAACAATACATGATCCCCAATATTAAATTCCACGTCCTTCCGATGAAGATCCGCATAACTCTTTTGTCGATCCTGTGCTGTTTGTATACGTTGTCGAATCATTTGGATCTTCTCTGTAGTCATTCGTACCAACTCTGGTCCCAACAGTGTTGCTTCACCCACCTCGTCCCAGTATACTGGAGAACGACATTTTCTTCTATACAACGCCTCGAATGGAGCCACACCTATACTTTCTTGATAACTGTTGTTGTAGGAGAATTCCACCAATGGTAGGTACTTATCCCAACTCCCTTTAAAATCTAAGACACAAAATCTTAATAGATCTTCAAGAGTTTGAATAGTCCTCTCTGATTGTCCGTCCGTTTGAGGATGGTACGCCGAACTGAATCGTAAGTTCGTGCCCATAGTGTGACAACCCCAAAATAGGTCCATTCTATCCAACCCATTCTGAGTCGCCAAATACATGGTACAGAAAATAACTACAACTTTATTACCACAATTGTCGTGCAAAATACAACAACAGATATGCCGTGAGTTTGGATACAAATATATACCAAATGTGACATTGGACACCATCATATGTCAGCACCTCACAAAGGTACCTTACATAAAGGTACAGTCAAAAACTGTTTTAGAAATTAGAATCTTTGGGAAGTACTCAAGAAAACCTTCGTACATGGGAGGCCACGCGTCTAGGTTATGATAGATATCATATGGCCACAGAATTATCCTTGGTTGACCCAATAGACCCCAAAGAAAAACGAGAAGATTACTATCATATTCTTCCCAATGGTGAGTCTTCTCTTGACTTATCATTATCTCCACTGTCTCTAATTGAGAATTATACTTCAAACAAACACCAAGATTATATAGGTAGTGCCCATAGATATACTCAGCAAGTGGATGAGCACATCCATGTCTTATGATGACACGAGGTTGTATGTCGTTAGACATCTTGTATGATAGTGGCAAACCACCCTTCCAACGTTGGGTACACCTTACCCTATTAGATTCACCAAATAATACTACTAAATGAACTTTTCTATACTGCTTCGGGAGAACATCCACAGCTAGAGACCACCGTTCTATTTCTCCGTTACCCTCGCTCGACCCAGCTACACTCTTATTACCTGAAAGGAATTGTGAAGCAAAAGGGTGAGCACAACTAGCTCAGTAAAGAATATCATGACTAAAGATAAATAAATTATCAGTAGTCTTCATCAGTAATAAATCAGAGATTTAGAACGTAGATGATAAAAATTTCAACCATAGTTGCAGCGGAACATGCAATCCATTAGAAGAGTCAAATAGACTATAAAGTTTATTATCTTCTCCATTTAAAAATCCACCAACAATGTTTTATCCATGTAACATCACTCAACAGTTCCTTTCCACAATCATATGAATAACTCATAATCATAATTGTGACTATAAATTTTTCTTCGCACCCAGGACGAAGAATATTTTCATCACCTGTCTTTACCTGAAACATCAAAGATCATGGTTATACCAAATCATAGTTCCTGTTTATAATCATACTAACAAATCTATCTTTGCACTACGGGCCAAAGATATTCATCAACAAACCATCTTTGCACTACGGGCCAAAGATATTCAACAACAGTTCATCTTTGCACTACAGGCCAAAGATATTCATCAACAGGCCATCTTTGCACTACATGCCAAAGATATTCATCAACAATTCATATTTGCACTACAGGCCAAATATATTCATATCTCAAAGAAATATATAATCATTTCAGAATTTATATAAACAATAATTATAACCATGTTGATCAATTCACCTTTGCACTTAAGCTTAAGATATTCAATTATAAATTCAATGATCATGATCATACCAGTCACAATTCAACTTTGCACTACAGGCCAAAAAGAACCCTAGTCATGATCATACCAATAATCTACCCATCTTTACACTCTAGTGAAAGAGAATTTCAACATCAGGGTTATAAAAATGTTATATATGATAATAAAATCAATATAATCAATACATAGTTTTAATCTCAAGAGTAATATTCATAACTCAACTATAATTTGGTTAGAAAAAGAAACCAATTTTTATCGTGAATAGTAACTCGTGAATAGTAACTCATGAATAGTAACTCGTGAATAGTAACTCATAAATAGTAAACTCGACACAAAAATGTAGAAATTCCACAATAATATACATACCAATATTTCGGTATAATGATATTGAAAGAATAATATTCTTAAGCTTATAAACAATTTATTTAAATTGTTTACACTTTACTAATTAATGCATTTAATCATCATAAAACGCCAACTCTTAAGATTTCATCATCAATAACCAAAACCCTCATCAAAAATCTGCATATACCTCATATATAGGATTCTCAAGCCATAAAATCCTATTTTCCAATTTTCTTACTTCACATAACATATTTAATTCATTTACTCATAACTAGACTATTTTCATGAAAAATACCAAATCAGTTCCAAAAATATTTCTTTTCTGGAATTTAGCATAATATAGTCCCATAGTGAACATATATTTTTCTCAGAATTTTTAAAAGTCATTTACTATTTTTCATATGGCCAAAACCGCCGAATATTTAGACATTTATCAAAAATTGTACTTTTGTCTAAAAATTCTGAAATTTACAGAGTATACTTCTATCATATACATGTACTCCCAATAAAAATTTCATCAATTTTGGAGTTAACCACAAGGAATTATAAGCTATTACTTTTAAAATAGTCTTTTCTCATAAAATTCATAACTCTCAATCTATACATCCAAAAATCACCATTTTTGGACACAATCAAGAAAACTCATCAAAATATCATTTCAAATTTTTCCAGAATTTTTGAAGTTCAGAAAAATTACGAAACTGAAAATCATAACAACCCTTAAAATCCCTTACTATCCCTTACTATCCCTTACAATCCCTTACCTCAAAAGAGCAGTACTTCTGACTGGAATGCAAAGCCGAAGGAAACTTGCACTGAATAGCAACTCTCAAAGTATCTAAATACTCACAAAATATGCTTCATAATATAGAGAGAGAAAGAGAGAAAGCTTATGTTTCTGGTGTGATTTTCAATTCTAACTTAGCCCTCTATTTATAGGAAAATTTTGGTAGGTTTGACCTGCAACCTGATGGCTTTACCTGCTACTATTCCCACCCACCACATTTGAAATATAATTCAGCACATTTCTTCACCAACCACAAGTGGGGCCCACCAATTCTAGAATTTTCCACCAAAATGATTTATAACCTGATTTCTGAATCAGTCACCTCTTAAAATTCATAACAAATCATACGTTCATTTTTAACGGTTCAAAATTTGTGGACATATACTCAACTTATATATGTATAACATATCCAAAAATTACCACGATCCAACGGTCGGATTAAAAATTATAACCCCCGCAAAATATCTCAAAAACCCTGATTTTTAATACCTCCATTCCGACAAAAATACGGATAAAAATCTCAACATTAACTCCTTCATTTTTAACCACAAAAATATATCCCTCATTTATATCCACATAAAATAAATATTTTCTTATCATATGAATCAATAATTAATTATTCACAAATAATATTACAGAATCACATTTATGACAACCAGGCCGTTCCCAGGAAAGAGGGGGCTTTCCAATAAGAATTTCTCCTTACTGGCGCGCAATTAGATGACCAAACCTCTCCTTAGACAGAACTTTCTAGACATTGCCAATAATGCTATCTAATAATACTATTCAAATAATATGAATTATTGATCTGATAATGGAAAATACTGTGCAGCAACAATTATTGAACAACAATAATATAAAATTTCAACGTAGCAATTATTGAATCAATAAAATAAAATATTGAACAGTAATTACTGTAACAATTATTGAGTAGTGCCTTCTTACGTAAGAATCAATAATTTCAAAAATACTATGCAATACCGTGTGCTACTGTGCAATAACGCGTATTATTATATTTTAACCACCGGGTATTCCAACAGTGTTAACGGTAACAACTACGCCGTTATTTGTAAAAACTCAAATTTGTCGTTTTCTTCATCCGACAGTTATTCTGTTATGGGGCCCACAAATGGCTGCGCCGTCGTACGAATATTCCCCGACAGAAAGAATATTCCACGACCAAACGAATATTCCCCGACAACAATGATTATTTTATAACCACTTGCTTATTTTGAAAAAAAATTTATATTTCACCCATAACTTTAAACTTTTATCAATTTAACCATTTACTGAATAGTAATTATAAAAAAAAATTGAATACTTTTATTTCATAAAATTCGGGGTCTTACAATCTCCCCTCCTTATGAAATTTCGTCCCCGAAATTTACGTACCTGGTATTTCAAAGAGTTGAGAATACCTTGCTTTCATTTCAGATTCCATCTTCCTTGTCATCATGATTTCTCCATTGCCCATCTCCTGTATTTCAGATATCATTCTAGAATACAGCTTCAAAACAAAGGTTAATTGAACATATTAACATATCACATAATATCCCAATATTATGACTGACCAACAAATAAGCTTAGGTAGGACACACTAGCGAAGGATTTACTCGTCTCTCCTCTCCTAGTCCTATTCCCCGATCTCCGCCAGAGATCATATTCCTACGCTCTGATACCACCTGTGACAACCCCAAAATAGGTCCATTCCATCCAACCCATTCTGAGTCGCCAAATACATGGTACAGAAAATAACTACAACTTTATTACAACAATTGTCGTGCAAAATACAACAACACATATGCTGTGAGTTTGGATACAAATATATACCAAATGTGACATGGACACCATCATATGTCAGCACCTCACAAAGGTACCTTACATAAAGGTATAGTCAAAAACTGTTTTAGAAATTAGAATCTTTGGGAAGTGCTCAAGAAAACCTTCGTACATGGGAGGCCACGCGTCTAGGTTATGATAGATATCATATGGCCACAGAATTATCCTTGGTTGACCCAATAGACCCCAAAGAAAAACGAGAAGATTACTATCATATTCTTCCCAATGGTGAGTCTTCTCTTGACTTATCATTATCTCCACTGTCTCTAATTGAGAATTATACTTCAAACAAACACCAAGATTATATAGGTAGTGCCCATAGATATACTCAGCAAGTGGATGAGCACATCCCTGTCTTATGATGACACGAGGTTGTATGTCGTTAGACATCTTGTATGATAGTGGCAAACCACCCTTCCAACGTTGGGTACACCTTACCCTATTAGATTCACCAAATATACTACTAAATGAACTTTTCTATACTGCTTCGGGAGAACATCCACAGCTAGAGACCACCGTTCTATTTCCCGTTACCCTCGCTCGACCCAGCTACACTCTTATTACCTGAAAGGAATTGTGAAGCAAAAGGGTGAGCACAACTAGCTCAGTAAAGAATATCATGACTAAAGATAATTAAATTATCAATAGCCTTCATCAATAATAAATCAGAGATTTAGAACATATGATGATAAAAATTTCAACCATAGTTGCAGCGGAACGAGCAATCCATTAGAAGAGTCAAATAGACTATAAAGTCTATTATCTTCTCCATGTTAAAAATCCACCAACAATGTTTTATCCATGTAACATCACTCAACAGTTCCTTTCCACAATCATATGAATAACTCATAATCATAATTGTGACTATAAATTTTTCTTCGCACCCAGGACGAAGAATATTTTCATCACCTGTCTTTACCTGAAACATCAAAGATCATGGTTATACCAAATCACAGTTCCTGTTTATAATCATACTAACAAATCCATCTTTGCACTACGGGCCAAAGATATTCATCAACAAACCATCTTTGCACTACGGGCCAAAGATATTCAACAACAGTTCATCTTTGCACTACAGGCCAAAGATATTCATCAACAGGCCATCTTTGCACTACATGCCAAAGATATTCATCAACAATTCATATTTGCACTACAGGCCAAATATATTCATATCTCAAAGAAATATATAATCATTTCAGAATTTATATAAACAATAATTATAACCATGTTGATCAATTCACCTTTGCACTTAAGCTTAAGATATTCAATTATAAATTCAATGGTCATGATCATACCAGTCACAATTCAACTTTGCACTACAGGCCAAAGAGAACCCTAGTCATGATCATACCAATAATCTACCCATCTTTACACTCCAGTGAAAGAGAATTTCAACATCAGGGTTATAAAAATGTTATATATGATAATAAAATCAATATAATCAATACATAGTTTTAATCTCAAGAGTAATATTCATAACTCAACTATAATTTGGTTAGAAAAAGAAACCAATTTTTATCGTGAATAGTAACTCGTGAATAGTAACTCATGAATAGTAACTCGTGAATAGTAACTCATAATAGTAAACTCGACACAAAAAGGTAGAAATTCCACAATAAAATACATACCAATATTTCGGTATAATGATATTGAAAGAATAATATTCTTAAGCTTATAAACAATTTATTTAAATTGTTTACACTTTACTAATTAATGCATTTAATCATCATAAAATGCCAACTCTTAAGATTTCATCATCAATAACCAAAACCCTCATCAAAAATCTGCATATACCTCATATAGGATTCTCAAGCCATAAAATCCTATTTTCCAATTTTCTTACTTCACATAACATATTTAATTCATTTACTCATAACTAGACTATTTTCATGAAAAATACCAAATCAGTTCCAAAAATATTTCTTTTCTGGAATTTAGCATAATATAGTCCCATAGTGAACATATATTTTTCTCAGAATTTTTAAAAGTCATTTACTATTTTTCATATGGCCAAAATAGCCGAATATTTAGACATTTATCAAAAATTGTACTTTTGTCTAAAAATTCTGAAATTTACAGAGTATACTTCTATCATATACATGTACTCCCAATAAAAATTTTATCAATTTTGGAGTTAACCACAAGGAATTATAAGCTGTTACTTTTAAAATAGTCTTTTCTCATAAAATTCATAACTCTCAATCTATACATCCAAAAATCACCATTTTTGGACACAATCAAGAAAACTCATCAAAATATCATTTCAAATTTTTCCAGAATTTTTGAAGATCAGAAAAATTACGAAACTGAAAATCATAACAACCCTTAAAATCCCTTACTATCCCTTACTATCCCTTACAATCCCTTACCTCAAAAGAGCAGTACTTCTGACTGGAATGCAAAGAAGGAAACTTGCACTGAATAGCAACTCTCAAAGTATCTAAATACTCACAAAATATGCTTCATAATATAGAGAGAGAAAGAGAGAAAGCTTATGTTTCTGGTGTGATTTTCAATTCTAACTTAGCCCTCTATTTATAGGAAAATTTTGGTAGGTTTGACCTGCAACCTGATGGCTTTACCTGCTACTATTCCCACCCACCACATTTGAAATATAATTCAGCACATTTTTTCACCAACCACAAGTGGGGCCCACCAATTCTAGAATTTTCCACCAAAAATGATTTATAACCTGATTTCTGAATCAGCCACCTCTTAAAATTCATAACAAATCATACGTTCATTTTTAACGGTTCAAAATTTGTGGACATATACTCAACTTATATATGTATAACATATCCAAAAATTACCACGATCCAACGGTCGGATTAAAAATTATAACCCCCGCAAAATATCTCAAAAAACCCTGATTTTTAATACCTCCATTCCAACAAAAATACGGATAAAAATCTCAACATTAACTCCTTCATTTTTAACCACAAAAATATATCCCTCATTTATATCCACATAAAATAAATATTTTCTTATCATATGAATCAATAATTAATTATTCACAAATAATATTACAGAATCACATTTATGACAACCAGGCCGTTCCCAGGAAAGAGGGGGCTTTCCAATAAGAATTTCTCCTTACTGGCGCGCAATTAGATGACCAAACCTCTCCTTAGACAGAACTTTCTAGACATTGCCAATAATGCTATCTAATAATACTATTCAAATAATATGAATTATTGATCTGATAATGGAAAATACTGTGCAGCAACAATTATTGAACAACAATAATACAAAATTTCAACGTAGCAATTATTGAATCAATAAAATAAAATATTGAACAGTAATTACTGTAACAATTATTGAGTAGTGCCTTCTTACGTAAGAATCAATAATTTCAAAAATACTATGCAATACCGTGTGCTACTGTGCAATAACGCGTATTACTGTATTTTAACCACCGGGTATTCCAACAGTGTTAACGGTAACAACTACGCCGTTATTTGTAAAAACTCAAATTTGTCGTTTTCTTCATCCGACAGTTATTCTGTTATGGGGCCCACAAATGGCTGCGCCGTCGTACGAATATTCCCCGACAGAAAGAATATTCCACGACCAAACGAATATTCCCCGACAACAATGATTATTTTATAACCACTTGCTTATTTTGAAAAAAAATTCATATTTCACCCATAACTTTAAACTTTTATCAATTTAACCATTTACTGAATAGTAATTATAAAAAAAATTGAATACTTTTATTTCATAAAATTCGGGGTCTTACAATCTCCCCTCCTTATGAAATTTCGTCCCCGAAATTTACGTACCTGAAAATTCAAAGAGTTGAGAATACCTTGCTTTCATTTCAGATTCCATCTTCCTTGTCATCATGATTTCTCCATTGCCCATCTCCTGTATTTCAGATATCATTCTAGAATACAGCTTCAAAACAAAGGTTAATTGAACATATTAACATATCACATAATATCCCAATATTATGACTGACCAACAAATAAGCTTAGGTAGGACACACTAGCGAAGGATTTACTCGTCTCTCCTCTCCTAGTCCTATTCCCCGATCTCCGCCAGAGATCATATTCCTACGCTCTGATACCACCTGTGACAACCCCAAAATAGGTCCATTTTATCCAACCCATTCTGAGTCGCCAAATACATGGTACAGAAAATAACTACAACTTTATTACCACAATTGTCGTGCAAAATACAACAACAGATATACCGTGAGTTTGGATACAAATATATACCAAATGTGACCTTGGACACCATCATATGTCAGCACCTCACAAAGGTACCTTACATAAAGGTACAGTCAAAAACTGTTTTAGAAATTAGAATCTTTGGGAAGTACTCAAGAAAACCTTCGTACATGGGAGGCCACGCGTCTAGGTTATGATAGATATCATATAGCCACAGAATTATCCTTGGTTGACCCAATAGACCCCAAAGAAAAACGAGAAGATTACTATCATATTCATCCCAATGGTGAGTCTTCTCTTGACTTATCATTATCTCCACTGTCTCTAATTGAGAATTATACTTCAAACAAACACCAAGATTATATAGGTAGTGCCCATAGATATACTCAGCAAGTGGATGAGCACATCCCTGTCTTATGATGACACGAGGTTGTATGTCGTTAGACATCTTGTATGATAGTGGCAAACCACCCTTCCAACGTTGGGTACACCTTACCCTATTAGATTCACCAAATAATACTACTAAATGAACTTTTCTATACTGCTTCGGGAGAACATCCACAGCTAGAGACCACCGTTCTATTTCCCCGTTACCCTCGCTCGACCCAGCTACACTCTTATTACCTGAAAGGAATTGTGAAGCAAAAGGGTGAGCACAACTAGCTCAGTAAAGAATATCATGACTAAAGATAAATAAATTATCAGTAGTCTTCATCAGTAATAAATCAGAGATTTAGAACATACGGTAGATGATAAAAATTTCAACCATAGTTGCAGCGGAACATGCAATCCATTAGAAGAGTCAAATAGACTATAAAGTTTATTATCTTCTCCATGTTAAAAATCCACCAACAATGTTTTATCCATGTAACATCACTCAACAGTTCCTTTCCACAATCATATGAATAACTCATAATCATAATTGTGACTATAAATTTTTCTTCGCACCCAGGACGAAGAATATTTTCATCACCTGTCTTTACCTGAAACATCAAAGATCATGGTTATACCAAATCACAGTTCCTGTTTATAATCATACTAACAAATCTATCTTTGCACTACGGGCCAAAGATATTCATCAACAAACCATCTTTGCACTACGGGCCAAAGATATTCAACAACAGTTCATCTTTGCACTATAGGCCAAAGATATTCATCAACATGCCATCTTTGCACTACATGCCAAAGATATTCATCAACAATTCATATTTGCACTACAGGCCAAATATATTCATATCTCAAAGAAATATATAATCATTTCAGACTTTATATAAACAATAATTATAATCATGTTGATCAATTCACCTTTGCACTTAAGCTTAAGATATTCAATTATAAATTCAATGGTCATGATCATACCAGTCACAATTCAACTTTGCACTACAGGCCAAAGAGAACCCTAGTCATGATCATACCAATAATCTACCCATCTTTACACTCTAGTGAAAGAGAATTTCAACATCAGGGTTATAAAAATATTATATATGATAATAAAATCAATATAATCAATACATAGTTTTAATCTCAAGAGTAATATTCATAACTCAACTATAATTTGGTTAGAAAAAGAAACCAATTTTTATCGTGAATAGTAACTCGTGAATACTAACTCATGAATAGTAACTCGTGAATAGTAACTCATAAATAGTAAACTCGACACAAAAAGGTAGAAATTCCACAATAATATACATACCAATATTTCGGTATAATGATATTGAAAGAATAATATTCTTAAGCTTATAAACAATTTATTTAAATTGTTTACACTTTACTAATTAATGCATTTAATCATCATAAAATGCCAACTCTTAAGATTTCATCATCAATAACCAAAACCCTCATCAAAAATCTGCATATACCTCATATATAGGATTCTCAAGCCATAAAATCCTATTTTTCAATTTTCTTACTTCACATAACATATTTAATTCATTTTCTCATAACTAGACTATTTTCATGAAAAATACCAAATCCGTTCCAAAAATATTTCTTTTCTAGAATTTAGCATAATATAGTCCCATAGTGAACATATATTTTTCTCAGAATTTTTAAAACTCATTTACTATTTTTCATATGGCCAAAACCGCCGAATATTTAGACATTTATCAAAAATTGTACTTTTATCTAAAAATTCTGAAATTTACAGAGTATACTTCTATCATATACATGTACTCCCAATAAAAATTTTATCAATTTTGGAGTTAACCACAAGGAATTATAAGCTATTACTTCTAAAATAGTCTTTTCTCATAAAATTCATAACTCTCAATCTATACATCCAAAAATCACCATTTTTGGACACAATCAAGAAAACTCATCAAAATATCATTTCAAATTTTTCCAGAATTTTTGAAGTTCAGAAAAATTACGAAATTGAAATTCATAACAACCCTTAAAATCCCTTACTATCCTTTACTATCCCTTACTATCCCTTACAATCTCTTACCTCAAAAGAGCAGCACTTCTGACTGGAATGCAAAGCCGAAGGAAACTTGCACTGAATAGCAACTCTCAAAGTATCTAAATACTCACAAAATATGCTTCATAATATAGAGAGAGAAAGAGAGAAAGCTTATGTTTCTGGTGTGATTTTCAATTCTAACTTAGCCCTCTATTTATAGGAAAATTTTGGTAGGTTTGACCTGCAACCTGATGGCTTTACCTGCTACTATTCCCACCCACCACATTTGAAATATAATTCAGCACATTTTTTCACCAACCACAAGTGGGACCCACCAATTCTAGAATTTTCCACCAAAAATGATTTATAACCTGATTTCTGAATCAGCCACCTCTTAAAATTCATAACAAATCATACGTTCATTTTTAACGGTTCAAAATTTGTGGACATATACTCAACTTATATATATATAACATATCCAAAAATTACCACGATCCAACGGTCGGATTAAAAATTATAACACCCGCAATATTTCTCAAAAAACCCTGATTTTTAATATCTCCATTCCGACAAAAATACGGATAAAAATCTCAACATTAACTCCTTCATTTTTTAACCACAAAAATATATCCCTCATTTATATCCACATAAAATAAATATTTTCTTATCATATGAATCAATAATTAATTATTCACAAATAATATTATAGAATCACATTTATGACAACCAGGCCGTTCCCAGGAAAGAGGGGGCTTTCCAATAAGAATTTCTCCTTACTGGCTCGCAATTAGATGACCAAACCTCTCCTTAGACAGAACTTTCTAGACATTGCCAATAATGCTATCTAATAATACTATTCAAATAATATGAATTATTGATCTGATAATGGGAAATACTGTGCAGCAACAATTATTGAACAACAATAATACAAAATTTCAACGTAGCAATTATTGAATCAATAAAATAAAATATTGAACAGTAATTACTGTAACAATTATTGAGTAGTGCCTTCTTACGTAAGAATCAATAATTTCAAAAATACTATGCAATACCGTGTGCTACTGTGCAATAACGCGTATTACTGTATTTTAACCACCGGGTATTCCAACAGTGTTAACGGTAACAACTACGCCGTTATTTGTAAAAACTCAAATTTGTCGTTTTCTTCATCCGACAGTTATTCTGTTATGGGGCCCACAAATGGCTGCGCCGTCGTACGAATATTCCCCGACAGAAAGAATATTCCACGACCAAACGAATATTCCCCGACAACAATGATTATTTTATAACCACTTGCTTATTTTGAAAAAAAATTCATATTTCACCCATAACTTTAAACTTTTATCAATTTAACCATTTACTGAATAGTAATTATAAGAAAAATTGAATACTTTTATTTCATAAAATTCGGGGTCTTACACATAGCTTTCTGCAAGCTAACCCAAAATCGTGAAGTGAATCTTGGGTCACGATTCAAAACTATGGATACTGGAATTCCATGCAATCTCACAATCTCATCTTCGTACATACTAGCAAGACGTTCAAGGGAATAAGTCTCACGTATAGACAAGAAATGGGCAGACTTGGTTAATCTATCAACAATAACCCAAATCACATCTATGCCTTGAGAAACTTTGGGAACACCTGTAACGAAATCTATGGTAATGTGTTCCCACTTCCACTTCGAAATCTCAAGTGGTTGCAACGGACCCTTTGGTACTTGATGCTCCGCCTATACACGTTGACAAGTTAAACACCTCGAGATAAACTCCGCGATCTCTCTTTTCATATTGCTCCACCAAAATGTATGTCGAAGATCGTGATACATTTTGGTACTCCCAAGATGGATTGCAAACGATGTGTTGTTTGCCTCCATCATGATTCTATGCTTCAAGTCAAAATCGTTAGGAACACAAAGTCTGGAGTTAACTCGAAGTATTCCTTCTTCATCGATTCTTGCTTCTAGAATAGCACCTTCTTGCACTTTCTTCTTCATACGCATCAGCTCCATGTCCTTAGCTTGAGCAGCTTTAACTTTATGGATTAAAGTCGGTTCTACTCGTATGTTTGATATCATCACGTGGGTACTTGGAGCCTTCATCTCTATCTACATCATTTGTAAGTCATACAAAATGGGCATTTGTGTTAACAACATTGCACTCGTACCCGCGTATGATCTTCTAATCAATGCGTCAGCTACTACGTTTGCTTTTCCAGGATGATATTGGATGGTATGATCGTAATCTTTTAGCAGCTCGAGCAAACGTCGTTGCCGCATGTTGAGTTCCTTTTGGGTGAAAAAATATTTGAGGCTTTTATGATCTGTATAGATCTCCACTTTCTCTCCATACAGGTAGTGTCTCCAGATCTTCAACGCGATAATGACTGCTGCCAACTCCAAATTATGAGTATAATAATTCCTCTCATATTCTCTGAGTTGTCGCGAGGCATAAGCTATGACTTTCCCATGTTACATGAGAACACATCCTAACCCTTTGCCTGAAGCATCGCTGTAGATAACAAATCCATCTGAACCAGATGGTATTGTCAGAATAGGTGCTGAAATGAGTCTTCTCTTGAGTTCTTGAAAACTCTTCTCACAATTCTCGCTCCAACCGAATTTTGTATCTTTACGAGTCAGCTGAGTTAACGGAGTAGCGATTCGAGAAAATCCTTCCACGAATCTCCGATAGTAACCAGCTAAGCCCAGAAAGCTATGTACTTCGGTCACCGACTTTGGTTGCTCCCAACTTTTTATGGCTTCAATCTTCGTCGGGTCTACAGATACTCCATGTTTTGACACCACATGCCCAAGGAATGCTACTTCCTCAAGCCAGAACTCGCATTTCTTTAGCTTGGCATATAGCTTGTTATCACGAAGCCTTTGCAGTACCAGCTTCAAATGGCGCTCATGATCTTCACGGCTTTTGGAATAGATGAGGATGTCATCAATAAAGACAACAATGAGCTGATCTAAATATTCCTTGAATACACGGTTTATCATATCCATGAAAGCAGCAGGAGCATTAGTCAATCCGAAAGACATGACTAAGAATTCATAATGCACGTACCGAGTTCTGAAGGCAGTCTTTGGAATATCCTCAGTTTCTTCTTTACGAATAACACTAGAGCACCCCAAGGAGATGTACTAGGATGAATAAAACCGATGTCCAACAACTCTTGTAGTTGAACCTTTAACTCCTGAAGTTCAATAGGAGCCATTTGATATGGGGTTTTAGAAATGGGCTTTGTATCAGGTTCAAGGTCAATAAAGAATTCAACTTCATGTTCTGGGGGTAGACCGGGAAGTTCTTCAGGAAATACGTCAGGAAATTCACTAACAACAGAAATTTTATTCAAATCTGACGTGTTTTTGTTCAAGTCCGTGACATGGGCTAAGAAAGCTTGACATCCGTTTTTTAATAAACGATTAGCTTTATGGCTTAAAATGACAGTGATTGACTTTAATAGTTTAGTTGTTTGAATTCGAATAATAGGTTGGTTAGGAATATAAAAACTAACAACCTTACGAAAACAATCAATTTTAGCATGATGCGTGGTTAACCAATCAATCCCTAAAATCATATCAAATGCAAGAATTTTCAACGAAATAAGATCGGCAGGTAATGTGATGGTACCAACTTGAATCAAGCAAGATTTATAAACAGTAGATGTAATGAAAGTTTCTCATAACAGAGTCTCAACAGATAAGTCAAGGTCTAATTTCTCTGGAGTCAAGTTTAAACGTTGAGCACAAGCAGGAGAGATAAAACAATGGGTAGAACCGGTATCTAATAAGGTATAAACTTCGCAAGAGTTTATGATTAGCTTACCCGTGATCACCTCGTTTGGGTTCCTTGCGTTTTGGGCAGTCACGACAAACGCCCTTCCAGGAACCATCGACTTTGACTTGTCCGGAACAGCCTTCGGAGTCATTATCCCCGTTGAACTTGGTTTCGCAACAAGACAATCTTTAGCTATATGACCTTTCTTTCCACAGTTATAACATACCTTGAACTGTTGTGGGCAGTTTGGGCTGATGTGTCCCTCCTTCTCGCATTTGTAACAAACGACCGATGCTCGTTCTCTTCCCCTAAAAGCAGTTGATGTTTGTGCTGACGTCTTCACGTTATCATTGTTGTACCTTCTCTTCTTGAAATCTCCTCCCGACTCGCTCCTTCTATTATAACGGCCACGATTACCACCAGAGTGGTTACCGCTTTTGTTCGAATGTTTTCCTCCCTGATGGTTTTCATTGGTTCGATGACTGCCGCCACCGGTATGACCCTGGTTGTGGTCCCTCGTTGAACATACTCATTATCTCGCTCTAATAATTGAGCCCTATTTACAACATCTGAATATAAAAAAAATTTATGAGAGATAAGATATTGTCGAATCTCGGGCTTTAGACCTCTTAGAAACATCCTTGTCATTCGTTCCTCATTTTCCACCAAATGGGGTGCAAACCTGGATAACTCTTCGCCTCGTACTGGGACACCGTCATGTTGTTTTGTTCCACTCTGATAAACTCTACCTCCTTCATATGACGAATAATTTTAGGAAAGTACTTGTCATTAAACAGTTTCTGAAATGTTTCCCAAGACATGTTGAGTGCGTCAGGCTGGGTACGCTTCACAGACTCCCACCAATAGTCTGCCTCACCGTGGAACATAAAGGTGGCGAATGGAACCTTCTGTTCCTCCGTGCATCCTAAGATATCGAATATCTAGGTCATTTGCTTGACCCACGTTTCCGCCATGATCAGATTCGGCTTTCCCTTAAATTCTGGTGGTCCCAACTCTTTAAATTACTTGGTTGTGACAAGCCGCGCATTGCTAGCATTTTCACCCGTATTTTGTGCACGAGTCTCCCTCGTCTAGTTTTGCATGAATTGCAAAAGAATTCTAAACATCCCATCATTCATCATTTGTTCGGTAGTGTTGTTTACAGGAGGAATATTGCCTTCCTGTTGCACATTCCCCTGGGTGGTGATCAAAGGTGTCTCCACGGTCTGATTCACTCCATTATTAACGTTCTCAGCTGCCATTCTAAAATACTGCCATAAAACAATGGTTAATAGTCATGTCATATATTATCCCTATACTCTGACCAACCAAATAAATACCAAATAAACTTAGTCAGGTCATACTAACGAAGGAATTCCCCGTCTCTCCCCTCCTAGTTCTTGTCTCACATCTCAGCCAGGGATCATATCCCTAAGCTTTGATACCAACTGTGACGCCCCCAAAATAGGTATACAACACCCATTCTGAGTCGCCAAATACTTGGTACAGAAACAACTACAACTTCATTAATACAATTGTTGTGTAAAAATACAACAACCCAATACTGTGAGTTTGAATACAATTATTCTCTACTAGAGAGTATACAAACTCAAAAGGAGTCCTTATTACAATTATTATTACACTATTTTATAAAATAGTGAGGACTGCTAACACCACTGACTGAAAATATCACTCCGCACCCCGACTAGTTCCTGTTATATTCTCGCCTCCTAAGAAAAATGGAACAAAAAGGGTGATCTCAACTAGCACAGTAAAGAATATTATGACTAAGATAATATACAACAAATTATCATTAGTATTCAACAGGGAAAAATCTGGTAGAATATAATCGACAACAAGTTTTAGATCAACAACTGCAGCGGAAATAACAATCCATTAGAGGAGTTAAGTAGAGAATGAGTTCTACTATCCTCTAAGATTTAAAAGTCCATCATCAATATTTTATCCCTGTAACAACAATCAATATTCATCTTTAATCAAATATTCATCTTTGCACTACAGGCCAAAGATATTCATTTGTATCACTAGTTGGTCATGTTCATCTCAACACCTGTTCATCTTTGCACTACGGGCCAAAGATATTCATTAGGTAATCATTCATTTTTGCACTACAGGCCAAAGATATTCAGTAATATCATCATTTAGGACTGAGGATGATGAAAAATATTTTAAAGAAAACGAATCCAGTGAGATAAAAGAATAAATTTTAGAGATTCGTATTACAGTTTATCCAAGTTAAATAATACTCCATAATAACCAATTTTGAAGTAGAATTCAAAAATAAAGATCAAAACATGGATACAATCAAAGAAAGTAACCATAATAGACAACTTGGGCAAAAAGAAGAAAATTTTATTTTTCGATGAATAGTGTCGTATTCGTGAATAGTGCCGTATACGTGAATAGATACATGAATAGTAACCCCGACACTAAAAAGTTCTAAATTTGATAAAAAGTTCAGATCAATATTTAGGCATAATGCTGTTGAGAGAATAACATCATTAGGAAGAAAATAATATCTCTTACCTTAAACGAATAGTACTTCTGATCGGAATATCGGATACGAGGCTGAATGAAACTTTTGCTGAATAACAACTCTCAAAGTGTCAAAATACTCACAAAATACACTCAATAATATAGAGAGAGAAAGAGAGAAAACTTATGAATTCTGGTGTGATTTTCAATTCTAACTTAGCCCTTTATTTATAGGAAAATGTTAGCACGCCGAAGCAGACTTGACCTGCAACCTGATGGCTTTACTTGCTACTATTCAAGCCTACCACATTTGAATAAAAATCTCTGCACATTTTCTCACCAACCAAAAGTGGGGCCCACCAATTCTAAAATTTTTCACCAAAATGATAAATTTTGAAACTTCAACAATTTCTGAACTAGTCAGCTCGTAAAATTCATAACAAATCATACGTTAATATTTAACGGTTCAAACTTTGTGGACATATACTCAACTTATATATGTATAATATATCCAAAAATCACAACGATCCAACGGTCAGATTAACAATTATAACCCCTGCAAAATATCTCCAAAACCCTAATTTGATTTTTAATACCTCCATTCCGACAAAAATACTGATACAACACCTCAACATTAACTCCTTTATTTTTAACCACAAAAATATATCCCTCATTTATATCCACATAAAATAAATAATTTTTTATCATATGAATCAATAATTAATTATTCACAAATAATATTACATAATCACATTTATGACAACCAGGTCGTTCCCAGGAAAGAGAGGGCTTTCCAATAAGGATTTCTCCTTACTGGCGCGCAATTAGGTGACCAAACATCTCCTTAGACAGAACTTCCTAGACATTGCCAATAATGTTATCTAATAATATTATACAAATAATATGAATTATTGATCTGATAATGGGGAATACTGTGCAGTGACAATTATTGAAACAACAATAATATAAAATATCAATACAACAATTATTGAATCAATAAAATAAAATATTGAACAGTATCTACTGTAACAATTATTGAGTAGTGCCTTCTTACGTACGAATCAATAATTCAACTATACTGTGCAATACTGTGTGCTACTGTGCAACCACGCGTATTACTGTATTTTTAACCACCAGGTATTTTAACAGCGTTAACGGTAACAACTACGCCGTTATTTATAAAAACTAAATTTTGTCGTTATCTTCATCCAACCATTTTTTGTTATGGGGCCCACAAATAGCTACGCCATCGTACGAATATTCCCCGACAAAAAGAATATTTCACGACCAAACGAATATTCTTCGACAAAATGAATATTTTATAACCACTTGTTTATTTTGCAAAATTTACACATTTCACCCATAACCAAAATATTACATCAAATTAACACCTTATTATTCACAATAATAATTAGATAAAAAATTGAAAACACTTGGAATTTCTAAAATGTAAATGGTAAAGAAAGACTTGTGCTAAAATGGTAAGTTTAGCTAGATATGTACATATATGGTATGTTAGCATATCTAATAGGTATTGTGCTTCTAAAATTATGTGTAGGTAATCACGAGTTTAATTTTATAGCTTACGCTCAAGGCAAGTTTCTAAACCCTATCTTTTTACATTAAGAAAGTTTTCTAACTCTACACTTTCGTTGAGTTAGTTCTGTTATTACATTGTGTAACTTTATTCTTTTGATTGAGCAAGCTTTTTATCTTAACTGTTATTGAATAAGTCAATTGTTCCTGAAATTCATTCGAGCAAATTGTAACTCTAGTGTTATTTGAAATTCTCATTTGATTGATTCATTTTAACTTGTTTATAGTTAAGAAAGTTTCTTAAGTTCTATTGTTATATAATGAACGTAGTTTTTGAACTCTCATCTCTATTATTGAACTGTTTGTGTGAGTTAATACCACGTTGGGTAAGTTTTTAGTTTCCAGCTTGTTATCAGTTAATGTACGTTCAGTAATTTCATTTCTAAATGTTATAAGACTCTAACCTTAGCTTATTTATTGTTCAAGCAAAGGTTTACCATTTTATTCATTTTGTTGAATACTTATACCCTATAGTTATTTCAAGCATGAGTTTAATATGTATAATCAGTTCATTTATGATTCTCAATTGTTCTATATTATGTTGTTATTAAACATCTGTTGTGATTATCAAACACTATTGATTCAACTAGTCCTCTAGTTGATGTCTGTTAAACTTCAATTTCCCTTGAAAGTTTATCCAAACCAAACTTTCTTTGGTGCGGACTTGTACTTTAAATACTGGGATGAACAACCCTATTATTATTAGGGGATAATTTACGCGTAGCGTTAAAATATTTGTGCACAATACATTGTACGAAGGGCTGATCCCCCTAAGTACGAGGAGTCCTTATAGTCTTATGACTGTTAAAGTTGGAGTTGAAAGATTACTCGCAACTGTGGACATAGTTCATGGTCTTATGACCCTCAGTTATATATATTCCATATTTTGGATTCCAGTTTTTGATTATCATTGTTGGAGTATTATTCAGACTTGATGAGCCTATTCGTTGGCAATTATTATTATTATTTTCTTGTTGATTTGTTGTTGTATCCAGTGAGCAATTATTTTGCTCACTATTGCATATTTATACACTTATTGCAGCTAAAGTTGAGAAGGTAGATGAGCCTTCAACTAGTAAAGGAAAGGGAAAAATGTACAAGTGGTGCTGATTTGTACTTTTGTTTACTGTTATGATCAAAGACTTTTCAATAATGATGTAATGAAATAATTAAATTTTGCACTTGAATGATTGTATTAAAGGTTAGAGAACTTGGGAGATAATGTTTTATTAATGTAATCCTGTATGGGCAGGTTTTATTCTTCAATTTATTACGATTGGGTAATTAGATATGAATGTTTTGATTACGTGAACCCCAAATCTTGAGGTAATGAAGTACCGAGATTTGGGGGTGTCACAGGTTGGTATCAGAGCCTTAGGTTATGAACCTTAGGTGAGAAAAAGCCTTAGGAAGTAACTTTGAAAAGATAGTGATGATAAACTCTTATCGAGTTTTAAGGAAGAAGTAATAAAACACTTATGTGCTTATGTGTTTATAACTTATATGCTCGTGAGTGTCGAGTAGTGATGATTAGAAATTAAAACTTAAAATTTGGTTGACAGGATGGCTAATGTATGAGGATCTAGTCAGGCTAGAGAGGAGGAGCCTCGAGATATTCAGGTGATTTGGAAACAACTACTGCCATGGGAAACAGTTTCGTCGATCACAGTAGTTGAGCAGGAAAGAGTACATGATGAGGAGGATGAGATAGAGACGGATGAGGAGGACCCTGTTGAGCTGCCACAGTCAGGGGATGAGGAGGACGAGGAGGAGGAGATTCCACTTAACTCGATAGCTGCCCGTATGTACGACGAGGTGTAGACCGCAATGTGGGACTTCAGGATACCGTTGAGGGGTTACAGGAGATAGTACCTGAACAACAGACCTCGATGGCACAGAAGGATGACGAGATCCTAGATCGAGAGGAACGTCTGAGTAATGTCGAAGAGAAGCTGGTTCACATCGAATAAGAGAATGCAAGAATGACAGCGGAGATTGTAGAGCTGAAGAACAAGTTGAGGGAGGAATCGACTAAGAGGGCAAGAGCCGAAGACGCGTACGAGGAAGCTTATCAACGAGCCGGGATAGCAGGAAGAGACACAAAAGCAAAAAGGATGAAGATGGAGGAGATGAATAACATATTCAACACCGTGATCAATCGAGCTCAAGATCAGGTCATGGGCTATCCGAATCAGTTCGAGATTCTTCCATCGTACGTGTTAGATCGTCAAACAATGTTTTGGATTATGGAAGAAGAACGTCAAAAGGCTACAGAATATCTTAGAAGGACATCATAGTGATGTGTAGTTGATATGTGATTAGAAAATAAATGAGATGTAAATCTCGGGTATGATATGACCAATGGGATAGATGTTGATGATGTTGTCCTGCAACTGTTATAGTTCAAGAAAGTAATGTAAATAGCAGTGATGCTATTGTTTTGATGTTTTTAAAGAGATTATGAAGGAATAAAAGTTATTATTTTATTCAAAGTGTTATGTGTTACGTGATAATCTTTTATGATGTGCAATTTAAATATATAATACTTTAAAGGTTGAATAGAAGCTAATGGGTGTATTTTAACAGAAAATGCCTCCAAGACGTCAACCACCACGATAGAGAACCACTGAGGAAAACAACGACAACAATGTGGAGGGAAACCCTATTCAGTAGCTACTAACGCTACTGACATGAGCGTTGCAGAATCAACCACAGAACCAAGGTACAACGTTTAAGGATTTCAAGGTGGTTGGACCACCTGAATTCCGTGGGTCCATGAATCTAGTCGAGGCACAAACCTAGATTATGGAGATAGAAAAGGTGTTCGATATCGCTATGGTAGGGGATGATCAGAAGACTACTTTCGCAACATTCATGTTGAAAACAGAGGCTAGTTATTGGTGGCAGGTCAAAAAAACTCGTGAGGGGCCAGGGGTGATGGCCTGGGATAGGTTTAAGGAATTGTTCTTTGAGATCTATTTCCCAGAGAGTTCAAAGAGTCAGTTAGAACTGCTGTTTTTGGAACTGAAGCAGGGAACGATGACCGTGTCTGAGTATGCCGCTAAATTCAACGAGTTGGTGAGGTTTATGCCATATCAAGTCAGCACGGACGAACGCAAGGCAAAGAGGTTTGAACAAGGATTGAAGCCATGGTTGTACAGTAGGGTCTCCTTGTTCCAGTTGAAAACATTTACAGCGGTGATGGAAAAGGCAATTCTCGCTGAGAGTGGAGGTGAGGCTGTAAAAAACATAACCAAGAGCAGAGGAAGAAGAAAAGTGAAGGTGAAGTTAATAATGGTCGAGGTAATAATGGTGGAAATGGCGGCAACAATTTGAAGAGGAAGTGGAATGCAAATGGGGGAGCTGGGGTGTGTGCTTGATGGGGAAACGAGTATGCTTCAACTGTGGCCAGGAGGGTCACATCACCCTAAATTGCAATCAACCCAAGAAGAATGTTTGTTACACCTGCGGGTCAAAAGATCACTTTGCTCGCGAGTGTCCAAAGAAGAAGTCGGGTGAGACAGCTGGAAGCAAGGGAAATGCTAGTGGAGGTGCACTGACTATTGTCGAACCGACATCAACAAATAAGCCCACAGTAAGAACCTTTAATATGAAGGTGCAGGACGCAGTGTAATCAAAAGATTTTGTGTCAGGTATTATCCAAATCAATGATATAAATGCATATGTATTATTTGATTCGGGTGCTACTTGCTCGTTTATATCTGATGAATTTGCTAAAGAGTTTGGTTATTCAATTATGGAGCGATAATTGACTGCCAAAAGAAGTGTGTAAACCTTATGACTCCGTTAAGGGTAGTTTTTCATGGTAGCGAATTGCTTAGACAAATGAGATATCTGACGATGATGATGGCCAAGAAGTTATTGAGTCAGGGCTGTGTAGGGTATTTTAGCTTACATAGTCGATACTCAAAAGGAGAAGGGTGTGAAATTGGAGAAAATACCAGTGGTTAGGGAATTCGGGGATGTGTTTCCAGGAGATTTGCCAGGGCTTCCACCTGACAGAGAAATCGAGTTCGTGATCGACTTAGCACCAGGAACCGCTCCGATATCGAAGGCCCCGTACAGAATGGCTCCGGTGGAAATGAAGAAACTAATGGTGCAACTTCAAGAACTGTTGGATAAGAAGTACATTCAACCGAGTGTGTCACCGTGGGGAGCACCGGTATTATTCGTGAAGAAGAAGGATGGGTCAATGCGTCTTTGCATTGATTATAGAGAATTGAACAAAGTCACTATTAAGAACAAATATCCGTTGCCAAAAATGGATGACTTGTTTGATCAACTGAAGGGTGCTAGATATTTCTCAAAAATAGATTTGAGAAGTGGGTATCACCAACTAAAAGTAAGAAAGGAGGATGTACCGAAGACAGCATTCCGAACTCGCTATGGACATTATGAATTTTTGGTAATGTCTTTTGGTTTAACAAACACCCCTGCAGCATTCATGAATTTGATGAACAGGGTGTTTAAACCATTTCTAGACAAGTTTGTAGTGGTGTCCATCGATGATATCCTGGTGTACTCTAAAACTCAAGAGGAACACGTGGAACACTTACGTCTGACGCTGGAGACGCTAAGAAAAGAAAAGTTGTACGCAAAATTTTCTAAATGTGAATTTTGGCTAGAACGTGTACAATTTCTTGGGCATGTAATTGATAAGGATGGGATTTCGGTAGATCCATCAAAAGTCAAAGTTGTGATAAATTGGGAACAACCAAGAACTCCATCAGAAGTGAGAAGTTTCTTGGGATTGGCAGGATATTATAGACGGTTTATTCAAGATTTTTCCAAGATTGCCACTCCGTTGACAAATTTGACGAGAAAATCTGTAAAATTTGTTTGGACGAAAAAGTGTGAGGAAAGTTTTTAAGAACTGAAAAAGAAGTTAAGTGTGGCACATGTGTTGTCGTTGCTAGATAATACAGGAAACTTTGTTGTGTATAGTGATGCTTCACACAAAGGATTGGGTTGTGTCCTTATGTAGAACGGCAAAGTCATTGCCTATGCATCAAGGCAACTGAAAGACTACGAGAAAGGGTATCTAACTCATGATTTAGAGTTGACGGCGGTTGTGTTTGCATTAAAAATATGGAGACACTATCTCTACGGAGAAAAATTTGAGATCTACACAGACCATAAAAGTCTGAAGTATATTTTCACATAGAAAGACCTGAACATGTGGCAAAGGAAATGGATGGAATTGATAAAGGATTACGATTGTGAGATCTTTTATCATTTGGGCAAAGCTAATGTGGTTGCAGATGCCTTGACTAGGAAATGGCGAGAAAAGGTTATGTTGTTAACAGATAAGGAGGAGCTTATTACAACAATGGCAAGGTTGGAGCTGGAAATCAAATTTCCAGAAGAATCCGGTAAAAAATTATTCCAGATAGAAGCTAGTCCAACTTTGGTGAACAAGGTGAAGAACGAACAATTATAAGATGAAGAAAGCAGAAAAATAAAGGAAAGCGTGGTCAAGGATAAAGAAGTAAAGTACCAAATCGATGCTGAGGGAATGCTAAGATTCGAGGGAAGAATTTGGGTTCCAGTAGTACAGGATATTAAAGAAGACATCTTGACAGAAGCTCATAGCTCAAGATATTCGATTCATCTAGGAAGTACGAAAATGTATCAAGATTTACGGCGTCATTTTTGGTGACCGAACATGAAAAGAGATGTTGCAGAATGCATTGCAAAATGCTTGACATGTCAAAAAGTGAAGGCCGAGCATCAACGACCAGGCGGATTACTTCAACCGTTGGAAATACCGGAATGGAAGTGTGAGCATATCATAATGGATTTTGTGGTAGGTCTTCCAACGACTCAGAAAGGATACGATGCGATATGGGTGATAGTGGACAGATTGACGAAATCTGCACACTTTTTGCCAATAAATATTAGATTTAATCTTGATCAGCTGGCGAAACTATAAGTTAAAGAAATCGTCTCAAATTATATCAATTGGCAAAACTGAAAATGTTCCAGTGTCAATTGTATCAGACAAAGATCCAAGGTTCGCATTAAATTTTTGGAAGAGACTACAAGAATGCATGGGAATGCAACTGAAAATGAGTACAACATATCATCTGCAAACCGATGGGCAAAGCGAAAGAACAATCCAGACGCTTGAAGATATGCTCAGAGCGTGCATTATAGATTTCAAAGGAAACTGGGATGATCATCTACCATTGGTGGAATTTATATACAATAACAGTTACAACGCAAGCATTGGTATGCCGCCGTACAAGGCGTTATACGGTAGAAAGTACAGAACTCCAATATGCTGGGATGAAGTTGGTGAGCATCAACTGTTAGGCCCAGAACTGGTACAACAAACCGCTAAAGTTATCAAACTCATCAGAGCAAGACTAGTAGCTGCTCAAGATCGACAGAAAAAGTATGCTTATCAACACCGGCAGAATTGTGAGTTTGAAGCAGGAAGTTTCGTGTTCCTGAAAGTTTCTCCTTGGAAGGGGAAAATTCGTTTTGACAAGAAAGGAAAGCTCAGCCCAAGGTTTATTGGACCTTTCAAAATTTTGCGACTAGTGGGAGAAGTAGCTTACCTCCAGAATTAGAGCATGTGCACAATGTTTTTCATGTGTCGGTGTTGCGACCGTATAAACCCGATTGCAAGCATGTGATTGAGTATAAACCGTTACAGTTCAATAAAGATTTGTCTTACGAAGGGATTCCTATCCAGATAGTCGACAGGAAAGAACAAGTGCTCAGGAATAAAGTGATACCTTATGTGAAGGTGATATGGAGGAACCACAATGTCGAAGAGTCTACGTGGGAACTCGAAGCTGATATGATGAAAAATTATCCTAAGTTATTTGTTTAGTCTGTGTCTTCAATTCTGGGGACAGAATCTTTATAAGTAGAGGAGAATGTGATGATTTGATTGTTCGAATTGTTATTCTGGGGACAGAATCCTTGTAAGGAGCGAAGGATGTAACGATCCAAAATTTCAAATTGTAATATTAAATATTTATCGAATAATATAAATATTTATTTGATGTGTCTATTGTTGAATTGATGAAATAAATATTTTGTTGATGTGATGGTTGTTAGTATATATTTATGTGATGGTTGTTAGTAAATATTTATGAATCTAAATTTATTAGGAAATTTTTCTAAATTAAATTAATTTATAATTTGGAGAGCTGTAGAAATAACATGAGATGTTATACTGTTGTTTTGATTTAATAGTTTAGATGGTATATTAAATTATTAAATAAAGTTGTAATGAAAATTATAATTTTGTGATAATTGCTAAAATGCTATATTTAATTAAAATATAGTATGTGATTATAATTATAAACTAAAGTGTTTATTAAAATAATTTAAAAAGGGTTTAATTTAGTTTTTACCAAACAAGGCTTAAATATTTTAATTCTTTAAAATTAAATGGTTTTGCCAAACAAAGCCTTATGGCTTTTAAATTTCTAATTTTTGAAATCAAATAAAATAAATAAAATAATAAGTATAATATAATTATAATATATACGTTAGTTTGTAACTGCCATTATAATTAAGTTGGCGTATTAAGATTATCAGTTTTATTCTTGCGCTGACTATCAGTTGATTGTTGGCTTAGCTTTTGTTTACTATACGCATTCTAGTGGCTGAGTTTTGTGTGAGTTGAGAGAATTTGAGAGAGAAGGATTTCAGAGCATTTTGCAGTGTTTATCAAAAAGGATTGCGAGCAATTTGAAGGTACTTCTTATACAACACTAATATATATATATATATATATATATATATATATATATATATATATATATATATATATATATATATATATCTACATATGTGAACTATGGCAAAGTTTTGCTATGATATGTGAATTCTATTTCTTCCAAATTGTTGTTATGTAACTAAGTTATGGTGGTTATACATGCTATAATGATAGAGTTTATGTTTAAACAAGAGATTGCATGCTAATTTTGGTTTACAGTAGAAGAAAATTTCGACAGTGTATGTTTGTATGTATTTTTTTATATGGTTCACGGAAAAGTATCAATTATAATGGCCAATTTGTATGTGAAAGTATAAATTGAAACTTGTCTATGTTAGTTCATTGAGATACGAACATAATGTAATTTGAATGAGATGATTTGATCATGTATTAAATTCACAGTGATGGATTTTAGAATGAATGTCAAGAAAATTGAGTTTTTATGAAAAACATGAAAATTGAGAAATTAAAATAGTTTTAGTTATTGATAAATTATGCTAAGTGGTTGAATATGTTAGCAATCATGTCTATGATAGTTGTATATTTATTTTACGTGTTATTATCACTGTTTGGTGGGTGAAATTCGTGTTAGTTGGCTTAAGAAATGTGTCGAAGCTCTGTTATGTAAAACTGAGTTCTGTGCGTCGTGCGGTCGCGCAGCCCTTAGGTGCATGGGCGAGGCCTCCCAGTACAAAACTCACGCGGCCGCGTGAGTGCCTATTTCCAGACACTGAAGTCTGCTAATTCTGCAGACTTTGGTCATTCTTTATGGCTTAGCTAAAGGTTATGGTAATGTGTCCAACATGTAACAACAAGGCTAAAAAAGAGTTGTGTTATGGGGTTAGTGAATTCAAAGTGGTAAAAATGATTATTAAATTTTGAACGCATTATGTGATAACTTAGTGTACACAATGAATGTTAGGCAAGTGTTGCGAGGTAAACAATTGGAATTTCTAAAATGTAAATGGTAAAGAAAGACTTGTGCTAAAATGGTAAGTTTAGCTTGATATGTACATATATGGTATGTTAGCATATCTAATAGGTATTGTGCTTCTAAAATTATGTGTAGGTGATCGTGAGTTTAATTTTATAGCTTACGCTCAAGGCAAGTTTCTAAACCCTATCTTTTTACATTGAAATTTTTTTCTAACTCTACACTTTCGTTGAGTTAGTTCTGTTATTACATTGTGTAACTTTATTCTTTTGATTGAGCAAGCTTTTTATCTTACTATTATTGAATAAGTCAATTGTTCCTGAAATTCATTCTAGCAAACTGTAACTCTAGTGTTATTTGAAATTCTCATTTGATTGATTCATTTTAACTTGTTTATAGTTAAGCAAGTTTCTTAAGTTCTATTATTGTATAATGAACGTAGTTTTTGAACTCCCGTCTCTATTATTGAACAGTTTGCATGAGTTAATACCACGTTGGGCAAGTTTTTAGTTTCCAGCTTGTTATCAGTTAATGTACGTTCAGTAATTTCATTTCTAAATGTTATAAGACTCTAACCTTAGCTTATTTATTGTTCAAGCAAAAGTTTACCATTTTATTCATTTTGTTGAATACTTATGCCCTATAGTTATTTCAAGCATGAGTTTAATATGTATAATCAGTTCATTTATGATTCTCAATTGTTCTATGTTATGTTGTTATTAAACATCTGTTGTGATTATCAAACACTATTGATTCAACTAGTCCTCTAGTTGCTGTTCGTTAAACTTCAATTTTAATTGAAAGCTTATCCAAACCAAATTTTCTTTGGTGCGGACTTGTACTCTAAATACTGGGATGAACAACCCTATTATTATTAGGGGATAATTTACGCGTAGCATTAAAATATTTGTGCACAATACATTGTACGAAGGGCTGATCCCCCTAAGTACGAGGAGTCCTTATAGTCTTATGACTGTTAAAGTTGGAGTTGAAAGATTACTCGCAACTGTGGACATAGTTCATGGTCTTATGACCCTCAGTTATATATATTCCATATTTTGGATTCCAGTTTTTGATTATCATTGTTGGAGTATTATTCAGACTTGATGAGCCTATTCGTTCGCAATTATTATTATTATTTTCCTGTTGATTTATTGTTGTGTCCAGTGAGCAATTGTTTTGCTCACTCTTGCATATTTATACACTCATTGCAGCTAAAGTTGAGAAGGTAGATGAGCCTTCAACTAGCAAAGGAAAGGGAAAAATGTACAAGTGATGCTGATTTGTACTTTTGTGTACTGTTATGATCATAGACTTTTCAATAATGATGTAATGAAATAATTAAATTCCGCACTTGAATGATTGTATTAAAGGTTAGAGAACTTGGGAGATAATGTTTTATTAATGTAATCCTGTATGGGCAGGTTATATTATTCAATTTATTATAATTGGGTAATTAGATATGAATGTTTTGATTACGTAAACCCCCAAATATTGAGGTAATGAAGTACCGGGATTTGGGAGTGTCACAAATAGTACCCGAGTGAATAGTACCATGTGAATAGTAATTCAGGAATAGTAACCCGTGAATAGTACTCCGACATGAAAAAGTTAAAACTTATCAAAAATATTCAGAATAATATTTCTATGAAAAGATACTAGATGAAGCGCAAATTTTAAGGATATTCTACTAATTTCATGGAGTATAAAAGCCAAAACCTAACAAAATGAGTGTAGAATTCAGAATTTGAAATGAAATAATATTATTTACATACTACAAAGTATGAAAAAAAATATTCTTTCTTACGAATATTGGAAAAAAATAACATCCCTTACCTTAAAAAGGAGAGTATTCCTGTGACGCTTCCAAATTCGGGTATCTTCCAACTCGACAGATGGTGCTACACGGTACTACAGTTCACACAAACATTCAATTGAAATGCCTCAAAAGAATAAATATGTCTTATATATATTCAAAATAATATTAACATTCCCCCATGTTCTTTATAATCGTTACATTTTTCCTTGTCATAATATCAAATATTATCATTATAAACCTATACTATTACATATGTAATCCACAGGTTCACCTTAGCCTTCCCTTTATCCTTGTCGGATCCATCGGTCCGTTCGATCTTATAAGCTGCATTCATATGGTTCAAGCAAGAGTGAGCTTAACTAACTCAGCAAGTATAACAATTTCAATAAAATAGCATGCTTGAAACACAAGAATTGTATATCTTTAATAACTGGACAATAGTTACGAAATACTATCGATAATTCAAAATAGCACTTCTTTTCCTTCAAAATGTTTTACAAAGATAATATTCAGTAAAACATCAATTCTGGTCTAAGACTATGACCATTTCATAAGTTCTTTGAAAAGGACATCCCAGCACTAAGTTCATAAATCCGGCATAGCTTACGAGCACGTCTAGGTGATCAGCCTGTAGTACTCTATGTTGATCAACACTACATTCATTAAACGTGTGTACGTTTAAGTTGTGGCAACCTCACGTGCCTGTCGTTTGACGACAAAACAATTTAGCATACTCAGTCTCCTTTTGAAAACCACACCAATATTAGTTTGGTAAATCATTGACAACACTTTGATAGATTATAAGAAATCCAACATATCGTAAGTCTAGCCGAAAGAATTGGCGTTGACTTCATCAGACATTAACTCATGCGTAAGAATACATGAATCACAAAGCTTATCCAAATTGAACTGGAACAAGGGTTAGAATACTTTCCTTTAGCGTCTGCTATAGTTATAACACGTACACTTTAAGTCTTTAAGGTCTCTACAGTAGATGATAACATCACATAACACATTAGGTCATGAATAACATACATAGTTCCTAAAGAATCTTACCATTCTTCTCAATCTAATTACGTATTAGATTTGTTATTATTGGTTCTGGCTTGCCGTTATAACTTACATTGTCATTACTTTCATGTTCGATTGATTATCTTCACCCTTAGATATCATACTTAGAGTTTAGAGTTTAACAATATTTTAAACAATGTTACTTCAAGTTGTAGTTCATGATTAATCAATTCACTTTCTTTCTTTACTTGTAATCTTTCCTCTCTATGAATTCCTTAAGGCTGGCGCTGCTGCGCCAGCTTCTCTTCTTAGACTTGTGTTGCGGCGCGGGTTTGCAGTACACAAGCCCCGGCCTTGGCGCTGCGGTGCCACTTGCCCTTCACTATGTCGCGCTGCGGCACCAACTAATAGTGCCCCATGTTTCAGTCTCGCGCTGCGGCGCGTGCCTTGCTTCCTTGAGTCGTGCTGCGGCGCAGACTCTGTGCTTCAGACAATTTTGACAGATTTTCTACTTAGTGAGATTTTCGGGCTTGTAACTTTTTCGTTATAAGTCTGAATTGGCTCGTTCAAGAGCCTACGGTTCACAAATTACATACTCTACGTGTTCATGTAAGAATTTTATCTTTTTGACTTTGTTAACTTTAAATTCACCTATTGGTTCATTTTTAACAAAAATGATAAACGTTCGTGAACGTTCAACGCTCGTTTCTTCGTTCTAAGTCGGAATTTGGTCATTTTTGAGTCCGCAACTCTATAATGCCAAATAAGACTTGTCTCCATCGAAAACCAACGTTTTCGTGTTCAAACATAAAATTTGACTTCTATTCCGAGAATTTCACGAATTCGACGATTATCTTCCAATCGTGTAAATTCCGACAAAACTTCGTTACTAGTGATGTGTTCATTGTTCCAAATGGATTCAATCCATCAAGTAGACATTTCAACTTGTATATTACATTAACTTATCTTCATATTAAGTTATGGCTTATTCTTCACAAGTTTATAACTTAACAAATTATAAACTACAAGATTTAATTTCTTGTGACTTAGCATTGATTTAAGTCCTTTAAGAAGCATTTTTACATCTTATCAATCATACTAACTTCTTAAGGTAAACATATGACAAGTTCATATATGTTCATCATAAGTTCATAACTTATTTGTGTTTAAATTACTTATTCATGACTTATTCGGCTTAAGTCCATTGATTATTCAATTCTTATGTGTTCTTAGCATACATGTTCATTAAGCTACACTTCTCTTACCACCCTACAATGGTAGAGATGGAAGATATAAGATCATAAGATCATTTACCTTGGATGACTAGCTTTCTTCTTCTTAAAAATCTAACAATGGAAGTTTGACTTATAAGTGCTTATTCTCTCTAACAATTAAGTTGCTTAGCTTGGATGAAATTAACAATCAACTAATGAGCCATCTCCTCCTCTATTTATAGAATTTCCAAAGTTAGGGTAAAAGGGTCATTAGGTTATTCCACCTCCTTACTATTTCATACTTAATCCGCAAGTAAACTTGCCCCCTACTCTTATTACTTGGCCACCACAACAAAGCCTTGGTCACCAAGATCACCCATGGGTTGCCCCATGGATCAAGCTTTACCCAATGGATCATTAATTGAGCTTAAGTCTTAAATTACTTAACTTATCTTTCGGCTTGCATTAAATCAATTTGAGCTTCATATAAACCAACACTCGGGCTTAATCATTACTACATCTTGGGCTTGCCCCTTAATGCTTATTGGACTTGCACTTCATACAAGATTCCACAAGTTTATTTCATTTTAATTTTTAAATCGTTAACGTTCTCAAATTAAATCTGCATGCAAAATATTACGTTTTCCATACTTAGATTATTAATACATGATCTAACTCACCTTGGTATTATAACGTTACGTATTTCTAGGAAGTTCAAAAATAATTTTCGAGCGGAAAATGATGAATAGTATTTTTCTTAAAATTTCTCGGAAAGCTTTTATTTTCGTCTTGAAAATTCAAACACTTTAATTCCTTCACGTAGTTAAAATACTACAACGTTCCGATGTTTCTAGGTCATAGAATGACATTAATCTTACTAACACATAATAATAACAAATGATATTATTTTATCCATTATAAAAGTATTTACAAAAGGTTCGATTTTTTGGGGCGTTACAATTCCAACTGGTATAGCGGTCATATTCCTGAAGAAAACTTATATTGTTTTCTACGCTCATAGCTTCTTTAAACTCTAAAGAAATACGCTCAATATTATAGAAGAATAATTTTCTGATTCTGGTGTAATTTTCAATTCTAAACTAAGTATCCTATTTATAGGAGAATGGAAGGATACTATTTAGGAAAAATCACGAATGCACAGTAGGATTTCGGACGAAACTTCACGGACGGAAGAAAATGAAAATCAGACGCCCATTTTTTCAACTTAATACATCAATATTCAAACAACTTATTTTATATATATATAGATACTCTACTGATTATGTTGAAAAATGAGTAAGTGAAGGTCTATAATAAGCAAAATTTACAACAAATACTTCATAAAAAAAATCTACTCAATATTTTTAACAACATTTATTCATCATTATTATAACTCGCAATATTAACAACCAGATCGTTCCCAGGAAAGAGGGGGCTTTTCGATAAGGATTTCTCCCTATTGGAGCGCAATTAAGTGCCCAAACCCCTTTTCTCGATAGAACTTTTTAGACATTGTTAATTACGCAGATAATAATATGAATAACTTGTCATCTCAATTATTGATTTAATAATATAAAATATTGACAATAGTTGAATCAAATAATGGGAGATACTATGCAGCAATTACTGTAACAATAATTGAGTATAACTGAGTGACTTCTCACGTAAGCAACAATAATCAATATCGTGTGCTACTATACAACCACGCGTATTACTCTACTTTTATCACCGGGTAATTTAACAGTTAACGGTAAGACTTTCGCCGTTATTTTTATAAAAGGATATTTCTGTCATTTTTTAACTCCGACAATATTTTCGTTATAGGGTCCACTAATGATTGCGCCGTCGTATAAATATTTCCTGTTAAAATAAATATTTCCTGACCAATCGAATATTTTATAACAACTTGCATACTTTAAAAAATTTATAAATATTACCCACAACTATAACATTATCTCAAATCCACACCATAATACTAAAAAATATTTCGAAAAAATTAGTCTTTATTCATAAAATTTGGAGTCTTACATTAGGCAAGTGAATTTCTTCTAATGTCTTTAGTAGTACCTTTCGGTGATCTTCTAAAGAGAAAACCAAGTCCAGAATAGAGATCTGTTGTGGTGCTTCTTTCAAGCTTGGAACCACCTTGGCTTCATTATGTCCCATCTGACGGAGGAATTCTTCAATTTTCTCCTTGGGCACTTTCCCCTTAGATCTGATGACTGGCTTCATCACTCATTGAGGGAAATAGAGCGAATTTTCCTTAGTTACTGCAGCAGTTGTGTTTGATGTTGATCCTTAAGCCTCCCCATAGTTCCATGGGACTTTCTTGAGGCTGATGATTGGATGTTGTGGCCTGAATGGCAATATGAATGGTGTTGGTGCAGCCACCTTCAAAGGGTTTTCAACTCCTTTGAGCTTGATGGGTTGAATTGTACATGATGTGGTAGCTAAATCTCTCTGGAGGACTCATTGACTTGCTTCTTGACCTTGGTAATATGATACCGGTCTGGAGCCATCTAAGCTTGAAAACTGTATTAACTGAGGAAAGCATGGACTAACTCCTCCTAACTGTGAATTTTGGAGTTATCCAATCTGGTGTACCATGCTCTGGCTTCTCCATTCAGACTTTTCTGAAATAGCTACATTCTAAGCTTTTCATTCTCGGTATAGGATCTGAGCTCTCCAATGAACACCTTTAAGTGGGTATAAGGATCTCCCAATCCATCATATTTCTCAAAGTCGGGAGCCTTGAATTTTTCCACATAATGAACCCCGGGGAAGATGCAAAGGTCTGATTAGGAAACGCTTCTGTGTGCTCCAATCCCTTTGATGGACCGAATGGTCTCTTCTATTTGTAGAACCTTCTTTCGAATATCATCGGTGTCTTGATCTTCTTTGAGATGGATGATTTCAGGGGTTTTGTTGGACTTCTCATTGTGAGACTCAGGTGTTGGGACTTCTTTGTCCAGACCCTGGATTCCTCCCTGTACAGAGTTTTCTGTGTGGATGGGTATTTGTGGACCCTGAGTTGATTTGTTTAGTTCTTTGAGGATAATAGCCAACTCTGTTATTTGATTCCTCAATCCTTCGAACTCCTCGCGAGAGACAGGAGTAGGATCAGGATGGGCACTTGTAGCCATGTCTGACTGTGGGCTTAGTGCCTTTTTGGACTTTGAACGGGTAACGGGACCAATCATTTCCCTACAAAAAGACTATGTAGTTTAGTGTGGGAAAATGGGGAAATGTTACATGCTATGTAATGTGTCTGTTTTTAGGATTATTATTCTCTAAAACGGATGTCAGCTGTTTTGATGACTGGATAGCATGACAGGTCTTGATATGAAAAGGGAATGCATGTTCACATATTCCTTTATATTTTCCGTTACATTGAGATTGAAATGGGAAGGTATGAAGAGACTTCCCTCCGCGTTTGGTTTATCAGAGGCTGACCTATCTTAGGCTACTCTCGCAACTTTTTGGCATGAAGGTCCCCAGATCATCGCAATTTACTTGATGGAAAGTTAATCCGATCTTTCAATTGTAGCGAATCTGGGTGGTGCCTTTTCTTGAGCCTCGTTGAATTAGTCTCCCAATGAGTCCAGTAATCAAACACCGATGTGATAGCCTCCTAGTGGAGAAACCACACAACATACATTCACATACATCGCGTCTCACCGTATGGAAATGATGACATGTGTGGAACACTAATATCACAGGTAGATATGGTGTGAAGCACTAAGTGCAGTAAATAAAGCATTAGTACACATTCATTAAAATATAAATGCAGCATCCACACATAAGCAGATAAAAGTTTTTTGAAAAGCTTGAATAGTGGCTTAAGCCTTTTAGGTTTGTAAGATTCATGAACGTAATCAAATTGCACAAAGTCAGCGGAAACGTGATAAAATAGAGTTTTAAAATTTTATAAACCATATACCCAGATCATCCTTTATGCACAATTATTAATTAAATGAAAAGATAAAGAACAAGAATTATAACCTTGAAGATTCGAGCTTCCTCAGGTACAAGTTCACCTCGAAATCCTTTTCACGTTCAACTTGAATCCACCGGGTTTGGTTCCTTCCTTTGATCAATGTTAGCCACCCAAGTGTTTGGCCTCTAGAGGTGATCCACCAAGGAAGAAAAAAGATTCAAGAAGATGGGTGTTTGTCAAAACCCTAGTTTTTCTATCTCTCATAAAAAAAGTATACTCTCCCAACTATTGGAAATACGTTTGTTGTAAAAAATCAACCACCAACCCCATCCATAATAAGACTCCTCTTATTTATAGATGTAGGCAACCTCCTTAACAATTAAGGAATTGAGTTTTATTTTAATTAATTAAGCCACTTTAATTAATTAGGCTCTTAATCTTATTAGGATTAATTAATTAAACTCTTTTAATTAATTAGCCTCATAATCTTATTAAGATATATGAGAGTACTTTTATTAATTAATTTCCAAAATTCTTTAGGAATTAAATAATAATAATAGTAATAACAATAATAAGACTCCTCTTATTAATTTATATTTAATATTTCAAAAATATTAAATAATAAATATTAAGCTATTTAATTTATTCTATCAACATAGATTAAATTAAATATACTTAACTTATTATTACGATTATGTCATTAACTTCTTAAATAATTATTCTTCCTTTTATGGTGTGACCCTTTAGGTTCTCCATATTAAACAGGTTGTGTATAAATCAATTAAAACAATTCTAATCTTATTTAAATAAATAAATTAAACTATTAATTTATTTAAATAAATAATATTTATTCTACAATGGGGATAAGCCTCTCTAGTGATTAACGACTTTTCAGATAATATATATTTTAACATTAATCATAAAAGAACCTTTGAGTAAATAGTTACCGTACAATTCAATCCTTCCACCATACAATGTCCCAATTAAATATAAGACATAGAATTACTGTTAAGTCTTATTTTATTTAATTATATGTATTTCGACTCTTAAATGCACAACTCCAAATAATGCAAATTAGAAACTCCTTTCTAATTTCATTCTGCCTTGGCCAATGACTACTGGGTTGTCATTTATCGAATCACATAGGACATTTCTCTTCTTTTACTAGAAGTGGTAGATTCTTTATTGATCATATATTATCTCCATGTACAACTTATTATACCCAAGCATACCCTTTGATATACCCTAAGGGTCTTAAGGAATAAGTTAAAGTATAACTCATAATACACAAGATACTATGATGATCTCAAGTCCAAGGATCACTTGTACTACTATCACTAGAGGAATTCCTATCGACAGACAAGTAAAACTCCATTAGGTATTCCTTAGTGAGCCACGTTCAGTGAACTTTTTCTCTAATAAGCACCTACATAATTGCTTTAATGTCTCCACACAAATGATCATCAGATCAATCATCATCATCCAATGAGCAAGCAAAATACGTACCAATCTATCCGGATTTACTAATCCCCAATTTAGTAATCCAACGATTGGGAACTATTTTAGTTTTAAGATTTCTAAAATTTAAATCTCATTAGAATGATCATCATCATTATTCTAAAAGTATTACTTAAAACTATAGGTTTATCACATATTATAAAGCAGCATCATGTAGATAATTAAAAGCCTTTACTAAATTAATACTTTTTATTAATAAATGAATAAGATTGTTATAAAATATATGATTTATCATCAAATATGATTGGCTTGTGTGCATACTACTTTCAATCTCTCACTTGCATTAAAGCCAATCGTCATGGTATCTCATACCCTTCTTCTCTAAGTGGCGATTATCCTGATGTTGGATAAGTTTTAGTTAATGGATATATAATGTTGTTATTGAGAGTCCACTATCTCTATAGTGATTTCCATCTTTCAATAATTCTTATAATCAAATGAAAGTGCCACAATACATGTTTAGATCTAAGATAAGACTTAGGAACTATTCCTAGTTCTGTAATGAACTTTTCATCCAAACAATCAACTTGCAGCTTCATTTACAGCTATATACTTTGTCTTTATCACTAAACTAGCAACTCTTTGCTATTTGGAACCTTTTCACTTCACTGCACCACTGTTCAAGGTAACCTTTTATCTTAAAGTGGATTTTAAGTCGTCTTGGTCTGTCTAAAAAACTTGAGTCTGTTTAGCCCTCTAGATTTAATTTAGACCTACCATAAATTTTAATCACATCCTTAGTGCCGGTTAAGTACTCTTAAGATATTTTTCACTGTCTTACAGTGATCTTCTCCAGAATATGACCGATCAATATCAGGTCTCGTATATTTCATTATATACATGATAGTTACTCATGCGATCTCTCTTATAGGAGTCTATGGGGACTATTAAGAGAGATACACTCCATAACTCATCAACATGAGACATCTCTTGGAGTTTGACATGCTAAACGACTTTAGCATCAAATGAATATACGTTCCTTGGATTAAGTCGAGCACCCTCTTAAATCTATCTATATAGATTTGTATCCCCATTTAAGATACTCTTCCCAAATCATTCATGGAGGAATGTTTAGACAACTTTATCTTTACTGATTGTAGCATTAGTATGTCATTCCTTATCTATAGTATATCAACATATAATATTAGGAATGTCACGGCACTCCCACTTACCCTTTTGTACACACTAGGTTTATTCTTATTTGTGATAAAATCAAACTCTTTTGATTTGTTTCATCAAAACGAATGTTCCATTTTTGAAAAGCTTGCTTCAATTAATTTCTTTGAGTGTCTACAACTCTTACCTCATCGTATGTAATTGGATCATCATCTTTTATGATACGTACCTCATCATCATCATCCATGATGAATCCATACCTCCCAGGTATCTTTGGTACTATTCTAGATTTACGATTCGGTTGTGGTACAATAGTTCTATCTACAAGTTTCTCTTATTTAACTTATATTGTTTTGTGGTTCTTGAAATCTTCAAGATCTATTATCCTTCCACTAGCTCCTTCAATGATAAACACATTTATCTTATAAGGTAGCGTGTTTCGCAATAAACACCTTTTGCTAAGTAGAATTATAGAACATATACCCTAAACTTACTTTAGGATGTCCCACAAATATGTACTTGTCAAATTTTGTTCCAAGCTTATCCTTTGAAACCTTTTCACATAAGTTAGACAACCCCTTATCTTAACATACTTAAAATTAGAAATCCTTCATGTCCATTGTAGCGCCCCCAAATCCGGGTATCTTCCAACCTGACAGATGGTACTATACTGTACAACATTTATACATTCATCCAATTGAATAGTCTCAAAGAACGAATATAACTTCTATATATTAAAGTAATATTTACAATTTCCCAGGTTCTATACCCATTACAAAGGTTCGTTGTCATAATATCATTTACATTACAACAATAGACCTATACTATTACAAGACAGCTTAACAATCTGCCTTAGCTTTTCCTTTATCCCTTTTTGATCCTTCGGGACGTTCAGTCTTAGCTGCATTCATATGGTTCAAGCAAGAGTGAGCATGGCTAGCTCAGCAAGTATAACAATTCAATAACAACATGCTTGACACATACGAATCATATATCTTCAATAACTGAAAATAGTTATGAAGTACTATTGATAATTCAAAGTAGCACTTCGTATTTTATTTCAAAATGTGTTACAATAACAACAAGATTTAGTAAAACATTCACCCCGGTCAGAGACCTCGAGTATTCCTTCTTTATTTGAAAAAGGACAACCCGGAACGAATTCCGTAAGCCCGATATTACTTACGAGCACTTCTAGGTGATCAACCTATTGTACTCTATGTTGATCAACACTACATCCATTAAACGTATGTACGTTTAATCATTTGTCAACCTCACGTGCCTGTCGTTTTACCGACAAAACATTTGTTTAACATTTAAGTCTTCTTTTGAAAACCATATCAAGTAGTTGACAAAAGACAGCAACATTTGATAATACAAGAGTAGATTATCAAGTTTAGCCAAAGGAATTGGCTTTAACCTCAACATACCTTAATCCATGCGAAAGAAAACATGAATCTTAAACTTGTTCAGATTGAACTGAAACAAGAGTTAGAATACTTGCCTTTAGCGTCTACTACCGTATATTAACTTTATGTTTAAGTCTTTCAAGTCCCTACAGTACATGATCACATAATGCCTTACATTAGGTCACATAATCAAGTATGTATACGACTATATATTACCTTTCTTCTAAATCTAATTGTGAATTAGATTCAGTTACTATTCGTTCCGGTTTATCATTACCATTGCATTTATCCTTGACTAGGCTATCTTAACCTTTACATTACATTCCTTAAGGTTTAACAAAGTTTAAACAATGTTACATTACCTTCCTTAAGTTTGTGTTTATTTCCATTTCCTTTCTAAGTACTTAGAAAATTCTTGATCATCCTTGTTCTGAAACTGGCGCTGCGGCGCCGGTCCTATACTTACATCTCGCGCTGCGGCGCGAGCCCTATTCTAGCATGTCTCGGACTTGGCGCTGGGGCGCGAGTCCTTATATAATGGGCCGCGCTGCGGCGCCACTCTCTAGAAGGTTTTGTATTGTGCATGGCGCTGGGGCGCCGGTCATTTTCCTGGGGTTGGCGCCGCGGCGCCAACTCTGTGCACCAGAAAAAAAATTGCAGTTTTGAAATTTTGCAAACTTTCCGGACGCATAACTTCTTCGTTATAAGTCCGAATTGGCTCGTTCAAAAGCCTACGGTTCACAAAATACCTAATCTACATGATCATCCAAGAATTTTATCTATTTGACTTTGTTTGCTAAAAATTCCCCTATTGGTTCATTTTTAACGAAAACGATAAACGTTCGTGAACGTTCAACGCTCGTTTCTTCGTTCTAAGTCAGAATCCGGTCATTTTCGAGTCCACAACTCTTAAATGCGAAATATGACTTAACTCCATTGTAAAGCATTAATTCCATGATCAAACAAAAAATTTGACTTCCATTCCGAGAATTTTACGAATTCGACGATTGTCGTCCAATCGTGCAATTTCCGGCAAATCTTCCTTCTTATGATTTGTTCAACATTACAAGTGAAGTCTATTCTTCATGTGAACATCTCAACATACTTATGTTCATTGTTGGATTTTAACTTATTCTTCATGAGCTTATAACTTGTCAATTTATAAACTACTTAAGATTTCATTGTTAATGACTTATGACCATTTAAGTTTCTTAATCATCATTTCTTATATGTTCTCAACATATAACTCAACTTAGGTATACATGATACACATGATCATATAAATTCCTTTATCTTCATATCAATTCTCTTAATAACCTCCTTATAAGTTCATATTATTTTCTCATAAGTTATAACTTATGTTAGCTTAAATGACTTATTGACAACTTAATTAGCTTAAGTTCATTACTTACTCATTTATGTTTCTTAATCCAACTTTTCTTATCAACCTATCATGGTAGAGATAGAAGATAATTGGAGAAGAAATCTTACTTTTGTTGTCTTGGTAAGGTAGCTTGCTTCTTCTTCTTACTTATGGAATGACTTATTGCTAGTTTATTCTCTCTAACACTTAAGCACTTTGGATTATTTAAACAACCAACAAAATGACTTACAAGCTCTTCTATTTATAGACTTTCCAAAGTTAGGGTATTTTAGTCTTTAAAACATCCCACCTCCTTACTATTCATTACTTGGCTAGCACAACTTTAATCCTACACTTGGTCATTAATTAAAAGTCTTGGTCAATACTCCTACTTGATCATCACACTTACTTGATCACCATCTCACTTGGTCACCACACATTCTTGGTCGCCACTTATCTTGGTCATCACACATTTACCATATTAATATAGTTTTGCCCCATGGGTCAACCAATTCATTTTAATCTAGCTTGGGCTTGGATTTATAAATCCTTTGGGCTTTGCATTAATAACTCTCATTGGTTTATTAATTTATGTTTGGGCCTTAACCCTATAATTCACTTGGCTTTATACAAAATCCTAGCCAATCCTTTCAAGTCCATTAACATTACTTTAATACATATACTTATAGTTTATGCATTATTCTTGTATTCTAATTCCTATAGAATTTGTATACCGTTTTTCATCCTTCATACAAACTCGTATAATACTTCGTATTATACTCATTTCCATTTCTTTGTACAATACATAAGTATCATACCATTATTACATATCCATTACTATTTCGCCTTCCTTAACGTTTATAAATTAAGTCTACAAGCGAAATATCATTTTTTCCATAACTAGATTTTTATTACATAATCCATCTCACCTTATTATTCTATCATTACGTATTTCTCGGAAATCCAAAATTGTATCCCGAGCAAATACCGATGAATAGTGTTTTTTAGAAAATTTCTCGGAAAACTTTTATTTTCGTCTTAAAAATTCAAACACTTTAATTCATCCACGTAGCTCAAATACTACGACATTCCAACGTCACTAGGTTATATAACGACAGCCATCTTGATAACACATAGGATAAGATTTTATTATTATTTAAATTAATAAAATTATTTTACAATAAAATTCGAATTTCTCGGTCGTTACATTCTTCCCCCTTATAAAGATTTTGTCCCCAGAATCTCGTCTTACTTTAATCAAATATATGTCGAAAATTTTTCTTCATCTTTTCTTCTAGTTCCCACATTGCTTCTTCGGCATCGTGGTTCCTCCATAATACATTCACTGATGGTATTACCTTGTTCCTCAGAACTTGTTCCATTCTATCAATGATTTGCATCGGCAACTCTTCATACGTTAAGTCTTTCTCGATATGAATTGGCTCATACTCGATTACATGCTTATAGTCCGGCTTATATGGACGTAATACAGATACGTGAAACACGTTATGTATTCGTTCTAGGTCTGGAGGTAATGCTATCATATAAGCTACCTCTCCCACCCGTTTTAACACTTCAAAAGGTCCTATAAACCTTGGACTTAACTTTCCTTTCTTTCCAAAGCGTATCTTTCCTTTCCAGGGAGATGCCTTTAGAAATACATATGAACCCACCTCAAACTCTCGACTTTGCCTATGTGAGTCCGCATACTTTTTCTGTCTATCCTGAGCCGTGACAAGACGCATCCGAATTAACTTTACCACCTCTGCTGTTTGCTGCACCAATTCTGGTCCTAGCATACGGCGTTCTCCCACCTTATCCCAACACAAAGGTGTTCAGCATTTTCTTCCATACAGAGCTTTATAAGGCGGCATACCTATGCTTCCATGATAACTATTGTTATACGCAAACTCTACTAGTGGTAGGTGATCATCCCAACTACCCTTAAAATCCATAACGCAAGACCTCAACATGTCTTCTAATGTCTGAATTGTTCTCTCGCTCTGCCCATCAGTCTGAGGATGATAAGCCGTGCTTAACTTCAGCTGTGTTCCCAACTGCTCTTGCAAACTCCTCCACAAGTTTGATGTGAATCGTGGATCACGATCTGACACAATCGATACCGGTACTCCATGTCTGGAAATGATTTTCTTAACATAAAGTTTAGCTAATTGGTCTAAGTTATACTTGACCCTTATCAGCAAAAAGTGAGCCGACTTCGTCAACCGGTCCACTATTACCCAGATTGAATCGTACCCTTTTTGCGTTGTCGGAAGTCCCACCACGTAATCCATCGTGATATGATCCCACTTCCATTCTGGAATCTCCAATGACTGTAATAAGTCACTGGGTTGTTGATGTTCGGACTTAACTTTTTGACAAGTCAAGCACCTACTTACATACTCTGCTATTTCTCTCTTCATGTTCAGCCACCAAAAACATTGTCGAAGGTCTTGATACATCTTAGTGCTACCAGGATGTATCGAGTACCTCGAATTATGGGCTTCTTATAACACTTGCTCCTTTAATTTTGTCTCATTCGGAACCCAAATTCTTCCCTCAAATCTTAATAATCCTTCATTATCAAGACTATACTTAGCATCTTCCTTCTCAGATAACCGCTTCTTCATTTGATTACACTCGTCTGTCGTGAGTTGTACTTTCTTGACTCTTTCTACGATGGTAGACTGCATCTCCGTCACAAACAGTCTCTGCTCCGCCTCAACTGGCAACTTTACCTCTAATTCCATCCTAGCCATCTCTGTTATTAACTCATTTTGAGCCGTTAACATAGACAACTTTTCCCGACCCTTCCTACTTAAGGCGTCGGCAACTACATTGGCTTTTTCAGGGTGATACATGATTTCACAATCATAATCCTTTATCCACTCTAGCCATCTCCTCTGTCTCATATTCAACTCCTTCTGAGTGAAGATATACTTTAGACTTTTATGGTCCGTATATATCTCACATTTTTTCCCATAAAGATAATGTCTCGATATCTTTAGGGCAAATACTACTGCGGCCAGTTCCAGATCATGAGTAGGATAAACTTTCTCATAATCCTTCAACTGTCGTGACGCATACGTAATGACTTTGCCATGCTGCATAAGCACACAACTAAGTCCTCTATGCGAAGCATCACTATATACTACAAAATTTCCCGTGTCATCTGGCAAGGATAAAACAGGCGCTTCACTTAATCTTTTCTTCAGTTCTTGAAAACTGTCTTCACATTTATCCGTCCATACATATTTCACCGTCTTCCTTGTCAAATTAGTCAACGGGGTAGCTATCTTCGAAAAATCTTGAATAAATCTTTGATAGTACCCTGCTAACCCTAGGAAACTCCGCACCTTAGTCGGCATTTTTGGTTGTTCCCAATTCATCATTGCTTCCACCTTCGCTGGATCTACTAAAATCCCCTCTTGGTCAATGACATGACCTAAAAACTGCACCTTTTCCAGCCAAAATTCACATTTGGTGAATTTCGCATATAGCTTCTCCTTCCTTATTATTTCCAACACTAATCTTAAGTGTTCAACATGATCTTCTGGCGTCTTAGAATAGACTAGAATATTATCGATAAACACTACGACGAACTTGTCCAGATATGGTTTGAACACTCTGTTCATCATATCCATAAATGCAGCTGGTGCATTCGTCAACCCAAATGACATCACCAGAAACTCGTAATGACCATAATGAGTCCTGAATGCCGTTTTTGGTACATCTTCCTTCCTAACTTTCAACTGATGATACCCCGTCCGCAAATCTATTTTAGAAAAATACTTTGTCCTTTTTAATTGATCAAAGAGATCATCGATCCTGGACAATGGGTATTTATTCTTTATCGTTAACTTATTCAACTCCCGATAGTCGATACAAAGCCTTAACGATCTGTCTTTCTTCTTGACAAACAACACTGGTGCCCTCCACGGAGAAACACTTGGTTGAATGTACTTTCTATCCAATAGTTCTTGTAACTGAACCATTAGTTCTTTCATTTCCACAGGCGCCATACGATACGGTGCCCTTGAGACTGGTGCCGCTCCTGGCACAACGTCTATCACAAATTCGATCTCCCTATCTGGCGGTAACCCCGGTAACTCACTTGAAAATACATCCATGAACTCATTTACTATAGGTATTTGTTCCATAGTTGCTCCCACTCTCTGGGTATCCACAACATGGCATAAGTAACCTACGCAACCCTTCCTTAATAATTTTCTAGTTTGTGTCATCGTAAGGCAACACGGACGTCCCGACAACTTACTACCGTAAAATACTACCGAAGGTTGCTTCAACGAATTGATTCTCACACATTTCTTTTGGCAATCTATAATTACTCTATGATTAATTAACCAATCCATTCCGAGAATTACGTTGAATTCTCCTAACTTTATCGGTATTAAATCTACCGATAACTTACAACCCCGTACCTCTACGCAACAACTCCTATGAATATTTTCAACAGGAATTATCTCCTCATTTGCTACCTTAATGTTCAAAGGTATAGGTAATTTTTTGGGAAATAATTATAGTCGTCTAGCAAAATCACATGCTATAAACGAATAAGTAGCACCCGAATCAAAAAGCACGTATGCATTTATGTTATTAATCGGAATAATACCTGCAACTACATCCCTGATGCCACCGCATCTTGGACCGTCATATTAAAAGTGCGGGCCATTGATTTCCCCGACTGAGTTGGACCACTAATAGCTAACTTACCGCTATTAGTTCCCTTATTTCCTTTAGTCCCCTTCTTCGGGCAGTTCTTTGCTATGTGGTCAATTGATCCACATACAAAGCATCCGTGATTTTTCTTTGGATTTGGACAGTTAGGCGAAATGTGCCCTTCTTGTCCACAATTATAACATACTGCCTTTCCTTTGAGACAGACTCCTAAGTGAGTCTTCCCGCAGGTTTTACAGGCCTCCATCCTTCTCTTAGAATCCCCTTGTTTTACTCTGGCATGCCCAGAGTTAAAGCCCTTCCTCTTTTGACCGTTGCCACTTCCACTGGCTCCCTCGGTCTTGGATCCTCCATCACCCTTGCCCTTGTTTTTCTTATCTTGTGGTACTGGCTAAGAGCCTCATTCCTACCTTCGGCAATGATTGCCTTTTCTAATATGGTTCCAAAGGAAGTACTTTGGAACACCGAGATTCGGCTATATAGCCAGGGTTTCAAGCCTTGCTCAAACCTTCTAGCCTTTCTCACTTCAGTGTCCACTTAATGTGGAGTGAATCGTGCCAGTTCATTAAACTTGGCAGCATACCGGGGAACTGTTATATCCCCTTGTTTTAATTCAAGAAACCTCATTTCCATCCTTCCTTGCATACTCGTGGGAAAATAGTTCTCGAAGAAAATCTCTTTAAACCTCTCCCACGTTAGATTTCTATATCAGCCCTAGCCTGATTTGCCTCCCACCAGAAGTTGGCCTCTCCTTTCATCAAATAGGTTGCAAAGGCAACCTTTTGACCCTCCTCAACATTTTCTATTACAAATGGTTTCTCGATTTCTTTTACCCAAGTCTGGGCTTCTATAGGGTCCGTAGTTCCCTTGAACTCCGACGGACCTACACTTTTAAAGTCCTTAAAAGTAGTAGCTCGTACTACTCTAGGAATCACAGGTATATTAGCCCCCATTCTATTAAATGCAGTCGTTAAAAGATTAACGAATTCCTGCATTGGATTAACCGGACTACCCCCCGGTTGGTTAACATTAGTGTCTTGATTTTGTTATCTCCTTCTTGGCGGCATTTTGCTATTAAGAAAACAACACATCATTGTTACTTTATTCTTGTTGGTTTGTTATTATTTATAATAAAACAATAAATCATACTCATTACTCAATATTTTCCAAGAAAAGACTTATATTAATTCATAACTTGTAGTATAATACCATCCCGCAATTACTTCAAAAATTGGGATTTACAAAAGACTACCTTTTGTTTATACAAAAGAGGGTTTTACGTCACTACTAGATATATAATATTTACATATCTAAGCTACTCCAGCTATTGCTAGATTACATCTGCCGTAAGGCATTCTCAAAGTCTGCTCTGGCCAAACCGGCAACAACATCTCTACTGATGGTATGACGGGTCTGTCCCGCTTCTATCTGATATCTAGCTAACTGCTGCTGGAAATCTACATGAGAACTCCTATGTATATAGGACATCCTCTCCAACTTCCACTGTTTAGTCTTTAGCTCCTGTTTGAGCTCAAAGACTTCTTCTTTCAAATCTCAGACCTTGTCCATAGCTAGGACTCTATTATCGTGCTCCTCTTCCCACATTCCTTCCATACTAGCCTTGTCCTCCCGGACAGCTTGGAGTTCCTCTTTCAACTCCTTAACCTCTTGGCAGTAATGGATATTTCTATCCAATACTGACATAAATAATGTCTTCATTGATTCTCCCGTAGACAATTCCTCTGTAGGTGGAACCTGATCAAAGGACATCACGTCCACCTCCTCCTCTATCATGCCATCAAATATAGACATATAGTCTAAATCGTCTGAGTCTCCGGACTCAATTGTCACCACTTCTGGTTCTACGGCTACAAGATTTGGTAGTATCTCTACCCGATTAACCGAATCCTCGCTCACTACATGTATATCTCTATACATATCATTTTCTCTTGACATCTACAATAAAATAATATAGTTTGATTAGAACACGTCAGTCAATAATAAAAACACATAACATAATATAATGCATTTTTATAAGGTTACTTTCCATCTTTTACTTCTTTATTCTTTCTTAAGGTTATGACTTCAGATTTTATTTTCCCCCTTAAGTTTTATAACCTAGGCTTTGATACCAACTTGTAGCGCCCCTAAATCCGGGTATCTTCCAACCCGACAGATGGTGCTATACTGTACAACATTTATACATTCATCCAATTGAATAGTCTCAAAGAACGAATATAACTTCTATATATTAAAGTAATATTTACAATTTCCCAGGTTCTATACCCATTACAAAGGTTCTTTGTCATAATATCAGTTACATTACAACAATAGACCTATACTATTACAAGACAACTTAACAATCTGCCTTAGCTTTTCCTTTATCCCTTTTTGATCCTTCGGGACGTTCAGTCTTAGCTGCATTCATATGGTTCAAGCAAGAGTGAGCATGGCTAGCTCAGCAAGTATAACAATTCAATAACAACATGCTTGACACATACGAATCGTATATCTTCAATAACTGAACAATAGTTATGAAGTACTATTGATAATTCAAAGTAGCACTTCGTCTTTTCTTTCAAAATGTGTTACAATAACAACAAGATTTAGTAAAACATTCACCCCCGTCAGAGACCTCGAGTATTCCTTCTTTATTTGAAAAAGGACAACCCAGAACAAATTTCGTAAGCCCGATATTACTTACGAGCACTTCTAGGTGATCAGACTATTGTACTCTATGTTGATCAACACTACATCCATTAAACGTATGTACATTTAATCATTTGGCAACCTCACGTGCCTGTCGTGTTACCGACAAAACATTTGTTTAACATTTCAGTCTTCTTTTGAAAATCATATAAAGTAGTTAACAAAAGACAGCAACATTTGATAATACAAGAGTAGATTATCAAGTTTAGCCAAAGGAATTGGCTTTAACCTCAACATACCTCAATCCATGCGAAAGAATACATGAATCTTAAACTTGTTCAGATTGAACTGAAACAAGAGTTAGAATACTTGCCTTTAGCGTCTGCTACCGTATATTAACTTTATGTTTAAGTCTTTCAAGTCCCTACAGTACATGATCACATAATGCCTTACATTAGGTCACATATAATCAAGTATGTATACGACTATATCTTACCTTTCTTCTCAATCTAATTGTGTATTAGATTCAGTTACTATTCGTTCCGGTTTATCATTACCATTGCATTTATCCTTGACTAGGCTATCTTAACCTTTACATTACATTCCTTAAGGTTTAACAAAGTTTAAACAATGTTACATTACCTTTCATAAGTTTGTGTTTATTTCCATTTCCTTTCTTTGTACTTAGAACATTCTTGATCATCCTTGTTCTGAGACTGGCGCTACGGCGCCGGTCCTATACTTACATCTCGCGCTGTGGCGCGAGCCCTATTCTAGCATGTCTCGGACTTGGCGCTGGGGCGCGAGTCCTTGTGTAATGGGCCGCGCTGCGGCGCCACTCTCCAGAAGGTTTTGTACTGTGCATGGCGCCGGGGCACCGGTCATTTGCCTGGGGTTGGCGTCGCGGCGCCAACTCTGTGCACCAGAAAAAAATTACAGTTTTGAAATTTTGCGAACTTCCCGGACTCATAACTTCTTCGTTATAAGTCCGAATTGGCTCGTTCAAAAGCATACGGTTCAAAAATTAACTAATCTACATGATCATCAAAAAATTTTATCTATTTGACTTTGTTTGCTAAAAATTCCCCTATTGGTTCATTTTTAATGAAAATGATAAACGTTCGTGAACGTTCAACGCTCGTTTCTTCGTTCTAATTCAGAATTCGGTTATTTTCGAGTCCGCAACTCTTAAATGCCAAATATGACTTAACTCCATTGTAAAGCAATAATTTCGTGATCAAACACAAAATTTGACTTCCATTCCGAGAATTTTACGAATTCGACGATTGTCGTCCAATCGTGCAATTTCCGGCAAATCTTCCTTCTTATGATTTGTTCAACATTACAAGTGAAGTCTATTCTTCATGTGAACATCTCAACATACTTATGTTCATTGTTGGATTTTAACTTATTCTTCATGAGCTTATAACTTGTCAATTTATAAACTACTTAAGATTTCATTGTTAATGACTTATAACCATTTAAGTTTCTTAAACATCATTTCTTATATGTTCTCAACATATAACTCAACTTAGGTATACATGATACACATGATCATATAAATTCCTTTATCTTCATATCAATTCTCTTAATAACCTCCTTATAAGTTCATATTATTTTCTCATAAGTTATAACTTATGTTAGCTTAAATGACTTATTGCCAACTTAATTAGCTTAAGTTCATTACTTACTCATTTATGTTTCTTAATCCAACTTTTCTTATCAACCTAGAATGGTAGAGATAGAAGATAATTGGAGAAGAAATCTTACTTTTGTTGTCTTGGTAAGGTAGCTTGCTTCTTCTTCTTACTTATGGAATGACTTATTGCTAGCTTATTCTCTCTAACACTTAAGCACTTTGGATTATTTGAACAACCAACAAAATGACTTGCAAGCTCTTCTATTTATAGACTTTCCAAAGTTAGGGTATTTTAGTCTTTAAAACATCCCACCTTATTACTATTCATTACTTGGCTAGCACAACTTTAATCCTACACTTGGTCATTAATTAAAAGTCTTGGTCAATACTCCTACTTGATCATCACACTTACTTGATCACAATTTCACTTGGTCACCACACATTCTTGGTCACCACTTATCTTGGTCATCACACATTTACCATATTAATATGGTTTTGCCCCATGGGTCAACCAATTCATTTTAATCTAGCTTGGGCTTGGATTTATAAATCCTTTGGGCTTTGCATTAATAACTCTCATTGGTTTATTAATTTATGTTTGGGACTTAACCCTTTAATTCGCTTGGCTTTATACAAAATCCTAGCCAATCCTTTCAAGTCCATTAACATTACTTTAATACATATACTTATAGTTTATGCATTATTCTTGTATTCTAATTCCTATAGAATTTGTATACCATTTTTCATCCTTCATACAAACTCGTATAATACTTCGTATTATACTCATTTCTATTTCTTTGTACAATACATAAGTATCATACCATTATTACATATCCATTACTATTTCGCCTTCCTTAACGTTTATAAATTAAGTTCACAAGCGAAATATCATTTTTTCCATAACAAGATTTTTATTACATAATCCATCTCACCTTATTATTCCATCATTACGTATTTCTCGGAAATCCAAAATTATATCCCGAGCAAATACCGATGAATAGTGTTTTTCGGAAAATTTCTCAGAAAACATTTATTTTCGTCTTGAAAATTTAAACACTTTAATTCATCCACGTAGCTCAAATACTACGACATTCCAACGTCACTAGGTTATATAACGACAACCATCTTGATAACACATAGGATAAGATTTTATTATTATTTAAATTAATAAAACTATTTTACAATAAAATCCGAATTTCTCGGTCGTTACATCCATAACTTTTATGGAGTCTTGTGGCCGGATTTTTAGGTTACCTTTTCGTAGATATGCAACCATTTCTAGGACATTACCCCAAAAGGATACTGGAATATCGATAAAATCATTATGGACCGCACCATGTCCAACAAGGTCGATTTTTCTTTTCAGATACATCAATCAATTATTGCGTGTTATGAGGTGTCTATTGTGAGAAAACCATTTAAGATGATCTAGAAACTCATTGCACAAGTATTCCTTCCTTGATCAGATCAAAGAATCCAAATACTTTTCCAATTTATTTTACTTATGAATTCTTTGAACCTTTCAAATAATTCACACTTGTATTTCAACAAATACACACATTCAACTCTTTGAATGATCATCTCATTTTCTTATACTAGTTTGTTCAATATGCAAAATAATTTTCATGTAAGTCAAGTACACAAAATCCATTAAGTAATATTCCAGTTCTATAAAAATATTATTATTATAAATAAAACAATAATTATTCTTAAATATAATATCAAAGATTTTATTGTCTAACAACAAAATGAAAATAATATTTCTAACAAGAACTAGAATATAATAACAACTTATTGAATTAATTAATAGATTTTTCCATAGATATTGTTAAACTATAAGTTTCTATGGCTAATGTAGCAACCTTTGCTTCATTTCCCACACATATGATTACTTATCTTTGTTTAGCTTTTTACTTCTACTTTGTCCCTTCATAAACCTATATTTATTATAACCAAAGTTGGTATCCAATACCTAATTAGAACCTTGACTTAAAGAAAAAATTATTTTAAATCATGAACAAAATTGTATTTGTAACCGAAACTTCACTAAGCTTCTTCTAGTTAGCTCTGCAAGATGTTTCTCGCAATTTCTTTTCCAGTGTCCTGGCTTATTGCAGTGGAAGCAAACTCCTTTGCTATCCTTATCAATTTTGCTCGTATTATCCTTTGTTTTCGCCTTTCTATTTATCTTCTTTGAATCGTTCTTCTTTTCAAAAGATCCTTTTGCCCCTACCAGTAAGACATGGTCTTTCATGGTTGGAAAGTGACTCTCAGCTATTTTTTAACATGTTAAGCAAATCAAAGAAGCTAATATCTAGGTTGTTCATATGAAAAATTCACAACAATTGTGAAAGGAGTCCACGAGTGAGTGCAAGATCAAATCTTGGCTCAACTCTCCATCCAAGACAAAATCTGTTATCCTAATTGTTCAATCAAGTTAATCATGTTAAGGACTTTTGCCCGTACTATAGTGTCATTGGTCATTCTAGATCGAAAGAGCTCCTTAGATATTTGATATCTATCAGTCTTACTTTCCTCACCATCAACTACTTGATGTGTAGGAGTATAGTAGGAGCATCCATAATGTCATGCTGACGCTGAAGCTTATTACTCATGGATACGAGCATGATGCATTGAGCCAACTGTGCATCATCTTACCACTTTCTAAAAGTTGTAATCTCTTCCTCAGAGGCATTGTCTACAACCATTGCAGGGATAGGCGTATTAAGGACATAAGATAGATTTTCAGCAGTGAGAACTATTCTCAATTTTCTTAACCAATCCGTTTAATTCGATCTGGTTAATTAACATCTAATATATTTCGCAGTGATAGTAATTTAGACATTGTAAAATTCTGTAAATGAATTTGTAATTAACAATATTTTAGCATAAATTCTTTTATTAATTACCAAAATAATTTAGGTCTTGTTTTAAATTGGTATCTCAAGGATCTCATTTCAAATGTATATAGCCTTGTGTGTGCATAATAAACTATATATAAATAAATAGGTAGACAACTCTTGTCAATTACATCAACTATACAACTCCTTGTATTTTGCCTCTTAGATCATAATGGTCAAGTGTGTGCGCATCCGAACTAAAATGATCTAAGTTAAGTTATACCTAGCACTCCATATATTCAAAAGAAAAAAAATGTCCTTGTGTGTGCACAACAAAACAACATTGTTCAGTCTATTTATAAGCATTAAATGAGATAAAAACAACATCTTAAATATTTAATACTTGTCTTGTGTGTGCACAACAAGCTCATATAAAATATTTAATACTCTATTGTTTTACCATGCTAGAAGGCGACGTTCGATATTCCAAATATATTTGAACGTTACAACTTAATATAATTTATTTGAGGGGTTTGTTATTAATTTGTCTCATCTTGTTTAGCACACATGCACATGAACCAAAAGATCAAACCTATGGTGCAAGAATTAAATTTAAATATAACTATTACATTTAAATCTCGGGCTCCATTATAAACGGGTCTTCAAGCGCTCCTTGCTCCTTGATCTCCAATTCTTCAAAATTAATTCTAATTATTACTATTACAAAACTATTTAAAATAAATAGAAACCTTGATCAGCAGTCAAGGAGAAGTACATAGGAGAATGATAGAATTTACATTAAGAAAAAATTAGAGAAGACGAGGTACGCAGACCTCATTTAATAAAACTCATACATTCATGCATCCAACTAAAATAAAATCTAATCACATTGGTCAATAGTCCATAATCAATCTCATTTAATAACATACACATCACCATATGCATCAATAAATTACATTCATGTCATGAATAATAAATATTTAATATATATATATATATATATATATATATATATATATATATATATACTCACCGGATCCGGTCCGGGAGTCCGGATTTTCTTAAAATCCGGACCTTTTTTTTTTTTTTTTTTTTTTTTTTTTCAAAACAACTAAAAAAAAATATTTAATATTTTATGGAACTGAAATTTTTTCATAATATAATGTTTTGGATGTGTTTTGAATACCTATACCAAAAAGTGGTGGTACAGTCTGCACAGACTGTACCACCATATTTTGTTATACGTACCCAAATCACGCCCAAAACACTTTATTATGAAAAAATTTTAATTCCATAAATTTTTATTTTTTTTTAGTTGTTTCAAAAAAAAAAAGCAAAAAAAAATAAAATAAATAAAGGTCCGGATTTTATAGAGTCCGGGATCCCGGACTGGATCCGGACTATATATATATATATATATATATATATGATATTATTTAATGGGCAAATTTAGTTATCATAAAATCTAATTTTGAATCAAAATAAACTCCTTTATTTTAATCCAAATTTAAATCAAAATAAACCTCTTTTATTTTAATTTATCTAATTTTGAATAAAATAAACTATTTTATTTTAATCAAAATAAACTCATTTATTTTAATTAATTATGAAATCCAATTCCAAGTAAAAAAAACCCTTTTATTAAAGAAAACACGGATTCTCTTTCCTATTCACAAATAAACTCTTTTATTTTGAATAATATAAAATCTTATTCCACATCTAAATAAACTCTTTTATTTAAGGAAATACGGATTCTCTTTCCTATTCACAAATAAACTCCTATATTTAATGAAACATAGAATCCTTTTTTAACTCCAATTAGTTATCATGAAATTAAATTTCAACTCTAATTAGTTAGCATGAAATCTAATTTTAAGATTAAAATAAACTCTTTATTTTAATTATAAAATTATTAAAAATATTATATATTAATATTATCTAGGTGATTCACGTGATCATGTGCAGTACAACGGTAAAATATATATAATATAATAATTACCAATGATACTATATATATATATATATATATATATATATATATATATATATATATATATATATATAGAAAACGAATAAAATTATCTGTATACTAATTCACGTTAATCACTACTCATATTTAATACATATATAAATCACCAAATCATATATATATAATAAACTTATAAACCAAAGTACTGATAACCTTTCATGGTGAATCACGTTAAAAGGATTATCAGGAAGAAAGGTTGCTTGTGTGTTTTCAATATATGATATATATATATATATATATTCCAACCACATACTCATGCAGCGAATTCGCGAATTTTTTATTTTTTTTATTTTTTTTCTTTTCTTTTTAAATAAATTTTATACAATAAATTATGTCCAAAAAATTTGTTTTAAACACATATCAAATTAAAATAATTAATAATTCGTATAAAAGTTTGGCTCTAATACCACTATTCGGTTTGTAAGATTCATGAACGCAATCAAATTGCACAAATTAAGCGGAAACATGATAAAATAGAGTTTTAAAATTTTATAAATCATATACCCGGATTATCTTTTATGCACAATTATTAATTAAACGAAAAGATAAAGAACAAAAATTATACACTTGAATATTTGAGCTTCCTCAGGTACAAGTTCACCTCCAAATCCTTTTCGCGTTCAACTTGAATCCACCGGGTTTTGTTCCTTTCTTTGATCAATGTTAGTCACCCAAGTGTTTGGCCTCTAGAGGTGATCCACCAAGGAAGAAAAAAGATTTAAGAAGATAGGTGTTTGGCAAAATCCTAATTTTTATATCTCTTATAGAAAAAGTGTACTCTCTCAACTATTGAAAATACGTCTATTGTTAAAAGTCAACCACCAACCCCACTCATAATAAGACTCCTCTTATTTATAGATATAAGCAAACCTCCTTAATAATTAAGGAATTGAGTTTTATTTTAATTAATTAAACTCCTTTAATTAATTAGATTCCTAATCTTATTAGGATTAATTAATTAAACTCTTTTAATTAATTAGCCTCCTAATCTTATTAGGATATACGAGAGTACTTTTATTAATTAATTTTCAAATTCCTTTAGGAATTAAATAACAATAATAGTAATAATAATAATAAGACTCCTCTTATTAACTTATATTTAATATTTTAAAATTATTAAATAATAAATATTAAGTTATTTAATTTATTCAATCCCCATAGATTAAATTAAATATATTTAAATTATTATTACGATTATGTCATTAACTTCTTAAATAATTATTCTTCTTTTTATGGTGTGACCCCTTTAGGTTCTCCATTTTAAATCGGTTGTGAATAAATCAATTAAAACAATTCTAATCTTATTTAAATAAATAAATTAAACTATTAATTTATTTAAATAAATAATATTTATTCTACAATAGGGATAAGTCTCCCTAGCGATTAATGACTTTTTAAATAATATAGTTTTCAACATTAATCATAAAAGAACCTTTGAGTAAATAGTTACCGTACAATTCAATCATTCTACCGTACAATGTCCAAATTAAATATAAGACATGAAATTACTGTCAAGTCTTATTTTATTTAATTATATGTATTTCGACTCTTAAATGCACAACTCTAAATAATGCAAATTAGAAACTCATTTCTAATTTTATTTTGCCTTGGCCAAGGACTACTGGGTTTTCATTTATCGAATTACATAGGATATTTCTATTCATTTACTAGAAGTGGTAGATTCTTTATTGATCATACATTATCTCCATGTACAACATATTATACTCAAGCATACCCTTTGATATAACCTAAGGGTATTAAGAAATAAGTCAAAGTATAACTTTTCATATACAAGATACTATGATGATCTCAAGTCCAAGGATCACTTGTACTACTATCACCACATGAATTCCTATTGACATGTAAGTAAAACTCCATTAGGTATTCCTTAGCTAGCTACGTTCAGTGAACTTATTCTCTAATAAACACCTACATAACTGCTTTAGTGTCTTAACACAAATGATCATGAGATCAATCATCCTCATCCAATGAGCAAGCAACGTATGTACCAATCTATATGGATTCACTAATCCCCAATTTAGTAATCCAACAATTGGGAACTATTTTAGTTTTAAGCTTTCAAAGAATTTAGATCTCATTAGAACAATCATCATCAATATTCTAAAAGCATTGCTTAAAACTATGGGTTTATCACATATTATAAAGCAGCATCATGTATATAATTAAAAGCCTTTAATAAATTAATACTTTTTATTAATAAATGAATAAGATTGTTACAAAGTTTATATGCTTTATCATCAAACATGATTGGCTTGTGTGCATACTACTTTCAAAGTCATCTTACTAGACTCCTCAGCAGAGTCGCCACACGTCGACGTCGGGATTTTTATTTATCTCTTTCTGTTCTTGTCTTTTGGTGTTCTCATTTTAGGCGAGATTTGTTTGAAAAGGTTCGACATGTATATGTCGACGATTTGACTATAATAGTCGCCAGTTGGTATTTTTAAATGGTTGCACCAACTCAACCGAGAAAAGGTTTGCACAAAGACCCATATTTTTGACATCGTTTAACTGGTTTGAGAAACCAAAATTTGTTAGGGTTCGAAGGCTTGATTAAGTGGAGTGAATGTGTTAGGCACCCCCGAATTCCGTGATAACACGATTACCATCACTTTTCATTAAACTTTTATATGTGAATGTGTGTGTGTGTGTAGGGCCTGTGTGCAGTTGTCTAGAAGTTGTGATATGCCTCGTTTGCACCTATATACAAAGAGTTTGACTTTTGTATAAAAGTTCAATTTTAACAAGATATAGCAGTGATGTTTTGTAAAATAGGTTTTTCAAACCCTTGTGCTTAATAGTAATTGAGGCATTTGATACTTCTATTTTATTAAGTGTTCGGCTGGATTGCTTTTATTTTCGAGATGCGAGGCATCTTCGAGAAAATAAGATTCGTAGCAGTGCCGAACTACTTGTGGGCATGAGAGTCATCTAAGTAAATTCAGACACCGTAGATAATTTACAAGTTGGCTGTAGCAACAAAATGTCCATCACGGGAGTCAAATCTAGATTCAGAAGCTAAATCTGTGATCACATGATTCTTAGGCTCATATGTGAAAGCAATATGTAAAAAAGCTAGAAAAAAGAACTAGATTTAAGTAAATCTAAACCATTCCAGCTTCAACGGTTCCAGTTTAGTCACCATGAACCGATTAAAACCAGAGATAGCCAGCTTTAGGTAAATCTAGTCTATAGGCTGAAAGATTAAATATCTACATTATGAAAGCAGTAAAGCAGATATTTATATAAAAGCAGTATATATATATATATATATATATATATATATATATATATATATATACACACACACACACTAGTATTTATATATATATATATATATATATATATAAGCAATATAAAGCTACGGATTAACGATTCGGGCATACCTATACAATGTGACTCTCACCGTTAGTAGATATAAGTATATAGAACTAATAAAAAGCTTAAAAACCTGAAAAATCTTACAGTGGGCTGCCAAAAAGACTTCAGATAGCTTTTGATGACTGAAAACTAGGTTTCTACCAGTTAAACTTCAGTATGTAACAAAACACGAGCTTATAAGTGTTTAGAAAAAAGAATCACTCAATTTAGAGCACTCTAGAAGTGTTTACAGAATGAAATGGACAGGGTTTTTTCTCCTTTTCTCTTTTCTTTTCAAATGAGCTGCCAAGAGCTTATATTTAAAGACCGAATGGCTGCGGGTCTACCTGCGGCTGCCCGGGTTTCCTCGGGACATGCGGGTCCTGTCATCTCAAAGTACGTGCACTTTAGCTATGCGTTGTCCGCTCGAACCTTCATAACATTCAATCCGGGCATCCGATAAAGGCGTGATGTACCTTTTCAGAATGCTGTTGTCGAGAGATACATAATGACATGGGATTAGAGGTTGAATGAAGCCGGGAAGATGGGTCGATGACCAGATCTTTAAGTCTTCAAATTCTATCCGGTGTGTTGTCTTGTGTAGTAGTCACTTGAGATTTGAGCTATGGTTCTTGTGGGACACCTTGTATGAAATGTTGATTAAAATGTTTGTTGAGACGACGTGAATGTAGTATCGAGGTGGTAAAATGATGATTTTGCCCCTCATCGGGGTTATCTCTGGCTTTGCGCAGATGTAACAGTCGTTGCTCAGGGTTATCTCTGAGATTGGGCTGCTGTGAATGTGGAATGTCCTCAGGGTTATCTCTGAGGTGTGCTTAACCTCCAAAGGTTATCTTCGGGGTTGGAATTGAGTGTCCCAGGGTTGTCTCCGGGGTTAAAACTGACTTTTCTAGGGTTATCTTAGGAACTGGAACTGCTTCCCTCGGGGTTATTTTCGAGGTTGGAACTGAGTCTCTCGGGGTTGTCTCTGGGATTAGAACTGAGTATCTCGTGGTTATCTCCGAGATTAAAACTGAGGATCCCAGTGGTTGTCTTCAGAATTGGAACTGGACCTCCCGGGGTTGTCTTCGGGATTGAAATTGAGTTGACTTCCAAGGTTATATCTGGAAGACGATTTTGCCCTCCTGCAGGGTTAGTAACAGGAATGTAAAATTTCGAGTGTCTACAAATATCTCATCACAAGTGACCAAAATACCCTCCAAAAATCTTCACACGTCATGTTTAAGGTCCTTAAGCCATAAAATTATATTTTTACCATTTATGACATCACATAACTCATTATTCCCAATTATTTATAACTAAAATATTTACATGAAAAATACAAAAACAGTTATGAAAATTCTTCTTTTTTGGAAATCATCATACTATGGTTCCCTCATGAACATATATTTTTTCTGGAATTTTCCAAATTCGAGTACTATTTTTAAATGGTCCAAAATAGTCAGATCTTGCCATAAGTATCATAAATCATTCCTCTGTCCAAAAATTATGAAAGTTTCAGGGTATGCTTCTATCATGATACTCTACCTCCAGTAAAAATTTCAAAATGTTCGGAGTTACACATAAAACGTTATTTTGCTTCACTTTTAAAATAGTCCTTTCTTGTAAAATCCATAAATTTTCATTCTACACATCCAAAAATTATCATCTTTGGACTGGAACTTGAAAACTCGTCATATTAACATACCAAATTTTTCTAGAATTTTTAAAGCACATAAAACTGACGAAAATACACCTGCAAGCAACTGGCCAGAAATAATGTAATTCCTCTTTTTCCTTCAACAGGACTATTCCGACCAAAACATTTGCTATGGCTTGAAAAATCAACATTTTTTAGTGCTACCACTTGGGTTTAACAGTTAACTAACATATCTAGCACCCCTCTTTGACGTATCACAAAAGGAAAATGTAGATCTCAAATGGTAGACATTTAAAGTGAATAAAAGTTAGGGTTTTCTACCCTTAGAACATAATTTTCATTTTCTTCGTTTGATCCAACTTTTTAACGCTTAAAATGGTTAGATCCATACATGAAACACTAGAAAATATTTAAATAAAGAGTTTTGGAGCTTAGAAACACAAGCTTTATATTTTTTAAACAACCAAAAATAATTATATAAAAGGTGTTTATACCTTGATTTATGGGCACACTTTTTGCTCTCCCAAAATAATTAATGAACTTAGGGTGCATGAAGATCAAAGCTCTCTCCCTCCTTCCTCTTTAGGGCTGCCGACCATCCCCTCTATTCTCACCCTCTTTCTATTTTCTCTTGTTAGCTTTTAGGAGATTAAATGACAAAATCAAAGAAACTTGTTGGTTAAAAATGAGAGGGCTATTTATATTAAGAAAAATATATGTATATGTCATATGTATATCTATATAAAATCTCCCAGCATATCACTTTTATCTTACTTGCAATCTTTGGTAAAATAAGTGGCTAATTTATGGAATGACACATAAGTGTAGTAAGTAATTATTTTGACAAAATAAAAATTTCCCATGTGCCTTATCTCTTGCTACATGGCCGGACATCATGTCTCATTTCTGTTTGTTAACTTTGATTTAAATTTTGCTTAGTATAATAACTAAAAAGTTCCTTACAAGTTGGGCTAAGTTTTGGGATCTCTAATTAAAATGATTGGGCCATGTAAATTAGCATGGTCCAATATTTTTAACTTTATGTTAACCTAATTATTTAATTAGAGTTTCTATTCCACTAATTTGGAACTTAAGCAATTACTCATGTACATTTAATTTTATAACCCAATTAGACTTGTTTTAATTAAGTTATAAAAATTAATTAGTTAAGATATATATAAAATAAATCTTTTAGGGTTAGTTTACTAGTATATGTATTAAATACTAGCATCCGTCAGTTATTATAACCCTTAGATTATTTAATTCTCATACCTAATGTGCATATTAGGTTATATAACTTTCCTTTTTAATTCTCTTTATAAAATAAACAAATATATATATATATATATATATATATATATATATATATATATATATATATATATTATAATGTAAGACCCCAACTATTTATGAATAAGAATTTAATTTTTCCTAAATATTATTTTGATTAATAAGGTGTTGATTTGATATAATGCTATAGTTATGGGTGATATGTGCAAATTTTACAAAGTAAGCAAGTTATTATAAAATATTCGTTTGGTCGAGAAATATTCTTTTTGTCGGAGAATATCCGTACAACGACACAATCATTGGTGAACTCCATAACGGACTAACTGTCGGATATAGAAAGCGACCGAAATAACCTTTTTATAAAAATAACGGCAAAACTTTTATCGTTAAACTGTTAAAATATCCGGTGATAAAAGTACAGTAATACGAGTTATTGCACAGTAGCATACGGTATTGCACAGTATCTCTGATTATTGATGCTTACGTAAGAAGTCATTCAGTTTTATTCAATTATTGTAACAGTAGTTGCTGCATAGTATCTCATATTATTGATTCAATTATTGTCACAGTATCATCTGCACAATATTTTATATTATTAAATCAATAATTGAGATGACATAGTTATTCATATTATTATTCGTATTATTGACAATGCCTAGAAAGTTCTGTCGAGAAAAAAGGGTTATGTTATTTAATTACGCGCCAATAAGGAGAAATCATTATCGAAAAACCCCCTCTTTCCTGGGAATGATATGGTTGTCAATATTGTGAGTTATAATATTAATAATGAATAATTGTTAAAATATTAAAAATGTGTTTATTGAATATAAGTGAATTACAAACGTTAAAGGGGAATAATGCAAACTTAAAAAACTTTGGGGGTACCAAAGTGTAATAAGTTAACCATTCCATGTGAACTTGAATAAACCAATCAAAGAAAAGATGATGCAAACATGATGTAAGCATGACATCATCCTTAAAGAAACACAAAGATGATGTCCTCATCACGTTGTCATGATGATGTCACCTGGACTAAGGTGAAATTAATGAGGTACTAAACTATAATATGTTGAACCCCTAACGTGCAAATATCAAAACTATATTTTCCTATAAATAGAAGCTTATTTCTTCTTTTATTCTCACCAATTCACTAAGACTCACAAGAGAAACAATAGAGAGAAAGAAAAAGAGTATTTTGCTACTTCACTATTGCAGTATCCAATCTCCTACTAAGGTAAGGGATATTATTTTTCGTATTCATTCTTTATTAATCTGCGGGAGTAACTTGTTTACGCGGATTACTGCATGCATGGTGAACAAACCCTTCGTATTCATTCTTTATTAATCTCCTGGAATAACCTGTCTATGCGGATTACCACATGCATGGTGAATAACCCTTAGTACTCATTCTTTATTTGTGGAACAGATCTGTTTACTCGAATTACAGCATGACGGGTGAAAATCCATCTACAGTTTCGTATATTATTTCTCTTCATATTCCTAAATCTAAACTTACTATGGTAAGTATTGCTTCTATAATCCCTGAAATTAGTAGAATATCCTTTAGTTTTGCGCTTTATCTAGTATCGTTTCATTGGAATATTGGTTTAAAATTTCTTATTAAATTTTAATATTTTCATTCGGGGTACTATTCATGGGGTACTATTCACTCGGGTACTACTCACTCGAGGTACTATTCACGGGGTATTATTCACGATAAAATTAATTTTTTTTTATCCAAATTATTTCTGATATATGAATATCATTATTGAATTTTACTCCACAATTAATTATCGTGTTGACAATTTGGACATTCTTGAACTCTAGATAAATTAAATTATAAATCTCTAATATTTATCCTTAATCTCACTTGATTGATTTCTTATATCATTGTCATCATTCTCATGCTTATGTTGTGGTAAAAGTCATCTTTGGCCCGTAGTGCATAAATGGACTGTTGATTGGTATGATTGTGACTAGAAATTATGTATTGGTATAATCATGACCTGGAATATTACAGAAAAATGTTGTGGTGAAAGTCCTCTTTAGCCCGTAGTGCATAGATGGACAGTTGTTTGGCATGATCATGACCATTGGTGATACTAACAAATATCCTTGGCCCGTAGTGCATGGATACTTCGTTGATGTGAAATAATTATTGATTGTTATTAAAGGGATAAAATATTGATGATGAACTTTAATATCATAGAAGATAGTAGACTTTACGCTCTACTTGACTCTTCTAATGGATTGCTATTTCCGCTGCAGTTGTGGATCTAAAATTTGTTGTCTTTTGTATTCTATCAGATTTTTTCCTTTTGAGGAATACGGATAATTTTTTCTACATTATCTTAGTCATAATATTCTTTACTGTACTAGTTGAGCTCACCCTTTTCTTTTGGTTCCATTGTTCTTTTCAGGAGGCGAGAATGTAGCTGAGACTAGTAGGGGAGTGGAGTAATGGTTCAAGATGGTTGTTTTAGTAATCCTCACTATTTTGTAAAATAGTGTGACAATAATTGTAATGAGTATTTTATTTGAGTTTGGATATTATCTACTAGATAATATTTATATTAAAACTCACAGCGTATGTTTTGTCGTATTTTACACGACAATTAATAGTTGTATAAATGAAATTTGTATTTGAATTTTGTACCATGTATTTGGCGACTCAGAATGGGTTGTATGAACCTATTCTGGGGGTGTCACAGTTGATATCAGAGCTTAGGGATATGATCTCTGGCGGAGATCTGAGGTTAGAACTAGGAGGGGAGAGACGAATAAATCCTTCACTAGTGTGTCCTACCTAAGCTTAATTGTTATTTAATTTGGTCGGTCAAAATATATGGATAATATGTGTTAGGTTTGTAAGATTCATGAAGACAATCAAATTGCACAAAGTAAGCGGAAGCATGGAAAATCAGAGTTTTAAAATTTTACAAACCATATACCCGGATCATCCTTTATGCACAATTATTAATTAAACGAAAAATATGAAGAACAAGAATCATACCCTTGAAGATTCGAGCTTCCTCAGGTAAAAGTTCACCTCAAATCTTTTTCGCATTCAACTTGAATCCACCGGGGTTGGTTCCTTCCTTTGATTAATGTTAGCCACCCAAGTCTTTGGCTTCTAGAGGTGATCCACTAAGGAAGAATAAAGATTCAAGAAGATGGGTGTTTGGCAAAACCCTAGTTTTTCTATGTCTCATAGAAAAAGCGTACTCTCCAACTATTGGAATTACGTATTTTATTAAAACGTCAACCCCCTCCACCCATAATAAGACTCCTCTTATTTATAGATGTGGACAACCCTCCTTAACAATTAAGGAATTGAATTTTATTTTAATTAATTAAATTCTTTTAAATAATTAGGCTCCTAATCTTATTAGGAATAATTAATTAAACTCTTTTAATTAATTAGCCTCCTAATCTTATTAGAATATTTGAGAGTACTTTTATTAATTAATTCCTAAACTCCTTTAGAAATTAAAAAATAATAATAGTAATAACAATTCTAATCTTATTTAAATAAACAAATTAAAATATTAATTTATTTAAATAAATAATATTTATTCTACAATAGGGATAAGCCTCCCTAGTGATCAACGACTTTCCAGATAATATAGATTTCAACATTAATCATAAAAGAACCTTTGAGTAAATAGTTATCATACAATTCAATCCTTCCACCATACAATGTCCCAATTAAATATATAACATAGAATTACTGTCAAGCCTTATTTTATTTATTTATATGTATTTCGACTCTTAAATGCACAACTCCAAATAATGCAAATTAGAAACTCCTTTCTAATTTCATTCTGCCTTGGCCAAGGACTACTGGGTTTTCATTTATCGAATCACATAGGACACTTATATTCTTTTACTAGAAGCGGTAGATTCTTTATTGATTATACATTATCTTCATGTACAACTTATTATACCTAATCATACCCTTTGATATACCCTAAGGGTCTTAAGGAATAAGTCAAAGTATAATTCATCATACACAAGATACTATGATGATCTCAAGTCCAATGATCACTTGTACTACTATCACTACAGAAATTCCTATTGACAGGCAAGTAAAACTCCATTAGGTATTCCTTAGTGAGCCATGTTCAGTGAACTTATTCTCTAATAAGCACCTACATACTTGCTTTAGTGTCTCCACACAAATGATCATGAGATCAATCATCCTCGTCCAATGAGCAAGCAACGTATATACCAATCTATCCGGATTCACGAATCCCCAATTTAGTAATCCAACGATTGGGAACTATTTTAGTTTTAAGCTTTCTAAGAATTTAGATCTCATTAGAATGATCACCATCATTATTCTAAAAGAATTGCTTAAAACTATGGATTTATCACATATTATAAAGCAGCATCATGTAGATAATTAAAAGTCTTTAATAAATTAGTACTTTTTATTAATAAGTGAATAAGATTGTTACAAAGTATGTACTTTATCATAAAAAATGATTGCCTTGTGTGCATACTACTTTCCATATGTGGCATGTCAATTTCTTTATTAACCCTTGTTTTGTGGTTATATTTGAGAATGGCATCAGAAAAATTTTAGATAAGCAATGGAGCACATGCGACCATTGAGACACTGCCAATCAATAACTAGGATAATGCGCATCAAGAAGATAATAATCCTTCTATAAACAACAACACCGACTAAATAATGAATGATGGGATATTTAGGAGCTTTCTACAATTCATATAACACCAAACAAGAGAGACTCATGTTCAAAATACAAGTGGAAACAATGGCAACTCACGGCTGGTCACTACTAAGAAAATCAAGGAGTTGGGACCGCCAAAGTTTTTGGGAAAGCTAGAGCCACTTAAGGCAGAGGCATGGATTAAGCAGATTACCAAGATATTTGATGTCTTGGGATGCACTAAAGAGCAAAAGGTTCCCTTCGCCACCTTTATGTTGCGCGGAGAGGCAGATTACTGGTGGGAATCTGTAAAATGTACTCATCTATCAGCACTTAAGATGTATTGGAAGAAGTTCTAAGAATTGTTCAACGATAAGTACTTTTCAGAAAGTATTCGTCACATGAAGGAGGTGGAATTCATCAAACTGGAATAGAACAATATGATTATATCGTAATACGAGGCAAAGTTTGCGAAGTTATCCTGGTTTGTATCCCATTTGGTAGATAATGAGGAGCGAATGACACGAATGTTTCTGCGAGATTTGAAGCCTAAAATTTGTCAATACCTCATTTCTCACAAACTTTATTTGTATTCTGATGTTGTGAATAGGGCTCAATTATTGGAACGCGATAATGAGTTAGTTAAACCAAAAGATAACAACCGACAAAGTGATAATAGTCATACCAGTGGCAATAATCATCGAATCAATGATAACAACGTGGATGAAATCATGCCAAAAATGGTAACCACTTCAGTGGTAATCCTAACCAAGATAATAGAAGAAATGATTCAAGTGAAAATTTCAAAATTAGAAGATTCAACAATGATGGAAAGACATCGGCACCAGCACCAGCACCAACACCCGCTTTTAAGGAAGGAGAACGACCATCGGTCTTATGCTATAAATGCGGACAAGAGGGACACATCAATCCAAACTGTACGCATCAACCTAAAGTGTGTTTCAATTACGGAAAGAAAGGTCATTTAGCTCAATTTTGTCATGCAGCGAAGCCAAGTCCAGCTGGGATGGTGACACAAAAGGCTGTCCTAGACAAGTCAAAGTCGGTAGTTCAAAGGAGAGCGTTTGTCGTGACTTCCCAAAAAGCGAGGAACCTGAACTAAGTTATCACGAGTATGTTAATCATAAAATCTTGTGAAGTCCATACCTTATTAGATACCGGTTCTACCCATTCTTTTATTTCACCTACTTGTGCTCAATGTTTAAATTTGACTCTAGAGAAATTAGACTTTGACTTATCTGTTCAAACTCTGTTGAGAGAAACCTTCGTTACATCCACCATTTATAAATCTTGTTTGATTCAAATCGACACTTTCACATTACCTGTTGATCTCATCTCTTGGAAAATACTTGCATTTGATGTGATTTTAGGGATTGATTGGTTAACTACTCATCATGCTAAAATTGATTATTTTTGTAAGGTCGTTATTTTTTATATTCGTAACCAACCTATTATGCGAACTCAAGCAGCCAAACCACTAAAGTCAATCACGGTCATATCAAACCATAAAGCCATTCGTTTATTGAAAAATGGATGTCAAGCTTTCTTAGCCCATGTCACGGATTTAAACAAAAATACGTCAGATTTGAATGATATTTCTATTGTTAATAAATTTCCTGACGTATATCCCGAAGAACTTCCTGGCCTACCCCCAGAGTGTGAAATCGAATTTTGTATTGAACTTGAACCAGGTATAAAACCCATTTTTAAAATTCCATATCGAATGACTCTTATTGAACTTCAGGAGTTAAAAACCCAACTGCAGGAACTGTTAGATATTAGTTTCATTCGTCTTAGTACATCTCCTTGGGGTGCTCCTGTTCTATTCGTAAAGAAGAAAGATGGGAGTATGCGACTTTGCATTGACTATCGAGAGTTGAATCATGTCACCATAAAAAATAGGTACCCGTTACCTCGCATTGATGACTTTTTTGACCAGTTGTAAGGGGCTAAATTCTTTTTAAAGATCGATCTTCGTTCCAGATATCATCAGTTAAAGATTAAAACTGATGACATTCTAAAGACCACTTTCAGAACTCGGTACGGGCATTACGAATTCCTAGTCATGTCGTTTGGATTGACTAATGCTCCTACTGCTTTCATGGATACGATGAACCGAGTATTCAAGGAATATTTGGATCATTTTATAGTTATCTTTGTTAATGACATCCTCATTTACTCCAAAAACCGTAAAGATCATAAGCCACACTTGGGGCTGATACTCCAAAAGCTTCGTGAAAACAAGCCATATGCCAAGTTAAAGAAATACGAGTTCTGGCTTGAGGAAGTAGCATTCCTTGGGGACGTGATATCGAAACATGGAATATCAGTTGACCCGATAAAGATTGAAGAAATACAAAGTTTGGAGCATCCTAAGTCAGTAACCTAAATGCGTAGCTTTTTAGGCTTAGCGGTTATTATCGGAGATTCGTGGAAGGATTTTCTCGAATCACCACTATATTAACTTAGCTGACTCGAAAAGATATAAAGTTCGGATGGAGTAAAGAAGGTGAGAAGAGTTTCTAAGAACTCAAGAGGAGACTCATTTCAGCACCTATTTTGACAATGCCACCAGGTTCGGAGGGATTTGTCATCTATAGCGATGCTTCAGGCAGAGGTTTAGGATGTGTTCTCATGCAGCATGGGAAATTCATAGCCTATGCCTCATGACAACTCAAAGAATATGAGAGGAATTATCCTATTCATGCTCTAGACTTGAAAGTAGTCGTTTTCGCACTAAAGATCTGGAGACATTACTTGTATGGGGAGAAAATGGAGATCTATATAGACCATAAAAGTCTCAAATATTTCTTCACCCAAAAGGAACTCAACATGATGCAACGACGTTAGCTTGAGCTGTTGAAGGATTATGACCATACCGTTCAATACCATCTTAGAAAAGCGAACGTGGTAGCTGACGCACTGAGTAGAAGATCATATACGGATACGAGTGCGATATTGTCAACACAAAGGCTCAATTTGTATGATTTACATAGGATGGAGATAGAGTTAAAAACTTCAGGGACCCACGTGATGATGTCAAATATACGAGTAGAACTAACATTAATCAATAAAGTTAAAGTTGCTCAAGCTACAGACCCGGAGCTGATGTGTATGAAGAAGAAAGTACAAGAAGGTGCTATTCCAGAAGCAAGGATCGACGAAGAAGAAATACTTCGAGTCAAATCTAGACTTTGTGTTTCTAAAGACTTTGATTTGAAGTATAAAATCATGATGGAGGCACACAACACGCCGTTTGCAATCCATCTTGGAAGTACCAAAATGTATCGTGATCTTTGACATACATTTTGGTGGAAAAATATGAAGAGAGAGATCGCGAAGTTTATCTCAAGGTGTTTAACTTGTTAATGTATCAAGACAGAGTATCTAGTGCCAAAAGGTCCATTGCAACCACTTAAAATTTTAGAATGGAAGTGGGAGCACATTAACATGGATTTCGTTACTGGTCTTCTCAAGGTTTCTCAGGGCATAGATGCAATTTGGGTAATTGTCGATAGATTAACCAAGTCTGCTCATTTCTTACCTATACGAGAAACATATTCACTTGAACGTCTTGCTCATATATACACAGATGAGATTATGAAATTGCATGGTATGCCAGTATCCATAGTTTCTGATCGAGACTCAAGATTCACTTCACGATTTTGGGTCAACTTGTAGAAAGCCATGAACACTGATTTATAATTCAGTTCTGCATATCATCCTCAAACGGACAGGCAGTCGGAGAGGACTATTCAAACTCTTGAAGATCTATTAAGACTTTGTGTGCTAGACTTCAAAGGAAGTTAGAACAAATACTTACCATTGGTGGAATTCTTCTACAATAACAGTTATCAAGCAAGTATAGGCATGGGTCCATTCGAGGCGTTGTATGGATGAATGTGACGTTCTCTAGTATGTTGGGACAAGGTGAGTGAATCAACATTGTTTGGAAAATAATTGGTATGCATGACTACGAAAAAGATTCAAATAATCCGATAACGTATACAAACCTCACAAGATCGACAAAAAAGTTACGCTAATCTTCATTGAAGGGACGTGGAATTAAATGTTGGAAATCATGTATCGTTACATGTTGCTCCATGAAAAGGAGTTACGAGATTTTGAAAGAAAGGAAAGCTCAACCCTTGATTCATTGGCCCATTTAAAATCCTCGACCGAGTAGGAACTGTGGCCTATAGACTCGCTTTATCGCAAAGTATATCTCATGTTCATAACATTTTTTACGTATCTATGTTACGTAAATATGTGGAAGACCCAAACCACATTAGTGAATTAGAACTAGACGAGATAGCAGAAGATTTAACGTATAAGGAAGTACCTATTAAAATCTTGGGTAAAAAGGAACATATTCTACGCTAAAAGGTTATACCTTAAGTCAAAGTTTTATTGAGAAACCACGATATTGAGGAAATGACCTGGGAGTTAGAATCCGAAATGAAAACAAGGTATTCACACCTCTTCGACATATCAGGTACGTACATTAATTTCGAGGACGAAATTTTATAAGAATGGGAGGTTATAAGATCCCAACTTTTTATGAAAAAAGATTTAGTTTTCTCTAAATATTATTTTGATTAATAAGGTGTTGATTTGATATAATGTTATAGTTATGGGTGATATGTGCAAATTTTACAAAGTAAGCAAGTTATCATAAAATATTTGTTTGGTCAGAAATTTTTTTTTATCGGAGAATATCCGTATGACGACACAATCATTGGTGGACCCCACAACGGAATAACTGTCAGATATACAAAGTGACAAAAATAACTTTTTTATAAAAATAACGACAAAACTTTTACCATTAACTGTTAAAATATCTGGTAATAAAAGTATAGTAATACTCTGCACAGTAGCACACGGTATTTCATTGTATCTCTAATTATTGATGCTTAAGTAAGAAGTCACTCAGTTTTATTTAATTATTACAACAATAGTTATGAGACCCCAGATTTTATGAATAAATATTTAATTTTCTCGAAATAATTATGGTGTGGATTTGATATAATATTATAGTTGTGGGTATTATTTATAAATTTTACAAAGTAAGCAAGTTGTTATAAAATATTCGTTTGGTCGGGGAATATTCTTTTTGTCGGGGAATATTCGTATGACGGCACAATCATTGGTGGACCCCACAACAGAAGTATAGTCGTAGTTAGAAAACGATAAAATTATCTTTCTATAAAAATAACGGCTGAGGTGTTACCGTTAAAACCGTTAAAACTGTTGAACTACCCGGTAGTAAAAGTACAGTAATACGTGTGGTTGCATAGTAACACACGGTATTAATTATTGATGCTTACGTGAGAAGTCACTCAGCTATACTTAATTATTGCTACAGTAATTGCTGCATCATATTTCTTAAATTATTGTCATAGTGTCATCTGTATAATATGTTATATTATTAAATCAATAATTGAGACGTTGTGATAAGTTTGGTTATTTTTATAGGGGGCCATATGTCATCATCTAAGAGTCTCTTCGTCAATAGTAATTACCGCCGTCAATAGTATTTACCTTGGTCAATAGTAATTACCATCGTCAATAGTAATTACCGTCGTCAATAGTATTTACCTTGGTCAATAGTAATTACCGTCGTCAATATTATTTACCTTGGTCAATAGTAATTACCGTCGTCAATAGTATTTACCTTGGTCAATAGTAATTACCGTCGTCAATAGTATTTACCTTGGTCAATAGTAATTACCTTCGTCAATAGTATTTACCTTGGTCAATAGTATTTACCTTGGTCAATAGTAATTACTTTCGTCAATAGTAGTTGTCCCTTCAATATTACCAAGAGTCATTTGACCCTTCGTTAAGACCAAGAGTCATTTGACCCTTCGTTAAGACCAAGAGTCATTTGACCCTTCGTTAAGACCAAGAGCCACCCTCAGTTTTCTATAAATAGAGGCCTAGGGCTTCATTATTTTTCACAAATTCATTCAAGCCATAGAGAGAGAAAGTATAGAGAGAATAAGAGAGAGAGAATAAAAGTATTCTGCTACTGCACTTTTCCAATATCCAGTTCTTTTAAGGTAGGGAATATTATTTCTTTTATATTCATGAAGAGAACTTCTGTTATTCCATTCTTTATTATTCTGTTGGAATAACCAGTATACGCGGTCTACCCTATACTTGGTGACATTCTTCTATTATTCTGTTGGAACATCCTGTCTGTGTGTTTTACACCGGACCTGGTTCCATTTTTATTATTATTCTGTTGGAACATCCTGTCTGTGTGTTTTACACCGGACCTGGTTCCGTCTTTATTATTATTCTGTCAGAATATCCTGTCTGTGTGTTTTACACCGGACCTGGTTCCATTATTTATTATACTGTTCTTCATTATTCTGTCGGAATATCCTGTCTGTGTGTTTTACACTGGACCTAGTTCCATTATTTATTATTCTGTCGGAATATCCTGTCTGTGCGTTTACGCCAGACCTGGTTCCATTATTATTATTATGTTAAGAATAACCTTTCTGTGCGGTCTATCGCATGCATGGTGATTTCTTTTGTTATTTCATTCTTTATTATACTCAGTTGGTTAAGTTTTGACTTCTATACTCCATGAAATTTGTGAAATATTCTTGACATTTACGCTTCATCTAGTATCTATTCATGAATATATTCTCCTGATCATTCTTGAATTTTACTCCACAAAGTAGTATCATGTTGACAATTTGGACGTTGTTAATTCTTGGATAAATTAATTCTTGAACTTGTTTTATTGAATTCTTATATCATTGTCATCATCCTCATGTTTATATTCTGTTGAAAGTCATCTGTGGCCTGTAGTGCATAGATGGACTTGGTATGATTATGACCAGGGATTATTCGGTGTAATCATGACCGTAATATTACAAATGATGTGGTAAAAGTCCTCATTGGCCCGTAGTGCATTGATGGACAGTTGTTGGCATGATCATGACCATTGATGAATACACAAATATCCTTGGCCCGTAGTGCATGGAATTTGTGGTCGTGACCCTAACGAATATCCTTGGCCGTAGTGCAGGGATGATGTGAATTATTTATTAAGCTGAGTCTCAGCGATAGCAGTGTTGAAAAACCTTTTAAATCATAAAAGATAGTAGAGTTTATTTTCTACTTGACTCTTTTAATGGATTGCTTGTTCCGCTGCAGTTAAACTTGATGTCTATTATATTTTATCAGTTTAACATTGTTGAAGACTAATGATAATTTATTCTGCATTATCTTAGTCATAATATTTCTTACTGGGCTAGTTGAGCTCACCCTTTCTTTCACTGTTCTCTTCAGGAAATGAGAACGTAGCTGGGGCAAGTCGGGGAATGGAGTGATGGTCCGAATGATAGTATTAGTTAGTAGTCCTCACTATTCTATGTAATACTGTGTTAATAAATGTAATGAGGACTCCTTTTGAGTATGAATACTCTCTAGAAGATAATATTTGTATTCAAACTCACAGTTTATGTTTTGTTGTATTGTACACGACAGTTGTATTAGTAAGTTGTATTTGTATTCTGTACTATGTATCTGACGACCCAAGATGGGTGATGTATACCTAATTTTGGGGGCGTCACAGTTGGTATCAGAGCTTAGGGATATGATCCCTGGCTAAGATGTGAGAATAGAACTAGGAGGGGAGAGACGGGGAACTCCTTCGCTAGTATGACCTACCTAAGTTTATTTGCATGGTATTTAATTGGTCGGTCAAAGTATATGGATAATATGTTATATGTTAATTAACCCTTGTTTTGTTGCAGTATTTGCAAATGGCATCCGAAAATGTTGAGATAAACAATGAAGCACATGAGACCATTAAATCACCAACGATCAATGCTCAGGGTAATGTGCAACCAGAGGACAATAATCCTCATGAAAATAATAACACCGATGAAATGGTGAATGATGGGATGGTCAGAGACTTTATGCAATTCATGCAACAACAAAATAACTCTCGGACGGTCACAGCTAAACAGTTCAAGGAGCTGGGACCACCAGAGTTTAAGGGAGAGCCAAAACCGCTTATAGCGGAAACATGGATAAAGCAGATTACCAAGATATTTGATGTCTTGGGATGCTCCAAGGAGCAAAAGGTTCCCTTTGCCGCCTTTATGTTGCGAGGAGAGGCAGATTATTGGTGGGAATCGATTAAGCGTACTCAACCTGCCGCACTGAAGATGTCTTGGGAGAAGTTCCAAGAGCTGTTCAATGACAAATACTTTCCCGAAAGTGTTCGTCACATGAAGGAGGTGGAGTTCATCAAATTGGAGCAGAATAATATGACCGTGTCGTAGTATGAGGCTAAATTTGCTGAGTTGTCCCGGTTTGCGTCCCACTTGGTGGATAATGAAGAGCGAATGACGCAAATGTTTTTGCGAGGTTTGAAACCTGAGATACGTCAACATCTTATTTCTCATAAACTGTGTTTGTATTCAGATGTTGTGAATAGGGCTCAGTTAGTGGAGTGCGATAACGAGTCAACGCAACCAAAAGAGAGCAGTCGACAAAATGATAATACCAATGAGAGCAGTCATCGAAGCGGTGACAACAAGCGTGGAGGGAATCAACAGGCCAGAAATGGTAACCACTTCGGTGGTAATCAGGGCCAAAACAATAAGAATGGTCATTTCAAGAAGAGGAGATTCAACAATGATGGAAAGACGTCAGCACCAGCACCCGTTGTTAAGGAAGGAGAACGACCACCTATCATATGTTTCAAATGCGGAGGGAGGGACACATCAGTCCAAACTGCGCGATGCCATCCAAAGCATGCTATAATTGTTGAAGAGAAGGTCACTTAGCCCGATTTTGTCGTTCACCGAAGACAAGTTCAGATAGGATGGAGGCACCAAAGGCCGTCCCAGAAAAGCCAAAGCCAGTAGTTTAAGAGAAAGCATTTTTTTCGTGACGAGGAACCTGAATAAAATTATCACGGGTATGTTAGTCATAAACTCTTGCGAAGTCTATACCGTGTTAGATACCAGTTCTACTCACTCTTTTATTTCACCTAGTTGTGTTCAATATTTGAACTTAACTCCGGAGAAGTTAGACTTTGATTTCTCTGTTAAAATTTCGTTGGGAGAAACCTTTGTTACCTCCACTATTTATAAATTTTGTTCAAATCAACACTTTCACGTTACCTGTTGATCTTATCTCTTTGAAAATACTTGCATTGATATGATTTTTGGAAACGATTGGTTAACTGCTCATCATGCTTTTCGTAAGGTTGTTAGCTTTCATATTCCTAACCAATCTGTTATGCAAATTTAAAGTAACCAAACCACTAAAGTCAATCATTGTCATATCAAGCCATAAGTAAAAATTCCCGTTCCTTTCGTTGTTGACTTCCTGGTGTGGCATGCACCGAAGCTAGACTTTCCGTAGGAGACGTTGTAAATGACGATGGCAAGTTGATAGGTATCAATGTGACGTGTTATCCAAGTCTTGGATGAGGGTCACAGTTTTGAACGATATTTCTATTGTTAATAAATTTCTTGACGTATTCTTGAAGACTTCTTAGCCTACCCCAGAGCGTAAAATCGAATTTTGTATTGACCCCAGTACAAAACCCATTTCTTAAACCCTCAAATATTTCTTCAACTAAAACGAACGTAACATGCGCCAAAGACGTTGGCTCGAGCTGTTGAAGATTACGACCGTACCATTCAATATCATTGTGGAAGAACGAACGTGGTAGTTGACGTGTTGAGTAGAAGATCGTATGTATTTACGAGGGCGATGTTGTTAAAACAAAGACTCATTTCGTATAACTTACAAATGTCGAAGATAGAGTTAAAGACTCGAGGGACCCATATGAAGATAACGAATATACGAGTAAAGTCGACTTTAATCGATAACGTTAAAGCCATTCAAGCTACACACCCGGAGCTGATGAATGTAAGAAGGTTCAAGAGGGCGTTATTCTAGAAGCAAGAATCGACGAAGAGAGGAAATCTCAACTCTCGATTTAATTGGCCCATTTGAAATCCTCGATGAAGTAGGAACTGTGGCCTATAGACTCATTTTACCGTCAAGTATGTTGCGTGTTCAGAACATTTTTTTTAACGTATCGATGTTACGTAAATATGTGGACAGCCCGAACCACATTATTAATTTAGAACCGGACGAGATAGCGAAAGATTTAACGTATGAGGAGATACGTGTTAACATCTTGGATAAGAAGGATCATATTCGATGCTCAAAGGTTATACCTCAAGAGTTAGAATTTGAAGTGAAGTCAATGTATCCTCACCTGTTCGGCATACCAGGTATGTACGTAAATTTCGAGGGCGAAATTCCATAAGGAGGGGAGATTGTGAGACCCCAGATTTTATGAATAAATATTTAATTTTCTCGAAATAATTATGGTGTGGATTTGATATAATATTATAGTTGTGGGTATTATTTATAAATTTTGCAAAGTAAGCAAGTTGTTATAAAATATTCGTTTGGTCGGGAAATATTCTTTTTGTCGGGGAATATTCGTACGACGGCACAATCATTGGTGGACCCCACAACAGAAGTATAGTCGTAGTTAGAAAACGACAAAATTATCTTTCTATAAAAATAACGGCTGAGGTGTTACCGTTAAAACCGTTAAAACTGTTGAACTACCTGGTAGTAAAAGTACAATAATACGCGTGGTTGCATAGTAGCACACGGTATTGATTATTGATGCTTACGTGAGAAGTCACTCAGCTATACTCAATTATTGCTACAGTAATTGCTGCATCATATTTCTTAAATTATTGTCATAGTATCATCTGTATAATATGTTATATTATTAAATCAATAATTGAGACGTTGTGGTAAGTTTGGTTATTTTTATAGGGGGCCATATGTCATCATCTAAGAGTCTCTTCGTCAATAGTAATTACTGTCGTCAATAGTATTTACCTTGGTCAATAGTAATTACCGTCATCTATAGTATTTACCTTGGTCAATAGTAATTACCGTCGTCAATAGTATTTACCTTGGTCAATAGTAATTACCGTCGTCAATAGTATTTACCTTGGTTAATAGTAATTACCGTCGTCAATAGTATTTACCTTGGTCAATAGTAATTACCTTCGTCAATAGTATTTACCTTGGTCAATAGTATTTATCTTGGTCAATAGTAATTACTTTCGTCAATAGTAGTTGTCCCTTCAATATTACCAAGAGTCATTTGACCCTTCGTTAAGACCAAAAGTCATTTGACCCTTCGTTAAGACCAAGAGCCACCTTCAGTTTTCTATAAATAGAGGCCTAGGGCTTCATTATTTTTTACGAATTCATTCAAGCCATAGAGAGAGAAAGTATAGAGAGAATAAGAGAGAGAGAATAAAAGTATTCTGCTACTGCACTTTTCCAATATCCAGTTCTTTTAAGGTAGGAAATATTATTTCTTTTATATTCATGAAGAGAACTTCTGTTATTCCATTCTTTATTATTCTGTTGGAATAACCAGTATACGCGGTCTACCCTATACTTGGTGACATTCTTCTATTATTCTGTTGGAACATCCTGTCTGTGTGTTTTACACCGGACCTGGTTCCATTTTTATTATTATTCTGTTGGAACATCCTGTCTGTGTGTTTTACACCGGACCTGGTTCCGTCTTTATTATTATTCTGTCAGAATATCCTGTCTGTGTGTTTTACACCGTACCTGGTTCCATTATTTATTATACTGTTCTTCATTATTCTGTCGGAATATCCTGTCTGTGTGTTTTACACCGGACCTAGTTCCATTATTTATTATTCTGTCGGAATATCCTGTCTGTGCGTTTACGCCGGACCTGGTTCCATTATTATTATTCTGTTAAGAATAACCTGTCTGTGCGGTCTATCGCATGCATGGTGATTTCTTTTGTTATTCCATTCTTTATTATACTCAGTTGGTTAAGTTTTGACTTCTATACTCCATGAAATTTCTGGAATATTCTTGACATTTACGCTTCATCTAGTATCTATTCATGAATATATTCTCCTGATCATTCTTGAATTTTACTCCACAAAGTAGTATCATGTTGACAATTTGGACGTTGTTAATTCTTGGATAAATTAATTCTTGAACTTGTTTTATTGAATTCTTATATCATTGTCATCATCCTCATGTTTATATTCTGTTGAAAGTCATATGTGGCCTGTAGTGCATAGATGGACTTGGTATGATTATGACCAGGGATTATTCGGTGTAATCATGACCGTAATGTTACAAATGATGTGGCAAAAGTCCTCATTGGCCCGTAGTGCATTGATGGACAGTTGTTGGCATGATCATGACCATTGATGAATACACAAATATCCTTGGCCTGTAGTGCATGGAATTTGTGGTCGTGACCCTAACGAATATCATTGGCCGTAGTGCAGGGATGATGTGAATTATTTATTAAGCTGAGTCTCAGCGATAGCAGTGTTGAAAAACCTTTTAAATCATAAAAGATAGTAGAGTTTATTTTCTACTTGACTCTTTTAATGGATTGCTTGTTCCGCTGCAGTTAAACTTGATGTCTATTATATTTTATCAGTTTAACATTGTTGAAGACTAATGATAATTTATTCTGCATTATCTTAGTCATAATATTTCTTACTGGGCTAGTTGAGCTCACCCTTTCTTTCACTGTTCTCTTCAGAAATGAGAACGTAGCCGGGGCAAGTCGGGGAACGGAGTGATGGTCCGAATGATAGTATTAGTTAGTAGTCCTCACTATTCTATGTAATAATGTGTTAATAATTGTAATGAGGACTCCTTTTGAGTATGAATACTCTCTAGAAGATAATATTTGTATTCAAACTCACAGTTTATGTTTTGTCGTATTGTACACGACAGTTGTATTAGTAAGTTGTATTTGTATTCTGTACTATGTATCTGACGACCCAAGATTGGTGATGTATACCTAATTTTGGGGGCGTCACAATAGTTGTTGCATAGTATCTCATTTATTGATTCAATTATTATCACAGTATCATATGCACAATATTTTATATTATTAAATCAATAATTGAGATGACACAGTTATTCATATTATTATTTGTATTATTGACAATGTCTAGAAAGTTCTATTGAGGAAAGGGGTTAGGTTATTTAATTACGCGCCAATAAGGAGAACTCCTTATCGGAAAGCCCCCTCTTTCCTAGGAATGATCTGGTTGTCAATATTGTGAGTTATAATATTAATAATGAATAATTGTTGAAATATTAAAACTATATTTATTGAAGATAAGTGAATTACAAAAGTTAAAGGGGAATAATGCAAACTTGGAAAACTTTAGGGGTACCAAAGTGTAATAAGTTAACCAATCCGTGTGAACTTGAATCAACCAATCAGAGAAGAGATGATGCAAGCACGATGTAAACATGACATCATCCTTAAAAAACATAAAAATGATGTCATCATCATGATGTTATGATGATGTCACCTGGACTAAGGTCCAATTAATGAGGTACTAAACTGTAATAAGTCGAGCTTCTAACGTGCAAAAATTAAAACTATATTTTCCTATAAATAGAAACTTATTTCTTCTTTCATTCTCACCAATTCACTAAGACTCACAAGAAAAACTATAGAGAGATAGAAGAAGAGTATTTAACTACTTCACTATTGCAGTATCCAATCTCCTACTAAGGTAAGGGATGCTATTTTTTGTATTCTTTTTTATTAATCTGCTGGAGTAACCTGTTTACGCAGATTACCGCATGTATGGTGAATAAACCCTTCGTATTCATTCTTTATTAATCTGTGGGAGTAACCTGCATACGCGGATTACCGCATGCATGGTGAATAACCCTTCGTACTCATTCTTTATTTGTGGAAAAGATCTGTCTACGCAGATTACCGCATGACAGGTGAAAATCCATTTGCAGTTTCGTATATTATTTCTTTTTATATTTCTAAATCTAAACTTACTATGGTAAGTATTGCTTCTATAATCCCTAAATTTAGTAGAATATCCTTAAGTTTTGCGCTCCATCTAGTATCGTTTTATTGGAAAATTGGTCTGAACTTTCTTAATAAATTTTAATATTTTCATTTGGGATACTATTCACTCAGGTACTATTCACTCGGGTACCATTCACTTGGAGTACTATTCATGAGGTACTATTCACTCAAGTACTATTCATAGGGTACTATTCACGGCAAAATTGGTTTCTTTCTGTCCAAATTATTTCTGATGCATGAATATCATTAATGAATTTTACTCCACAATTAATTATCATGTTGATAATTTGGACATTCTTGAACTCTAGATAAATTGAATTATAAATCTCTAATATTTATCCTTGATCTCACTTGATTGATTCCTTATATCATTGTCACCATTCGCATGCCTATGTTGTGGTAAAAGTCATCTTTGGCCCGTAGTGCATAGATGGATTGCTGATTGATATGATTATGACCAGGAATTATGTATTGGTATAATCATAACCTGTAATGTTATAGACAAATGTTGTGGTGAAAGTCCTCTTTGGCCCGTAGTGCATAGATAGGCAGTTGTTTAGCATGATCATGATCATTGGTGATACTAACGACTATCCTTGGCCCGTAGTGCATGGATAATTCATTGATGTGAAATATTTATTAATTGTTGTTACAGGGATAAAATATTGATGATGGACTTTTAAATCATAGAAGATAGTAGACTTTACGCTCTACTTGACTCTTCTAATAGATTCCTACTTCTGCTTCAATTATGGATCTAAAACTTATTGTCTATTGTATTCTATCAGATTTTTTTCCTGTTGAGGACTAAGGACAATTTGTTCTACATTATCTTAGTCATAATATTCTTTACTGGGCTAGTTGAGCTCACCCTTTTCCTTTTGGTTCCATTGTTTTCTTCTCTGGAGGCGAGAATGTAGCTGGGACTAGTCGAAGAGTGGAGTAATGGTTCAAGATGGTTATTTTAGTAATCCTCACTATTTTGTAAAATACTGTGACAATATTTGTAATTAGGATTTTATTTGAGTTTGGATATTGTCTACGAGACAATATTTGTATTAAAACTCACAGCGTATGTTTTGTCGTATTTTACACGACAATTAATAGTTGTATAAATAAAATTTATATTTGAATTTTGTACCATGTATTTGACGACTCAGAATGGTTTGTATGCACCTATTCTGGGGGCGTCATATTTAATCTCATACATACTTCACATAAGTTATAACGTATTTATCATCCCTGATAAATAATTATAATATCCATTTGTTCACACTTTCATTTAGTATGTGTCACAAAGTTTTCAATATCATTAATATTTAATTAATATATTTATTTACAATGTGACTTAGAATTTTTGGTTATTACAATATATTTATTAAATTTTTATGGGTTTAATCATTCTTTATGTTCCCTTCTTTCTATATTTGAAAATAGAATTTTCTGCGCACTGATCCAACCCAACGTTGTGGCACCTGGTTTGGTCTTGGTGCTGGCGTTGCTCTTGGAACAATCATATATTTTAATTGAACACAATATCATCCTTTCAAATTTCATTATCTAAACTACGAACAACAAATCAAATAGCTTGATTATATGTTTCCATTCGTTCTTCATTTTTTAACAACTATTTCTCCTCTTTTATAAATTAACAGTGATATATAATCCATTAATCCATCCTTATTACTCCTATAAATCATATTACAAATCTTTAAATAATTAAAAGGATTGAATTTTGTTATTACCTCTTTGGAATATTCGTTTTCTAAGTTTACTGACGACTTCGTGAGAGTTTTCTTATTTTTTCGCGTACAATACCCGAGCTCTCACTTCCTCTCTTAAACTATATAGTGTTTCTCTTTGGAAACTTGGTGAATTGGTGAAGAAATGAGGAAGGAATCTTGGTATTTCTAAGAGACTAAGAGTGGCGGTAAAATAGTCTTTTCCCTAGTTTTTGTTGGTTATTTACACTTAGCCCCCCATGACATATAACTAGTGGCTTGGATAATTACACTTACCCCCCCCCATGTCATATAGATGGTGGCATGACACATATAATTGGTGGCATTTAGTTTTATTCTTGTATTATTCTTCTGGTTTTAATCTTCATTCACTTCCCCAAATCCATTACGCAGTCGAAAATTTTCGTTTTTCATTTTTAAAATATTATATCATCTTTCCTCATTATATTAACTTTGAAGCGTTGCTCAAATAATTAAAATAAATGCTTTTACATTTCTTGATGAATAGTTATTTTTCGGCTTTTTTCTCAAAAAAAATTTATTTTCCAACACAATCCTAAAACTCGTAAATTCCATCACAAATTTTCGTTCCACCTCAAAAGTTCCAATTTTAACACATCTCAACAAGGCAAAAATCACAAAATCTTATTTTATTCGAAAATATTCAAATATTATTAATTACAAGCAATTTGAAATTTATCGGTCGTTATAGAGAAAGGCTCGGATCTTAACATCTTTCATCACATTTGAGTTGTTTAATCTTCCATCTTGTATACTGTGAGTAACTTGAGTGATATAGAGTGATCCCGAACTAAAAGAAGCTTGTTCACGCGTCCCCTAATGTGAAAAATGCTCATTTTGGTCACTTTCTTTATAAAGTTTGTTCTATATACTAGATCTATGTTATATATTGTTTGAATCTAGTTTAAACCTATTGTTTTACATATATATTTTGTAATAGTTGGTAGATCTAGAGATTCTACCAGTTATTTTGTGTATATATAGTTGTAAATCAAGTCTGGAGACTAGATCTACCTAGATCTAAGCCGAATCTAGCCCTTTTAAACAGTTATGGATCATGAAGCTCTAACCTTTATGATAGATTGATTTAGATCCATGGTAGATCTAGATGTTTTACTGCTTTTGGTCCGTCCCGGTCACTCCGTAGAGCCCTAGATCTATATCTAGATGTGAGGAGGTTCTAACGGCTCGAATGGGGATTTCAACCGATGAAATCACCGAATATCAAGTCTAGGATGTTTTAAATATTTGTTTAAGTATAATAATGTGAGCCTAGGAATCCTGGGGTCGAGATCTACTAATTGGATCTTGACTTGATTCTCTCGATTGACTTTTCTTTTGCGATGTAATGTTAAAAAATGTGATATCATTATATATGTAATATTGGATCTTAAAACGATTTCGAGGGCTTCGTCTCGAGAAGTTGGATTTAAGATCCCGTGATAATGAAAATTATATTTGTGGGTATTTGGGTTCATCGAGATGGCTTACATGCTCAATTATGATCCTACCTCTTTTTGGCGCTTTATTGCATGCATTATCACCCAAAATGATTTTCAAATCAAAATCGCAAAGAGCCTTCACAAATAATAAAGTGATTTCGGGTCAATTAATATAAATATAAATAAAAGGAAGTATCAAAGGTCTTTGATTACTATTCGGGTGAAGGATTTGAAAACTATGTTTTTACAAAATATCATTTCAATATATATTTTATCTAAAATGAACTTTTCGCTAAATCAAATCCTTCATACATAGGTGCAAAAGAGGAACAATATTACTTTTAAACAACACAAACAAAGCCTAGAAAAGACTTTAAAATAAAAGCATTGAGCACAATAAAACACACACACACACACATGCACACACTTTATGCTTAGGAAATCAATAAGATACGATAACCGTGTTTTCACGGAAGTTGGAGGGTGCCTAACTCCTTCCCTTCGTTTAATAAAGTCCTAGAACTCTATGATTCTTTGGTTTCTAAATCAATTATAAGGAGTCACATATTGGACCATATTGAGAAAACTTTCAAAATTCGAATGAGTTGGTACATCCATTTAAAATCATACCAACTGGTGGCTCTGTCTAATTCACTCCAATCATCAAAATTATCATCAATAAAATCAAACTTGATAAAATAAGTCGACTAAATGCCATCCTTTTCTTAAAACCTCACCCTTTAATTAAATCAATCGACACATCAGAATAAAAGGGTAGAAACAAATCAAAAAATAGGAAAAAATGAAAAGAGAAAGCGCAAAGACACGCGCGAAGAAAACACACATCTTTCATTCAATTTTTTTGATTTCCATTCTGCATGTACACCCTGAGCCGCATCCACACTCAAAGAGCCTGACCGGATACTATGGGCCTTGAAGGCCCGCTCCTGAGGAGAAAACCGAGAAGGGTGCGAACGTCAGTGGCGGTGATATTAGCCTCCAAAAGCACTCGGTCCCCGCTAAACTGCAAACCAGTGATGAACCACCATTCCATGGGTGCCATCATAACCTCGTAGTCTAGGAGATGAAGAGATTGACTATGATGAAACCACCTCTCAGATAAGGCCCGAAGTTAGCCCCATGGGCAACGACGAGAAGCAATGGTAAAGAAGGTATGAAAACCCTAGGAGTCCACCTGACCCGATACTCAGAATAAAACGACTAATATAAGGAGTACACACTGAACCAGTTACCCCTAGACTGGGTAAACTCCAGAACCTGCATGGCATTAAAGTTAAAAACCGATTGTTAGCAAGAATGGAGAATTAAAGCAAATCAATATGAAAACTCTAGTACCTCATTCGCATGCAAGTGAACGGATGGATGATGGCTCAAGTCGGTACCCAGCAAGGCAGGAACAGATACTTGGATACCATGAAGGAATTTGTGAATAGTTGTAGGTCGAGGTGGAACCTCAGGCTCAGGGATATCACCCTCTTCATCTAAATGGGATTGGTCCTCATTAAGAGGACGATGTACTGACTATGTCAAGCGAAGCACCTTTAGGGTAATCCGCGGAATGGGAGTATCCAAAGTCGGCCTCCGATGGCGAACCCTGGATGAAGCCCTATAGGAAGCAGAGCTGCTATGTCTGTCTGAGTCCATGCCTAGAAGACGAGTCCATATAATTTAGAATAAGACAAGGTAAGTATCTACCCTATTTAAATATGCATTTGTGATAACCTAGAGACAATAGATTCCTAGGAATTTAATTTAGGTCATAGCATCGTGCATGTCCTATACGTGTCTTAATAGATGTATACATCATTTTGACATAAATATCCTAGCATAACTGAGCATGCATATAGGATCCTGCCATTTGACATATGAAAAAATTTCTCCAAAGTTTCCTCTATAATATGGATTATCCACATACACGCAAACATGCATAAAATCACCCTATTAGGGTACACAGTCATAACCCAACAATCAAAGAGCAGTTTAAGTAGTTTTTCTAACATATTATCAGAATACATGCCTAGATTAACCATTAAAATTAAATATGTTGCATCTATACGGTCCATGTGATGATATGTAAGCATGCATTAGAGTATAGCATGTCTATTAAGCTATCTATACATACATGTTTAATATATTCCATTTAATGAAAGAAATACGGTAAAACACCGATAAAAATAAGAAAAAGGGAGTCTATACGTTACCTGTAGTGCGAAGAACGAGCGTACGGTGATGGAATGCTCAAAATTAAGACCGAATTGAGTAGATCTGAGAAGAAAGGTCAGATTTCTCCAGAGAGAATGAAAGAAAGCTCGAATTGAATGAGCACTTGGGAGTATAAGCCAAACCCCGGCCAGCCTCAGACATACCTGCTCCATCCATATGTATACTTGTAGTTGCCTAGAGTGGGCCCCACAGCTCTCCATTTGGAAACACATTCTTACGGGCCCGAAAAAAGGTGTTCACTTAGAAAAGTACCCTTACGGGTCATTTTAAGCCTCAAAAACCCTGAAAAACCTCCAAAAGGTGCAAAAGCCAGGGAAAATTAAAACAAAAAACCCACCATGGAACGCAGAAGACCATAAGGTTCAACTTAAATCACTTTTATCAATAACCATTTGTGTAATCGACTGGCTTTGACCCCAGTGAAGGCATTGGCTTAACCCCGATGGTGTAATTCATTGGCAACAACCCAATAAAGGCGTTGGCACAACCCCGATGGTGTAATCCGTTAGCAACAACCCAATGAAGGCATCGGCACAACCCCGATGGTCTAATCCGTTGGTAATAAGCCAATGAAGGCCTCAGTACAACCCCGATGGTGTAATCCATTGGCAACAACCGAATGAAGGCATCGGCACAACCCCGATGGTGTAATCCATTGGCAAAAACCCAATGAAGGCGTCGGCACAACCCCGATGGTGTATTCCATTAGCGACAACCCAATGAAGGCGTCGGCACAACCCCGATAGTGTAATCCGTTGGCGATAACCCAGTAAAGGCATCAGTACAACCCCGATGATGTAATTTATTGGTCATAACCCAGTGAAGGTGTCGACTTGACCCCGATGGTGTAATCCGTTGGCAACAACCCAGTGAAGGCATCGGCTTGACCCCGATGGTATAATCCATTGGCAACATCCTAACGAAGGTGTCGACTTGACCCTAATGATGTAATTACCTAGCTTTGACCCCAGTGAAGGCTTCGACTTGACCCCGATGGTATAATCCATTGGCAACAACCCAACAAAGGCGTCGACTTGACCCTGATGATGTAATCAACTGGCTTTAACCCTAGTAAAGTCATCGACTTAACCCCGATGATGAATCCATTGGTAACAACCCAACGAAGGTGTGGGCAGTACCCGTCGATGTTCTCATAATCTTTATCCTCCCAGCAGATGGGAGTAACCTTATTAAATCTAAATCATACATATCATTGCATCTTTACACATGGCATTGCATCATTAGATATACCTTTTCATGTATCTTCGTGTCTAGTAATCTTTGTCTTGTTCATTCCATTGCATTGCATAAATATATGACAAAGAAGGGCATCTATAGACACTCGAAATTTTGTTTTCCTTGGACTAACCTTTCAGGAGGGTAAAAGCGTAATTTCACTTAGGAGACAACCACGAAGGAGGGCAGAAGCCTCATTTCACCCTGGAGATAACCTTGTGGAGAAATTAAAGTGCAACAACCCCCAAACATGATTCATCTTCCCGGACTCCAATTCATTCAGACTCGACCTTATTTTGCAGCCTTCCGCAAAGACTTTCTGGGATTTTTTGGTACAGAGCTCAACTTTCACCGGACCGAGACCGAAGGAACAAACTTTAAGATAATGGGAACCGTGGGGCCTAGCCTTAGGTATACCTGCTTCAGCCACATATATAAACTTTAAGACAATGGCTCGCTTGGATCCCCTTAAGTCAGCAACAGCAGTAAAGAAAAAAAAGGAAAAAAGAAAGAAGTTAAAGAGAGAGAGAGAGAGAGAGAGAGAAAGGCTCGGATCTTAACATCTTTCATCACATTTGAGTTGTTTAATCATCCATCTTATATCCTTTGAGTGTCTTAAGTGATATAGAGTGATCCCGAGGCAAAAGAAGCTTGTTCACGCATCCCTAAATTGAAAAATGCTCATTTTGGTCACTTTCTTTGTAAAGTTTATTCTATATACTAGCTCTATGTTATATATTGTTTGAATATAGTTTAAACTTGTTGTTTTACATATATATTGTGTAGTAGTTGGTAGATCTAGAGATTCTACTGATTATTTTGTGCATATATAGTTGTAAATCAAGTCTGGAGATTAGATCCACCTAGATATAAGTTGGATCCAGCCCTTTTGAATGGTTATGGAGCATGAAGCTCTAACCTATATGCTAGATCAGTTTAGATCCATGGTAGATCTAGTTGTTTTACTACTTTTGGTCAGTCCTGGTCACTTCGTAGAGCCCTAGATCAATATTTAGAGTTGAGAAGGTCCTAACGGCTCGATATGGGGATTTCAACCGATGAAATCACTGAATATCAAGTTTAGGATGTTGTTTATATTTGTTTAGTTATAATAATGTGAGCCTAAGAATCCTAGGGTCGAGATCTACTGATTGGATCTGGACTTGATTCTCACGATGGACTTTTCCTTTGCGATGTAATGTTTAAATAATGCAAAATCATTGTATGTATAATATTGGATCTTAAAACGAGTTCAAGGGGTTCATCCCAAGAAGTCAGATTTAAGATCCCGTGATAATAAAAATTATATTTGTGGGTGTTCGGGTTCATCGAGATGGTTTACATGTCCAATAATGATCTGACCTTTTTTTGGCGCTTTATTGCATGCATTATCATCCAAAATGATTTTCAAATCAAAATTGGAAAGAGCATTCACAAATAATAAAGCTATTCAATGTTAATTAATTTAAATATAAATAAAATGAAGTATCAAAGGTCCTCGATTACTATTCGGGCGAAGGATTTGAAAACTAGTTTTTAAAAAAAATATCATTTCAATATATATTTTGTCCAAAATGAACTTTTCGCTAAATCAAATTCTTCGTATATATGTGCAAAATAGGAACAACACTACTTTCAAATAGCACAAATAAAGCCTAGAAAATACTTTAAAATAAAAGCACCAAGCACAATAAAACACACACACACATGCACACTTTATGCTTAGAAAATTAATAAGATGCGGTAACCGTATTTTCATGAAAGTTGAGGGATGCCTAATGTGATAATTTGATTGTTTGAATTGTGATTCTGAGGACAAAATCCTTTTAAGGAGGGAATGATGTAACATTCTAGAATTTTAATTGTAATATTAAATAATTATTGAATTATATAAATATTTAATGGATGTGTTAATCGTTGAATAAATATTTATTTAATTGATTTGATTTTATTTGGTTAATTATTTGTTAAATAAATAATTAATGAATTAAGGAAATTACTATTATATTGATATTTCAATTTAATGGTTAATTATTTGTATTGAGTTATGTGATTAAATGATTTATTTAATTAATTGTTATTTGAATTAATTAAATTAAATATGAAAGCTTGATTAAATATAGTGTGACAAATAACTATATTATAAGGAGTATTAAAATAAATTAAAGTAGTTTTAATTGAGTTTACCCAAACAAGACTTAAATATATTAAGTCTTTAATTTTTAAAGAGTTTTGCCAAACGGAGATTTATGACTTTTGGATTTTTAATGTTTGAATTTTTAAATAATATAAATAAAACAAATAAAATAAATTAAACAATAAATATAATATATTATCAACCTAAGCATTATATTTGTAACTGATATTCTAATAATTAGGCGTATTATTGGTTATCAGTTTTGGGATTACATATGTTAGTATTTGCTAAGCCTAAGAAGAAAACTGAGAGTTCTGAGCGTTACAGAGAGTTCTGAGAGAATTTGAGAGAGAGCTTGGGAAGAGAAAAAGAACAAATTACTGTGTTTAGCAAGAATTTGTTCGACCATTTGAAGGTATTATTCATAACCTTAATGTTATATATTTTTATATATGTATATATGTGAGTTTTACGGCATAATCCTAAACTCTGTGAATTCCATATTTTTGAATTGTTTCTATACAAATGTATTGTGGTGATTATTCATGTTGGTGAGGTTTTAGTGTATATAAACAAGAAATTTGTTATGCTAATTTCGTTTAAAAAGTAGGAAAAGTAACTACAGTGTATGCTTTTAGGTATATTTTCATATGGCTTGTAAAAGTACCAATTTTGGTGGTCAATTCGTATGTTAGTCTGCAAATTGAGGCCTTATTATGTTAGTTCATTAAGAAACGAAATAGGCATAGTTTAAACCATATCAATTGATTAATAAACGAGTTTGTGGCGATCAAATTCGTTAAAAGTATAAAAATAAGGAAATTTGGAAAAAATAACAGTGTTGCTTCTTCAAAATGAGGTTTATATAATGTTTTTGTATATAGAATGGTGTTTAACATGTATAACCATAATGACAAAGTGTTAGATGTTGAATTTGGGAGAAATTCTGTAGAATTGGGATTTTTGGCCTATAACAGAGTATTTGTTCGCGTCTGTAAAAAAAAACTGGAACTGAAGCAGTATATTACTCGCGCGGCCGCGCGAATAGCCAGTCACAGATAGTGAAGTCTGCTTAATTGCAGGTTATGCGTAACGGACTTAGGTTAGTTTAGTATGCATGTTAAGGATATTAAAACATAAAGTGGACTACAATAACAAATTGTAGTATGATATAATATCAAAATATGGAGATTTTAGTTGTCACTTGAGTAAGTGATGTAATGAAACCAAATGTGATATTTTCAAAAGTTAAAGATAAATGATAAGGTTTATGTTGGTTTATAGAGAGATATAAGTTGAAAGAACGATTTGAATGATAACTTGATTAGTTAATCTAATATATATTTAAAAGGATGTAAATACGGGGTAGAAGACTTAATTGTCAATTATAAGAGAAGTGTAACGAGACTTAAGGTGGAGGTTATACAACCTAGTCGTTGTCAACAAATGAAATACATTTAATATGGGGTAATGGAATCTATGACGACTTTAATGAACGTTAAATGTCGATTTCAAAAGAAGTTTAAGGAAACATAAAATGGGATTATGTAATGATAAGTGTCATACGAAGAGTAGTAAACACCTGAGGTTATGTGTTAAGTTTTAAAGAGACGCAAGTTATAAAAGATTAAGACTAAGAGTCATTATGGTTTCGTTATATGTGTAACTAATGCATGTGATTATGAACCTTTGAACTGTTGTAGGAGGTACGCAAAGCATTTAAGCGGTTTTTGGTAATTGGTAATCTACGAACCAGGCAAGTCTTTTAGTTCCTATTTGCTATGTAAATTTAACTGTTTTAAATCTTTATTGCAAAGAGCATGATGTGTAATATATATGTTGAATGTATGAAATGTTAAAGTCAACTTATGACTACGTTGATTGAGTAAAGCATGTTGATTGAGTAAGGAACTCAATCTTTATACTTATTATATGAACTGTAGCATGTATGCTATGTTAGTCCAATGTTTACGAGATATATGTTGAGCATGTTATTATGTGCTACGTGATGCATGAAAACTATTAGATTTTGCTGGGCTGTCGAGCTCAACCTTGCAAATAACCATTTTTGTAGGTTAAGAATTGAAGGTAACACTATGTGCTACTTGAATGACGTGGATCAGAAGTAATACACGAAGATGAATATTTTAGCTATAGTTGTTATTTCTTTATACCATGCTTAAGATTCATGAGATGTATTAAATGTTTTATGATGTATAGTTTTATGTTGACTTGTAAAGTTAAAGTTTGAGTTATCTAACATGCAAAGGTTATTAGACTGAAATATAAAATTTTAGAGAATGACTGTGATAAAGTGAGTTATAAAATAAGATTGATTCAAAGACATGTAGATGATAAAGGTTTTGATTCAGGGAGTTAAAGTAAAAAGACATAAAAGTTTAAATTATTCTGTATTTTATAAAGTTTAACATCGAATAATGATGTAAAATCGGAAGGTAGACGTGTTATTAACGACCGAAGTTGAGAATTAAATTGTATGAATTTTTGGGGTGTTACACCTAACACCTTCCTCTCGCTTAAGCAATCCCTCGAACTCTATAAATCTCTGGTCTCTAGAATAATTCTACGGAGTCACATATAGGACCATATTGCTAAAACCTTCAAAATTCGTAAGAGTTAGTACATCTATTTAAAATCATACTAACTGGCGGCTATGTCTAATTCGGTCCGATCATCAAAATTATCATCAATAAAATCAAACATGGTAAAATAAGTCGACTAAATGTCGTTCTTTTCCTAAAACCTCACCCTTTAATTAAATCAATCGATACATCGAAATAAAAGGGTAGAAACAAATAGAAAAGATAGAAAAAAATGAAAAACTAAAAAGAGAAAGCACAAAGACATGCGCAAAGAAAATACACATCTTTTTTCTAGGCGTCAACAAACACTCCTCGTCATCCTTAGGGAATTTCATGGGTTTAAACACATTGAATGTTACCTATTGTCTTGAACTCTCATTGACAATTCCCTTTTTTGCACGTCGATGAGTGTTCTGCTGGTTGACAAGAATGGTTACCCAAGTATGATCAGAATGTCTTTATCTTTTCTAAAATCCAACACAATGAAATCGACTAGAAATATAAATTTATGCACCTTCACTAGGATGTCCTCTACAATTCCCCTTAGATATTTTTCTGATCTATCTGCAAGCTATAAAGAGATATTTGTTGGCTTTGGTGCTTGTAATCCCAACTGAGTGTAAATCGAGAGTGGCATCAAGTTAATACTAGCACCCAGATCACACAAACATTTGTTAATGAATTGAGGTCTAATTGTGTATGGAATAGTAAAGCTACCTAGATCTTTCAACTTCTGAGGTAGCTTCTTTTACAAAATGGCATTGCACTCTTCCGTCAATGCTACAGTTTCAAACTCCCCTATCTTCCTCTTCCTTGCTAAGATATCCTTCATGAATTTAGCATAGCTCGGCATTTGTTCTAAAGCATCTACGAATAGAATATTGATTTGTAACTTTTTGAACACCTTAAGGAACTTCGAAAACTACTTGTCTAACTTTTTCTTTTGAAATCATTGTGGAAATGGCACAGGTGGTGTGACTGCAACTGCTTTTCTTCCTTCGACTTTTCCATAAATTTTTCATCAGACTTTCTTTTCGAATCACCCCGTCATTTTTCTTCATCTTCAGCAGTATTTTCTTTTTCATCGGAATATGTAAGAACCGAGAATTTTATATGATTATATATGTATATTTTTACGAATAATTTTTTTAATATTATTTCTTTAAGCATACGAGTGAATATGTATTATATGATTTGAATTAAGTAAGTTAGTCAATTTCTTTTTTTTTAAGTTGACTAAGAGATTTAAAAGAAGCCAAGAGGATTAAATAATCAAATTGATTGAAGAAAAGTAAGACAAGCTTATGTATAAATTAAAATAGCTTGAATATTGGCCTTAAATGGCAAATGAAAAGAGTAGTGATTATTAAGTGATTAATTGATATGGTTTATATAGACTAATTATATGAATGTTTAATAATTCATCAAGCCAGTTAAGGCTAATTGAATTAGTGAATTAGTGGAACAAAAAGGAAAGCTAGGAAATAAGCATATTAAATTACTTATCAATGTATTGAACAGTTTGTGACATATATTGAATAGATATGTGATTAAATGAATATAATAAATATTTATTAATGATGATAAATATGTTACGACTTATGTGAAAAATGTATGTGAGTAAATAAATATATATATATATATATATATATATATATATATATATATATGTTGTAAATATGTGTATATATTTATTTTTATATAAAAAAAATTAAAAAAGAAAGTTTTATAACCTAATTATACATTAGGTATGAAAATTAAATAACCTAAGGGTTATAGTATGGAAGAATTGTAGTATTTAAAATATATACTAACCTAAGAGATTACTTTTATTATCTCAATTTATTATTTATTTTAAACTTAATTAAAACAAGTCTAATTGGGTTATAAAATTAAAAGTATATGAGTAATTATTTAAATTCCAAATGAGTGGAATAGAAACCCTAATTTAAATAATTAGGGTAAGATAAAATTTTTTGTATTAGACCATGCATTTTTATATGGCCCAAACAATTTATTTAGACAGCCCAAACAAATTAATTGGGAGCCCAACTTGGGAAGGACTTTTTAGTCATTATACTAAGCAAATTTGGCAATTAAAATAAATCAAAAATGTAGAGAAAATGAGGAGAGGTGGGTGGCACATGGAGGGAGTAATAGCACATGTGGTTAATTCATTTTCTCCAAAGTTGTTCAACAACTCTTACCTAATACCACTTATGTGTCATCATTTGATTGTGCCACTTTGTTTACCAAGTTTACAAGTTAGATGTAAGAGATAAGTAAAGGAGAGAAGTTGGGAGAAATATGTGTATATTGAATATGTAAGTATACTTATTTGCTAGCTTTTATAAAACCCTCATATCATTAGTTATTAAAAAAATTCTTCATTTCTCTTTCATCTCCACCAAAAAGTAAGTTAAAGAAAATAAATAAAGAGAGAATCCAAGAGGTTTCGGCAGCCACTTAGGGGGAGATAGGAGATGAGAGTTTGATTTTTTTTAAGCTTCATAACTCTTGGAAGGAAGAAGGAGATCATCCACATAAATCAAAGGTATAAAAACCTATCAATAAATTAGTTTATTCCTTTTATTTAATTTGTTTTGATGAAATCAACAATGTAACGAATGTGATTTTTATAATTAATTAAAATATTTATTTGAGTTAGATAAATATTTTAGTTGATTTATTTATTTAATAATAAATATTTGATGTTGGTTGTTATGGCTTAATTTAATTAAGCGTTATAATTTGATAGATAATTTTATAATTGATGTGCATTTTAATATTAAAGTTTAATTGATTTTACTAATAAAATAACTTTAAATTATTTAAGTGTGATTTTATTAATTAAGTGTATGTTAAATAATTCTTCAATTGATGTGTATTTTATTACTCTAATGTTATGGAAATAGTCTAATTTAATTAAATAATAAAATTAGAAGGTTTGTAATAGGTTAAATAAAACTGCAATTATTTTGGTTAAATATGAATTATAATTAGTAAGGTTTAATTGAGTTTATTACTAAAATAAGTAATTATTTAAGTGTGACATTAGAAATATGTTATATGTCATAGTAAAGTAATAATTGTATATAATGAATAGCCTAACCATAGGGTTACTTAACTAATGATGGAAAAGTGACGTTATGCTACTAAGATGACTTAATGTGATATTGGTCATGCATGTAGGAGTTTTGTAACATAAGCCTTATGTTATTAGTGGGGGTTACTATTATATTAATTAATTACATAACTATTACCCAAATGAGGAGGTACACAAGAAGAAATCCTAGAATTTTTTTCTTTTAGAGAAAGAGTCTTTGTGGAAGAGAGAAATAGAGAAATTGAGAGATAGAGAGAAATAGAGGAATTGAGAGAAGCTAGAAGAAGAAGAAGAAGCTATGGAAGAAGAAGAAAAAGCTAGAAGAATGTAACTTATAAACCCTTCTTTAATCTTTGATTATTTTTGGGGTAGATTTAGGTTTTTATAAGATCTAGGGTAGTAGATCATGCTTAATCTTTTTTGTGTTGGTTTAACCTTTGATTATCTAGAATCAAACAAGAGGATTCAAGAAAGAAAATGAAATGGAATGAAAATTTGAAGAACAAAATTTGTAAGTTTTGAATAATTGTGGACAGATCTTGCGAAATTCATACCTCTTTGGGTATAATGAATTAGAAAGTGAGCCGTATATCAAATCGAAGCTATGGAAGTAAGCTATATTCTAAAAGTGGAATCACATGAAAACTCCTAGTAGATTTCTTGCAGTGTCTACTTTAGTAAGGCTGGTCCGAAGGGAAAACAATCTGCCCAGAAAATCAAAACTGTTACGGTTTCTAACTTTAAAAAATTCATATAAATTCTCATGTTTTGAATCTAAAGAAACTTTAAACTGAAAAGTTGTAGATACGGAAGTTTACTAGCCAGACTTGAGTGATTGAGCCATTTCTATTAGAATTAAGATTTTGGGCGATGATATATTTTGATGATTAACAATATGCTTTGACATATATAATGAGTATAGATATGTGTTATCACATTCTATGCATAATTAACCATTTAAGATCAAAAGTTGAGATACGTTAATGTGTGCACATAACGTGCTAGATAAAATGCCTAAGAGTAATAGCGTTTCTAAACTTTGGTGTACAAAGTATCTAACTAATGTCTAATATTGGGTGTTATGTGCATCTAAGTATGAAAAGATGATAATACAAGAATAATAATGTAATGAAATCGAAAAGGGCAATTTTTTATTTTTGAAGGAAAATTAAACATGTAAACAATGTGTTGAATATGCATTTTTGAAACCAAAGTGGTATAATAAAATGGTGTGATATACACACATTAAACTACAAGTGCGATAGTCTAGCATGTGTGGTGATGAAAATAAAAATATAACCGAGTTGCATATAAAACACAATTAGATGTCTATAAAGACATTATAAACGATAAAAGATAAAGTAAGGTCTTAGAATAAATTTGACCATAAGATCGAGTATTGATTTTGTTTATTATCAACCTCACATACAATGTAGGTTGTCCAAGGGCACGAAGTATTATCGTGTTGGTAAAACGCCGGTAAAGGCAAGTCTTTCAGTTCCTTTTTACTATGTGAACTTGATGATGAACTGCTTTAAAATTTTATTGTATGATGTATTATATATGTCAAGAGTATGAAATGTGAAAGTCAATCTATGATTATGACAATTGAGGTATGAATGATGATTGAGTAAGGAACTCCATCTTTATAGTTGTTATGTGAGCTACAACATGTATGCTATGTTAGTTTTATGATTACGAGATGTATGTTGAGCATGTTATTATGTGCTACGTGATGCATGAAAACTGTTAGATTTTGATGAGCTATCTAGCTCATTCTTGCAAATAACCATTTTTGCAGATTCAAGAATTGAAGGTAACGCTATGTGCTACTTGATTGATATGGATCAAAAAGTGATACATGAAGATTTAATATCCTCGTTAAGTTGTTATTCTTATAAACTGTGACGAATGAGAATTTTGTAATTTATTTTAATATTTATTGAATTAAATAAATATTTTTCGATGATTTAATTATTGGATTAAATAATTAATTGATGTAATTGTGGTAGATTAATTTAATTTTATGTGTTGCATTTATTAAGTTAATGTGGAAAATAATTATTATTCAAATATATAATTATGTGAGCTTGCTGAATTAAATGAATTATTTAATTAAGCATGATGTTATTTAATTAATGTAATTATTAATTAGAGATTTAATAAATTGTCATTATTTAGTAATGAGATATTTAATTATGTGACTATACGAAATTACGAGAAATTATTATATTTTATTAAATTAAACAAGATATAGGGATTATTGTGCAAGTGGATGTGACATTAATTAAACTATATTGTAAAGGTTTTTATTAAATTAATTGGTTTTGTAATATATTAAGTATAGCCAAACATGGCCTTAGTGGGAGTTGCCACCAGTTACCCATGACTGGGTTAACTGGCCATGATGCGCGTCTGTTCTTGGCTATATTATACTTATGCTCCTTCTTTTCTATTATTCTTCTAAGTCTGATAAAAACATCACAGAGAGAAAGTTTGAGAAATTGTTGAGTGAGTTTGCTTGGAGTGTAAGAATTTTTGAGGAAGGCTTTAATTCATCTCCTATTACTTTATCTACGCTTGGGTAATCTCCTCAACCCATTTGTTATATTTACGTCTTTTAAAATTTCCATGAGTATGGCTTAAGTCTTCTGTGAAACTCTGTAATTAGTTTAGGAGTAATGTTGATGGGTTATATGTGTGTTATGTTATATCAAATTGTGTTTAATTATGGATATGTTGTAAACCATAACACCAAATTCATGAAAACAAGTCGTATATGATTTCTACAAAATTAAAGAGTATGGGTTTTGGCCTTATGGCCTTATCGTGATATTTTATGTAGTGATCGTATATTATCCCTAAATTTTACACTCCTACATTATTATGCATGTTGATACGAAGAGACCAAGCCTTAAACGAACGGATTCGGTGTTATAATGAATTCATAGTGTTAAATTTATGATTTTGTTCATTAACTTCAAGAACATCAAGAACAACCAAATTTTACATGATTTAATTCTGTTATTGGGTGTTTTAAATGTTTAAAATCACTTTACAAAGGTTGGATTATGTTTATGTATAAATTATAACATATGTGTATGTGTAATTTGGTGAAATTAGTGTTAAAAATGTGTTGATTTCGCTGAATTCTATGTTCTTCGCGAACTGGAAACTTAAAGCCTGGGGTTTCACACCGCGGCGCCAACTCCCAGTTCATTTCTCGCGCCGCAGCGCCACGGCGCCGCAACACCAAGTACCAGGCCGCAGCGCCACGGCGCCGCAGCGCCAAGACTCAGTACAAAAGTGGCGCCGCAGCGCCACTTAGCAGAATGTCTAGAAATGTATTTTTTTTATGTTAAGTCTAGCAATGTGTTAGTAACTTAATGTAATGAACATGTAAACATATTAGAAATATAATGAAATGATGGCATAGTTGTTTAACATGTAAATAACATAATTACATGTGAATTGAATTATTAAATACATAATTAGCTTGATTATTTATGAAGTGATATTATGTGACAGTTAATGTGATAAATTGATTAAGTATAGTCAATAATTAAATTAGACAAAAAGAAAGAGTTTATGATGATTAATTAAGTTATAATTAACTGGTATTGTGTATGTGAATGGTATGTAGGATTTAATTCGAAGAACGAGTTTAGTTAAAGTGTAATCTACGCACGAGGCAAGTTTCCTAAACTTAAACTCTTAAATTTGAGCAAGTTCCCTAACCCTATTTGTCATTATTGTTCAAGCTTATTATTTATCTTGAATAAGCTATCGTTACTAACATTAAAGTTCAAATGATTTATTAAAGATTGATTATCTTTTCAAAGTATGATTTAGTTATACAATAATTATTCTATTGTATACTTCTTGAGATTATTATTCAAATTGAATATCATTATTGTTGAACCTTATTAAACTAGTGAAACCTTAATGATTCAACTAGTCCATAGTTGATGAGCGTTCTAAATTTCAGAACCCTTGAAGAATTATCCAAACCAAACTTCCTTTGGTGCGGACTCGAATGTCAAACTGAGATGAACAACCCTGTATAGGGGATTATTTACGCTTAGCGTTAAGATATTGTGCACAGTATTGTACTTAGGGCTGATCCCCCTAAGTACGAGAAGAAGGTCCATAGTCTTATGACTGTTAAAGGTTTCAAGTATAACCCTTGTTAACCTATGACATAGTTCAAGGTCTTATGACCCTCAGAATTTTTTAGAAGGTCCATAGTCTTGTGACTGTTAAAGGTTTCAAGTATAACCCTTGTTAACCTAGGACATAGTTCAAGGTCTTATGACCCTAAGAATTCTTTTGATTCTTGTTATTCACTCTTGATTCAAAAGTTGAGCTTATATTCAGATGTCTTTGATTTATTCGCAAGTTGTTATACTGTTATTTTATTTTTATACTTGTGGGCATTTGTGCTCACTCTTGCGTTATAATAACATTGCAGTTAAAAGCGAAAGAACTGATGAACCTTCCACCAGTAAAGGCAAGGGCAAAGTTAGCAAGTGTTGAAGACTTGTTATTGTATTTATGTTAGACTTGAGTTAATGATGTTGTTTAAGACTTATTATTTATATTTCTGCACAGATGTTTAAGGTTAGTTCAACCTGGGATTATGTTTATTATTTAGATGTTGTAACCCTATAAGGGGAAGATTTTATGTCTATCTATTGCATGGTTTGCATTTATTATGGGTAGATAGACAGATGATATTGTATCGTGAACACCGAATCCTGTGAAAAAGGAAGTACCGGATTTGGGGGTGTCACAGGTTGGTATCAAAGTTGTAGGTTATGAATCTTAGGTGGGGGAAAAACCTTAGGTAGTAACCTTATAGAAAGAAGTTAGTAAAGGAAAACTCTTATCGAGTTTTAAGAAATGAATTTTTGGTAATTCATTGAAGATAATAAAATACATTATGTGTTTATGTGTTAATTTATATGCTCGTTAGTACAACTTAGTAACTAAAACTTAAAATTTTGTTGTCAGGATGATGAATGTTGGAGAAGCTAGTCAAGCTGGGGAGGAAGAACCCCGATTACCTATAGTTCCTACAGAGGAGGAGCCCCGAGATATACATGTTATTAGGGAATAGTTAGTTCAGAGGGAGTCATCTCCATTGATCACCGTTGTTGGTCAGAAGCATAAGCCCGAGACTGATCCTGAGGAGGATCCTGAGGAGGAAGAGGAAGAAGAGGAGTTACCACGGTACACCGTTGATGCAGAGATGTATGACACGTTATACGATCGTAACGTGGAATTACAAGATGAGGTTCAGGAATTGACTGAGCGAGTGACTGTTCAACAGTCTACTTTAGAGGAGAAGGAGAGGGAGATTTCGACTCTTCACACACGATTGGGAAATGTAGAATGGGATTTGGTCCATGAGAAGGGTCAAACTGAAGATAAGACCGAGGAGATAGAGAAGTTAAAAAAGGAACTGAAAGAAACCTCCGGAAGACTGAAAATAGCAGAGAAAAGATGGGTAAGAGAATCACGTCGAGCTGATCGTGCAGAAGATGATAGTCGTGCAAAGAAGGCAAAGTTTGAAGAGACATACTCCACACTTAATCATGCAATGGATGAGGCTTAGAAACGAGTTTTGAGATACCCCATCCAGTTCGAAGGACTTCCGTCGTATATGCTGGAACGCAGGACGATGTCTCGTATCTTGGATGAGGAGCGTGGCAAGGCTATTCAACACCTTGATAGACAGAATTAGAATCCGTTTAATTATGTGAAAGACTTAATTAGTTTTTATATGTAAATTTCGATGTGTTTATGAACGAAGGAATATGTTAATATTTTAAATCCTATGGATTCTTTATTTCAAGATAGTTGATGTAAATAGCAGTTATGCTATAGTTTGATGTTAAAACTTTGAGTTGAATTAAATATATTAAGTTGTTTGAGATGATGTGTTAAATTGTTGAGTAATGCCTTAACTATTTAGAGAAATAAATAAAATCCTAATAAGCATTTATTTTATCAGAAATATGCCACCAAAAAGAAGACAACAACGTCAACCGGCTCAGGAAGAGTCAACCAATAATAACAATAACGCCAACGCTAATCCTGTTCAGCAGTTGGTGAACTTACTGACGGGAGCAATGAACAATGAACCTCAAGCTCCACCAAACACAACGTTTAAAGACTTCAAGGCGGTTCGACTGCCAGAGTTCAACGGTTCCAGGAACCCAATCGAGGCTCAAACGTGGGTCATGGAAATGGAGAAAGTATTCGACGTTGCTAGGGTTAGAGAAGACCAGAAGACCGCTTTCGCAACGTTTATGCTGAAGTCTGAGGCTAGCTACTGGTGGCAAGCAAACAAAGTGCGAGGAGGTGAAGGTGTAATTACATGGGAGAGATTTAAAGAAATGTTTTTCGAAATGTACTTCCCAACTAGTTCGCAGAATCAGATGGAAATTCAATTTCTGGAACTGAAGCAAGGAAACATGAGCGTACCTGAATACGCAGCTAAATTCGATGAGTTGGCAAGGTTTGCCCCATACCAAGTACACACTGACGAAAGAAAGGCCAGAAGATTTGAACAAGGACTAAAGCATTGGGTTTACAGTAAGGTGTCAATGTTTCAGATAAACATATTTGTCGAAGTATTGGAAAAGGCCATCCTCACTGAAGGTGGGAGCGATGCGGTGACCAAGTACAATCAAGAGCAGAAGAAGAAGAAGAGTGAAGGTGAAGGAAATAACAAGACTAGTGGGAGTAACACTGGGAGTAGTCATAATCAGAATAGGAAGTGGACGGATAACTCGTCAGCTGGAAGTCAACAAGGAGGGCAGAAGAAGAAAATTGAAGCGTGCTCAAACTGTGGAAAAGCTCATCTGGGAGTTTGCATGAAAGGGAAGCGAGTGTGCTACAATTGTGGTCAAGAAGGCACATAGCACCAAACTGTCCAAATCCAAAGAAGGGTGCTTATTTTAACTGTGGTTCTAAGGATCATCTAGCAAGAGATTGCCCCAAGAAGGGATCAGGAGGAGCAGTGCAAGGAGCTAACCGTGGAAATAGCAGTGGAAATACCTTAACCATTACCGGACCACCTGCAACAAACCGACCGACTGCTAGAACTTTTAATATGACAGTGCAAGACGCAATCCAGTCTCGTGAGGTGGTGTCAGGTATCATTCCGATCAATGAAATTAATGCTTATATTTTATTTGATTCGGATGCTACTTGTTCCTTTATATCCGAAGACTTTGCTAATAGTTTAGATTTGCTTATGGATGAGTTGGAATATCCCATGGATATAGAAATTGCGAATAGAGAGATAATTCCTGTTAAGTACGTGTTTAAGAACTATAGGGTGGACATTAAGGGTAATATCATGAACGTAGATCTTATCCTTATTCGGCTTGGGGAATTTGACGTTATTTTGGGTATGGATTGGTTATCCAATTGTGGGGCGGTAATTGACTGCCAGAAGAAGTGTATTAACCTTATGACTCCGTTAAAGGTTGTGTTTTATGGTAGCAAGTCGCCTAGATAAGCGAGTTGTCTAACGATGATGCAGGCCAAGAGGTTGTTAAGACAAGGCTGTGTAGGATACTTAGCTTACATAGTCGACAGTCGAAAAGAGAATCCGAAGGTAGAAGAAATACCGATTGTAAGGGACTTCGTCCACGTATTTCTAGACGATTTGCCAGGACTTCCACCAGATAGAGAGGTAGATTTCGTGATCGATTTGGCGGCCGAAGCTGCTCCAATATCGAAAGCACCATACCGAATGGCACTAGTAGAGATGAAAGAACTGATGGTTCAACTACAAGAATTGTTGGACAAAAAGTACATTCAACCGAGCGTATCGCCGTGGGGAGCGTCGGTGTTGTTTGTGAAAAAGAAGGACGGATCGATGCGGCTCTGCATTGACTACAGAGAACTGAACAAGGTCACGATTAAGAATAGACATCCATTACCAAGAATCGACGATCTGTTTGATCAATTAAAGGGAGCAAGATACTTTTCCAAGATAGACTTGAGGAGTGGTTATCACCAACTGAAGGTGAGGCCAGAGGATGTACCGAAGACAGCATTCAGAACGCGATACGGTCACTATGAATTTTTAGTAATGTCGTTTGGTCTAACGAATGCTCCTGCAGCATTTATGGGACTAATGAATGGTGTGTTCAAGCCATTTTTGGACAAATTCGTGGTGGTATTTATAGACGACATTCTGGTATATTCCAAAACTAAAGAAGAACACGAAGAACATTTGAGGTTAACGTTGGAAGTATTGAGAAGGGAGAAGTTGTACGCTAAATTTTCGAAATGCAAATTCTGGATCGAGCGAGTACAATTTCTTGGTCACGTGATCGATAAAAACAGAATTTCGATAGATCCATTCAAAGTAGAAGCCGTGATTAACTGGGAACAACCGAGATCGCCGTCAGAAGTAAGAAGTTTTCTTGGATTGGCGGGATATTATAGAAGATTCATTCAAGATTTTTCCAAGATCGCAACTCCGTTAACGAATTTAACTCGAAAAGCTGTGAAATTTGTTTGGACGGAGAAATGTGAGGAGAACTTCCAAGAATTAAAGAAGAGGTTGAGTACGGCACCTGTGTTATCTCTTCCGGATGATACAGACAATTTTGTTATTTTTAGTGATGCGTCGCATAAAGGACTTGGTTGTGTGCTAATGCAAAACGGTAAAGTCATCGCGTATGCATCACGACAGTTGAAGGATTACGAGAAGGGGTATCCGACCCATAATTTGGAGTTAGCTGCAGTTGTTTTTGCTTTAAAAATTTGGAGGCACTATCTCTATAGGGAGAAGTGTGAGATATATACAGACCACAAGAGTTTGAAATATATTTTCACACAGAAGGATTTGAATATGCGTCAAAGGAGATGGTTGGAATTAATCAAGAATTACGACTGTGAGATTTTATACCATCCGGGTAAGGCGAATGTAGTTGTCGACGCCTTAAGTAGAAAGGGTCGTGAGAAATTGATGATGTTAACTGCTCAGGAAGAGCTAATTGTGGAAGTGGAGAAACTAGAATTGGAAGTGAAGTATCCAATGGAGATTGATGAGAAGCTATTTCAGATGCAATATGGTATAACTCTACTAGATAAAGTGAAGGAGGCTCAGCTTCAGGATGATGAATGCAAAAAGGTGACAAAGAAGATATCTGAAGGAACCGAACCGAGATTTAAGATGGATAAGGAAGGAATACTGAGATTTGAGAGTAGAATTTGGGTTCTGCCAGTACAAGAGATTAAGGAAGATATTTTAAGCGAGGCTCATAGTTCACGATATTCGATTCACCCTGGTAGTACCAAAATGTACCAAGATCTTCGACAACATTTTTGGTGGCCGAATTTGAAACGTGATGTTGCAGAATGTGTTGCCAAGTGTCTGACCTGTCAGAAGGTAAAAGCAGAACATCAGAGACCAAGTGGATTACTTCAACCGTTGGAAATCCCATAATGGAAATGGGAGCATATTACAATGGATTTCGTGGTTGGCCTTCCGACGACTCAGAAAGGCTACGACGCAGTATGGGTTATCGTTGACCGACTGACAAAATCTGCACACTTCCTTTCGATCAAAATAAGATTCAACTTAGATCAGTTGGCCAGGCTATACGTAAAAGAGATTGTTTGGATGCACGGAGTTCCGGTATCAATTGTTTCAGATAGGGATCCGCGCTTCACATCAAATTTTTGGAAACGTCTTCAGGAATGCATGGGTATGCAATTGCAAATGAGTACAGCTTACCACCCTCAAATAGGCGGACAGAGTGAGAGAACGATTCAGACATTAGAAGATATGCTAAGAGCCTGTGTGATGGACTTTGAAGGAAATTGGGATAATCACGTACCATTAGTAGAGTTCGGCTACAACAACAGTTACCGCGCTAGTATTGGCATGCCGCCTTATGAAGCTTTATACGGCAGAAAGTGCAGAACTCCGCTTTACTGGGATGAAGTTGGTGAGAGACAATTGCTAAGGCCAGAATTGGTACAGCAGACAGTAGAAATAGTCAAAGTGATCCGAGCACGACTGGTAGCGGCTCAAGATCGACATAAGAAATACGCTGACCCACATCGTAAAAATATCGAGTTTGAATCAGGTAGTTATGTTTTCTTGAAGGTCTCTCCCTGGAAAGGAAAGATCAGATTCGGAAATAAAGAGAAATTGAGCCCAAGATTCATTGGACCCTTTGAAGTACTGAGAAGAATCGGAGAAGTTGTGTATGAGGTAGCCTTACCTCCATCACTCGAGAATATCCATAACGTCTTCCATGTTTCTGTGTTACGACCCTACAAGCCTGATTACAGGCATGTAATAGAATACGAACCCTTACATTTTGAGAAAGACTTATCTTACGAAGAAATTCCTGTCCAAATTGTCGACCGAAAAGAACAAGTTCTGAGAAATAAAGTTATACATTCAGTTAAGGTAATTTGGAGAAACCACGACGCTGAAGAAACTACGTGGGAACTGAAAAAGAATATGATGAAGAATTACCCTCATTTATTTACTTAATTATTTGTAAGCGATTCTGAGGACAGAATCTTTGTAAGGGGAGGAAGAATGTAACGGGTCGAGTTTTATTGAGTCATGATTCTGGGGACAGAATCCTTTTAAGGGGGGAAAGATGTGACGAAAGAGAATTTTGTAATTTATTTTAATATTTATTGAATTAAATAAATATTTTTTGATGATTTAATTATTGGATTAAATAATTAATTGATGCAATTGTGGTAGATTAATTTAATTTTATGTGTTGCATTTATTAAGTTAATGTGGAGAATAATTATTATTCAAATATATAATTATGTGAGCTTGCTGAATTAAATGAATTATTTAATTAAGCATGATGTTATTTAATTAATGTAATTATTAATTGGAGATTTAATAAATTGTCATTATTTAGTAATGAGATATTTAATTATGTGACTATACGAAATTATGAGAAATTATTATATTTTATTAAATTAAACAAGATATAGGGATTATTGTGCAAGTGGATGTGTCATTAATTAAACTATATTGCAAAGGTTTTTATTAAATTAATTGGTTTTGTAATATATTAAGCATAGCCAAACATGGCCTTAGTGGGAGTTGGCACCAGTTAACCATGATTGGGTTAACTGGCCATGATGCGCGTCTGTTCTTGGCTATATTATACGTATGCTCCTTCTTTTCTATTATTCTTCTAAGTCTGATAAAAACATCACAGAGAGAAAGTTTGAGAAATTGTTGAGTGAGTTTGCTTGGTGTGTAAGAATTTTTGAGGAAGGCTTTAATTCATCTCCTATTACTTTATCTACGCTTGGGTAATCTCCTCAACCCAATTGTTATATTTACGTCTTTTAAAATTTCCAAGAGTATGGCTTAAGTCTTCTGTGAAACTCTGTAATTGGTTTAGGAGTAATGTTTATGGGTTATATGTGTGTTATGTTATATCAAATTGTGTTTAATTTTGTATATGTTGTAAACCATAACATCAAATTCATGAAAACATGTCGTATATGATTTCTACAAAATTACAAAGGACGGGTTTTGGCCTTATGGCCTTATACGTGATATTTTATGTAGTGATTGTATATTATCCCTAAATTTTACACTCCTACATTATTATGCATGTTGATACGAAGAGACCAAGCCTTAAACGAACGGATTCGGTGTTATAATGAATTCATAGTGTTAAATTTATGATTTTGTTCATTAACTTTAAGAACATCAAGAATAGTCAAATTTACATGATTTAATTCTGTTATTTGGTGTTTTAAATGGTTAAAATCATTTTACAAAGGTTGGGTTATGTTTATGTATAAATTATAACATATGGGTATGTGTAATTTGGGAAATTAGTGTTAAAAATGTGTTGATTTCGCTGAATTCTATGTTCTTCGCAAACTGGAAACTCAAAGTCTGGGGTTTCGTGCCGCGGCCCCAACTCCCAGTTCATTTCTCACGCCGCAGCGCCACCGCGCCGCAACACCAAGTACCAGGCCACAGCGCCACGGTGCCACGGCGCCGCGGCGCCACGGCGACGCTATGCCAAGATTCAGTACAAAAGTGGTGCCGCAGCGCCACTTAGCAGAATGTCCAGAAATGTATTTTTTTTTTATGTTAAGTCTAGCAATGTGTTAGTAACTTAATGTAATGAACATGTAAACATGTTAGAAGTATAATGAAATGATGACATAGTTATTTAACATGTAAATAACATAATTACATGTGAATTGAATTATTGAATATATAATTAGCTTGATTATTTATGAAGTGATATTATGTGACAGTTAATGTGATAAATTGATTAAGTATAGTTAATAATTAAATTAGACAAAAAGAAAGAGTTTATGATGATTAATTAAGTTATAATTAACTGGTATTGTGTATATGAATGGTATGTAGGATTTAATTCAAAGAACGAGTTTAGTTAAAGTGTAATCTACGCACGAGGCAAGTTTCTTAAACTTAAACTCTTAAATTTGAGCAAGTTCCCTAACCCTATTTGTCATTATTGTTCAAGCTTATTATTTACCTTGAATAAGCTATCGTTACTAATATTCAAGTTCAAATGATTTATTAAAAATTGATTATCTTTTCAAAGTATGATTTAGTTATACAATAATTGTTCTATTGTATACTTATTGAGATTATTATTCAAATTGAATATCATTATTGTTGAACCTTATTAGACTAGTGAAACCTTAATGATTCAACTAGTCCATAGTTGATGAGCGTTCTAAATTTCAGAACCTTTGAAGAATTATCCAAACCAAACTTCCTTTGGTGCGGACTCGAATGTCAAACTGAGATGAACAACCCTGTATAGGGGATTATTTACGCTTAGCGTTAAGATATTGTGCACAGTATGGTACTAAGGGCTGATCCCCCTAAGTACGAGAAGAAGGTCCATAGTCTTATGACTGTTAAAGGTTTCAAGTATAACCCTTGTTTACCCAGGACATAGTTCAAGGTCTTATGACCCTTAGAATTTTTTAGAAGGTCCATAGTCTTATGACTGTTAAAAGTTTCAAGTATAACCCTTGTTAACCTAGGACATAGTTCAAGGTCTTATTACCCTCAAAAAAATTTTGATTCTTGTTATTCACTCTTGATTCAAAAGTTGAGCTTTTATTCAGATGTCTTTTATTTATTCGCAAGTTGTTATATTGTTATTTTATTTTTATACTTGTGGGCATTTGTGCTCACTCTTGCTTTATAATAACATTGCAGTTAAAAGCGAAAGAACCGGCGAACCTTCCACTAGTAAAGGCAAGGGCAAAGTTAGCAAGTGTTGAAGACTTGTTATTGTATTTATGTTAGACTTGATTTAATGATGTTGTTTAAGACTTATTGTTTATATTTCCGCACAGATGTTTAATGTTAGTTCAACCTGGGATTATGTTTATGATTCAGATGTTGTAACCCTATAAGGGGAAGATTTTATGTCTATCTATTGCATGGTTTGCATTTATTATGGGTAGATAGACAGATGATATTGTATCGTGAACACCGAATCCTGTGGAAATGGAAGTACCGGATTTGGGGGTGTCACATAAACCATGTCTAATGTTTCGATAAATGTATTAATGTTGTATTGTAATATCGTTTTGCGATGTAAACTCTTGTAGTATTAAAATGATTCTGAGATATGTAGATGTAGAGGTTGAAAGTTTTGGGAACGAGAATATTTTGTATTAGAAAATTTTAAATTATTCCGCATTTTATTAAGTTTAACATCGAATAATGATGTAAAGTCAAAAGTTAGACGTTTTATTAATGATCGAAGTCTATAATTGAATTGTATGAATTTTAGAGTTGTTACAGTTGGTATCAATGCTGATAGGTTAGAAACCATAGGTAAGAGTACCTTAGGTTATAACCTTAGAGAAGAGATGTGAAGATGATAAAGAATAAGCTCAGATAGAGTTTGAATAATAAGAAGTAATTTAAGATATTTATAAAGAAGGGATTAAAACATGCGTGAGAGGATTCAAAGAAGAATCTCGCAGAGTTATCAGGAATATGAATGTGGGGTTACCCAACTCCAATAATAAGGATGTAAGGTGATAATAAATAGATAATGTCTATAAGAAGAGAATGATAAAGAAGTTAAGAATAAAAAGTTGTATTTAAGTATGGTACAATCGTACTCTTTAGTAGTTGATGTATGGTATCTGGGCTAAACGATTCCTTTATAGAGCGGAGGTATATACGAACTAGCAACTCGGAACCTTGTTTATTAGTTATTTATGGGAAACCACTTAGCGTACCATATTAAAACTATTAGAGACTCGATGTGTACCAAGTACAAAAAATGGATACGTATGATGAAAATGTTGAACTCGAATGAAATGTTGAGCAATGTAAATGAAGTTAGAAATTCTTAAAGGAAGAATTGTTATATAAACGAGAAAATTCAAAGAAGAATCATGAAGAGATATAAAGATAAGAATTGACAGTTACCTAGCTCCAATAGCCAAGATAACGAATAATGATGAATATATAAAGTTTGTAAGATTAAAAGCATAAATGAAATAGTAAATGATGAAAAAGGAATGAAAGAGGATCGTAAAACAAAACGATCACGAGTTAAGAAATGAATTTTAAGGGAGTTGATTATAGAATAAGATCACGACATGATCTGTTTAAGTTATAAAAGAAAGATGGTCTATAATGTTTGAATAATTATAGCTTGATGCTATGACGATAATGTATTATGATATAGTACGAGATAAACTTACGAGGAGTTATAGATAATGTGATACGAGGAATTCGTATTGAGCAAGTTAAGGGAAAGTTAAGAATAAGTTAAGAGTAACGTAATGTTAGGTGGAATTTCAATTGAGGACTCATATGGTGACTACGTTGTACAAACCTTTGTATGGGCAGAGGTTTTGTGCATGTACTTGGTTTATCACATTGATAATTATTGCAATGTCGGTGTCGCGCTATAAATGTATATGTGGTGGAAAAGTGATTCTTTTCTCATGTGTATATTTGATAGTTAGAAGCTTTTAAGATTAGGTTAGATAATATTAAGATTAGGTACGTTTCTTAAAATAATGCATATGGTAAGTTCGTGACTCATAATCATATGGTATGTTTTGAACCCCTCAGCGAATGGACGCCTATGTTCTAACTTGGATAAGTTCTTAAACTCATATTATTGTGGCAAGTTCCTGAGCTTCCAAAGTGTGGTAAGTTTGATGAACTATACTGGGTATAGAAAATTTCTGAGGTAAGAACTAAGAATTTTTTGTATGGTGAGCATTGATGGTGCTAAAGATTAGTAGAATGATTAAGTAATGAAGCAGTGGAGTAAGAATTTAAGATGATGGAGAAAAATTTGAATATTCTAAATCTTCTAGCTATGCTAGTTTTTTCGAAATTTATTGACTTTGTGCTGATGTTTTCACTTCTATTTTCTTGAAAAATATTGGATCAAATGATGGAACCAATGAGTTTTTAAAAAAATACCGTTATTTATATGTCTATGCTAATTGTTTTGGCTAGACAAAAATGATTTAAAAATATCAAAATGTATTTTATATAATCGTGTACACCATTTAATATAGTGTAGAAATAATAAACGATAGAGTCATCAATGCAATTGAACCTGGTGTTGGATGTAATCATCGGATCGTCAGCCCACTATGGTATGATGTAATATGACTAAGTCACAAAATGACGAAATCCTCAACGTACTATTGAAACAGTACAGTATCATGACGGCATAAAAAGTTTTTATTTGGTTTCATTTAAACTGAGAAAGGTATACTAATTGAGTTGGTTAAAAATAATATATATATATATATATATATATATATATATATATATATATATATATATATATATATCGATTGATGTCCGAGTTATTGCTAGAAGCCTATGCTACTTGATTCAGCTAGAAGAATATTGAAAGATGTTCATGAAATTCAAACGTTCTTTGTCAAACTATGCCAAACCAAATTTTGTTGCTGCAGATTCATATGTTAAGAAGCTGAGGTGAACAACCCTATAAAAAGGGGATATGTTATCGGAGACAATGGTTCTGAAAGTAACGCATATAGTCATTACGATGTTAAGATGTAATACGTTGTGCACGACGTAGGGGTACGATAGGCTGATCACCTAGAGTACTTGCAGAGAGTGTTTTCAGTCTGTGTGATTGCTAAACATTTTGTTAAAGATGGTTTAAAGTGGTGATACACTATTAAACCTGGAGAAGAATTCAAGGTCTTATGACCCCTCAGCATGATTTAGAATCTTTTAAATTTCTGAGTTATTCATACTACTTCCTAATTATTGAACAATTGTGGAAGATTCTTGTTATACTGCAAGATGGAAGTGAAAAGGAGAGTATTCCTTAGAAAAGAAAAGTTGGAGAATACGACATGTGGTGATGGGAGAATTGAGAAAACTATAATAAATCCATAACCGAACTGAATAAAGAAAGAGATGAATTATCTATAGAGACTATGAAGTTTCTCGAAGAATGAGATGTGATGATTATGGTGATGATGGGAAGATCCTTAAAGGAGGGATTTTTGTCATAGAACCCAATGAATAAATGAAGAGTAACATAAAATCTATTTCGATAAATTAAATGAATGAAGATTAATAAATAAAATTTTGAGGAAGAAATTATTAGAAGAAGTGGTGAATGTGATATCCCGAGTGTTTATAAGTTGAATAAAAGATAATGGATGAGTTAAAGAATGTATAATACTAAGAGTATAGTTAAGTCTAAATAAATGTTATGAAATAAAAACTTTCAAGAATTGTTGAGAGGAACAAAAAATATAGAACCTATGCTAAGGTGATGCATTAAAGTGGTTCTACAATAGACTTCTAAAAGAGACGAGATGAAAACTGGGTAAGGGAGATTTCGGTGATTCCGAGGACGGAATCCTAATAAGGAGGGAAAAATGTAACGAATGTGATTTTTATAATTAATTAAAATATTTATTTGAGTTAGATAAATATTTTAATTGATTTATTTATTGAATAATAAATTGTTGATGTTGGTTGTTATGGTTTAATTTAATTAAGCGTTATAATTTGATAGATAATTTTATAATTGATGTGCATTTTATTATTAAAGTTTAATTGATTTTACTAATAAAATAACTTTAAATTATTTAAGTGTGATTTTATTAATTAAGTGTATATTAAATAATTCTTCAATTGATGTGTATTTTATTACTTTAATGTTATGGAAATATTTTAATTTAATTAAATAATTAAATTAGAAGGTTTGTAATGGGTTAAATAAAATTGCAATTATTTTGGTTAAATATGAATTATAATTAGTAAGGTTTAATTGAGTTTATTACTAAAATAAGCAATTATTTAAGTGTGACATTAGAAATATGTTATATGCCATAATAAAGTAATAATAGTATATAATGAATAGCCTAACCATTGGGTTACTTAACTAATGATGGAAAAGTGACGTTATGCCACTAAGATGACTTAATGTGATATTGGTCATGCATGTAGGAGTTTTGTAACATAAGCCTTATGTTATTAGTGGGGGTTACTATTATATTAATTAATTACATAACTATTACCAAAGTGAGGAGGGACACAAGAAGAAATCCTAGAGTTTTTTTCTTTTAGAGCAAGAGTCTTTGTGGAAGAGAGAAATAGAAAAATTGAGAGATAAAGAGAAATAGAGGAATTGAGAGAAGCTAGAAGAAGAAGAAGAAGCCATGGAAGAAAAAGAAGAAAAAGTTAGAAGAATGTAACTTCTAAACCCTTGTTTAATCTTTGATTTTTTTTTGGTAGATTTATGTTTTTATAAGATCTAGGTAGTAGATCATGCTTAATCTTGTCTGTGTTGGTTTAATCTTAGATTATCAAGAACCAAACAAGAGGATTTAAGAAAGAAAATAAAATCGAAAGAAGATTTGAAGAACAAAATTCGTAAGTTTTGAGTAATTGTGGACCGATTTTGTGAAATTCATACCTCTTTAGGTATAATGAATTAGAAAGTGAGCCTTATATCAAATCGAAGCTATGGAAGTAAGCTATATTCTAAAAGTGGAATCACTTGAAAACTCCTTGTAGATTTCTTGCAGTGTCTATTTTAGTAAGGTTAGTCCGAAGGGAAAACAATCTGCCCAGAAAATCCAAACTGTTACGATTTCTGACTTTAAAAAATTCATATAAATTCTCATGTTTTGAATCTAAAGAAACTTTAAACTGAAAAGTTGTAGATACTGAAGTTTACTAGCCAGACTTGCGTGACTGAGCCATTTTATGGACCGGATCATGTCCAAAATAAATTGTTTAATAAGGCAGTTTAGAAAATGAAATTTTCTAGACTAGTTAATGAAATTGCAGAATCTGTTTTAGATGGATAAGGGTCTGACTTTAAGGCCTAGATGAGGTTGTAGTACACTGAATAATGGTTAATTCTATATAAGAATGAACAAAAAGGGACATGTAACGAAGGAGTTACGTTAAAAACGAAAACAACGTTTTATTAAATAAATTGTGAAGATGAGTTTTATAATTCTGTTAGAATTAAGATTTTGGGTGATGATATATTTTGATGATTACCAATATGGTTTGACATATATAATGAGTATAGATATGTGTTATCATATTCTATACATAAACAACCATTTAAGATCAAGAGTTGAGATCAGTTAATGTGTGCACATAACGTGCTCGATAAAATGCCTAAGAGTAATAGTGTTTCTAAACTTTGGAATACAAAGTGTCTAACTAATCGCTAATATTGGGTGTTATGTGCATCTAAGTATGAAAAGATGACAATACAAGAATAATAATGGAAAAAATCGAAAAGGGCGATTTTTTATTTTTGAAGGAAAATTAAACATGTAAACAATGTGTTGAATATGCATTTTTGAAACCAAAGTGGTATAATAAAATGGTGTGATATACGCACATTAAACTACAAGTGCGATAGTCTAGCATGTGTGGTGATGAAAATGAAAATAAAACCGAGTTGCATATAAAACACAGTTAGATGTCTATGAAGACATTATAAATGATAATATGATAAAGTAAGGTCTTAGAATAAATTTGACCATGAGATCGAGTATTGATTTTGTTTATTATCAACCTCACATACAGTGTAGGTTGTGCAAGGACGCGAAGTATTAGCGTGTTGGTAAAACGCCGGTAAAGGCAAGTCTTTCTGTTCCTTTTTGCTATGTGAACTTGATGATGAACTGCTTTAAAATTTTATTGTATGATGTATTATATATGTCAAAAGTATGAAATGTGAAAATCAATGTATGACTATGATGATTGAGCTGTGAATGTTGATTGAGTAAGGAACTCCATCTTTATAGTTGTTATGTGAGCTACAACATGTACGCTATGTTAGTTTTATGATTATGAGATGTATGTTGAGCATGTTATTATGTGATACGTGATGCATGAAAACTGTTAGACTTTGCTGAGCTATCGAGCTCATTCTTCCAAATAACCATTTTTGTAAACACAAGAATTGAAGGTAACGCTATGTGCTACTTGATTGATATGGATCAAAAAGTGATACATGATGATTTAATATCCTAGCCAAGTTCTTATTCTTGTAAACCATGTCTAATGTTTCGGTAAATATATTAATGTTGTATTGTAATATCATTTTACGATGTAAACTTTTGTAGTATTAAAATGATTCTGAGATATCTAGATGTAAAGGTTGAAAGTTTTGAGAACGAGAATAGTTTGTAATAGAAAATTTTAAATTATTCCGCATTTTATTAAGTTTAACATCGAATAATGATGTAAAATCAAAAGTTAGACTTGTTATTAATGACTGAAGTTGATAATTCAATTGTATGAATTTTGGGATTGTTACAGTTGATATCAAAGCTGATAAGTTAGAAACCATAGGTAAGAGTACCTTAGGCTATAACCTTAGAGAAGAGATGTGAAGATGATAAAGAATAAGCTCATATAGAGTTTGAATAATAAGAAGTAATTTTAGATATTTATAAAGAAGGGATTAAAACATGCGTGATAGGATTCAAAGAAGAATCTCGCAGAGTTATCAGGAATATGAATGTGGGTTTACCCAACTCCAATAATAAGGATGTAAGGTGATAATAAATAGATAATGTCTATAAGAAGGGAATGATAAAGAAGTTAAGAATAAAAAGTTATATTTAAGTATGGTACAATCGTACTCTTTAGTAGTTGATGTATGGAGCGGAGGTATATACGAACTAGCAACTCGGAACCTTGTTTATTAGTTGTTTGTGGGAAACCACTTAGCGTACCATATTAAAACTATTAGAGACTCGATGTGTACCAAGTACAAAAAATGGATACGTATGATGAAAATGTTGAACTCGAATGAAATGTTGAGCAATGTAAATGAAGTTAGAAATTCTTAAAGGAAGAATTGTTATATAAGCAAGAAAATTCAAAGAAGAATCTTGAATAGATATAAAGATAAGAATTGGCAGTTACCTAGCTCCAATAGCCAAGATAACGAATAATGATGAATAGATAAAGTTTGTAAGATTAAAAGCATAAATAAAATCGTAAATGATGAAAAAGGAAAGAAAGAGGATCGTAAAACAAAACAATCACGAGTTAAGAAAAGAATTCTAAGGGAGATGATTATAGAATACGACGTGATCTGTTTAAGTTATAAAAGAAAGATGGTCAGTAATGTTTTAATAATTATAGTCTGATGATATGAAGATGATGTACTATGATATATTATGAGATAAACTCACGAGAAGTTATGGATAATGTGATACGAGAAATTCGTATTGAGCAAGTTAAGGGAAAGTTAAGAATAATTTAAGGGTAAGGTAATGTTAGGTGGGATTTCAATTGAGGACTCATATGATGACTAAGTTGTACAAACCTTTGTATGGGCAGAGATTTTGTGCATGTACTTGGTTTATCACATTGATAATCATTGGAATGTCGGTGTCGTGCTATCAATGTGTATGTGGTGGAAAGGTGATTCTTTTCTCATGTATATATGTGATAGTTAAAGGCTTTTATGATTAGGTTAGATGATATTAAGATTAGGTACGGTTCTTAAAATTAATGCATATGGTAAGTTTGTGACTCATAATCATATGGTATGTTTTGAACCCCTCAGCGAATGGACGCATATGTTCTGACTTGGATAAGTTTTTTAAACTCAGATTGTTGTGGCAAGTTCCTGAACTTTCAAAGTATGGTAAGTTTAATGAACTATACTGGGTATAAAAAGCTTCTGAGGTAAGAACTAAGATTTTTTTGTATGGTGAGCATTGATGGTGCTAAAGATTAGTGGAATGATTAAGTAACGAAGCAGTGGAGTAAGAATTTAAGATGATGGAGGAAAAATTGAATATTCTAAATCTTCTAGCTATGCTAGTTTTTTCGAAATTTATTGACTTCGTGCTGATGTTTTCACTTCTATTTTCTTGAAAAAGATTGGATCAAATGATGGAACCAATGAGTTTTAAAAACAATACCGTTATTCATATGTCTATGCTAATTATTTTGGCTAGACAAAAATGATTTAAAAATATCAAAATGTATTTTTTATAATCGTGTACACCATTTAATATGGTGTAGAAATAATAAACGATGGAGTCATCAATGCAATTGAACCTGGTGTTGGATGTAATCGTCAGATCGTCAGCTCACTATGGTATGATGTAGTATAACTAAGTAACAAAATGACGGAATCCTCAGCGTACTATTGAGACAGTACAGTATCATGACGTCATAAAAAGTTTTTATTTGCTTTCATTTAAACTAAGAAAAGTATACTAAGTGAGTTAGTTAAAAATAATATATATATATATATATATATATATATATATATATATATCGATTAATGTCCAAGTTATTACTATAAGTCTATGCTACTTGATTCAGCTAGACGAATATTGAAAGATGGTCATGAAATTCAAACGTTCTTTGTCAAACTATGCCAAACCAAATTTTGTTGGTGTAGATTCATATATTAAGAAGCTGAGGTGAACAACCCTATAAAAAGGGGACATGTTATCGGAGACAATGGTTTCGAAAGTAACGCATATAGTCGTTACGATGTTAAGATGTAATACGTTGTGCACGACGTAGGGGTACGATAGGCTGATCACCTAAAGTACTTGTAGAGAGCGTTTTCAGTCTGTGTGATTGCTAAACATTTTGTTAAAGATGGTTTAAAGTGGTGATACACTATTAAACCTGGAGAAGAATTCAAGATCTTATGACCCCTCAACATGATTTAGAATCTTTTAAATTTCTGAGTTATTCATACTACTTCCTAATTATTGAACAATTGTGGAAGATTCTTGTTATTCTGCAAGATGGAAGTGAAAAGGAGAGTATTCCTTAGAAAAGAAAAGTTGGAGAATACGACATGTGGTGATGGGAGAATTGAGAAAACTATAATAAATCCGTAAACGAACTGAATAAAGAAAGAGATGAATTATCTAGAGAGAATATAAAGTTCTTCGAAGAATGAGATGCGAAGATTATGGTGATGATGGGAAGATCCTTAGAGGATGGATTTTTGTCATAGAACCCAATGAATAAATGAAGAGTAACGTAAAATCTAATTCGATAAATCAAATGAATGGAGATTAATAAATAAAATTTCGAGGAAGAAATTCTTAGAAGAAGGGGTGAATGTGATATCCCGAGTGTTTATAAGTTGAATAAAAGATAATGGATGGGTTAAAGAATGTATAATACTCAGAATATAGTTAAGTCTAATTAAATGTTATGAAATAAAAACTTTCAAGAATTGTTGAGAGGAACAAAAAATATAGAACCTATGTTAAGGTAATGCATTGAAGTTGTTCTACAATAGACTTCTAAAAGAGACGAGATGAAAACTGGGTAATGGAGATTTCGGTGTTTCCGAGGACGGAATCCTAATAAGGAGGAAAAAATGTAACGAATGTGATTTTTATAATTAATTAAAATATTTATTTGAGTTAGATAATATTTTAGTTGATTTATTTATTGAATAATAAATTGTTGATGTTGGTTGTTATGGCTTAATTTAATTAAGCGTTATAATTTGATAGATAATTTTATAATCGATGTGCATTTTATTATTAAAGTTTAATTGATTTTACTAATAAAATAACTTTAAATTATTTTAAGTGTGATTTTATTAATTAAGTGTATGTTAAATAATTCTTCAATTGATATGTATTTTATTACTTTAATGTTATAGAAATATTTTAATTTAATTAAATAATTAAATTAGAAGGTTTGTAATGGGTTAAATAAAATTGCAATTATTTTGGTTAAATATGAATTATAATTAGTAAGGTTTAATTGAGTTTATTACTAAAATAAATAATTATTTAAGTGTGACATTTGAAATATGTTATAAGTAATAGTAAAATAATAATAGTATATAATGAATAGCCTAACCATTGGGTTACTTAACTAATGATGAAAAAGTGACGTTATGCTACTAAGATGGCTTCATGTGATATTGGTGCATGTAGGAGTTTTGTAACATAAGCCTTATGTTATTAGTGGGGGTTACTATTATATTAAATAATTACATAACTATTACCCAAATGAGGAGGTACACAAGAAGAAATCCTAGAGTTTTTTTCTTTTAGAGCAAGAGTCTTTGTGGAAGAGAGAAATAGAGAAATTGCGAGATAGAGAGAAATAGAGGAATTGAGGGAAGCTACAAGAAGAAAAAGAAGAAGAAGCCATGGAAGAAGAATAAGAAAAAGCAAGAAGAATGTAACTTCTAAACCCTTGTTTAATCTTTGATTTTTTTTGTGTAGATTTATGTTTTTATAAGATCTAGGGTAGTAGATCATGCTTAATCTTGTTTGTGTTGGTTTAATCTTGGATTATCAAGAATCAAATAAGAGAATTCAAGAAAGAAAACGAAATGGAAAGAAAATTTGAAGAACAAAATTCGTAAGTTTTGAGTAATTGTGGACAAATCTTGTGAAATTCATTCCTCTTTGGGTATAATGAATCAGAAAGTGAGCCTTGTATCGAATCAAAGCTATAAAAGTAAGCTATATTCTAAAAGTGGAATCACATGAAAACTTCTTGTAGATTTCTTACAGTGTTTGTTTTAGGTTGGTCCGAAGGGAAAATAATCTGCCCAGAAAATCAAAAGTATTACAGTTTCTGACTTCGAAAAATTCATATAAATTCGTGTGTGTTAAATCTAAAGAAACTTTAAACTGAAAAGTTGTATATATGGAGGTTTACTAGCCAGACTCGCGAGTTTAAGTCATTTTATGGATCGGATCATGTCCAAAATAAATTATTTAGTAAGGCAGTCCAGAAAATGAAAATTCTATACTAGTTAATGAAATAGCAGAATCTGTTTTAGATGGATAAGGGTCTGACTTTAAAGCCTAGATGATGTTGTAGTACACTGAATAAGGGTTAATTCTATATAAGAAGGAACAAAAACGGACACGTAACGAAGGAGTTACGTTAAAAACGAAAACAACATTTTGTTAAAGAAAATGTGAAGATAAGTTTTATAATTCTCTTTGAATTAAGATTTTGGGTGATGGTATATTTTGATGATTAACAATATGGTTTCACATATATAATGAGTATAGATATGTGTTATCATATTCTATGCATAATTAACCCTTTAAGATCAAGAGTTGAGATAAGTTAACGTGTGCACATAACGTGCTCGATAAAATGTCTAAGAGTAATAGTGTTCTAAACTTTGGTATACAAAGTGTCTAACTAATCGCTAATATTGGGTGTTATGTGCATCTAAGTATGAAAAGATGACCATACAAGAATAATAATGGAAAAAATCGAAAAGGGCGATTTTTTATTTTTGAAGAAAAATTAAACATGTAAACAATGTGTTGAATATGCATTTTTGAAACCAAAGTGGTATAATAAAATGGTGTGATATACGCACATTAAACTACAAGTGCGATAGTCTAGCATGTGTGGTGATGAAAATGAAAATAAAATCGAGTTGCATATAAAACACAGTTAGATGTCTATAAAGACATTATAAATGATAATAAGATAAAATAAGGTCCTAGAATAAATTTGACCATGAGATCGAGTATTAATTTTGTTTATTATCAACCTCACATACAGTGTAGGTTGTGCAAGGACGTGAAGTATTAGCATGTTGGTAAAACGCCGGTAAAGGCAAGTTTTTCAGTTCCTTTTTGCTATGTGAACTTGATGATGAACTGCTTTAAAATTTTATTGTATGATGTATTATATATGTCAAGAGTATGAAATGTGAAAGTTAATCTAGTACTATGATGATTGAGCTATGAATGTTGATTGAGTAAGGAACTCCATCTTTATATTTGTTATGTGAGCTACAACATGTACGCTATGTTAGTCTTATGATTATGAGATGCATGTTGAACATGTTATTATGTGCTACGTGATGCATGAAAACTGTTAGATTTTGCTGAGCTATCGAGCTCATTCTTACAAATAACCATTTTTGCATATTCAAGAATTGACGGTAACGCTTTGTGTTACTTGATTGATATGGATTAAAAAGTGATACATGAAGATTTAATATCCTAGCCAAGTTGTTATTCTTGTAAACCATGTCTAATGTTTCGGTAAATGTATTAATGTTATATTTTAATATCATTTTGCGATGTAAACTCTTATAGTATTAAAATATTTCTGAGATATATAGATGTAAAGGTTGAAAGTTTTGGGAACAAGAATAGTTTGTAATAGAAAATTTTAAATTATTCCACATTTTATTAAGTTTAACATCGAATAATGATGTAAAATCAAAATTTAGACGTGTTATTAACGACCGAAGTTGATAATTAAATTGTATAAATTTTGGGGTCGTTACAAACAAGTTATGTTCATAAACTCTAAAACTCTTGATCTACATGTTAATGAGTATTTTATGTTTAGATCTAACCATTTTGGGTGTCAAAAGTTTGATCAAAAGAATAATGATGTAAAATCTATTTTTCAAGCTTATAAAACCCTAACTTTTTATTACTTTGAATGTCTACCATTTAAGATCTATACCTTTTTTTTACAATTCATCAAAAAGGGGTACTAGATATGTAAGTTAGCTTTTAAACCTAAGTGGTAGCACTCAAAAATGTTAATTTTTCTAGCCATGGTGGCTGTTTTGGTCATAACAGTCCTGCTTTTGAAGAAAAAGGGAAATGGGTGTTCTTGGCCAGTTGCTTGTAATGGTATTTTCGTCCTTCCACTTTGCTTTAAAAATTCTAAAAAAATTTGGTATGATAATATGATGAGTTATCAAGATCCTGTCCAAAGATGGTGATTTTTGGAGATGTAGAATGAAAGTTATGGATTTTACAAGAAAGGACTATTTTAAAAGTGTGACGCCCCCAAATTCGGATTACCTGACCCCCGAGTTTGGTGCTCATGATCCACAATATAATAACATCTAACTACCCATTCATATAGAAATAGTAATACATAAGTCATTAACAGAGATTGTTAATACAATAGTCCCATGTTTTCTAACCTTAACATTACAAACTTACCCTTTAGATATACAAAAAGGGTTTACAAACATAACATAATACATAAAGTTATTCATAATTAATTAATCACTGTGCCTTTGTCTTTATTCTTCATAGCACCTTCTACCACTTCGTCCCTAGCTGAAAAGTTTTATTTAGCAAGGGTGAGCAACAAGTTTGCCCCGCAAGTTAAGACGTACAATAAATGTATAATAATCAATAAGAGCAGACTATCTAATTTGATAGGATAATACCAAAGTTCAGGAAACTTTGAAATAAGTGAACAATTCGTTAATCAGTAACAAGTTTTCTCGCAATCTATGCAGCACTATAATTTGATAATGAAAGAATATAACGCTTTCAAATTTCTACGATATTCTATTGAATAATCAAGAATCAATTCTACGCATTAACGAAGTGGAATGTTTTCCAAATTTATGCTGAGTGATCCATTGGATCTTGAACTTCTCTTCTCGAGTAACTATCAAAGATTTAACTTTGATATACCCAAGTGTATCAGATAACCATAAAGATTAAATTATACCCCTCTGCAAGTACTTAGAGCGGCCAACTCCTTGTACCCTATATTATGCATAATACTTAATCGCACGCAAAGGTCGGATATACGACCAATAAAATGTTCCCTTTGTATAAAAGGTTGTTCTTCTCAGTCTCAAAATCAAGATTTGATTTAACAACGAAATACTGTGATTTTAATATTGAGTAACTTTCTCGATCTAGGCGAAATAATTGGCATCGATTTGTTAATAATAATTGAATTCTCTTCTATAACCTATCAAGTTCTAATAAATGTTCATCTAGCCGGAATAATTAGCTCAAACATTTCTCAACATAAGTCGACAATAGACAAGAATTATATGTACTGTCAATAATAGCTTCTACGGATTTAAATATCCAACAACAGTTATTCTACGAATATATTTTCAGAATCATTAATTCAATTTGAATTAATAAACATGCACTAACTACGAATAATCAACAATAAATTCATGGACGTGGTCTAATTACCAGTAATTAACCACCATAATAATTTAACAATATTAACTCAAGGTTGAGTTAATAAACTTGCCTTCTCCGTGGATTACAGCTACACAATATATATATCTGCGTTTGAAAGACCTATAATCACAATATTGGTCTCACAATTAGCCCAATAATTTACAACACATAATACTGTAATTTACAGTCAGTCTATCTCCTAGGCACATTACCACATGGTCACATTAGTGTTTATAACTTATATAAACACTTATCAAGTCAAACTAGTTCGGTCCGGTTGGACTTAGTTCTCATCTCTATGTACCGGTCACCCTATCCGACAATTTACATCTTTATTGTCACTTAAACTCGATCTCAAAGCTCCAATATTATTTTAGATAAGTCATATATCATTTATAATATTTTTCGGAAGCTTTTAATAATTTATAAACAATTATTATAATTTATAATAATTTTTCAAACACTTAAATCATTTTTAAATGATTTAATTACCAAATAATCTTATCATAATAAATATTTAATAATATAAAAATATTAATGTTATACTTGTCAAAATATTAAAGTTATTATTAATAACTTAAAATATTTTTAAATCATCAATATTCTACTTAAATAATTTTTAAAATAATTAAAATTATTTTTAAATCGTCACCATTAATATTCAAATATTAATGAAATTATTATAAAAATATTAAAAGTCCTTAATTATAACTTAAAATATTTTAAAATTATTTTTCTCATTTTTAAGTGATTTTTAAATTAATAAAACAATTTTTAATTCATTTATTTAATATAATAATTAAATAAATCTATTATCATTAATATTAATTTATTAATAAGAATTCTCTAAAAATATTAAAAGTTACATTTTATAACTCAAATTTTTTTTAAACACTTTCTAATTATTTAAAATGATTTTTTATAATATTAAAATTATTTTTATCTAATTTATTTAATACACTAATTAAATAAATTAAATATCATTAATATTCAAATAATTATAAATATTAATAAAAAAAATGTCCCAAATAATTAAAAGTTATTTTTTCAGAATCTAAAATAATTATTAAAACCATTTTTTTTGTAATTTTTAGAATTTATTTTCTATTTTTAATTAATTTCCAGAAAATCACAAATTAGAAATTAATCAAACCATCGCTGTAGGCCTTTAGCAACGCTTTCTGTAGCGGTAGATGTTCTTAAGATCAAGAACACTGACAGCCGGCTAATCAAGGGGTCACATTTGACTATGATTAATTCTTAATCCATACATGTTCTGGGCAATGTTAAACATTGATTATGTAGTGTTTATGTAACACTACATGAATCAATCATCATCTCGATCAAACAACAAACCAACAAGAAGATCTGGGTTTGCAAACATACTGCCAGAGTGTTTCTGGGTTTTTCCAGAAACCCAGCAGTTCGTGGTGCCTCTTTCTAGTTCAATTTAATCTCAGTTATGATCAATATTTTGGTGGTTTTATGGTTCATACTAGTAGTATACATGATAGGGAACAACGACATATCAAGATCTCAATCGAACAACAACAACAGATCCACAGGTTATGACACGATCAAACCTTGTCAGAAATATTGCTCAAACTGTTTCTGGGTTTTTCCAGAAACGTAAAATCATTGCGAGGGGTCTACTTTGACCACTTGCTACGATCGACTTGTTGTTTAAATAAACGATCTAAAGCCATGGAATCAAAGAACATATAACAAGCTACAACATAGATATCATAACATCAATATATCACATAACACTTGACAGATCTGGTCGTTACAAAACGTTGTCAAACTCGATTTTTAACTTTCTGGGTTGCCCAGATTTTGACTGGTCATGCCCGGTTAACGGGTTTTGACCAAGAATAAAATGAAAACTAGACATGTGATGAATGTGTTTACACTTCCAGATCACAGACCACATAACAAGCTACCAATCCAAAACTTAAAATAACATAAAACACTAATAGACAAAGATTTACAGCCCCTAACATTACGTTGTCAGACTACTTTTTGAGTTCAAGAACAGTTTTTAAAAAACACCAATTTAAAGCCATTTGATGCTATGGATCCATAATGGATCATCATAGATCAACTAAAAACATCTTTTAACACTAATATAAACACAAAAACACGAACTTTTTCTTGCTATAATAAAAGTTAGGGTTATACCTTTTAGCTTTAAATCTTAGAACTTAGCTCTCCAAATCTGATCTAGGTGTTTAAGAGAGATGTTTTGTGACTGAACTACTTGAGAAATTCGGAGGTATAGGTGAGAGCTTGAGAGCAAATGACTTATATTTTGGACATTCTATCTCTCAAATCTATATATATTATGATATGTTGCTAAAATCTAAAGTAATGGACTGATATTGCTTGAGATTTATAGTCACAAAGTCAATGTAGTTGGTCACCAACTAAAGCTTTAGCAAATTATACAAGTTACATAATTAAAAATGTAAAAAGGGCATTTTGGTCTTTAATCTTGAAATTTCTAATGGCATTCTAGACATTATACAAACTTTTAAGGTTTAACCCTAAGGTTCTAACCCTTAGGTTGTACAACTTTAACTTCTAAGATTTTCTCAATTAGGGTTTTAAAATAGAAAATTAAGATTTCACAAATATAATTAGGGTTTTAAATAGAAACTAATATTTCTAAAGTATAATTAGGGTTTTCTAATTATATTAACATTTACTAATCACTTTAGACATGCTAATTAGGATTAGGGGGTCCATATTAGGGTTTAGGATTCTCGAATTTAAAATTAGGGTTTTCTCGGCTTTTGATTAGGGTTTCTAACTATATATTAGGGTTTTTAATACTGAGATTAGGGTTTCTAATCCCTTAATAGGATTTACTAATATTGTACCCTACCTGATCAATCGTTGATCAATAATTCCAAAGAGTACAAACACGTACTCATCAATATAATTATTTTAATTATATTTTCTATTGAATCCCAATCCGGACTTAGGGTTAGGGTTTTAAATTCTCAGTTAAGCACAACTCTACTCTTATTTCTCAGTCAATACACAAATTGACTAAATCTTACAGCTCGTATCATAGATACACAGCACAATATTGATAATTAATATTAATTAAAAAAAATTATTCGTACAATTCGGATTATTCGAAATCATGGGTTATTACATTCACCCTTCCTTAAAAGGATTCTGTCCTCGGAATCACTGCTTTCTTATTCTCTACAATCTTTTAAAGTTGTATCATTAATTCATTGTATTAACGCAATAATAATTTGTGTCTTATATTATATCTTGCAACTTGAATCTATAAAAAAAATAATTCACAACGATATTTATCCAATATTACTCGCGTAATTTAAGCATTAAGCGAAATCGTTACCTGTCGCCTATAGCGCCCCCAAACCAGGGTATCTTCCAACCCGACAGATGGTGCAATACTGTACAACATTCATATATTCATTCAATTGAAAAGTCTCAAAAAACGAATATAACTTCTATATATTAAGGTAATATTTACAATTTCCCAAGTTCTATACCCATTACAAAGGTTCTTTGTCATAATATCAGTTACATTACAACAATAGACCTATACTATTACAAGATAGCTTAACAATCTGCCTTAGCTTTCCCGTTATCTCTTTTTGATCCTTCGGGACGTTCAGTCTTAGCTGCATTCATATGGTTCAAGCAAGAGTGAGCATGGATAGCTCAATAAGTATAACAATTCAATAACAACATGCTTGACACATACGAATCGTATATCTTCAATAACTGAACAATAGTTATGAAGTACTATTGATAATTCAAAATAGCACTTCATCTTTTCTTTCAAAATGTTTTACAATATTAACAATATTTAGTAAAACATTCACTCCGGTCAAAGACCTTGAGTGTTCATTCTTTCTTGGAAAAAGGACAACCTGGAACGAATTCCGTAAGCCCGATATTACTTACGAGCACTTCTAGGTGATCAACCTATTGTACTCTATGTTGATTAACACTACATCCATTAAACTTATGTACGTTTAATCATTTAGCAACCTAACGTGCCTATCGTTTTACCGACAAAACATTTGTTTAACATTTTAGTCTTCTTTTGAAAACCATATCAAGTAGTTGACAAAAGATAGCAACATTTGATAATGCAAGAGTAGATTATCAAGTCTAGCTGAAGGGGATTGGCTTTAACCTCAACATACCTCAATTCATGCGAAAGAATACATGAATCTTAAACTTGTTCAGATTGAACTGAAACAAGAGTTAGAATACTTGCCTTTAGCGTCTGCTACCATATATTAACTTTATGTTTAAGTCTTTCAAGTCCCTACAGTACATGATCACATAATGACTTTACATTAGGTCACATATAATTAAATATGTATATGACTATATCATACCCTTCATTTCAATCTAATCGTGTATTAGATTCAGTTACTATTCAATCCAATTTAACATTACCATTGTATTTATATTCGACTAGGTTATCTTAACCTTTACATTACATTTCTTAAGGTTTAACAAAGTTTAAACAATGTTACATTACCTTCCTTAAGTTTGTGTTTACTTTTAAATCCTTTAGGTTTTCTTTGCTTTGTACTTAGAACATTCTTGATCATCCTTGTTCTGAAACTGGCGCTGCGGCGCCGGTCCTATACTTACATCTCGCGCTGCGGCGCGAGCCTTATTCTAGCATGTCCCGGACTTGGCGCTGGGGCGCGAGTCGTTACTTAATGGGGCCGCGCAGCGGCGCCACTCTCCAGAGGTTTTTCATACTGTGCATGGCGCTAGGGCGCGGGTCTTTTACCTTGGGTTGGCGCCGCGGCGCCAACTCTGTGCACCAGATAAAAATTTCAGTCTTGAAATTTTGTAAACTTCCCGGACGCATAACTTCTTCGTTATAAGTCCGAATTGGCTCGTTCAAAAGCCTACGGTTCACAAATTACGTAATCTACATGATCATCCAAGAATTTTATCTATTTGACTTTGTTCGCTAAAAATTCACCTATTGGTTCATTTTTAACGAAAATAATAACCGTTCGTGAATGTTCAACGCTCGTTTCTTCGTTCTAAGTCAGAATCCGGTCATTTTTGAGTCCGCAACTCTTAAATGCCAAATATGACTTAACTCCATTGTAAAGCAATGATTCCGTGATCAAACACAAAATTTGACTTCCATTCCGAGAATTATACGAATTCGACGATTGTCGTCCAATCGTGCAATTTCCGGCAAATCTTCATTCTTACAATTTGTTCAACATTACAAATGAACTTCATTCATCATGTGAACATCTCAACATACATAATACAATAACTTATTTTCATTGTTGGACTTTGACTCCTCATGAGCTTATAACTTATCAAATTATAAACTACTTAAGATTGGATTATTCATGACTTATGACAATTAGAGTTTCTTAATCATCATACTTTACATGTGCTTCACATATAACTTTACTTAGGTATACATGATACATATGATCATATAAATTCTTTTATCTTCATATCAATTCTCTTAATAAACTCCTTAAAAGTTCATATTATCTTCACATAAGTGTATAACCTATGTTAGTTTAAATGACTTATTACCAACTTTTGTGGCTTAAGTCCATGAATAAAATATTCTTCTTGCTTCTTATCATTCATGTTTCTTAATCCATCTTTTCTTATCAACCTATCATGGTAGAGATAGAAGATAATTGGAGAAGAAGTCTTACTTTTTTGAAGTCTTGGTAAGGTAGCTTTCTCCTTCTTCTTACTTATGGAATGACTTATGTGTAGCATATTCTCTCTAACACTTAAGCACTTTAGTAGTCTAGATTATTTGAACAACCAACAAATGGCATGTAAGTCTTCTCTATTTATAGAACTTGCAAAGTTAGGGTAGTTTGGTCTTTAAAACATCCCACTTCCTTAAGCCACCTCCTTACTATTCATTACATGCTAACCACTCTCTTATCCTTTGCTTGTTCATTACTCATTTAACTTGGTCATTACTCTTAAGTCTTGGTCATCACATATTAACCATATTGATATGATTTGCCCCCATGGGTCAACCCATTCATTGGACTCTAGCTTGGGCTTGGATTAAATTAACCTTTGGCTATAAATTAATAAACACTAATTGGTTCATTAATTAATAATTGGGCCTCTCCCTTTAATTCACTTGGACTTGTATATAATTGTTAACCAATCTTCCAAGTCCATTAACATTTCTTAATACATATACTCATAGTTTATGTATTATTTTCGTATTCTAATTCCTATAGAATTTATATACGAAATTTCATCCTTCATACAACTCGTATAATACTTCATATTATACTCATTTCTATTTCTTTGTACAATACATAAGTATCATACCATTATTATATATTCATTACTATTTCGCCTTCCTTAACGTTTATAAAATAAGTCCACAAACGAAATATCATTTTTTTCATAACTAGATTTTTATTACATAATCCATCTCACCTTATTATTCCATCATTACATATTTCTCGAAAATCCAAATTTATATCCCGAGCAAATACCGATGAATAGTGTTTTTCAGAAAATTTCTCAAAAATCTTTTATTTTTGTCTTGGAAATTCAAACACTTTAATTCATCCACGTAGCTCAAATACTACGACATTCCAACATCACTAGGTTATATAACGACAACCATCTTGATAACACATAGAATAAGATTTTATTATTATTTAAATTAATTAAATCATTTTACAATAAGATCCAAATTTCTCGGTCGTTACATTCTTCCCCCCTTATAAAGATTCTTTCCCCAGAATCTCGTCTTACTTTAATCAAATAGATGAGGAAAATTTTTCTTCATCTTTTCTTCTAGTTCCCACGTTGCTTCTTCAGCATCGTGGTTCTTCCATAATACCTTCACTGATGGTATTATCTTGTTCCTCAGAACTTGTTCCTTTTTATCAATGATTTGCATCGGCAACTCCTCATACGTTAAGTCCTTCTCGATATGAATTGGCTCATACTCGATTACATGCTTATAGTCCATCTTATATGGACGTAATACAGATACGTGAAACACGTTATGTATTCGCTCTAGGTCTGGAGGTAATGCTATCATATAAGCTACCTCTCCTACCCGTTTTAACACTTCAAAAGGTCCTATAAACCTTGGACTTAACTTTCCTTTCTTTCCAAAATGTATCTTTCCTTTCCAGGGAGATACTTTTAGAAACACATACGAACCCACTTCAAACTCTCAACTTAGTCTATGTGAGTCCGCATACTTTTTCTGTCTGTCCTGAGCTGTGACGAGACGCATCCAAATTAACTTTACCACTTCCGCTGTCTGCTGCACCAATTCTGGCCCTAGCATACGGCGTTCTCCCACCTCATCCCAACACAATGGTGTTCTACACTTTCTTCCATACAAAGCTTCGTACGGCGACATGCCTATGCTTGCATGATAACTATTGTTATACGCAAACTCTACTAGTGGTAGGTGATCATCCCAACTACCCTTGAAATCCATGATGCAAGACCTCAACATGTCTTCTAATGTCTGAATTGTTCTCTCGCTCTGCCCATCAGTCTGAGGATGATAAACCGTGCTTAGCTTTAGCTGTGTTCCCAACTGCTCTTGCAAACTCTTCCAAAAGTTCGATGTGAATCGTGGATCACGATCTGACACAATCGATACCGGTACTCCATGTCTAGAAATAATTTCCTTAACATAAAGTTTAGCTAATTGGTCCAAGTTATACTTGATCCTAATTGGCAAAAAGTGAGCCGACTTTGTCAACCGGTCCACTATTACCCAAATCGTATCATATCCTTTATTCGTTGTCGGAAGTCCCACCACGAAATCCATTGTAATATGCTCCCACTTCCATTCTGGAATCTCCAATGATTGTAATAAGCCACTGGGTCGTTGATGTTCGGCCTTAACTTTTTGATAAGTCAAGCACCTACTCACATACTCTGCTATTTCTCTCTTCATGTTCGGCCACCAAAAACTCTGTCGAAGGTCTTGATACATCTTAGTGCTACCAGGATGTATCGAGTACCTAGAATTATGAGCTTCTTGTAACACTTACTCCTTTATTTCTGTCTCATTCGGAACCCAAATTCTTCCCTCAAATCTTAATAATCATTCATTATCAAGACTATACTTAGCATCTTCCTTCTCGGATAACCGCTTCTTCATTTGATTACACTCGTCTGTCGTGAGTTGTACTTCCTTGACTCTTTCTACGATGGTAGACTGCATCTCCGTCACAAACAGTCTCTGCTCCGCCTCAATTGGCAACTTTACCTCTAATTCCATCCTAGCCATCTCTGTTATTAACTCATTTTGAGCCGTTAACATAGACAACTTTTCTCGACCCTTCCGACTTAAGGCGTCGGCAACTACATTGGCTTTTCCAGGGTGATACAGGATTTCACATTCATAATCCTTTATCAACTCTAGCCATCTTCTCTGCCTCATATTCAACTCCTTCTGAGTGAAGATATACTTTAGACTCTTATGGTCCATATATATCTCATATTTTTCCCCATAAAGATAATGTCTCCATATATTTAGGGCAAACACTACTGCGGCCAGCTCCAGATCATGAGTAGGATAAACTTTCTCATAATCCTTCAACTGCCGTGATGCATACGCAATGACTTTGCCATGCTGCATAAGCACACAACCAAGTCCTCTATGCGAAGCATCACTGTACACTACGAAATTTCTTGTGTCATCAGGCAACGACAAAACAGGCGCTTCACTTAATCTTTTCTTCAGTTATTGAAAATTGTCTTCATATTTATCCGTCCATACGTATTTCACTGTCTTCCTTGTCAAATTAGTCAACGGGGTAGCTATCTTCGAAAAATCTTGGATAAATCTTTGATAGTACCCTGCTAACCCTAGGAAACTCGGCACCTCAATCGGCGTTTTCGACTGTTCCTAATTCATCATTGCTTCCACCTTCGCTGGATCTACTGAAATCCCCTCTTGGTCAATGACATGACCTAAAAACTGCACCTTTTCCAGCCAAAATTCACATTTGGTGAATTTTGCATATAGCTTCTCCTTTATTAGTGTTTCCAACATTAATCTTAAGTGTTCAGCATAATCTTCTGGCGTCTTAGAATAGACTAGAATATCATCGATAAACACAATGACGAACTGGTCTAAATATGGTTTGAACACTATGTTCATCATATCCATAAATGCAGCAGGTGCATTCGTCAACCCAAATGACATTACCAGAAACTCGTAATGACCATAACGAGTCCCGAATGCCGTCTTTGGTACATCTTCCTTCCTAACTTTCAACTGATGATACCCCGTCTGCAAATCTATTTTAGAAAAATACTTTGCCCCATTTAATTGATCAAAAAGATCATCGATCCTGGGCAATGGGAATTTATTCTTTATCGTTAACTTGTTCAACTCCCGATAGTCGATACAAAGCCTTAACGATCCGTCTTTCTTCTTGACAAACAACACTGGTGCCCCCCACGGAGAAACACTTGGTTGAATGTACTTTCTGTCCAATAGTTCCTGTAACTGAACCATTAGTTCTTTCATTTCCACAGGCGCCATAAGATACGGTGCCCTTGAGACTGGTGCTGCTCCTGGCACAACATCTATCACAAATTCGATTTTCCTATCCGGCGGTAACCCCGGTAACTCACTTGGAAATACATCCATGAACTCATTTACTATAGGTATTTGTTCCATGGTTGCTCCCACTCTCTGGGTATCCACAACATGGCAAAGGTAACCCACACAACATTTCCTTAATAATTTTCTAGTTTGTGTCATCGTAAGGCAACACGGACGTCCCGACAACTTACAACCGTAAAATACTACAGGAGGTTGCTTCAACGACTTGATTCTCACACATTTCTTTTGGCAATCTATAATTGCTCTATGATTAATTAACTAATCCATTCCGAGAATTACATCGAATTCTCCTAACTTTATCGGTATTAAATCTACCGATAACTTACAACCCCGTACTTCTACGCAACAACTCCTATGAATATCTTCAACAGGAATTATCTCTTCGTTTGCTACCTTAATGTTCAAAGGTATAGGTAATTTTTCAGGAAATAATTCTAGTCGTCTAGCAAAATCACATGCTATAAACGAACAAGTAGCACCCGAATCAAAAAGCACGTATGCATTTATGTTATTGATCGGAATAATACCTGCAACTACCTCTCCTGATGCCACAGCATCTTGGACCGTCATATTAAAAGTCTGAGCCATTGATTTACCTGGCTGAGATGGACCACTAATAGCTAACTTACCACTATTAGTTCCCTTATTTCCTTCTGTCCCCTTTTTCGGGCAATTCTTTGCTATGTGGTCAGTTGATCCACATACAAAACATCCGTGATTTTTCTTCGGATTTGGACAGTTAGGCGAAATGTGCCCTTCCTGTCCACAATTATAACATACTGCCTTTCCTTTGAGACAGACTCCTAAGTGAGTCTTCCTGCAGGTTTTACAGGCCTCCATCCTTCTCTTAGAATCCCCTTATTTTACTCCAGTATTCCCAGAGTTAAATCCCTTCCTCTTTTGACCGTTTTCACTTCCACTAGCTCCCTCGGTCTTGGTTCCTCCATCAACCTTGCCCTTGTTTTTCTTATCCTTATGGTACTGGCTGAGAGCCTCATTCCCACCTTCGGCAATTATTGCCTTTTCTAATATGGTTCCAAAGGAAGTACTTTGGAACACTGAGATTTGGCTATAGAGCCAGGGTTTCAAGCCCTGCTCAAATCTCCTAGCCTTTCTCACTTCAGTGTCCACTTGATGTGGAGCGAATCGTGCCAGTTCATTAAACTTGACAGCATACTAGGGAACTGTCATCTCCCCTTGTTTCAATTCAAGAAACCTCATTTGCATCCTCCCTGGCATACTCGTGGGAAAATAGTTCTCGAAGAAAATCTCCTTAAACCTCTCCCACGTTAGATTTCCTATATCGGCCCTAGCCTGGTTTGCCTCCCACCAGAAGTTGGCCTCTCTTTTCATCAAATAGGTTTCAAAGGCAACCTTTTGACCCTCCTCAATATTTGCTATTACAAATGCCTTCTCGATTTCTTTTACCCAAGTATGGGCTTCTATAGGGTCCGTAGTTCCTTTGAACTCCGACGGACCTACACTTTTAAAGTCCTTAAAAGTAGTATCTCGTACTACTCCAGGAATCACGGGTACATTAGCCCCCGCTCTATTAAATGCAGCCGTTAAAAGGTTAACGAACTCCTGCATTGGATTAACCGGACCACCCTCCGGTTGGTTAACATTAGCGTCTTGATTTCGTTGTCTCCTTCTTGGCGGCATTTTGCTGTTAAGAAAACAACACATCATTATTACTTTATTCTTGTTGGTTTGTTATTATTTATAATAAAATAATAACTCATACTCATTACTCAATATTTTCCAAGAAAAGACTTATATTGATTCATAACTTATAGTATAACACTACATTGTTTACATTACTCAGCCTTAGCTGATTACATTACCATCCCGCAATTACTTTCCAAAAATTGGGATTTTACACAAGACTACCCTTTGTTTATACAAAAGAGGGTTTTACGTCTACTAGATATATAATATTTACATATCTAAGCTACTCTAGCTATTGCTAGATTACAACTGTCGTAAGGCATTCTCAAAATCTGCTCTGGCCAAACCGGCAATCACATCTCTACTGATGGTGTGACAGGTTTGTCCTGCTTCTACCTGATATCCAGCTACCTGTTGCTGGAAATCCATATGAGAACTCCTATGTATATAGGACATCCTCTCCAACTTCTGTTGTTTAGTCTTTAGCTCCTGTTTGAGCTCAAAGACTTCTTCTTTCAAATCTCGGACCTTATCCATAGATAGGACTCTATCATCGTGCTCCTCTTCCCACATTCCTTCCATACTAGCCTTGTCCTCCCGGACAGCTTGGAGTTCCTCTTTCAACTCCTTAACCTCTTGGCAGTAATGGATATTTCTATTCAATACTGACATAAACAATGCCTTCATTGATTCTCCTGTAGACAATTCCTCTGTAGGTGGAACCTGATCAAAGGACATCACGTCCACCTCCTCCTCTATCATGCCATTAAATATAGACATATAGTCTAAATCGTCTGAGTCTCCAGACTCAATTATCACCACTTCTGGTTCTACGGCTACAGGATTTGGTAGTATCTCTACCCGATTAACCGAATCCTCGCTCACTACATATATATCTCTATACATATCATTTTCTCCTGACATCTACAATAAAACAATATAGTTTGATTAGTACACGTCAGTGAAATAATAGAAACACATAACATAATATAATGCATTTTTACAGAGTTACTTTCCATCTTTTACTTCTTTATTCTTTCTTAAGGTTATAACTTAAGGTTCTATTTTCCCCCTTAAGTTTTATAACCTAGGCTCTGATACCAACTTGTAGCGCCCCCAAATCTGGGTATCTTCTAACCCAACAGATGGTGCAATACTGTACAACATTCATATATTCATTCAATTGAAAAGTCTCAAAGAACGAATATAACTTCTATATATTAAGGTAATATTTACAATTTCCCAGGTTCTATACCCATTACAAAGGTTCTTTGTCATAATATCAGTTACATTACAATAATAGACCTATACTATTACAAGACAGCTTAACAATCTGCCTTAGCTATTCCTTTATCTCTTTTTGATCCTTCGGGACGTTCAGTCTTTACTGCATTCATATGGTTTAAGAAAGAGTGAGCATGGCTAGCTCAGCAAGTATAACAATTCAATAACAACATGCTTGACACATACGAATCGTATATCTTCAATAACTGAACAATAGTTATGAAGTACTATTGATAATTCAAAATAGCACTTCATCTTTTCTTTCAAAATGTTTTACAATATTAACAATATTTAGTAAAACATTCACTCTGGTCAAAGACCTTGAGTGTTCATTCTTTCTTGGAAAAAGGACAACCCGGAACGAATTTCGTAAGCCCGATATTACTTACGAGCACTTCTAGGTGATCAGCCTATTGTACTCTATGTTGATCAACACTACATCCATTAAACGTATGTGCGTTTAATCATTTGGCAACCTCACGTGCCTGTCGTTTTACCGACAAAACATTTGTTTAACATTTCAGTCTTCTTTTGAAAACCATATCAAGTAGTTGACAAAAGATAGCAACATTTGATAATGCAAGAGTAGATTATCAAGTCTAGCCAAAGGGGATTGGCTTTAACCTCAACATACCTCAATTCATGCGAAAGAATACATGAATCTTAAACTTGTTCAGATTGAACTGAAACAAGAGTTAGAATACTTGCCTTTAGCGTCTGCTACCGTATATTAACTTTATGTTTAAGTTTTTCAAGTCCCTACAGTACATGATCACATAATGACTTTACATTAGGTCACATATAATCAAATATATATATGACTATATCATACCCTTCATTTCAATCTAATCGTGTATTAGATTCAGTTACTATTCATTCTGGTTTAACATTACCATTGTATTTATATTCGACTAGGTTATCTTAACCTTTACATTACATTTCTTAAGGTTTAACAAAGTTTAAATAATGTTACATTAACTTCCTTAAGTTTGTGTTTACTTTAAATCCTTTAGGTTTTCTTTGCTTTGTACTTAGAACATTCTTGATCATCCTTGTTCTGAGACTGGCGCTGCGGCGTCGGTCCTATACTTACATCTCACGCTCCGACGCGAGCCTTATTCTAGCATGTCCCGGACTTGGCGCTGGGGCGCGAGTCCTTAGTTAATGGGGCCGCGCTGCGACGCCACTCTCCAGAGGTTTTTTGTACTGTGCATGGCGCTGGGGCGCGGGTCTTTTGCCTTGGTCTGTGCACCAGATAAAAATTTCAGTCTTAAAATTTTGTGAACTTCCCGGACGCATAACTTCTTCGTTATAAGTCCGAATTGGCTCGTTCAAAAGCCTACGATTCACAAATTACGTAATCTACATGATCATCCAATAATTTTATCTATTTGACTTTGTTTGCTAAAAATTCACCTATTGGTTCATTTTTAACGAAAATAATAACCGTTCGTGAATGTTCAACGCTCGTTTCTTCGTTCTAAGTCGGAATCCAGTCATTTTTGAGTCCGCAACTCTTAACTGCCAAATATGACTTAACTCCATTGTAAAGCAATGATTCTGTGATCAAACACAAAATTTGACTTCCATTCCGAGAATTTTACGAATTCGACGATTGTCGTCCAATCGTGCAATTTCTGGCAAATCTTCATTCTTACGATTTGTTCAACATTACAAATGAACTTCATTCATCATGTGAACATCTCAACATACATAATACAACAACTTATTTTCATTGTTGTACTTTGACTCCTCATGAGCTTATAACTTATCAAATTATAAACTACTTAAGATTGGATTATTCATGACTTATGACAATTAGAGTTTCTTAATCATCATACTTTACATGTGCTTCACATATAACTTTACTTAGGTATACATGATACATATGATCATATAAATTCTTTTATCTTCATATCAATTCTCTTAATAAACTCCTTATAAGTTCATATTATCTTCACATAAGTGTATAACCTATGTTAGTTTAAATGACTTATTACCAACTTTTGTGGCTTAAGTCCATGACTTACATATTCTTCTTGCTTCTTATCATTCATGTTTCTTAATCCATCTTTTCTTATCAACCTATTATGGTAGAGATAGAAGATAATTGGAGAAGAAGACTTACTCTTTTGAAGTCTTGGTAAGGTAGCTTTCTCCTTCTTCTTACTTATGGAATGACTTATGTGTAGCTTATTCTCTCTAACACTTAAGCACTTTAGTAGTCTAGATTATTTGAACAACCAACAAAAGGCTTGTAAGTCTTCTCTATTTATAGAACTTGCAAAGTTAGGGTAGTTTGGTCTTTAAAACATCCCACCTCTTTAAGCCACCTCCTTACTATTCATTACTTGCTAACCACTCTCTTATCCTTTGCTTGGTCATTACTCATTTAACTTGGTCATTACTCTTAAGTCTTGGTCATCACATATTAACCATATTGATATGGTTTGCCCCCATGGGTCAACCCATTCATTGGACTCTAGCTTGGGCTTGGATTAAATTAACCTTTGGCTATAAATTAATAAACACTAATTGGTTCATTAATTAATAATTGGGCCTCTTCCTTTAATTCACTTGGACTTGTATATAATTGTTAACCAATCTTTCAAGTCCATTAACATTTCTTAATACATATACTCATAGTTTATGTATTATTTTCGTATTCTAATTCCTATAGAATTTATATACGAAATTTCATCCTTCATACAACTCGTATAATACTTCATATTATACTCATTTCCATTTCTTTGTACAATACATAAGTATCATACCATTATTACATATTCATTACTATTTCGCCTTCCTTAACATTTATAAATTAAGTCCACAAGCGAAATATCGTTTTTTCCATAACTAGATTTTTATTACATAATCTATCTCACCTTATTATTCCATCATTACGTATTTCTCGGAAATCCAAAATTATATCCCAAGCAAATATCGATGAATAGTGTTTTTCAAAAAATTTCTCGGAAAACTTTTATTTTCGTCTTGGAAATTCAAACACTTTAATTCATCCACGTAGCTCAAATACTACAATATTCCAACGTCATTAGGTTATATAACGACAACCATCTTGATAACACATAGAATAAGATTTTATTATTATTTAAATTAATAAAATCATTTTACAATAAGATCTGAATTTCTCGGTCGTTACATCGCCACCTCCTGGACAACTCCTGCATCTTGCGCCATCATGTTGAACGTACGGGCCGTTGGTCTTCCTGGCTGTGCAGGTCCTCGAATCGCCAAGGTTTCGCTACCGAGTACCTTGTTGCCACTTTCCTTCTCCGCATTTCTCTTCAGACAGTTCTAAACCAGATGATCAGTCGATCCGCACGCAAAGCAACCTTGTATCTTCTTCGGGTTGGGACAATTGGGTGACATGTGTCCCTCTTGCCCGCAGTTGTAACAAACTCCTTTCTTCTCCAGACAAACTCCTGCATGATTCTTTCCACAAGTTGCACATGGCTCCCTTCCTTTCCTATTTTCTTCTATCTTATTACCCGACTGGGTATTCTCGCTCTATTTCCTCTTATTCAGATTACTACCACCACTGCTTCCTCCATCAATTGTCTTCTTCTTCTTCTCTTCATGAAATCGAGATGCAGCTTCGCTCCCTCCTTCAGCAATTAACGTTTTCTCCAATAATGCCACAAATGTATTGATCTGCAATACTGCTACTTTGTTGAATATTCCTGGTTTTAGTACATTCTCAAATCTTCTTGCTTTTCTTGCTTCTGTGTCCTCCTGATGAGGTGCAAATCTTACTAATTCTTTGAATTTAGTCGCGTATTCAGAAACCGACACATTCTCCTGGTTTAGTTCTAAGAACTTAACTTCCATCCGAGCTTGAATACTCGATGAGAAGTAGTTCTCAAAGAACAACTCCTTGAATTTGGCCCAATTTACTATAGTTGTACCGACTCTCGCTTGATTAGTCTCCCACCAATAATTGGCTTCTCCCTTCATCAAGTATGTTGCAAAAGCTATCTTTTGCTCCTCCGCTACCCTGGCGATAACGAATGCTTTCTCCATCTCCTTTACCAAAGTTTGGGCTTCAATCAGATCTGTGGTTCCCTTGAATTCTGGCGGTCCTACCGCTTTAAAGTCTTTGAAGTTAGCCAATCTATCGGCTGGCTGATTTCTCGCTCTTCCTCTTGCTACTAGAGCTCTATTCCCCAGAGATTTGGCTATCATATTTGCAAAATTCTGTATTGGGCCAGCTTGACCTCCCTCATTATTCACTGATTGTTCTTCTCTTTGATTTCAATTCTGTCGTCTAGGCGGCATGATCTGATTTAAATCTTACATTAATTCTCTTTCTCTACACATTCTTAACACAATAATAATTCAACACATATTTCTCATATAATCGCATATTTATTCAAATAGCACACTGTACATTTAGTACTTAACACATATTACTATCCCTTTTTAAATAAACTTTAGGATTAACAACACAACTTTACACAAAAAGTTACAATTCTTCAACTTTACACAAAAAGTTGCCATTTTCCATTTTTCACATAACTATTACCAGTTCGTCAAACTTACCACACATATGAGTTCAGGAACTTGCCACAATTATATGAGCATATGAACTTATCCTAGTCAGACCTTTGGCGTCTATTCGCTGAGGGGTTCAAAATATTTCATATAATTATGAGTCATGTACTTACAATAAGTATGAGTTTTAAGAACACACAAATTAATCTTAATCTTATATTCATATAGAAAATAAAGATTTCATTCATACAATCATATTTATATTTACATATGCTTACACACTGTTCTCGATATTATAATCATTGATATCATAACTCACTACCAAAAGTTACTACCGCTTATATCTAAGTTGTCTACCGTCCACTCCCTTCACCAGTCTGCTTCTTGATGGGACACTTGTTGAATCCGTGACCCGTTCTTCCACATGAATAACACTTCCTCATATTCGGCTTAGGATAATGTAGGGAAATATGTCCTTCATGTTTACAGTTGAAGCACATGTTCTTCCACATCATGCATTCTCCCGCGTGAGTCTTTCCACACTTGCTACAGACTTGCTTCTTCTTCGGGTTTGAATTTTCAGAATTATCGCTGTCGTTGTCCCTCTTTCTCTTTTTCTTGTCTTTCTTCTGCTTGATTGTTCCTTCAGATGATCCACCACCTTCAGTCTTCATCCTTTCCACCTGCGCCTTCAACTCGTTTTGTTCTTCAGTCATTTCGCGTAATGTTCACTCCATCTTCCAAAACTCCTCCAAGAGAAATACTTTACTCCGGAGTTCTTGAACTTCTGCAGATTCTTGATCTTGTTCTCCAACTTTGATCTTATTCTCTTTCTCCACCTTAGCTTCTTCGGACTCTGCTTCCTCATCACCACTCAGATACATCTTGGGATAATCGTCATGATTGCTCCCCAAATTGACCACAGGTTCATCTTCTCAACTGATTCGCTTTGCGTTGGCACCTCGGCTTCTGGCATTTGTCCAACAGCCGCTAGAATCTCCGCACTCATTTTATCTTCTCCGGACATCCTACAATCAGTTTAAAAAACTTGATTAGTACTTCATGAGTACAAACTTCTCACACTATGTGTCCACATATCTCACTATTGATACGCTTAGGCAATCCCTCACTTAGTACTCTAAATGAGTATTTTATATCTCGCTTATGGTTATAATCCTAGGGTTTCCCCACCCCACATAAGGTTTATAACCTACAGCTCTGATACCAACCTGTGATGCCCCCAAATCCGGGTTACCTAACCCCCGAGTTTGGTGCTTGCGATCCATAATATAATAACATCTAACTACCCATTCATATAGAAATAGTAATATATAAGTCATTAACAGAGATTGTTAATACAATAGTCCCAGGTTCTCTAACCTTAACATTACAAACTTACCCTTTAGATATACAAAAATGGTTTACAAACATAACATAATACATAATGTTATTCATAACTAATTAATCACTTGCCTTTGCCTTTATTCTTCATAGCACCTTCTGCCACTTCGTCCCTAGCTGAAAAGTTTTATTTAGCAAGGGTGAGCAACAAGTTTGCCTCGCAAGTTAAGACGTACTATAAATGTATAATAATCAATAAGAATAGACTATCTAATTTGATAGTATAATACCAAAGTTCGGGGAACTTTGAAATAGCTGAACAATTCGTTAATCAGTAACAAGTTTTCTCGTAATCTATGCAACACTATAATTTGATAATGAAAAAATATAACGCTTTCAAAGTTTCTACGATGTTCTATTAAATAATCAAGAATCAATTCTACGCATTAACACAGTGGAATGTTTTCCAGATTTATGCTAAATGATCCATTGGATCTTGAACTTCTCTTATTGATTAACTATCAAATATTTAACTTTGATATACCCAGGTGTATCAAATAACCATAAAGATTAAATTATACCCCTCTGCAAGTACTTAGAGCGGCTAACTCCTTGTACCCTATATTATGCATAATACTTAATCGCGCGCAAAGGTCAGATATACGACCAATAAAATGTTCCCTTTGTATAAAATGTTGTTCTTCTTAGTCTTAGAATCAAGATTTAATTTAACAACAAAATACTATGATTTCAATATTTAGTAACTTTCTCGATCTAGCCAAAATAATTGGCATCGATCTGTCAATAATAATTGAATTCTCTTCTCGAACCTATCAAGTTTTAATAAATATTCGTCTAGCCAGAATAATTAGCTCAGACATTTTTTAACATAATTTGATAATAGACATGAATTATCTATATGTCAATAATAGCTTCTACGGATTTAAATATCTAACAACAGTTATTCTACAAATATATTTTCAGAATCATTAATTCAATTTGAATTAATAAACATGCACTAACTACGAATAATCAACAATAAATTCTTGGACGTAGTCTAATTAACAATAATTAACCACCATAATAATTTAACAATATTAACTCAAGGTTGAGTTAGGAAACTTACCTTCTCCGGGGATTATAGCTACACAATATATTTATCTGCGTTTGAAAGACCTATAATCACAATATTGGTCTCACAATTAGCCCAATAATTTATAACACACAATACTGTAATTTACAATCAGTATATCTCCTAGGCACATTACCACAGAGCCACATTAGTGTTTATAACATATATAAACACTTATCAAGTCTAACTAGTTTGGTCTGGTTGGACTTAGGTCTCATCTCGGTGTACTGGTCAACCTATCTGACAATTTACATCTTTATTGTCACTTAAACTCGATCTCAAAGCTCTAATTTTATTTTAGATAAGTCATATATCATTTATAAAAATTTTCGGAAGCTTTTAATAATTTATAAACAATTATTAAAATTTATAATAATTTTTCAAACACTTAAATCATTTTTAAATGATTTAATTATCAAATAATCTTATCATCATTAATATTTAATAATATAAAAATATTAATGTTATACTTGTCAAAATATTAAATTTATTATTAATAACTTAAAATATTTTTAAATCATCAATATTCTACTTAAATGATTTTTAAAATAATTAAAATTATTTTTAAATCATCACCATTAATATTCAAATATTAATGAAATTATTATTAAAATATTAAAAGTCCTTAATTATAAGTTAAAATATTTTTAAATCATTTTTCTCATTTTTAAATGATTTTTAAATTAATAAAACATTTTTAGTTCATTTGTTTAATATAATAATTAAATAAATCTATTATCATTAATATTAATTTATTAATGAGAATTCTCTAAAAATATTAATAGTTACATTTTATAACTCAAAATATTTTTAAACACTTTATTATTATTTAAAATAATTTTTATAATAATAAAATCATTTTTCTCTAATTTATTTAATACACTAATTAAATAAATTAAATATTATTAATATTTAAATAATTATAAATATTAATGAAAAATGTCCTAAATAATTAAAAGTTATTTTTTCAGAATTTAAAATAATTATTAAAACCATTTTTGTAATTTTTAGAATTTATTTTCTATCTTTAATTAATTTTCGAAAAATCAGAAATTAGAAATTAATCAAACCGTCGTTGTAGGCCTTTAGCGATGCTTTCTGTCGCTGTAGATGTTCTTGAGCTCAAGAACACTGACAGCCGGCTAATCAAGGGGTCACGTTTGACTATAATTAATTCTTAATCCATACATGTTATGGGCAATGTTAAACATTGATCATGTAGTGTTTATGTAACACTACACGAATCAATCATCATCTCGATCAAACAACAAACCAACAAGAAGATCTGGGCTTGCAAACATACTGTCAAAGTGTTTCTGGGTTTTCCCAGAAATCCAGCAGTTCGTGGTGCCTCTTTCTAGTTCAATTTAATCTCAGTTTTGATCAATATTTTGGTGGTTTTATGGTTCATACTAGTAGTATACATGACAGGGAACAACGACATATCAAGATCTCAGTCCAACAACAACAGATCCACAGGTTATGACAAGGTCAAACCTTGTCAGAAATATTGCTCAAACTATTTCTGGGTTTTTCCAGAAATGTAAAATCATTGTGAGGGGTCTACTTTGAACACCTGCTACGATCGACCTGTTGTTTTAATACACGATCTAAAGCTATGGAATCGAAGAACATATAGCAGGCTACAATATAGATATCATAACATCAATATATCACATAACACTTGACAGATCTGGTCGTTACAAAACGTTGTTAGACTCAATTTTTAACTTTCTGGGTTGCCCAGATTTTGGCTGGTCATGCCCGGTTAACGGGTTTTGACCAAGAATAAAATGAAATCTAGACATGTGATGAATGTGTTTACACTTCCAGATCACAGACCACATAACAAGCTACCGATTCAAAACTTAAAACAACACAAAACTCTAACAGACAAAGATTTACAGCCCCTGACATTACGTTGTCAGACTACTTTTTGAGTTCAAGAACAATTTTTGAAAAATACCAATTTAAAGCCATTTGATGCTATGGATCCATAATGGATCATCATAGATCAACTAAAAACATCTTTTAAAACTAATATAAACACAAAAACACAAACTTTTTCTTGCTATATAAGATCAAAATAAAAGTTAGGGTTATACCTTCTAGCTTTAAATCTTAGAACTTAGCTCTCCAAATCTGATCTAGGTGTTTAAGAGAGATGTTTTGTGACTAAACTAATTGAGAAATTCAGAGGTATAGGTGAGAGAGAAAGAGTTGGTGAGAGCTTGAGAGCAAATGACTTATATTTTTGGACTTTCTCTCTCTCAAATCTATATATATTATGATATGTTGCTAAAATCTAAAGTAATGGACTGATATTGCTGGAGATTTGTAGTCACAAAGTCAATGTGGTTGGTCACCAACTAAAGCTTTAGCAAATTATACAAGTTACATAATTAAAAATGTAAAAAGGGCATTTTGGTCTTTAATCTTGAAATTTTTAATGGCATTCTAGATATTATACAAACCCTTAGGGTTTTTCCCTTAGGGTTTAATCCTAAGGTTCTAACCCTTAGGTTTTACAACTTTAACTTCTAAGATTTTCTAAATTAGGGTTTTAAAATAGAAAATTAAGATTTCACAAATGTAATTAAGGTTTAAAACAGATATTAATATTTCTAAAGTATAATTAGGGTTTTCTAATTATATTAACATTTACTAATCACTTTAGGCGTGCTAATTAGGATTAAGGTTTCCTAATTAGGGTTTAGGATTCTCGAATTTAAAATTAGGGTTTTTCGACTTTCGATTAGGGTTCCTAACTACGCGTTAGGGTTTCTAGTCCTGAGATTTGGGTTTCTAATCCCTTAATAGGATTTACTAATATTGTACCCTACCTGATCAATCATTGATCAATAATTCTAAACAGTACAAACACGTACTCTTCAATATAATTATTTTAATTATATTTTTTATCGAATCCCTATCCGGACTTAGGGTTAAGGTTTTAAATTATTAGTTAAGAACAACTCTACTCTTATTTCTCAGTCAATACACAAATTTACTAATTCTCACATCTCGTATCACAAATACACAACACAATATTGATAATTAATATTAATATTAATTTAAAAAAATTATTCGTACAATTTGGATTATTCGAAATCCCGGGTTGTTACAAAAAGTAAACTTGAATAACTTTTTGTGTATAACTCTAAAAAATTTAAAGTTTTTACTAAAAGTAGATGTATATAATAGGAAAATACCTTGAAATTTTCAAAATTATTGGGTAAAATTTCGATTTATGATAATTGTTGTAAGATTTGACTGTTTTGGGTAATTTAAAAATAGTAAATGAAATTGGAAAATTCTAGAAAAAATTAATATATTTTCATAAGGGAACCATATTCTGACGATTCCTAAAAAAGAAAATTTTCAAAGTTGGTTTGGTATTTTTCATGTAAATGTTGGAGTTATGAAAAAATGGGAATAATAAGTTATGTGATTTGTGTAAATGTGATTTTCTTGACAAAATGCCCTTAATATGATGTGTCCAGATTTCTGTAGGGTATTTTGGTCATTTTTGATAAGATGTTATATTTATGGTATTTTATGATTATTAAATAAATGAATTAGTAAAGGATAAACAATTAGAGTAAATTGTTTATTAGTTTAATAAATGATTAAAATATTATCAAATGAGTAATAATATTAGACTAAGATGTTATTAAGTAATTAATAATATTTAGATTAAAATATTATTATTAAATAATTAATAATAATAGACAATGATTTAAAATATTATGAAATGATTAATAATATTAGATTAAAATATTATTAAATGATTAATAATATTAGTTAAGAATTTAAAATATTATTAAATGATTAATAATATTAGTTAAGGATTAAAATATTATAAAATTATTAATAATATTAGTTAAGGATTAAAATATTATTAAATAAATAATAATATTAAGTAAGTTGATAAGCTTTTATTAAATGATTAATAATATTATAAGGTGAGTAAGATGTTATTAAATGGTTAATAATATTATAAGGTGAGTAATATGTTATTAAATTATTAATAATACTTGTGAATGAATAAAATATTATTAAGTGGTTAATAATATTGGAAAGGGAATAAAATATTATTAAGTGATTAATAATAAGAAGTGATGAAATATTATTTGATATTAGATGGGAGTTTAAGAAGGCGGTTATGTGATATAATATTATCAATGTGACGCCCCAAAATCGGTATACATCACCCACTCTGAGTCGCCAAATATATGGTACAGAAACGACTACAACTTTATTAATACAATTATCGTGCAAAATACGACAACACTTACCTGTGAGTTTAAAATACAACTATTGTCTTCTAGACAATATCCACACTCAAATAAGTCATCATAACAATTATTGATACTTTATTTTATAAAAATAGTGAGGACTACTAAAACATTTTTTTAGAACCATCATTCCATACCCCGACTAGTACTCGCTATATTCTCGCCTCTTGAGAAGAAAAATGGAACAAAAACGAAAGGGTGAGCTCAACTATCCCAGTAAAGAATATTATGACTAAGATAATATAGAACAAATTATCGTTAGTCCTCAACAGGGAAAAATTTAATAGAATACAATAGACAACAAGTTTTAAATCAATATTTGCAGCGGAAATAATAATTCATTAGAAGAGTTAAGTAGAGAATAAAATCTACTATCTTCTATTTATGAATTAAAAAGTTTATCGTCAATATTTTATCCCTGTAACATCAATCAATATATATATCTGGAATCAAATGTTCATCTTTGTACTACAGGCCAAAGATATTCATCAGTTGGTCCTGTTCATCTCAACACCTGTTCATCTTTGCACTACGGGACAAAGATATTCATCAGAAAATCATTCATCTTTGCACTACAGGCCAAAGATATTCAGTAATAACATCATTTATGACTGAGGATGATGAAAAATATTTTAAAGAAAACGAATCCAGTGAAACAAAAGAACAAATATTAAGGATTCGTACTTTAAACAATCCAAGTTCAAAAATACTTCATAAATAACCATAGTAGAGTAAAATTCAAGAATGATCAAAACATGGATACAATCAAAGCTAGTATCCATAATAGCTATCTTGAAAAGAAAAAATAAAAATTTAATTTTTTGGTGAATAGTGCCTTATACGTGAATAGTGCCGTATACGTGAATAGTAATCCCGACACTAAAAGTTCCAAATTTGATAAAAAGTTCAGATCAATATTTCGACATAATGATATTGAAAGAAATAATATCATCTATAAAAAAATAATATCCCTTACCTCGAAAAAATAGTACTTCTGACTGGAATACTGGATATAGTGCTGAAGGGAACTTGCACCGTATAGCAACACTCAAAGTATCAAAATACTCACAAGAATACGCTCGATAATATAGAGAGAGAAAGAGAGAGAAAATATATTTCTGGTGTGATTTTTAATTCTAGCCTAAGCACCCTATTTATAGGAAAATGCTTAGAACACCAAAGCAAAAAATTTAATAAAATATTAATATATTTATATAATTTTCCTTAGCCCGCCTTTTGACCAAAACATCAGCCACACATGTGCCAAAAACAACAAAAACGTTTTTCTAAACAAAAACATTTAAAACTCCAAAAATCAATCCAGACCCGATATACCGGAACTTCAATAATTCACAATAAATAGCCCTTTTTATCAAAAAAAATTCAAATCTTATGTCCATTCCATAGGAAATTCAATTCTCTACAACTTTATAAGTTTAAGTTTTTTTAAATTCCAAATAGAAATTGACCGAAATCCACATACGGACGATTTTACAAGCTGTAACAACCCGATATTTTTTACATAAATAAATAAGAATTTTGCGTATAATTTTTTTTTATATTAAGGATGAGGATTTGAACAAGATATTGTATATATTTATTTATGTGGTAAATAAAAATATAGTTATTTACATAAATGTTTACAAGTAAATTTATTTTAGAATTATTGATTATTAAAAAGTATATTCTTATAATAATGAAATTATGATAGAAATGTTTTATTAATTATTTTCCATGAAAATATAAGCATATATTATTTAAATAATATATGAAGTAATTTTTTTGAATAATTATAATAATTTAGAAATATTACTTTTCTGTTTTTAAAAACTAAATTGGAAATTTTAGAAAATTAAATTTGTAAACCTTAAGGGTTTTAAACCCTAAACCCTAAATTTTCCAAACCCTAAACCCTAAGGGTTGGAGCAAAAGACAAGAATGCCACTAAAAAATATTTTACAAATGACATTAATGCCCTTTTTGGATTTTTAATTAGGTAACTTGCAATTTTGGCCAAGACCTTTAGTTGGTAAACCACTAACTTGACATTGTGACTCATAATAATCCAGCAAATCAGTCCCCAAATCAGCAGCCCTATACATTGCATCTACATATAAGAGATTGAGGAGAGAGAAAGTCACAAAAATGATCATTTTCTATCTTGCTCTCACCAACTCTCTCTCACACAAAGACCTCCGAATTTCTTATGTAAATCAGTCATTAGATCACCTCTTAGAACACTTATATCAGTTACGGAGATCAAAGATCAAAGATTTTAGCCTTAAAGGAGGTATAAACCCTAATCCAAGAAATTCTTTGATCTTATATTGTTTAATGTTAGTTGTTGGTTAAATATGTGTTATAAGGTGTTTATAAGTGATCTGAGTTGTTGGATCATGGATCCATAACATCTAGATGCTCGAAATTATCATTTTAATAAATCTAGAAAAGTTGGAAAAAGTCGTCTGACAACCATATGCCAGGCCCTCTAAATCTGTGTGTGTTAGCTTTCTTGTGTGTTTTATGTTTTGGTTATGTTCTTTGTCATGAGGACTATGATCTACAATAAGATACAAGGCCAGATCCTTAGTTTATTAAGAGATACAAGCGGTCAAACCCCGTTGACCGTTCATGGAAATCCTTTCTGGGTAACCCATAATTTTCCAGGTGGTCTGACAAGATTTTCGAAGCCCTTGATCTTGCTGTATGTTTGTGTTTTGATCAAGTTGTTGTTTTATTGTTATAGCCTGACATGTCGACTGCATATTAAAGTCACTATCTAACTTAGATCATAACCGTACTGAAAGATAAGCAGGGTCAAACTACCGTTGACCACCAGCTGGATGAAGAAATCTGGAAAACCCAGATTTCTGAAGATCAGTTCTTGACCCTTGTTTGACCGATCTAGATCGCTCGTATTTGATGTTGTTATGATGCTTTAATGTTATAAGATTGTACACGGATATTAATACTACATTATTGAACCTTTATAACACATTAACCAAGTTTGGAAAGCAGAGATTTAAAGGCTCAAAAATCGACCCTTATCACTGCTGGAGATTCTGGGCTCAAGAACACGTCTGACAAGATGTTTGGTAGCTTAGATTTTGTTGTGATGTTATGTGTTAGCCATGAAACTCGATTCTAGTTGTAGTTCTACACATATACTACAATCATATTACAAATTAGCAGCCCAGAATCATCACGAACCTATCTCACTCACTGGTCAAACAAGGCACCTCGCTGACTGGCTTGAAGTTCTAGGTTCTTGCTCAAGAACATCAAGAACACCTATAGCGACAGTTATGTCGCTATACGCACCCTTTAGCGACATTTTAATTAGAAAATAATTGTTTTAATTAAATAAATTGAAATAAATAGATTTTAATTATTAAAAATACTAAATAAATGTTGAAAAATTATTTTAAATTCTGAAAAATAGTTTTTAATTATTTGGAGTATATTTCATAAATATTTAATATTTTTGGAATATAAATGGTATTTAACTTATTTAATTATAATATTATATAAATGGTTTAAAAATAGTTTTAATTCATCAAAAATCATGAAAAATTAAATTATGATATTAGAAAATATTTAAAGTTATTTTTAATGACTTTTGATATTTTGTGATGAAATTCATTAATAAATTAATATTAATGATAATTAGTTTATTTAATAAATATATTAAATAAATTATGGAAAAATAGAATAAATGATTTATAAATCGTATAAAAATGATTTAAGGGTTATAAAAAAATTTTAAGTTATAAAATATAACTTTTGATATTTTGTCATGAAAATATTAATATTTTAATATTAAAAGCAATTATCGGATAATGAATTTAACTGTTTAAAAATCATATAAATATGATTTTGATGTATTAAAAATACTTTGTGATATTATAAATATATTATAATATTATGTCATGTATTTCATTAATATTTGATAATAAATAAATATTAATGATAAAAGAATTATGTGGTATTTAATTTATTTAAATACGTTTTTAATGATTGAAAAATCATGATAAATAGTAATAATTATTTAAAAATTATTACAAGTCTGTAAAAAATATTTTGGCTGAAAATAAAATTATCTGAGATAATTGTTAAGTGTTTAGACAGAGTTTAATTGAACTTAAACTCGATAATTGTCCGACTAGACCATCGGGATGTCAGATTTGTGTCAGGTTCAACTCAGACTTCAATAGTTTGACTTGATACCGAGTCTTATGTCTGTTATAGACTGATATGATTATGTGTTATGTGTTATATTTTTAGGTTATTCTACATATGTCTATATATATAATAGTATTATATTGTGATGATATTATTCTAATATTGGAGATCTATATTACTAATATTAGGTCTTCGGATAAAGCGTTATAAATTGTGTTGCGGTAATCAACGGTTCAGACAAATTTGTTTTTACTTAACTCTACTAAGAGTGTTTCATTCGGATATGCTTATGGTTAATCATTGCTGATTGCCATATATAATTTGTATTGTGTACATATTGCATGTATAAGTCAGGTATGAAATGCTGGTCACCTTCATTACCAGTTGGTTTCAGATATATTTGTTCATGTATAATACTTGTTTAGTCATAAACTTATTCTTGCTAGTTCACAATTATATTGTTGAATTATAGCCAGCCTATTATTCAAACTCTTCAATCATGATATATCGTTATATTATTGAATTTAAACTTGCTGGGCAATCCTTATGCTCACCCTTGCTATATCATGATAAAACATTGCAGATTTAGGCGAATGCATCGGATACAAGGAAAGGTTAAAGAGAGTTCCAGCGTTAGGATATGTGTGCAACTAAATTGTATAATTATTATATGTTAATAATGTTATATGTTAGAAAAGTTATGAAATGTGTATTAAGTCAAGGTTACTCGACCTTGGGTAATAGTGAGTATATGTATTGTATAAACAATTTATGTTTATATCTTTCGCAAATAGTAATAGTTGTATAGAATGATCGAACCAGATCCGAGGTGATTTGGGACCTGGATTCGGGGCCCTCACAGTTGGTATCAGAGCTGTTGGTTATGAACCTTAGGTAGGAATACCTGAGACTAATAACCGCAGTGATTAGGGTAAGATCTAACTCACATAGAGTTATTTGGTCTGTAAGATTCAAAGACGAATCTCGGCGAGTTATGAGATACATAGTTCCCTAACTCTGATAATAAAGTTGAACAGTAATGGTGAATAGGTAGAGTCTAAATGACTAAAGGTATAGTGATAGAAGATCGTAAAAAAATGATCAAGACATAGAAATGAATCGTAATATATACGATGCGATCACCCGGTGATCTGATAAGGTGATAACAGGAAGAAGAGTCAATCTAATGATTGAAAAGTTACAGCAAAGTTTGCTGTGTGGCAGTTGTACTATGAAATTGTACTATAAAAACTCATAAAAGAGTTATGGATTATGAATACGGATTAAATGAAATTCGTATTGAGAAGGGTGTTAGTGTTAGGTGGGGATTCAATTGAGGACTCATATCGGCAGCTGAGTTGTATGATTCCTTGTATGGTCGGGGAATTGTACTTGGTGTAAAAACTACTTAGTTTCTGGCAATGATAATCATTGAAATGTTTGTGTCGCGCTATTTGCTATATGCATGTTAAGAGGGTGATTCCTTTCTCATGTGTATAACAGATAGATAGGTCATAGGTAGAGGATATAAGGTTAAGTACGAGTTTTTAAAACTCATACTTATGTGACATTCTTGACTCATAAGTTATATGAAATGTTTATGAACCCCTCAGCGAACGGACGCCAAAGGTCAGACTAGGACAAGTTCTTAAACTCATATGATTGTGGCAAGTAAATGAACTCATAAGTGTGGTGTGACGAACTGGGTATAGTTGTGTGTAAACAGAATATTGAGGATAATAGGAACAGATAGATTGTTAAGCAAATGATTACTAGTGAAGAAATAAGTTTTGCAAAACTCCTAGCTATGCTAGACTTCGAAATTTTGACATCAAGCTAAATACACACTATGTGCCTTTAAAATAAAATATGTAGACTCGTAATCATTTTTGAAACGGTTTAAAGTATAGCCTATGCTACTTATTTCAGCTAGACGCAAACGATTTGAAATATCGAAATATGTTTTAATTATCACTCATGTACCATGTAACCTGGTGCAGAGATGATAAAAATTTGATGGAGTTGTAAATACAGGAATACTTAGTGTGAATTTGATCTAAAATCGTTGTTCCACTATTGTATGATGTGTTATGATAAAGTCATACAATGACGGCATCCTCAAACGGACTGTTAATATAGTACGGCATCATAACGTCATTCTCGAAAATGTTTTCAAAAGTTTAATTTGCCAACGGGGTTTGGCTATACCTAAATAATTCGATTGAATTGAATTATTGATATGGGTCTATGCTATTCGATTCAACTAGACTAAAATTTATGAAAACTCTAAGTGTTCATTGAAAGAAATTTGTCGAACCAAATTGTTTTGGTGCGTAATCCAATAAGACTGAGGTAGAATTTTTGTGCCTTTGACAGTGACGAGAAACAAATAAAAGCAGTACTTGGCCAGTACAGGACATATCGGGCTAATCACCCTTTGTGTCTGTAAGTAATGACGGTTTGCAGATGAATTTCCATAAAACCTTTGCGAAAATGACAGACAAATAGTCTATAAGACTCCTCAGCAAAATTTGAAGATTTTTACTCTTGTAAGGGGTGTATTGGGTAGCATGTGATGGTGAGAAGGTACGGTGTATGGTGTATGGTGTATGGTGTAAGGTGTAAGGTAAATTTCGGGGACGAAATTTTTAGAAGAAGGAGTGAATCTGACAACCCGAGAATTTTGAATTTTTTAACATTTTTATAAATTAATTTTAGGGTTCAAAATTAGAACCTAGACAGAAAATAAGTGTATGCGCTTAATATTTTTAAGAATGAATTTTGAGGATTTCAAAATTTTGTAAAGAATTTAAGTGAATTATTCAGGATTAAGTAATATGTGAATATGTTCTGTGTATATGTGTACAATAAGTGGTTAAGGGTCAAGGGTTGACCAGATAATTGATATTTGTAACAAACCTTAAGTATATATTAAGAATGTCAACGTTCGGTTAGAAAACCCTAACGATTAACAAGAAACCCTAGAAACCGGTTCTGGAAACCCTAATTTTAGTTCCGAGAATTTGAAACGCTAATTCGGTGCATGAAACCCTAAATCGGGAACTTAATGGCGTAAGTGTAAATAATTAAAAGACTAATTACGGTTAATATTAACAAATTGGTTAAAAACCCTAATTCCTAATTTGAAAACCTAATTTCGGTATTAAAAATCCTAATTTTATAATTAGGGAAAACTAAGTGTTAATTTAGTAATTTCATGTTAATTAGGAAACCTTAATCCTAAATTTCAAGTTATAGTAATTAGAAAGCCCTAATCTAATTACGAAAATCTAATTTCTATTTTAAGAAAAATTAATTTTCTATTAGAAACCCTAATTTTAGGTTGTAAACTCTAATCCGTGATATTGACCCTAATTGCGAAATTAGCGACTTTAATTAGGAAATACTAATCCTAATTAGCAAGATTTAATTTGTGATTAAGACATTTTTATATAATTAGTAAATCCTGATTATAATTTAGAAATATTAATTTTCTGTTTTTTTAAAAACTAAATTGGAAATTTTAGAAAATTAAATTTGTAAACCCTAAGGTTTTAAACCCTAAACCCTAAATTTTCCAAACCCTAAACCCTAAAGGTTGGATCAAAAGACAAGAATGCCACTAAAAATTAATTTATAAATGACATTAATGCCCTTTTTGGATTTTTAATTAGGTAACTTGCAATTTTGGTCAAGACCTTTAGTTGGTAAACCACTAACTTGACATTGTGACTCATAATAATCCAGCAAATCAGTCCCCAAATCAGCAGCCCTATACATTGCATCTACATATAAGAGATTGAGGAGAGAGAAAGTCACAAAAATGCTCATTTTCTATCTTGCTCTCACCAACTCTCTCTCACACAAAGACCTCCTAATCTCTTATGTAAATCAGTCACTAGATCACCTCTTAGAACACTTATATCAGTTACGGAGATCAACGATCATAGATTTTAGCCTTAAAGGAGGTATAAACCCTAATCCAAGAAATTCTTTGATCTTATGTTGTTTAATGTTAGTTGTTGGTTAAATATGTGTTATAAGGTGTTTATAAATGATCTGAGTTGTTGGATCATGGATCCATAACATCTAGATGCTCAAAATTATCATTTTATCAAATCTAGAAAAGTTGGAAAAAGTCGTCTGACAGCCATATGTCAGGCCCTCTAAATCTGTGTGTGTTAGCTTTCTTGTGTGTTTTATGTTTTGGTTATGTTCTTTGTCATGAGGACTATGATCTACAATAAGATACAAGGCCAGATCCTTAGTTTATTAAGAGATACAAGCGGTCAAACCCCGTTGACCGTTCATGGAAATCCTTTCTGGGTAACCCATAATTTTCCAGGTGGTCTGACAAGATTTTCGAAGCCCTTGATCTTGCTGTATGTTTGTGTTTTGATCAAGTTGTTGTTTTATTGTTATAGCCTGACATGTCGACTGCATATTAAAGTCACTATCTAACTTAGATCATAACCGTACTGAAAGATAAGCAGGGTCAAACTACCGTTGACCACCAGCTGGATGAAGAAATCTGGAAAACCCAGATTTCTGAAGATCAGTTCTTGACCCTTGTTTGACCGGTCTAGATCGCTCGTATTTGATGTTGTTATGATGCTTTAATGTTATAAGATTGTACACGGATATTAATACTACATTATTGAACCTTTATAACACATTAACCAAGTTTGGAAAGTAGAGATTTAAAGGCTCAAAAATCGACCCTTATCACTGCTGGAGATTCTGGGCTCAAGAACACGTCTGACAAGATGTTTGGTAGCTTAGATCTTGCTGTGATGTTATGTGTTAGCCATGAAACTTGATTCTAGTTGTAGTTCTACACTTATACTACAATCGTATTACAAATTAGCAGCCCAGAATCATCACGAACCTATCTCACTCACTGGTCAAACAAGGCACCTCGCTGACTGGCTTGAAGTTCTGGGTTCTTGCTCAAGAACACCAAGAACACCTATAGCGACAGTTATGTCGTTATAGGCACCCTCTAGCGACAGTTTAATTAGAAAATAATTATTTTAATTAAATAAATTGAAATAAATAGATTTTAATTATTAAAAATACTAAATAAATGCCGAAAATTTATTTTAAATTCTGAAAAATAGTTTCTAATTATTTGGAGTATATTTCATAAATATTTAATATTTTTGGAATATAAATGGTATTTAATTTGTTTAATTATAATATTAAATAAATGATTTAAAAATAGTTTTAATTCATGAAAAATCATGAAAAAATATATTATGATATTAGAAAATATTTAAAGTTATTTTTAATGACTTTTGATATTTTATGATGAAATTCATTAATAAATTAATATTAATGATAATTAGTTTATTTAATAAATATATTAAATAAATTATGGAAAAATAGAATAAATGATTTATAAATCATATAAAAATAATTTAGGGTTTATAAAAATATTTTAAGTTATAAAATATAACTTTTGATATTTTGTCATGAAAATATTAATATTTTAATATTAAAAGCAATTATCGGATAATGAATTTAACTGTTTAAAAATTATATAAATATGATTTTGATGTATTAAAAATACTTTGTGATATTATACATATATTATAATATTATGTCATGTATTTCATTAATATTTGATAATAAATAAATATTAATGATAAAAGAATTATGTGGTATTTAATTTATTTAAATACGTTTTTAATGATTGAAAAATCATGATAAATAGTAATAATTATTTAAAAATTTTACAAGTCTGTGAAAAATATTTTGACTGAAAATAAAATTATCTGAGATAATTGTTAAGTGTTTAGGCAGAGTTTAATTGAACTTAAACTCGATAATTGTCCGACTAGACCATCGGAATGTCAGATTTGTGTCAGGTTCAACTCAGACTTCAATAGTTTGACTTGATACCGAGTCTTATGTGTGTTATAGACTGATAGGATTATCTGTTATGTGTTATGTGTTTAGGTTATTCTATGTATGTCTATATATATAATAGTATTATATTGTGATGATATTATTCTAATATTGGAGATCTATATTACTAATATTAGGTCTTCGGATAAAGCGTTATAAATTGTGTTGCGGTAATCAATGGTTCAGACAAATTTGTTTTTACTTAACTCTACTAAGAGTGTTTCATTCGGATATGCTTATGGTTAATCATTGCTGATTGCCATATATAATTTGTACTGTGTACATATTGCATGTATAAGTCAGGTATGAAATGCTGATCACCTTCATTACCAGTTGGTTTCAGATATATTTGTTCATGTATAATACTTGTTCAGTCATAAACTTATCCTTGCTAGTTCACAATTATATTGTTGAATTATAGCCAGCTTATTATTCAAACTCTTCAATCATGATATATCGTTATATTGTTGAATTTAAACTTGTTGGGCAATCCTTATGCTCACCCTTGCTATATCATGATAAAACATTGCAGATTAAGGCGAATGCGTCGGATAGAAGGAAAGGTTAAAGACAGTTCCAGTGTTAGGATATGTGTGCAGCTAAATTGTATAAGTATTGTATGTTAATAATGTTATATGTTAGAAAAGTTATGAAATGTGTGTTAAGTCAAGGTTACTCGACCTTAGGGAATAGTGAGTACATGTATTGTATAAACAATTTATGTCTATATCTTTCGCAAATAGTAATAGTTGTATAGAATGATCGAACCAGATCCAAGGTGATTTGGGACCTGGATTCGGGGCCCTCACAGTTGGTATCAGAGCTGTTGGTTATGAACCTTAGGTAGGAATACCTGAGACTAATAACCGCAGTGATTAGGGTAAGATCTAACTCACATAGAGTTAGTTGGTCGATAAGATTCAAAGACGAATCTCGGCGAGTTATGAGATACATAGTTCCCTAACTCTGATAATAAAGTTGAACAGTAATGGTGAATAGGTAGAGTCTAAATGACTAAAAGTATAGTGATAGAAGATCGTAAAAAAAATGATCAAGACATAGAAATGAATCGTAATATATACGATGCGATCACCCGGTGGTCTGATAAGTTGATAACAGGAAGAAGAGTCAATCTAATGATTGAAAAGTTACAGCAAAATTTGCTGTGTGGCAGTTATACTATGAAATTGTACTATGAAAACTCATAAAAGAGTTATGGATTATGAATACGGATTAAATGAAATTCGTATTGAGAAGGGTGTTAGTGTTAGGTGGGGATTCAATTGAGGACTCATGTCGGCAGCTGAGTTGTATGATTCCTTGTATGGGCGAAGAATTGTATTTGGTGTAAAAACTACTTAGTTTGTAGCAATGATAATCATTGAAATGTTTGTGTCGCGCTATTTGCTATATGCATGTTAAGAGGGTGATTCCTTTCTCATGTATAACAGATAGATAGGTCATAGGTAGAGGATATAAGGTTAAGTACGAGTTCTTAAAACTCATACTTATGTGACATTCTTGACTCATAAGTTATATGAAATGTTTATGAACCCCTCAGCGAACGGACGCCAAAGGTCAGACTAGGACAAGTTCTTAAACTCATATGATTGTGGCAAGTAAATGAACTCATAAGTGTGGTGTGACGAACTGGGTATAGTAGTGTATAAACAGAATATTGAGGATAATAGGAACAGATAGATTGTTAAGCAAATGATTACTAGTGAAGAAATAAGTTTTCCAAAACTCCTAGCTATGTTAGACTTCGAAATTTTGACATCAAGCTAAATACGCACTATGTGCCTTTAAAATAAAATATGTAGACTCGTAATCATTTTTGAAACGGTTTAAAGTATAGTCTATGCTACTTATTTCAGCTAGACGCAAACGATTTGAAATATCAAAATATGTTTTAATTATCACTCATGTACCATGTAACCTGGTGCAGAGATGATAAAAATTTGATGGAGTTGTAAATACAGGAATACTTAGTGTGAATTTGATCTAAAATCGTTGTTCCACTATTGTATGATGTGTTATGACAAAGTCATACAATGACGGCATCCTCAAACAGACTGTTAATACATTACGGCATCATAACGTCATTCCCGAAAATGTTTTCAAAAGTTTAATTTGCCAACGGGGTTTGGCTACACCTAAATAATTCGAATGAATTGAATTATTGATATGGGTTTATGCTATTCGATTCAGCTAGACTAAAGTTTATGAAAACTCTAAGTGTTCATTAAAAGAAATTTCCCGAACTAAATTGTTTTGGTGCGGAATCCAATAAGACTGAGGTAGAATTTTTGTGCCTTTGGCAGTGACGAGAAACAGATAAAAGCAGTACTTGGCCAGTACATGGCATATCGGGCTAATCACCCTTTGTGTCTGTAAGTAATGACGATTTGCGGATGAATTTCCATAAAACCTTTGCGAAAATGACAGACAAATAGTCTATACGACTCCTCAGCAAAATTTGAAGTTTTTTACTCTTGTGAGGGGTGTATTGGGTAGCATGTGATGGTGAGAAGATACAGTGTATGGTGTATGGTGTAAGGTGTAAGATAAATTTCGGGGACGAAATTTTTAGAAGAAGGGGTGAATGTGATAACCCGAGAATTTTGAATTTTTTAAAATTTTTATAAATTAATTTTAGGGTTCAAAATTAGAACCTAGACAGAAAATAAGTGTATGCGTTTAATATTTTTAAGAATGAATTTTGAGGATTTCAAAATTTTGTAAAGAATTTAAGTGAATTATTCAGGATTAAGTAATATTTGAATATGTTCTGTGTATATGTGTACAATATGTGGTTAAGGGTCAAGGGTTGACCAGATAATTGATATATGTAACAAACCTTAAGTATATATTAAGAACGTCAACGTTCGGTTAGAAAATCCTAACGATTAACAAGAAACCCTAGAAACCGGTTCTGGAAACCCTAATTTTAGTTTCGGGAATCTGAAATCCTAATTCGGTGCATGAAACCCTAAATCGGGAACTTAATGGCGTAAGTGTAAATAATTAAAAGATTAATTAGGGTTAATCTTAACAAATTGGTTAAAAACCCTAATTCCTAATTTGAAACCCTAATTTCGGTATTAAAAACCCTAATTTTATAATTAGGAAAAACTAAGTGTTAATTTAGTAATTTCATGTTAATTAGGAAACCTTAATCCTAATTTTCAAGTTATAGTAATTAGAAAGCCCTAATCTAATTACGAATCTCTAATTTCTATTTTAAGAAAAATTAATTTTCTATTAGAAACCCTAATTTTGGGTTGTAAACCCTAATCCGTGATATTGACCCTAATTGCGGAATTAGCGATTTTAATTAGGAAATACTAATCCTAATTAGCAAGATTTAATTTGTGATTAAGACATTTTTATATAATTAGTAAATCCTGATTATAATTTAGAAATATTAATTTTCTGTTTTTTTAAAAACTAAATTGGAAATTTTAGAAAATTAAATTTGTAAACCCTAAGGTTTTAAACCCTAAACCCTAAATTTTCCAAACCCTAAACCCTAATGGTTGGATCAAAAGACAAGAATGCCACTAAAAATTATTTTGCAAATGACATTAATGCCCTTTTTGGATTTTTAATTAGGTAACTTGCAATTTTGGCCAAGACCTTTAGTTGGTAAACCACTAACTTGACATTGTGACTCATAATAATCCAGCAAATCAGTCCCCATATCAGCAGCCCTATACATTGCATCTACATATAAGAGATTGAGGAGAGAGAAAGTCACAAAAATGCTCATTTTCTATCTTGCTCTCACCAACTCTCTCTCACACAAAGACCTCCGAATCTTTTATGTAAATCAGTCACTAGATCACCTATTAGAACACTTATATCAGTTACGGAGATCAAAGATCAAAGATTTTAGCCTTAAAGGAGGTATAAACCCTAATCCTAGAAATTCGTTGATCTTATGTTGTTTAATGTTAGTTGTTGGTTAAATATGTGTTATAAGGTGTTTATAAGTGATCTGGGTTGTTGGATCATGGATCCATAACATCTAGATGCTCGAAATTATCATTTTATCAAATCTGGAAAATTTGGAAACAGTCGTCTGACAGCCATATGTCAGGCCCTCCAAATCTGGGTGTGTTAGCTTTCTTGTGTGTTTTATGTTTTGGTTATGTTCTTTGTCATGAGGACTGTGATCTACAATAAGATACAAGGCCAGATCCTTAGTTTATTAAGAGATACAAGCGGTCAAACCCCGTTGACCATTCATGGAAATCCTTTTTGGGTAACCCATAATTTTCCAGGTGGTCTGACAAGATTTTCGAAGCCCTTGATCTTGTTGTATGTTTGTGTTTTGATCATGTTGTTGTTTTATTGTTGTAGCCTGACATGTCGACTGCATATTAAAGTCACTATCTAACTTAGATCATAACCGTACTGGAAAACCCAGATTTTTGAAGATCAGTTCTTGACCCTTGTTTGACCGGTCTAGATCACTCGTATTTGATGTTGTTATGATGCTTTAATGTTATAAGATTGTACACGGATATTAATACTACATTATTGAACCTTTATAACACATTAACCAAGTCTGGAAAGTAGAGATTTAAAGGCTCAAAAATCGACCCTTATCACTGCTGGAGATTCTGGGCTCAAGAACACGTCTGACAAGATGTTTGGTAGCTTAGATCTTGCTGTGATGTTATGTGTTAGCCATGAAACTTGATTCTAGTTATAGTTCTACACTTATACTACAATCGTATTACAAATTAGCAGCCCAGAATCATCACGAACCTATCTCACTCACTGGTCAAACAAGACACCTCGCTGACTGGCTTGAAGTTCTAGGTTCTTGCTCAAGAACACCAAGAACACATATAGCGACAGTTATGTCGCTATAGGCACCCTTTAGCGACAGTTTAATTAGAAAACAATTATTTTAATTAAATAAATTGAAATAAATAGATTTTAATTATTAAAAATACTAAATAAATGCCGAAAAATTATTTTAAATTCTGAAAAATAGTTTTTAATTATTTGGAGTATATTTCATAAATATTTAATATTTTTGGAATATAAATGGTATTTAATTTATTTAATTATAATATTAAATAAATGATTTAAAAATAGTTTTAATTCATGAAAAATCATGAAAAATTATATTATGATATTAGAAAATATTTAAAGTTATTTTTAATGACTTTTGATATTTTGTGATGAAATTCATTAATAATGATAATTAGTTTATTTAATAAATATATTAAATAAATTATGGAAAAATAGAATAAATGATTTATAAATCATATAAAAATAATTTAAGGGTTATAAAAATATTTTAAGTTATAAAATATAACTTTTGATATTTTGTCATGAAAATATTAATATTTTAATATTAAAAGCAATTATCGGATAATGAATTTAACTGTTTAAAAATCATATAAATATGATTTTGATGTATTAAAAATACTTTGTGATATTATAAATATATTGTAATATTATGTCATGTATTTCATTAATATTTGATAATAAATAAATATTAATGATAAAAGAATTATGTGGTATTTAATTTATTTAAATACGTTTTTAATGATTGAAAAATCATGATAAATAGTAATAATTATTTAAAAATTATTACAAGTCTGTGAAAAATATTTTGACTGAAAATAAAATTATCTGAGATAATTTTTAAGTGTTTAGGCATAGTTTAATTGAACTTAAACTCGATAATTGTCCGACTAGACCATCGGGAAGTCAGATTTGTGTCATGTTCAACTCAGACTTCAATAGTTTGACTTGATACCGATTCTTATGTCTGTTATAGACTGATAGGATTATGTGTTATGTGTTATGTGTTTAGGTTATTCTATGTATGTCTATATATATAATAGTATTATATTGTGATGATATTATTCTAATATTGGAGATCTATATTACTAATATTAGGTCTTCGGATAAAGCGTTATAAATTGTGTTGCGGTAATCAATGGTTCAGACAAATTTGTTTTTACTTAACTCTACTAAGAGTGTTTCATTCGGATATGTTTATGGTTAATCATTGCTGATTGCCATATATAATTTGTACTGTGTACATATTGCATGTATAAGTCAGGTATGAAATGCTGATCACCTTCATTACCAGTTGGTTTCAGATATATTTGTTCATGTATAATACTTGTTCAGTCATAAACTTATTCTTGCTAGTTCACAATTATATTGTTGAATTATAGCCAGCTTATTATTCAAACTCTTCAATCATGATATATCGTTATATTGTTGAATTTAAACTTGTTGGGCAATCCTTATGCTCACCCTTGCTATATCATGATAAAACATTGCAGATTAAGGCGAATGCGTCGGATAGAAGGAAAGGTTAAAGACAGTTCCAGTGTTAGGATATGTGTGCAGCTAAATTGTATAAGTATTGTATGTTAATAATGTTATATGTTAGAAAAGTTATGAAATGTGTGTTAAGTCAAGGTTACTCGACCTTGGGGAATAGTGAGTATATGTATTGTATAAACAATTTATGTCTATATCTTTCGCAAATAGTAATAGTTGTATAGAATGATCGAACCAGATCCAAGGTGATTTGGGACCTGGATTCGGGGCCCTCACAATGATCCTAATTTACAATGTCGATTCAGTTATGATTATTCCATAGCATGATGTTATCAATATTGTATTCAACTAATCCTTAGTTGATAACCGTTAAATTCTAAATTACCCTTGAAGTGTATCCAAACTAAACTTTCTTTGGTGCAAACTTGTACTCTAAAGACTGAGATGAACAACGTTATTATTATGGGATAATTTACGCTTAGCGTTGAATTGTTTGTGCCCAATACATTGTACGAAGTGCTGATCCCCCTAAGTACGAGGAGTCCTTATAGTCTTATGACTGTTAAAGTTGAAGTTGAAAGATTACTTACAAATGTGGACATAATTCGTGGTCTTATGACCCTCAGATATATATTCCATATTTTGATTTCAGTCTTTGGTTATTATTGATAGAGTACTATTCAGTTTTGATGAGCCTATTCATTGGCAGTTATCATTATCTTGTTGATTCATTGTTATATCTAGTGAGCATTTATTTTGCTCACTCTTGCATAAATATAATTATTGCAGCTAAAGTTGAGCAGATAGATGAGCCTACAACTAGCAAAGGAAAGGAAAATATGTACAAGTGATGAAGACTTGTAATTTTATTTATTGATATGATGATAGACTTTTAATCACTGATGTGATGTAATAATTTTATTTCCGTACTTATATGATGTTTAAGGTTAGACAACCTGGGAAGATTTTTATTTAATGATATAACCCTATTTAAAGGGAGGATTTATGATTTAATTTTATTATGTTTGGGTAGATAAATATGAATGAATGGAAAGTGAACACCAAGTCTTGTGGGAATGAAGTACCTAGATTTGGGGGTGTCACATTCATAACATCTAGAAGCCAGAAAATCAAGTTTTCAAACTGACCAAGAACCTTCATTTTAAGGCCTGACAGCCATATGTCAGGGTCTCTAGATCTGTCTATGTTTAGTTTTATGTATGTTAGATGTTATAGATTTGTTCTATGTCATGAGGAGAGTAGACTAGAAGTGGAATCAAGTCCATACAATGTCTAGATCTCCAGATATAAGCAGTCAAACATGGTTGATCGATAATGACCAAACTGTTTCTAGGCAACCCAGATTTTCAGTTTTGGTTTGACAATGTTTTTCTAAGCCTTAGATCTTGTTGTTGTTTGCTAGTTTGACCAAGTTGTTGTTTTGATGTTGTAGTCTGATATATAGACTACAAATTAAAGTCATTAGATCACTTAGATCATAATCAGAGTGAAAGATAATCAATGTCAAACTAGAGTTGACCGTCTTGTGATTCTGTTATATTTGGACTGAGATCATGATATGTATGTGTTCTCTTACATGAGAACTACATGTTTGAAGCATTAGAACACCAAACAAATGACCAGAACCCTAAGATTTTTGAGCCACAAGTGAGCACTCGATGTTGTCTGGGTTTCTGGGTAACCCAGAAAACCCAGTAGGCCTCTGACAGCAACTTTGCAAGCTTGGATTTTGCAACTGTGATGTTTAATGACCTAGATGATGATTTATACTTGTAGTATTATATAAATACTACAAGATCAATGTCTTAGATAGCTCAGAAACCTTAGAATCAAAGAATTATCATTGGTCAAACTAGGTACTTTAGTGATTGGCCATGAATGTTCTAGGCATGCTCAAGAACATGAAGAACACCTATAGCGACGGTTCTGTCGCTATAGGCAGCCTTTAGCGACAGTTTCACTATTAAATTAATTATTTTTATTAAATAATTAGAAAAAAATAGTTTTTAATTATGAAAAATATAAAATAAATTCATAAAAATTATTTTAAAGCTTAAAAATAGGTTTTTAATAATTTTGAGTATATTTCATTAATATTTAATATTTTTAGAATATTAATGGTATTTAATTTATTTAATTATAATATTAAATAAATTACTTAAAAATAATTTTAATACTTGAAAAATCATTTAAAAATATATTATGGTGTTAGAAAATATTTTAAGTTAGTTTTAATAACTTTTGATATTTTGTGATGAATTTCATTAATAATTTAATATTAATGATAATTGATTTATTTAATAAATATATTAAATAAATTATGAAAAAATAGAATTAATGATTTAAAAATCATACAAAAATGTGTTAAGTGTTAGAAAAATATTTTAAGTTATAAAATATAACTTTTGACATTTTGTCAAGAAAATATTAATATTTTAATATTAATGCCAATTATTGGATAATGGATTTAAAGGTTTAAAAATCATATAAATATGATTTTATGGTATTAAAAATACTTTGTAATATTATAAAAATATTATAATATTATGTTATGATTTTTATTAATATTTTAATTTAAATAAATATTAATGATAAGAGAATAATGTGGTATTTATATTATATAAATACGATATAAGTGATTGAAAAATTATGATAAATGGTAATAATTACTTAAATATTATTACGAGTCTTTGAAAAATGTTTTGACTGAATAGAAAAATTTATAAGTTAATTGTTAAGTATTTAGGCCGAGTCTTAGTTATATTAGGCTCGAGAATTTTCTGACTAGACCAACAGGATGTTAGAATTGTGTCGGGTTTAACTCAGACTGAAATAGTTTGACTTGATACCGAGTCTTAAGTAGTTTTGTGGACTGATAGAGTTATGTGTTTATGTGTCTAAGTTATTTTATATATATTTATATAACAGTATTATACTGTGATGATATTATTCTAATATTGGAGATCTAAATTATTAATATTAGGTCTTCGGATAAAGAGATATAAACTGTGTAGCAGTAGTCGATGATACAGGCAAGTTCCTAACCTTGAACTTCTAATTATTGCATAAGTTTTTCTAACTCGACCTCGAGTTGTTCTTTCAATTATGCTTATGGCTAATCATTGCTGATTACAATGTCTATGAATTGTTGAATAGCTTTCTGTGCAAATATTGCATGTGTTCATCAGGTATGAAAGGCTGGTCACCTTCATTACCATCTAGTCCAGTTATAATTGTTCATGTTCTTTCTTGACCATTCAATTCCTATTGTATTGGTCGTTCAGCTATGAAAATTTGTTCATGCTAGTTCACAACTATATTATTGAATGTTAGCCAGCGTATTATTTAATTCTTTCAATCATGATATATCTTCAAATAAATTTAAACTTGCTGGGTAAACTTGTTACTCACCCTTTCTATATCATGATTAAACATTGCAGATTAAGACGAATATGTCGGATATAGGAAAAGGCCAAGTCAAGTCTAGCTTTGGATTATATGTGCAGAGAAAAATTGTAATAGAATTGTATGATCATGACATGGTATGTCGATTAGGTTATGAACTGTGTTATAAGTTAAGGTTACTCGACCTTGCGGATTAATGTGTAAAGTTTAATGTATAAATAATTTATTTTTATATCTTCCGCAATAGTTATAGAAATAGTATACCAGATCCGTGGTGATTCAGGACCGGGATCTGATGTAATAACCCGATATTTTCTATATAAATAAATAAGAAATTTTGTGTATAAATTTTTTATTTATTTATTTTAAAGGTGGGAATATGTATAAGATAAAGCGTATGTATTTATGTGATAAATAAAAAAAATATTTATTTCATGAATAATTGTAAATAATTTTATTTTAGAATTATTGATCATTATAAATTATATTCTTATAATAATTAATTATACAGTAGAAATGATTTTATTATTAATTTTCCATGAAAATATGATTGTTATATTATTTAAATAAGATATGAAATGATTATAGAATTATTATAATAATTATTTTATTATATGAATTTATTTTAGATTATTTAAGTTAATTATTTTAACTTAATTAATAATGTTATATATGCAAGATAAATCAGATATGGAATCCAAACCCTAATTTTGGATTTTGAATAAGGAATGAGAATAATAATATAATATTATTTTATAGTGCTATAAATATATATTGTATGTGTGTATTGATAATGGTTGGTCAATTATGGTGTATAATATCAAAACCTTGTATTACTGTAATAAACAGTAATTTGAAACTCAAACTGGAGTTTAAGATCGGTCAGAAATTATGTTAATGTAATTAATAACAAGTATTAGAATTATGATCTAGATTAGGAAACCCTAATTATTAATTAGGAACCCTAATTGCTAAGTTAGAAACCCTAATTATTATTTTAGTAAATTATAATGTTAATTAGAAAATCCTAATTCATAATTTGGGAACCCTATTAATATCAAGAAATCCTAATTTTCTATTAAAAACCTAATTTTAATTATTGTGTTCTAATTAAAATTTTATTAAACTTTAAACTTAATTTTTCAAACCCTATAAATTATTTGGGAAACCTTAATGTTTAAAATCTATTGATTAAACCCTAGATTTAAGTACCATAGATAAGAATACCCTTAAATGCTTTGCTAGTTTACTAAAATATCATTTTTGGATTTATTTTAATGAGATAGCTTGCAAATCTTACCATGATTTGAGTTGTTCACCAACCCTAGATATCCCATGTGCCAAAATCATTTCAAATCAATCAAGTAAAGCAGCCATATGCATTGCACCTAAGTTATATAAATAGATTAAGAGAGAGAAATTCACCAAAGCTAGTTTAATTATTTGCAAACTCATACCCAAGGCTCTCTCTCTCCTCACCCACGAAAATCAAGAGTATTTCAGTCTCATATCAAGCGCCTTGATCATCACAAACAGATCAGGAACCCCAGATTTAGAATTTGTTCATAAGAGGTATAAACCCTAGTCAAGAATCTGATCTTGATTGCCATGTTAGATGTTAGTTTTTTTGTGTTAAACATGTTATATGTAGTGTATATTGATGATCTGGGTTGATAGATGTTAGATCCATAGCATCTATAAGCTCGGATTTGATATTTTTCAAAATCTAAAAAACTGGGAAATATGGTCTGACAACCAAATGTCAGGTCTCATAGATCTCAGTCTGTTTATGTTTTTGTTTGTTTAAAGGTTTGTATTTGTAGTATATTGTAAGGACTTTACTCTGGAACTTGATTCAGAGTCAGATCTGTTGTAGATTACAAGTTATTAGTGGTCAAAGGTCGTTGACCAGCCATGACCAAACTGATCTGGGTAACCCAGGTTGTTACCCAGAAATACCTAACAAGAAATGTATGGACTCGGATCTTGCATATGTTTGATTATTTTTTATGTTTGTTGTATCTAAGTTGTAGTCTAGTAGATTAACTTTAGGTTCAAGCCTTAATATCACCTAAACATCTAATAGGCTGAACTCAGTGGCTGGTCAAAGCAGATGAAACGATCATGAAAGCTATTTTCTGGGTAACCCAAAAAACACTTGAACATTGTCTCTGACAGGGTTTGACCGTTCTAGATCTGGCGATTGTATTGTTGTTTGATTGGTTTTATGTATTGGATCTGTACTCTTACATGTTGGCTACACACTTCAACTCGTATATCACTAATCTATCACTAGAATCACAAGTTGTGGAAGCCCAAAGTAAGGTACTGGTCGAACTGTTCTTCATTTTTGGGTAACCCAGAAATTGAAGAACAGCTCTGACAGCTAGTTCAATGGCTTAGATTTTTTACCTTGATGATTTCTTGGCATTACAAATGATTGAAACATGTTCTATGTTAGTTTCTCTACACAGCCCGACGTCTAGATCGCTTATAACATGGACATGTTGAAAGATAGAAGGTCATCAATAGTGTTGACCGGCCATGACTTAAGATTCTAGGCATCCCAAAAACATGATGAACATGTCTAACAGAAAGTGCAAGCATCTAGATCTTACAACTATGTTATGTTTTGATCCTGTTTATGATTGATACATGTAGTATTACAACAATACTACATGATCAATGTCTTACCTTGCCCAGAAACAACTTAGACAAAGAATTATTATGAGTCAAAGTATGCATCTTTATCACTGCTTATGCATGTTCTTCATACTCGAGAACACTTTAGGCGACGGTTTCTGTCGCTAAAGACTTTAGCAACAGACTTTTTAATTTTATTTAATTTATTTTCCAAAAATCATTTAAAAATAGAAATTAAATTCTGAAAATTACAAAATTAATTTTAAAAATTATTTTAAGATATAAAAATTAACTTTTAATAATTTGACATATTTTCATAAATATTAATATATATTCGGATATTATTGATAATTAATTTATTTAATAAATATATTAAATAAATTAATTAAAAATGATTTTATTATTTTAAAAATCATTTTAAATGATAAAAAGGTATTTAATAATATTTTAAGTTATAAAATATAACTTTTAATATTTTAAGATAAATTTCATTAATTATTTAATATTAATGATAGCTCATTTATTTAATAATTATATTATATAAATTAGATTAAAAATGATTTTAATATTATAAAAATCATTTTAAATGAAAATAAATAGTTTAAAAATATTTTAAGCTATAAAATATAACTTTTAATATTTAAAGGTAAATTTCATTAATAATTTAATATTAAATGATATTAGAGTTATTTAATAATAATATTAAATAAATAGTTTAAAAATAATTTTATTAATTTAAAAATTATTTATTTAAAAATTATTTAAATATTAATAGTAATTATTTAAAAATAATTTTAAATGTTTTAAAAATCATTTATGGGTAATAAAAATATTTTAAAAATATTTTGGTTTATTATAAATAACTTTAATATTTTGGCAATGGTTTCATTAATAATTTAATATTAATTAAATATTAATAATAATAGAATTATTTAGTATTTAAATCATTTAATAATGATTCTGGTGTTTGAAAAAACATGATAAATTAAATTAATTATTTAAAAATTGTTATAAGCCATGAAAAAAATAATACGACTATTATTTAAATTATCTAATCGAATATTGAACTACATAATAGAGTTTTAGACTCAATAATTACCCGATTAAGCCGTCGGTACACCGAAATGTTTCAGAAATTGATCTGGACTTAGATAATTTAACTAACTACGTGTTTATTTGTGATCTAATGACTGCTAAACCTATGTGACTGTAAGACCCCAACTTTTATAAATAAAGATGAATTTTCTATAAATATCATTTTTAAATATTATGGAGTTAATTTGATATAATATTATAGTTGTGGGTAATATTTATAAATTTTGCAAAATACGAAAGTTGTTATATAATATTCGATTGGTCGGGAAATATTCGTTTTAACAGGGAATATTCGTACAACGGCACAATCATTGGTGGACCCCACAGCGGAATTATTGTCAGATTGAGAAAACGACAAAAATATTTTATTAAAAATAACGGCGGAAGTTTTACCATTGTTACTGTTGAACTACTCGGTAGTAAAAGTACAGTAATACGTGTGGTTGCATAGTAGCACACGGTATTGATTATTAATGCTTATGTGAGAAGTCACTCAGTTTGATTCAATTATTGTCAGTTAATAATATGAATTATTTAGCGATAATGACGTTTTATTTTATTCGTATTATTAATGTAATAAAACAGAAACATCTTTTTATATAAAACAGAATACTTTATTAAATTTATTCTATAAATAGAATATATTATATTTTATTTAAAAGATTTTTCTTTAAATATGGACCGTCAGATTAAAGTAATCAATCTGGACCGTTCATGGATTAGTTACTATGCATTCTATTTTTCTATAAATAGCAGCTCATTCCTTCATTATTTCTTACGAATTCACTGAACTCTAGAGAGAGAAACTATAGAGAGAGAGAGAGAAGAAGAGTATTCTACTACTTAACTACTTTCTTATTTTAGCTCTTCTTTAAAACGGTAAGGGGTGTTATTCTTTCTTATTCATGAAGAGAACTGTTGTTATTCCATTCCTTATTATTCTGTTGGAATAACCTGTATACGCGGTCTACCCTATACTTGGTAACATTCTTCTATTATTCTGTTGGAACATCCTGTCTATGTGTTTTACACCGGACCTGGTTCCGTTTTTATTATTATTCTGTTGGAACATCCTGTCTGTGTGTTTTACACCGGACCTGGTTCTGTCTTGTTATTATTCTGTTGGAACATCCTGTCTGTGTGTTTTACACCAGACCTGGTTCCATTATTTATTATTCTGTCAGAATATCCTGTCTGTGCGTTTACGCCGGACCTAGTTCCATTATTTATTTTTCTGTCGGAATATCATGTCTGTGCGTTTACGCCGGACCTGGTTCCATTATTTATTATTCTGTTGGAATAACCTGTTTGTACGGTCTATCGCATGCATGGTGATTTCTTTTGTTATTCCATTCTTTATTGTACTCAGTTGGTTAAGTTTTGACTTCTATACTCCATGAAATTTGTGGAATATCCTTGATAATTGCGTTTCATCCAGTATCTTTTCATGAAAATATTCTTCTAAGCATTCTTGAATTTTACTCCACAAAGCAGTATCATGTTGACAATTTGGACGTTGTTAATTCTTGGATAAATTAATTCTTGAACTTGTTTTATTAAATTCTTATATCATTGTCATCATCCTCATGTTTATAAAATGTTAAAAGTCATATGTGGCCTGTAGTGCATAGATGGACTTGGTATGATTATGACCACGGATTATTCGGTATAATCATGACCGTAATGTTACAAATGATGTGGTAAAAGTCCTCATTGGCCCGTAGTGTGTTGATGGACAGTTGTTAGCATGATCATGACCATTAATGAATACACGAATATCCTTGGCCGTAGTGCAGGGGTGATTCGATGATGTGGATTATTTTATTAAGCTGAGTCCCAGCGATAACAGTGTTGAAAAACCTTTTAAATCATAAAAGATAGTAGAGTTTATTTTTTACTTGACTCTTTTAATGGATTGCTTGTTCCGCTGCAGTTAAACTTGATGTCTATTATATTTTATCAGTTTAACATTGTTGAAGGCTAATGATAATTTATTCTGCATTATCTTAGTCATAATATTTCTTACTGGGCTAGTTGAGCTCACCATTTCTTTCATTGTTCTCTTCAGGAAATGAGAACGTAGCTGGGGCAAGTCGGGGAACGGAGTGATGGTTCGAATGATAGTATTAGTTAGTAGTCCTCACTATTCTATGTAATAGTGTGTTAATAAATGTAATGAGGACTCCTTTTGAGTATGAATACTCTCTAGAAGATAATATTTGTATTCAAACTCACAGTTTATGTTTTGTCATATTGTACACGACAGTTGTATTAGTAAGTTGTATTTGTATTCTGTACTATGTATCTGACGACCCAAGATGGGTGATGTATACCTAATTTTGGGGGCGTCACAGTTGGTATCAGAGCTTAGGGATATGATCCCTGGCTAAGATGTGAGAATAGAACTAGGAGGGGAGAGACGGGGAATTCCTTCGCTAGTATGACCTACCTAAGTTAATTTGCATGGTATTTAATTGGTCGGTCATAATATAAGGATAATATATGACATATCAATTAACTTTTATTTTGTGGCAGTATCTGAAAATGACATCTGAGAATGTTGAGAATAGCAATGGAGCACAGGCGACTGTTGATTCACCACATATCAATAATCAGGATAATGTGCATCAGGAAGGTGACAATCCTCATGTAAACAACAACACTGACCAGATGATGAATGATGGAATGTTCAGAAACTTTATGCAGTTCATGCAACAGCAGGCGAGAGCGGCTCCTGTCCAAAATATAGGTGGAAACACTGAAAACTCTCGGACGGTCACCGCTAAATAGTTCAAGGAGCTGGGACCACCAGAGTTTAAGGGAGAGCCAAAATCACTTATAGCGGAAACATGGATAAATCAGATTACCAAGATATTTGATGTCTTGGGATGCTCCGAGGAGCAAAAGGTTCTCTTCGCCGCCTTTATGTTGCGAGGAGAGGCAGATTACTGGTGGGAATCGATTAAGCGTACTCAACCTGCCACACTGAAGATGTTTTGGGAGAAATTCCAAGAGCTGTTCAATGACAAATACTTTTTCGAAAGTGTTTGTCACATGATGGAGGTGGAGTTCATCAAATTGGAGCAGAATAATATAACCGTGTCGCAGTATGAGGCTAAATTTGCTGAGTTGTCCCGGTTTGCGTCCCACTTGGTGGATAATGAAGAGCGAATGACGCGAATGTTTTTGCGAAGTTTGAAACCTGAGATACGTCAACATTTTATTTCTCATAAACTGTGTTTGTATTCAGATGTTGTGAATAGGGCTCAGTTAGTGGAGCGCGATAACGAGTCAACGCAACCAAAAGAGAGCAGTCGACAAAATGATAATACCAGTGAGAGCAGTCATCGAAGCGGTGACAACAAGCGTGGAGGGAATCAACAGGCCAGAAATGGTAACCACTTCGGTGGTAATCAAGGCCAAAACAATAAGAATGGTCATTTCAAGAAGAGGAGATTCAACAATGATGGAAAGACGTTAGCACCAGCACCCGTTGTTAAGGAAGGAGAACGACCACCTATCATATGTTTCAAATGCGGAGGGGAGGGGCACATCAGTCCAAACTGCGTGATGCCGTCTAAAGCATGTTATAATTGTGGAAGAGAAGGTCATTTAGCTCGATTTTGTCGTTTACCAAAAACAAGTTCAACCAAGATGGAGACAACAAAGGCCGTCCCAGAAAAGCTAAAACCGGTAGTGCAAGGGAGAGCGTTTGTTGTGACCTCCCAGAAAGCAAGGAACCCGAATGAGGTAATCACGGGTAAGCTTATCATAAACTCTAACGAAGTCTATACTTTATTTGATACCGGTTCTACCCATTCTTTTATTTCTCCTACTTGCGCTCATCGATTAAATTTGATTCCGGAGAAATTAGACGTTGACTTATCTGTTGAAACTCCATTGGGAGAAACCTTCATTACATCTACGGTTTATAAGTCTTGTTTGGTTCAATTTGGTACCCACACATTACCTGTCGATCTTATTTTATTAAAAATACTTGCATTTGACGTGATTCTAGGGATTGATTGGTTAACTACTCATCATGCAAAAATTAATTGTTTTCGTAAGGTTGTTAGCTTTCATATTCCTAATCGACCTATTATGCGAATTCAAGCAACCAAACCATTAAAATCAATCGCTGTCATCTCAAGCCATAAAGCTATTCGTTTATTGAAAAACGGATGTCAAGCTTTCTTAGCTCATGTCACAGATCTAAACAAAAATACGTCAGTTTTGAATGATATTTCTATTGTTAATAAATTCCCTGACGTATTCCCTGAAGAACTTCCTGGCCTACCCCCAGAGCGTGAAATTGAATTTTGTATCGACCTTGAACCCGGTACAAAACCCATTTCTAAAGCCCCATATCGAATGGCTCCTATTGAACTTCAGGAGTTAAAGATCCAATTGCAGGAATTGTTAGACATTGGCTTTATTCGTCCTAGTACTTCTTCTTGGGGTGCTCCTGTTCTATTCGTGAAGAAGAAAGATGGAAGTATGCGACTTTGTATTGATTATCAGGAGTTGAATCATGTCACCATCAAAAACAGGTACCAATTGCCACGTATTGATGATCTGTTTGACCAGTTGCAAGGAGCACAATTCTTTTCAAAGATCGATCTTCGTTCTGGATATCATCAGCTGAAGGTTAGAACTGAGGATATTCCAAAGACGGCTTTTAGAACTCGGTACGGGCATTATGAATTCCTAGTCATGTCCTTTGGATTGACTAATGCTCCTGCTGCCTTCATGGATATAATGAACCGGGTATTCAAGGAATATTTGGATCACTTTGTGGTCGTCTTTATTGATGACATCCTTATTTTTCCAAAAGTCATGAAGATCATGAGCAACACTTGAGGCTGGTACTCCAAAAGCTTCGTGAATACAAGCTTTATGCCAAGTTGAAGAAATGCGAGTTCTGGCTGGAGGAGGTAGCATTCCTTGGGCACGTAGTATCAAGTCGTGGAATATCGGTTGACCCGGTAAAGATTGAAGCTATTCAAAGCTGGGAGCAACCTAAATCAGTGACCGAAGTACGTAGCTTTCTTGGTTTAGCTGGTTATTATCGGAGATTCGTGGAAGGATTTTCTCGAATCGCTACTCCATTAATTCAGCTGACTCGAAAAGATACAAAGTTCGGTTGGAGCAAAGAATGTGAGAAGAGTTTTCAAGAACTCAAGAGGAGACTCATTTCAGCACCTGTTCTAACAATACCATCTGGCTTGGAGGGATTTGTCATCTACAGTGATGCTTCAAGCAAAGGGTTGGGATGCGTTCTCATGCAACATGGAAAAGTCATAGCCTATGCATCAAGACAACTCAAGGAATATGAGAGGAATTATCCTACTCATGATCTAGAGTTGGCAGCTGTTGTCTTTGCACTTAAAATTTGGAGGCATTACTTGTATGGGGAGAAGGTGGAGATCTTTACGGATCATAAAAGCCTTAAATATTTCTTCACTCAAAAGGAACTCAACATGCGACAACGACGTTGGCTTGAACTGTTGAAAGATTATGATCATACCATTCAATACCATCCTGGAAAAGTGAACGTGGTAGCTGACGCATTGAGTAGAAGATCATATGCAAGTACGAGTGTGATATTGTCAACACAAATGTCTATTTTGTGTGATTTGTAAAGGATGGAGATAGAGTTAAAGACTCCAGGGACCCATGTGATGATGGCGAATATACGAGTAGAACCGACTTTAATCGATAAAGATAAAGTTGCTCAAGCTACAGACCTGGAGCTGATGCGTATGAGGAAGAAAGTGCAAGAAGGTGCTATGCCGGAAGCAAGAATCGATGAAGAAAGAATACTTCGAGTCAACTCCAGACTTTGTGTTCCTAGCAACCCTGATTTAAAGTATGAAATCATGATGGAGGCACACAACACACCGTTTGCAATCTATCCTGGAAGTACCAAAATGTATCATGATCTTCGTTATACATTTTGGTGGAGCAATATGAAGAGAGAGATAGCGTTGTTTATCTCAAGGTGTCTAACTTATCAACGAGTCAAAGCGGAGCATCAAGTACCAAAAGGTCCGTTGCAACCACTTGAAATTCCAGAATGGAAGTGGGAGCACATTACCATGGATTTCGTTACCGGTCTTCCTAGGGTTTCTCAAGGTATTGATGCGATTTGAGTCATTGTTGATAGATTGACCAAGTCTGCTCATTTCTTACCGATACGAGAAACTTATACACTTGAACGGCTTGCTCGTATGTACATAAACGAGATTGTAAGACTGCATGGTATGCCAGTATCCATAGTTTCTGATCGAGACCCAAGATTCACTTCACGATTTTGGGTTAGTTCACAAAAAGCTATGGGCACAGATTTACTATTTAGTTCAGCATATTATCCTCAGACGGACGGACAATCAGAGAGGACTATTCAAACTCTTGAAGATCTATTAAGACTCTGTGTCTTTGACTTCAAGAGAAGTTGGGACAAGTTCTTACCATTGGTGGAGTTTTCCTACAACAACAGTTATCAAGCAAGTATTGGCATGGCTCCATTCGAAGCATTGTATGGAAGAAAATGTCGTTCTCAGTATGCTGGGATGAGGTGGGTAAAGCAACGTTGTTGGGACCGGAGTTGGTACGTATGACTACAGAAAAGATTCAAACGATCCGACAACGTATAAAAACCTCACAAGATCGACAAAAGAGTTATGCTGATCTTCATCGAAAGGACGTGGAATTTGATGTAGGAGATCATGTGTTCTTACTTGTTGCTCCATGGAAAGGAGTTACGAGATTTGGAAAGAGAGAAAAGCTCAATCCTCGATTCATCGGTCCATTTTTAATCCTCGATCGAGTAGGAACTGTGGCTTATAGACTCGCTTTACCGCCAAGTATGTCTCGTGTTCATAACGTTTTTCACATATCCATGTTACGCAAATATGTGGAAGACCCGAACCACATTATTGAGTTAGAACCGGACGGAATAGCGGAGGATTTGACGTATGAAGAAGTTCCTGTTCAAATCTTGGATAAGAAGAAACATATTCTACGCTCCAAGGTTATACCTCAAGTCAAAGTTTTGTGGAGAAACCACGATGTTGAGGAAATGACTTGGGAGTTAGAATCTGAAATGAAATCAAGGTATCCTTACCTCTTTGACATATCAGGTACGTACCCTAATTTCGAGGGCGAAATTTCATAAGAAGGAGAGGTTGTAAGACCCCAACTTTTATAAATAAAGATAAATTTTCTATAAATATCATTTTTGAATATTATGGAGTTAATTTGATATAATGTTATAGTTGTGGGTAATATTTATAAATTTTGCAAAATACGAAAGTTGTTATATAATATTCGATTGGTCGGGGAATATTCGTTTTAACAGGGAATATTCGTACAACGCCACAATCATTGGTAGACCCCACAGCGGAATTATTGTCGGATTGAGAAAACGACAAAAATATTTTATTAAAAATAACAGCGGAAGTTTTACCATTGTTACTGTTAAACTACTCGGTAGTAAAAGTACAGTAATACGTGTGGTTGCATAGTAGCACACGGTATTGATTATTAATGCTTATGTGAGAAGTCACTCAGTTTGATTCAATTATTGTTAGTTAATAATATGAATTATTTAGCGATAATGACGTTTTGTTTTATTCGTATTATTAATGTAATAAAACAGAAATATCTTTTTATATAAAACAGAATACTTTATTAAAGTTATTCTATAAATAGAATATATTATATTTTATTTAAAAGATTTTTCTTTAAATATGGACCGTCAGATTAAAGTAATCAATCTGGACCGTTCATGGATTAGTTACTATGCATTCTATTTTTCTATAAATATCAACTCATTCCTTCATTATTTCTTACGAATTCACTGAACTCTAGAGAGAAAAACTATAGAGAGAAACTATAGAGAGAGAGAAGAAGAGTATTCTGCTACTTATCTACTTCCTTATTTCAGCTCTTCTTTAAAACGGTAAGGGGTGTTATTTTTTCTTATTCATGAAGAGAACTGTTGTTATTCCATTCCTTATTATTCTGTTGGAATAACCTGTATACGCAGTCTACCCTATACTTGGTGACATTCTTCTATTATTCTGTTGGAACATCCTGTCTGTGTGTTTTACACCGGACCTGGTTCCGTTTTTATTATTATTCTGTTGGAACATCCTGTCTGTGTGTTTTACACCAGACCTGGTTCCGTCTTGTTATTATTCTGTTGGAACATCTTGTCTATGTGTTTTACACCGGACCTGGTTCCATTATTTATTATTCTGTCGGAATATCCTGTCTGTGCGTTTACGCCGGACCTGGTTCCATTATTTATTATTCTGTCGGAATATCCTGTCTGTGCGTTTACGCCGGACCTAGTTCTATTATTTATTATTCTGTTGGAATAACCTGTTTGTGCGGTCTATCGCATGCATGATGATTTCTTTTGTTATTACATTCTTTATTGTACTCAGTTGGTTAAGTTTTGACTTCTATACTCCATAAAATTTGTGGAATATCCTTGATAATTGCGTTTCATCCAGTATCTTTTCATGAAAATATTCTTCTAAGCATTCTTGAATTTTACTCCACAAAGCAGTATCATGTTGACAATTTGGACGTTGTTAATTCTTGGATAAATTAATTCTTGAACTTGTTTTATTGAATTCTTATATCATTGTCATCATCCTCATGTTTATAAAATGTTAAAAGTCATCTGTGGCCTGTAGTGCATAGATGGACTTGGTATGATTATGACCAGGGATTATTCGGTATAATCATGACCGTAATGTTACAAATGATGTGGTAAAAGTCCTCATTGGCCCGTAGTGCGTTGATGGACAGTTGTTGGCATGATCATGACCATTAATGAATACACGAATATCCTTGGCCGTAGTGCAGGGGTGATTCGATGATGTGGATTATTTTATTAAGCTGAGTCCCAGCGATAACAGTGTTGAAAAACCTTTTAAATCATAAAAGATAGTAGAGTTTATTTTCTACTTGACTCTTTTAATGGATTGCTTGTTCCGCTGCAGTTAAACTTGATGTCTATTATATTTTATCAGTTTAACATTGTTGAAGGCTAATGATAATTTATTCTGCATTACCTTAGTCATAATATTTCTTACTGGGCTAGTTGAGCTCACCCTTTCTTTCACTGTTCTCTTCAGAAAATGAGAACGTAGCTGGGGCAAGTCAGAGAACGGAGTGATGGTTCGAATGATAGTATTAGTTAGTAGTCCTCACTATTCTATGTAATAGTGTGTTAATAAATGTAATGAGGACTCCTTTTAAGTATGAATACTCTCTAGAAGATAATATTTGTATTCAAACTCACAGTTTATGTTTTGTCGTATTGTACACGACAGTTGTATTAGTAAGTTGTATTTGTATTCTGTACTATGTATCTGACGACCCAAGATGGTTGATGTATACCTAATTTTGGGGGCGTTACAGTGACAATATTATTAGGTTATGTGCTGACTGCAAATGGCAGTACTATGTGATATGATATATTATTCTAATCAAACAAATGATCTTATTAATGATAGGTTTCGATATACATTATAAATCTAAGTTGCGTAATTGTAAGCAGCAGCTCAGGCAAGTATCTTAACTTTGCATTTACTTTATGCAATGGACACGTGTAAGCTAGTATCTGAACTATTCTTTTTCATTGTTCAAATATCTTAATCTTGTATACACTTATGCAATGATTCTGTATAATTAAGTTATTAACTTATTATCTGTTGTACAAGTTCTTTAATTATGTTATTATAGATCAAAATATATATTCTGTTCGTTAATTTTTAAGCATGGTTATACAAGTGACCTCACTTGGATAATCATTATATTTTATCACATATTGATACATACTAGTTAGTTTCCAGTATGTATACAATGACTTAAAAGCCTTCTAAGCTATTTGATTCAGCTAGACATAGATTTAAAAATATTGTTGAACAAGATAGAACTTTATTATATCCAATCGAAATAATTTGGTTCGGATTCTAGAATAGTATGAACATCCCGAATCTGGGAAACTATTGTGCGCCTAAGGCGGATATGCTGGTCGAAAATATCGTTCGAACATATAGTATTGATCAATACAGGGCATAACAGGCTGATCACCTCCGTGCCTGTACGTTATGACGGTTTTGTTGATGAAGTTCTGTTTAACCTTTTCGAAAATAAAAAATAATGTTCATAGTATGTCGACTGATCTCCGATTATAGTCAATACGTAGTTTCAAAATTTAAAATACAATTGTTATGTTGTTTAGAATTGTTTCAGCTTACTTCACAACTATTGATTAGTTGTAGAAGTGTCGTTCAAAGAAAACATTTAATCCTTCAGCTAATATTTATTATTGCTATTACTTGCTGGGCAATCAAATGCTCATTCTTGCTTTAAATTTAAATGTTTTCAGCTAATCGTGATAACCAGAAAGTTTAGGCAAGAACAAAGGGAAAGGAAAGCTGACAGATTAAGTTTGTGTTCTATTATGTAATAGTTAAATTTTATCAATACTATGATACTTATTAATTATCATGTAATGAATGTTTAAAGGTCGCGTACGTACCTGGGGATTAGACTCTGATATATGTAAATTAAATTTGGTATTTATATTATTGTTATTAGTATTATTCTGCTCGTAGAAATGGTATCATGAAGCACCGAGTTCGGGTTTCAAGTACCTGAATTTGGGAGCGTCATAGGTCGGTATCAGAGCTTAGGGTTAGAAACCTTTGGTGGGATAGACCTTATGCTATAACCTTAGAATAGAGGGAAACGTTGAAAATACAAATAACTCATATAGAGTTTAAAAGGAGATTAATTGAATAAATTCATCGTCAAACAAAATAAAAGATAACTAATATAAAACTATTATTTGCTGTGTGCATATATTATACGCTAATCAAAATAATTTATGTGTGTAGATGTCAGGTGAAAAAGAATTAGGATACCCTCAGATCGTAAAGAATGAGCCAATATCAAAGCCAATAGCTGAAATAGAGACTCACAGTGAAGGCAACCTCAATGAGGTGGTTATTTTGCAAAATGTAGAACCAGATCCAAAAATGGTAGTATTTATAGATAGTGATTCAGACACTAAAGTTGAAGCTGATCAAACATCAATGGAGGTACAAAATCTGAGGAACAAGGTTTCTTCTCTAGAAAAGCTATGGGAAATAGAAAAGTTTTTAAATAGTCAATTACGAAAGGCATTAATAGAAATAATAGAAAAACAAGATAAGCTTAAAATTCAAATTGATCAAATGGGAGCCAAAAGCAACAAATCGGGTGCAGCTCCGAGTAAGAAGGGGAAAAGAAAAATGAAAGACCGTGACTTAGGAAAATCCAATAACAACCAAGGGAACTCTAACAAAGTAGAAAGGTGTACAAACTGTAGCAAGAAACATGAAGGCTTATGAAGAAAAAAGGAAAATGTTTGCTACAATTACGAACATGAGAGACATATCTCTCCTCATTGTCCCAATCCTAAGCAAGGTGTTTGTTTTATCTGTGGGATAGAAGGTCATCAGGCGAAAGGTTGTCCAAGATCAAGAAAAAGGCGTAGTGAATAGGTAGTATAGGTACTGTTTTAATGTATGTTCTAAGATAAGTATGTCTGTGTAATGTAATATTCTCAAACTTTTGTATAAGTTGTAGCAGTAAATCTCGACTTTTGTGGTCACAAAGGGATAGCAGTATGTGTTATGTTATGTAAAGTATTTGAAATCGCTAAATGAATATAAATCTATGTTTGAGTAATGAAATAAGTTTAATATATTAAACTTATACGATAAGCTGTAAAATGTAAGTTAATAAAGTATATATTATATTTTATTTAACCAGATAATGCCGTCAAGACGTCAAACTCGAAATCAAAGGGCAGAAGAATCTGTCAACAATGCTAGAGGACACCAACTAGACCTGATACAAAATTTTGCAAACATGGTAGCTCAGGCTATGCAACAGGGAATGCCAGCCGCAGGGAACCAACCAGATAATAGATTGGCGAACTTCAAAGATTTTATGGCTGTAGGACCACCAAAATTTAGAGGTACAACTGACCCTGTAGAATCCTAAACTTGGGTTAAGGGAATTGAAAAAGTATTTGTGATAGCTAGGGTAACTGAAGGGCAAAAGACCGCTTTTGCCACCTAAATGATGAAAGGGGAGGTGAATTTTTGGTGGGAGGCAAATCAAGCGAGGGTAGGAGAAGGTGTGGTAACTTGGGCTAGGTTTAAAACTCTGTTTTTCAAAAACTATTTTTCATCTAGTATGCAGGCTAGGATGGTGGTAAAATTTCTGGAGTTAAAACAGAAGAACATGACAATTGCGGAGTATGCTGCAAAGTTTAATAAGTTGGCTAGGTTCGCTCCGCATCAAGTTGATGCGGAGGCTAGAAAGGCGAGAAGGTTTGAGCTTTTTACCTCGGATTTGGTACATTACGATACTTCATTTCTATAACTTTTGCGAAAGATATAAACATAAATTGTTTATACAATAAACCTTCACAACATAATCCCCAAGGTCCACAACCTTAACTTAATACATACCTTCAATATCTTAAAGGTTTACAATATCATTTTCATCAGAAAAATTAATAGTTCTAACTACCTAATAATTTAATCTTGGACTTTGCTTTTGTCTCTGTCTTTATTCAAGCTTTCCTCTTAATCTGAAAATTTTATCATGATATAGCAAGGGTGAGCAACAAATTTACCCAGCAAGTTTTAAGTACAATAAAGATATATCATGATTGGAAAGAAAGAATAAGCTTTCAAGTTTTCAACAATGTAATAATTGTGAAATAATATGAATCAAGTTTCAATAATTGAATGTTTGAATCAATAATGTATGGAGGTCAACAATGACCATGAACAATTTAACCGAACCTTATGGTAATGAAGGTGATCAGCCTTTCATACCTGATGAACATGTGTAACATGCACTAAGTGCGAATCAATAATCATAGATGTGGAATAATTGTCAATAATTAAACCACTAGCATTCTGAAAAATTATTAACTCGAGTTTGAGTTGGATAACTTGCATGTACCGTTGATTACCGCTAAGCAATCTAATCTAATCTCTTATAAAAGATCTATCATTAATAAGATCGATCCTCCAATTAGCATAATACATTTTATCTCACAACACTATTATTCAAATAATAAATTAGCTAACATTTAGCCACATAATCAAACATTGAATAATTCTTTAACTCATTAGTAATATTATTATCCCTTAATAATATTACTATCACTTAACCATTATCTTAAACTCTTGTCTAATATTATTAATTTTTAATAATATTTTAATCACTTCTTAACATTATTAATCATTCACAAACATTATTAATTATTTAATAATATTTTAATCATTTACCAATATTATTAACCCTTTAATAATATTCAAATCAAGCACTAATATTATTAATCCTTTAATAATATTTTAATCCATAATTAATATTATTAATCATTATCTAATATTATTAATCATGTAATAATATTTTACTTGTTTCATAAATAATAAAGATCTCACACATTTTAAGATGTAAATATTTTACATCTTGAAGCTTTAAACCATTTAAATTCCATTTCAGAAATATCTTTTACATTTACTCGCAAATTCGGAGTTTAAGCAGCTAATGCATAACTTTTATAATAAAACTCAATTTACCATATTATTTTTTTAATTTAAAGAATTTTTACATCAATTTGTCCATTCATGAGTCAACACTGACTGTTGCCTCATATTTTATCTCACTAGCACATTCGCTTTATTTTTTTTTTAATTTTACGATTATTTGCATTGTCACTATGTATATGTATATTTCGTTATGTAAATCTCAGCTCAAAAACCATATTTTGAGCATTGAAAACTTCAAAATATCATTTTTATGATTAATACAATTTTAAAAAACTTTTACGTTCTTCGTTGCACCACAAAATAAATTTATAGGCAATTGTAGTTTTTATTTAACTTAAATATGTAATTTTTGTTTATTACATATTTTTACTGCTTTATTTATGGCTGAAAAGAAGTTTATCGGCGTAAAATATTATTTATAGCCAAATCTCGCCCCGTAGGACTTTATTAGATTTATTAATACTTATTATTTTGCCAGAACGCGATTCGGAACGTCGAGCGTCAAAATCGCTCGACGCGCCGACGCTTGGCGTTCGCTCAAATTTTAGTTCTGACATGCATGTTCGCTCATTTTAAATTCTCAAATCGTAAGTCGTATAACAGTGAAATTTTAAGCATGTTATAGACCTCATGTCAAACTATTTTAGAAAAATTTCATACCGCAAAAACGGATCACGCAAGCTCATCAAAACAGTGCGCGAAAAGGACGTCAAGCAGCAGTCAGCACAGCCCAGCCCAAGCGCGCGCGGCGCTCGACAGGCGCTGCTGCTGCTCTGCCTGCTACGCATCTTAAGGCAGCCACTTCACAATTTTCTCACGTGTTACTCATAACTCCGATTAATCTGAATTTTGGATATGTTATACATGTCATACCAAAGTATTTTTAAAAAATATATCCCAATAATTTTGGACCTCTTAGGCAGCCTAAAACAGACCCCAAAAATGTCCAAACGCAACAGTTTTTATCTTTTTTCCAGATTTACCCTCTTTCACTAAAATAGTCATAACTTTTTCGTTTTAAAACATTTTTAGGAGATTCTTGAGCGCACACGAAGCTATCTTCCGGGACTACAACTCTTCCCTGCTGATATTTTTCCAGATTCCAAACGTATCAGCCCAGAAATTCCGTTCAAGTGGACTACACCGCACTTGTTGGACAGTTTTGACACTACAACTTTGAAATGTCATAACTCTCTCCTCCGATGTCGGATTTAGTCCGTTCTAGAGTCTATGAAAAGCTTATTCAGTGTACTATAACATACCAAAAGCCCAAAATTTTCTTGAACGTCTAACAAACCCCGAAATTTCCATTTTTAGGGCAGCAGTCCACTAGTTTTTCTTAGTTTTAAAAACTATTTTCACTTTTCTTCTTTGATCAAACTTGTTAACATCCAAAATGACTAGATCTACACATAACACACTCTAAAACATGTAGATCTATGATTTTTAGAGTTCAACATCATAACTTAAGATTTGATTCAACACAACCAAAATAATATACATAAACTTAGGATTTATACCTTTGATCTTTGGCTATTCTTCTTCCCAAAATAAGAGATGAAGTGTGGTGGCATAAGGACCAACTTTCTTCTCCCTCTTCCTCCCTACCGACCCACTCACTTTCTTCTCTTTCTGTTTTGCTTCTCTCATATTCTCTCTCTCCTAATCTCTTACATATATATTCTTTCTTTTTCCAATATCTTTTCTTTCTTTCTCTATATATCTTAAGAGATCTTATTTGATATGCAAGGTAGCAAACAAATTCTATTTAGCATGTGTTAGTATTCCCTTCTTCCACCCGGCTCCTCTCTCTTTCTCTAATCTTTTAGCTTGCTTGCACCTCTTAACAAAATAATGTGGCTAGAACTTTGGGGTGACACTTGGCTTGGAGTGTGAGAGTAAACTTGGATTTTATATTTTTTTACGCCACATGTTTATTACTCCCTCAAATAGCCGGTGCATCCCCCCTTCCCTTTACCCTCCTTTTTAATTTATCCCACATGCATACTTAAACAAATAATAAACTAGCACTTTGACCAATTTTGACTTTCACCAAATTGGATTTAAATTTGGTTTTGAACTTAATATTTTGGGCTTTAAAGAAATTGTTTGGGTCATGTAAATTACTATGATCTAATGTCTTAATTTTATCTTAATCTCATGAAATCATATAATTTATATAACACATCTTTGATACATAAATTATATAAAACATAACATTTAAATTACATATTTATTTTATAATTACAAAATAAATATTCTACACATAATTTCTTATGCAAATACAATTATTTACATACCCAAGATAATATAATATCATTACCTTATTAACATAAATTCAATTAAGAATTTATATATACTTTCCTTAAAATATTACGATAAATATAATATCTTTTCTTTATTAAATTAATTTCATATAAGAATTTATTCTAATACTCTTGGGTAAAATATATATAAATATTATATGCTTAACCCGCCTCTTTTTGCTTTATTTTGCAAATTGTTCCCAACAATTTTATTTCCTAGCGTAACATATATATGTGTATATATATATATATATATATATATATATATATATATATATATATATATATATATATATATATATATTCATTAACTCCTAATTACAAATTACACCAAACATGCACACATCACATATAGAAAAAAAAATTAAAAAATTTATTTTCTCACATTATAAATTTTTCGAATCAATTTCTTTACATATAACAAATATAATTTAATATATTTACCATATTACATATATATACATATCCTTCATAAATTATAAAGTGATTTATATACTCATATATTAGACTAGACATTTAATTTAATGTATATTAAATCTCTTAATACGGCTTGCTACATTCAATATGCCTTCTTCATATTGCCTGACCTATTTATTATTACATAATCTCTTTCAATTATTAAACCGTATTGATTTTTCTTAAAATTTTTAAATAAATCATCTATTTCCACTCTAGGTTTTAAAGTTTATCCTTTAATTTAATCATTTAAGATTTTCTAAATTTTCGGGTTATCACAGTTTGAGCTGGGATTGAAATCCTGGCTCTACAGCAAGGTGGCGATGTTGCAGATCACTTCATTTGCAGCACTCTTGGAAAAGGCTATCATAGCCGAGGAGAAAAGTGAGGCCATGAGCCTCTACAATAAGGAGAAAAGGAGCATAGGCAAATTCGAGGGAGCTGTGAAGGTTGGAATTAATTGTGGGAGTAGGAGTGGAAATGGAAAGAGAAAAGGGAGCAATTTTGGGAATGTTCAAGTCAAAACAGGAAGGTGCGAAGAAACATGCTGTGCAGTGTAAGAATTGATGGAAAAATCATTCTGGTGAGTGTTTGAAAGGTAAATTTATTTGTTATAACTGCGGGCAAGAGGGCCATATCTCTCCCAATTGCCCCAATCCAATAATGAATAGTGGGTGTTTTCTGTGTGGGTCGATGGAGCATAAGGTGAATGACTGTCCGAAAAGGAGAATGGAGGTTGGGAGTGTGAACACAGAGAAAGGCAGCGGACCAACTTCATCAAGCAAGCCAACAAAATCAACTGCAAGAGTCTTCAATATGACCGTTCAAGATACAGTGGCAGCTGGTGATGGAACTCCAGGTATTATTCGTATAACTTTTATTTTCGTATATATGATTTCCTTTATATAGTAAATTATTTTATAAAGAAATTTTGAAGGAGGACTTTGAGTTCTTTTAGAAATCAATTTTTCGTTTAATTAGATAGACAAGCTTTATGCTGAATAGTTAAATATTAGTTCGATCAATTATGATCGAGATCTACTTACAATGATTGTGTATGTTATGTATAAGTTTTAAAATGGTGATTCAGGGGATGGAATCTTTATAAGGGATGGTGAATGTAATAACCCGATATTTTCTATATAAATAAATAAGAAATTTTGCGTATAATTTTTTTTTTTAATTTATTTTAAAGGTGAGAATATGTATAAGATAAAGCGTATGTATTTATGTGATAAATAAAAAAAATATTTATTTCATGAATAATTGCAAATAATTTTATTTTCGAATTATTGATCATTATAAAGTATATTCTTATAATAATTAATTATATAGTAGAAATGATTTTATTATTAATTTTCCATGAAAATATGATTGTTATATTATTTAAATAAGATATGAAATGATTATAGAATTATTATAATAATTATTTTATTATATGAATTTATTTCAGATTATTTAAGTTAATTATTTTAACTTAATTAATAATGTTATATATGCACGATAAATCAGATATGGAATCAAAATCCTAATTTTAGATTTTAAACAAGGAATGAGAATAATAATATTATATTATTTTGCAGTACTATAAATATATACTATATGTGTGTATTGATAATGGTTGGTCAATTATGGTGTATAATATCAAAACCTTGTATTACTGTAATAAACCCTAATTTGAAACTCAAACTGGAGTTTAAGATCGACCAAGTGTATTGATAATGGTTGGTCAATTATGGTGTATAATATCAAAACTTTGTATTACTGTAATAAACCCTAATTTGAAACTCAAACTGGAGTTTAAGATCGACCAAAAATTGTGTTAATGTAATTAATAACAAGTATTAGAATTATGATCTAGATTAGGAAACCCTAATTATTAAGAACCCTAATTGCTAAGTTAGAAATCCTAATTATTATTTTAGTAAATTATATTGTTAATTAGGAAACCCTAATTCATAATTTGGGAACCCTAATAATATGAAGAAACCCTAATTATTTAAAACCCTAACTTTCTATTAAAAAATCCTAATTTTAATTAGTGTGTTCTAATTAAAACTTTATTAAACTTAAAACTTAATTTTTCAAACCCTAGAAATTATTTGGGAAACCTTAAGGTTTAAAATCTATTTATTAAACCCTATATTCAAGTACCATGGACAAGAATACCCTTAAATGCTTTGTTAGTTTACTAAAATAGCATTTTTGGATTTATTTTAATGAGATAACTTGCAAATCTTTCCATGATTTGGGTTGTTCATCAACCCTAGATATCCCATGTGCCAAAATCATTTCAAATCAGCCATGTGCATTGCATCTAAGTTATATAAATAGATTAAGAGAGAGAAATTCACAAAAGCTAGTTCAATTATTTGCAGAACTCATACGCAAGACTCTCTCTCTCCTCACCCACGAAAATCAAGAGTATTTCAGTCCCATATCAAGCTCCTTGATCATCACAAACAGATCAGGAACCACAGATTTAGAATTTGTTCATAAGAGGTATAAACCCTAGTCAAGAATCTGATCTTGATTGACATGTTATATGTAGTGTATATTGATGATCTAGGTTAATAGATGTTAGATCCATAACATCTATAAGCTCGGATTTGATATTTTTCAAAATCTGGAAAACTGGGAAATATGGTCTGACAACCAAATGTCAGGTCCCATAGATCTCAGTATGTTTATGTTTTTGTTTGTTTAAAGGGTTGTATTTGTAGTATGTTGTAAGGACTTTACTCTGGAACTTGATTCAAAGTCAGATCTATTGGGAGAGTGCATATTTTGATTTGATATTTAAATGTAAATGCTCATGATTATTTGTAAAGTCCTTCAAGGAATCTATGTACAAGGACTTAGTGATAAATCAAATTTGTTAGGTTGATCTAAGCTCTTAATGTGTATCATTCTGTAAATGAATGTATAGATAGAGAGATCAAAGCTGTTTGGTTGATCTTGAGATGTAATAGATAGGCTTTGAAGAGATCGTAGTGTATCAAGCTGATCAAGATTACAGAAGTCAAAGCAGAAACGTAGAACTTCGACAATCGTAGTGTGAATGCCTTGAAGGGCCTCTTTGAAAATCGTAAAGTGGTCCTAACGTTTGCCGAGCTAACTCAGAGATCGTAGTGTGCTCTCGAAAACGTAGAGTTTACAACTCAAGCAAGCGACAATCGTAGTGTGCACATATTTAAGAGAAATCGCAGTGCTTTCTACTGATAGCATCAGACCAAGCACCAATGCGACAAGTCACCACGATCTGAATCGTAGAGTATCTTCTGCCTTATGTCAGAAGCATCAAGCCCCACGTTTTGAGTGTAGACAAACTCCTGCAAATGTGGAATAGGTTCTAGACGTTATAGTACTCACCAGTCCCAAAGGCATAAAAATATCCTTAGTATGCAACAAAGAAGCGTATTGAAGAAGCTAAGGAAAGTACCATGGGTAAGAGGAAAAACACCTTTTCAGGTGTTAGGCGAGAAAGCAGTCTGCTGTGTCAGTGGGCCAGAATGCAATTCAGAAGATGTGCAGAAAAGTCTCTGTCAAAGAACAGAAATGTCAAACGCATTTAATGCTTCAGTGGATGGATCCAACAGATAGTTTTGTCAAGATCACATATATGAAAATCAAGCAGATGAGAGACTTAAGCAACCATTGAACAAAAAAAATGAGAAGAACACTCAACGCTTAACTCTACGATCTAAGAAAAAGAGAAATCTTGCTCAGCTACTCAGTTCTTTCGAACAAGTACTTAAACAGAAACTGAGTAGCAACCATCAAGAACTCAACAACTACCAATCAACCGTAAAGTTCCAAGTCAAAAGGACTTGAAGAGTTCTAAGTGAACTGTGAAGAGCCAAGTCTGCTGGACTTGAAGAGTTCAAGAGTGAACTAAGAAGTTCCTAGACTGCTGGTCTAGAAGGAATCTGAATGATTCAGAAAAGTGTAAAAGACATCCTTAGTGAATTTTCTACTCGGGGAGTAGAAGAGTGAACTAGGAGCTTTAAGTGCTCTGAACCACTTAAAATGATTGTGTCTTTACATTCTTGCTATAACTGTTATATCTGCCATAACTGCTATAACTGCCTCACTTTCATAACTTCACTATATCTTAAGGAAGATTAAAACAAATACTAATTTCGCTAAGTTTTAATCAATAACAACTAACAAGTTTAAAAGGAAAAGATTTTTAAGTATCTATTCAAACCCCCCTTCTAGATAACTATTGTGCCTCCGAGAACTAACAATTAGTATCAGAGCAGGTTCTATTATACAGCCTACAAAGCTTTAGTAGATCCAATGGCACACTTACCAACCGAATCAAGGACAAGAGGAGGCAGCAAGCCACCAATGTGCAACAAAGATAAATTTGCTAACTGAAAAGTTAGGATGCAAGCAAACGTGGACTCAATAGATGAAGATCTATTTGAGACCGTTCAAAATGGGCCCTATATATTCCAACAAAGCTTGCACCAACTATAGACGATCCAAACAGAGTACAAATCAAAGTCAAAGAAGAATGGACTGATAACGAGAAGAGGGCTGTCTAACTCGACAAGAAGGCCAAGAACATTTTATTTCAATCCTTAGAAGACGATTTGTTCGAAAATGTTGTCAACAGCAAAACAGCGAAGGAGGTTTAGGAAGCTCTACTCATCATGCACGAAGGAACGGAAGAAGTAAGAGAAAATAAACAATCTCTCCTGACACAGCAGTATGAAATGTTTGCTCATGTTCAAGGAGAAAATGTCACTGCCACCTACGAGAGATTCAACATTCTGCTTAACTCTCTACGAGCCTATGGGAAGATCTATCCAAGCAAAGATCTAATCATAAAATTCATGAGAGCCCTACCAAGCAGGTGGGATGCCAAAACCACAGCTATTAGAGAGTCAAAGAATCTTCATGAGATGACAGTTCAACAGCTATATGGCAACCTTCTGACATACGAACTGGAGCTGACTCAACGAGCTGAAACCCTATCAGAAGGAAGAAAGAAGGATAAGGGTGTGGCTCTTAAAGTAACTGAAAGTGCATCCAAGGTCAACACTGAGATTGACTCTGACTATGATGAAGATGATGACGAGGACTTTGCAATGCTGGTGAAAAGAGTCAGAAGGTTCATGCGTCAAGGCAAAACCAGCAAGCGAAAGAAGGTCAGCAACTATAGCAGCCAGGAGCAAATGAACGATCTATGTTATAACTGCAAGAAGCCTGGCCATTTCATTGCCAACTGCAACAAACCTCTCAGAGAAGAGCTAAAGAAGAAGTCACATCCTAAGAAGGAATACAAAGGCAACAAAAGGCCTCAGAAGAGAGATAAAGGCCTTGTAGCTGGAGGATCGTGGAGTGATTCAGACAATGACTCTAATCCTGAATTTGGAGATGATGAAGAACCTCAAATGGCTAATCTGTGCTTAATGGCCAAACATGCAAAGGACAAACTAAACTCCAACATACATGAAGTAAATCTCGATGAGGTATTTGACTTCAACTATCCTGATGTAGACATTAATGATTTGAGAACTGCACTGCATGGCATAACAAATGATCTACATCAATAAATGAAATGGTTCAGGGTTCTGTCCAAAGATCATTTACTTCTTCAAAAGGAGAAAAAGAAAGTTCAAGAAAATCTAGAAATAACTCTTCTAAGTGCTAACATTCTCTCCAAGCTTGAAGCTGAGAATGAGATCCTAAAACAGGCTAATGAGCTCAATGCACAAACAGAGTCCAATCTAACCTCTAAAATTGAGGAACTAGAAAAGACTATCTCTACATGGAACAAATCCTCATCATCCATGGACTCCCTGCTCTCTAGTCAGAGAAGTACATTTGACAGAACAGGCTTAGGCTTTGGGGAATCCACCTCAAAGCCATGTGTGGAACAGACAAAGGAAACTAGCACTAGTAATGTCTCAAAGTTTAGTAGAAGCATTACCTTTGTGAAATCTTCATAGAAGGAAGAATCAGTCCAACCTTGTTCTACTGTTTCCATTCATACTCAAAAGAGTAAAGGATCTCATGCTGGCTTGGGCTTCATAAAAGAGAAGAGTAACCAAATCTCTACTTACCAACCTCGAAGAATCGTAGAGTCAAGTAAGACCAACTCTATGAATCAACCGGGAAGGTACAGTAGAGGTAAGGCATACTCATCACTATTTATGAAACCCAAGGACACGTGAAAAAAGGAAAATTAGTTTGACAGAAGGATAACTAAAGAACCACACAAGTCCAAATGGAGGATGAATTATCATAAACACACAGGCATACATCACACTAGATGTTTTATATGCAATAAAGTTGGTCACAAGACTGCCAAGTGCTATTATAATTCAATGCATATGAGACTCAAGATCAAACATATTTCGGTCCCCAAGGGCACTAACAAAGTAGGACCCATGCAAATATGGGTACCAAAATGAAGGTTCAATGTTATGACAGGAAAAGAGCTCCACGATCACAACCTGATATCTGGACAGTGGATGCTCAAGACACACGACTGGGAACAAATCCCTTCTATCTAACTAGATAAAGAAGGAGGGTCCCTCAGTCATCTTTGGAGACAACGGCTCGGGCAAGACAAGAGGATATGGCTCAGCTGGTAATCGTGCAGTGTCTTTCAATAAAGTGGCATATGTCGAAGGTCTCCAACACAACCTTCTAAGCATTAGCCAACTCTATGACAAGGGTCATCAAGTAACATTCCTCAACAACCAGTGTCAAGTCAGAGATTTGAAGACATCTGTTATAAAGCTAACCGGGATAAGAGAAGGAAATGTCTACACAGTGAATCTTGGTCAACTAAGCTCAGAAGAGATAATATGTTTTCTGGCAAAAGCATCTGAAGAAATGAGCTGGCTATGGCATAGACGATTGTCCCACTTAAACTTCAAAAGCATGTCCAAACTGGCATCAAAAGATCTCGTTGCAGGCCTACCCAAGTTCAACTTCGTTAAAGAAAGGCCATGCAATGTATGTCAGCTTGGAAAGCAAACCAGAAGCTCATTCAAGAGCAAAACTGCTAACTCAATCGACAAGCCCCTGCAGTTGCTTCACATGGATCTATTTGGGCCAATTCCAACAACTAGTCTTGGAGGAAAAGGTACTCACTAGTTATAGTCGACGACGACACCAGATTCATATGGGTATTCTTTTTAACCTCGAAAGATGAAACAAGCTCCCAACTAATCAAGATGTTCAGACTAATTATGAATGAGAAAGGAGAGAAAATCAAGGCCATAAGAACTGATCATAGAAGAGAATTCGACTTCTCAGAAATAGACCAATTCTGCACAGAAAATGGCATCAGTCATAACTTCTCAGCTCCACGAACTCCTCAATAAAATGGAGTAGCTGAAAGAAAGAACAGAGCTTTGATAGAGGCTGAAAGAACTCTACTAGCAGCAACCCATCTACCTGAATACTTATGGGCAAAAGCAGTCAACACTGCTTGCTACACGCAGAACAGATCACCGATACACTCTACGATCAAGAAGACACCCTACGAACTGTGGAAAGGAAGAAAGCCAAGTGTCAGCTACTTTCATGTATTCGGATGTGTATGCTCTATTCTCAACAATGGAAAGCAGTACCTGATAAAATTTCAACCCAAGTCAGACGAAGGAATCTATCTTGGATATGCCACAGACAAAAAGGCCTACAGAGTGTTCAACAAGAAGACACTGAGTGTTGAAGTCTCGATTCACATCATCTTTGATGAAACAGACTTAGACAAATCAGTGCTTCAAGACACTACGACCGAAAGTACAGAAACTACGAATGAAGTCGTCGAGCTCAACACAACGATCGTAGTGCCAGATGGTGAAATCGTTGAGCAAGAAAACGAGATCGTAGAGAGGCCTATGCAAGACAACGAACCTCCACACCAAGAAGAAGAAATAGATCTTGAAGACTTAAGACAAGAAGTCATCAGGATAGATGTCCCAACTGAAAATCGATGGGCTAGAGATCATACTCAAGATCTAATCACTAGAGATCCGAGTGCAAGAGTCAAAACAAGAGCTGCCACACTGAATGAATGCTTTTATCTAAGCTTCCTGTCACAAATGGAACCAAAGAAGATAGAGGATACTATGAAAGACTCCAGCTGGATAGAAGTCATGCAAGAAGAACTCAACCAATTTTAACGAAGCAAAGTATGGAGATTGGTACCAAGACCAAAGAGTCATCCTGTCATTGGAACCAAATAGGTCTTCAGAAACAAGATGGATGAAGATGGAGTTATAACCAGAAATAAGTCAAGACTGGTGGCCAAGGGTTACTCTCAAGAAGACGGCATTGATTATGATGAAACATTTGCACCAGTTGCCAGACTAGAAGCCATCAGAATATTCCTTACCTTTGCTGCTCACATGAAGTTCAAGGTCTTCCAGATGGATGTCAAGAGTGTATTCTTGAATGGAGAACTCCAAGAAGAAGTCTATGTAGAGCAACCTCCAGGTTTCATCAATCCATCTCTTTCTAATTATGTTTATAGATTAGACAAAGCCCTATATAGTCTTAAACAAGCACCTAGAGCATGGTATGAAACACTAACTAACTTCCTTATTGAAAATGGGTTCACTAGAGGTAGAGTAGATACCACATTATTTTTTAGGAAGCATAAAGACAAAGTCTTATTAGTTCAAATAAATGTTGATGATATTATTTTTGGGTCTACTGACGAAAAGTTATGCAAGAGATTCATCAAGCTTATGCAGATCAAGTTTGAAATGAGCATGATGGGTGAGCTGAATTTCTTCCTTGGACTGCAAGTAAAGAAATCTGATGAAGGAATCTTCATAAACCAAGTCAAGTACATCAAAGATTTACTCAAGAAGTATGGCATGGAATCAGCCTCTCCCATGAAAACCCTAATTTCTCCTGCAACCAAGCTTGACAAAGATGAAAAAGGTAAAAGTATTGATATAACTCAATACAGAGGTATGATAGGCTCTCTTCTATATCTAACTGCCAGTAGGCCAGACATAATGTTTGCAACATGCATATGTGCTAGATTTCAGGCTAACCCTAAAGAATCACATTTATCTACTGTAAAGAGGATTTTCAGGTATCTCAAAGGTACACCTTACTTGGGGCTTTGGTACCCCAAGGAGTCCTCATTTGAACTAACAAGATTCACAGATGCTGATTTTACAGGATGCAAAATATACAGAAAGAGTATTAGTGGCACCTGCTAATTACTGGGAAACAGACTTGTGTTCTGGTTTAGCAAGAAGCAAAATTCAGTATCTACTTCAACTACAAAAGCTGAATACATTACTGCTGGCAGCTGCTGTGCTCAGATCCTATGGATGAAAAATCAGCTAGCTGACTATGGGTTTGAATTCAAATCCATACCCATTCACTGTGATAATACAAGTGCAATAGTAATTACTCATAATCCTGTCATGCATTCTAGGACTAAGCGTATAGAAATAAGATATCACTTCATTAGGGATCATGTGCAAAATAGAACTATTTCTTTACAATATATCCCTACTGAAAATCAACTTGCTGATGTCTTTACAAAACCTTTAGATGAATCCAGATTTAATAAGTAAATAAGTGAGCTAGGCATGCTAAATTTACAACCACGAAATATGTGCTCTAGTTTGTGCTAACCATACAGATACAAAAGGCTAAGTTCAAAATCGTAGACATGATCAAAGGATGTCCATGATCGTAGAGCTGAAGTTACAAAAGATAACAATTGTAATGCAGACTCAACGATGGCAGAAGCCTCATCTACAAAGAAAGAGTACACCCTGTGATGAGAAGCTCAAAACTAAGCAATCCCTTTGATAAGCGCCTCAGGGACAAACCTAACCCTCGATTCATTCTTGAGGTTGGCCCTCGCTGAGCTACCTTAAAAAAATGCTAAGTCAATAACTCATCACAAGGATCCGGTCAGACTCGACGATCGTAGCTCAAACACGACGAATGCTGGATAGACTCGAAGATCGTAGCTCTGACACGACGAATGCTGGACAGACTCGACGATCGTAGCTCAGACACGACGAATGCTGGACAGACTCGACGATCGTAGCTCAGACACAACGAATGTTGGACAGACTCGACGATCGTAGCTCAGACAAGATGATTATTAGCCAGAATCAATGATCGTAGTTCAGACTCAACGAATGCAAAGCAGACTCAACGATCACAAGAGCTACCTCAACGATCGTAGTCCTCCCTAAGGACACATCAGCTCTACAAGAGCTAAGGACAAATCAGTACAATCCCTCTCAATCAAATTCGTAGAGCTAAGCAGAATTCGACACATGTCCCACTAAGCAAAATGGAGAGAGGGAAGTTACCTACACTACTTGAAAGCACCTTTTTGAAATCAGAAGTTCAAAAGATTATCTCTCTCATCCTCTCTCAAAATAGAAACCCTAAATCAGAAGAAAGCTCAGTCAATCACACTTCTTCCAAGAAAATCAAATGACGGCTTCCAGTGTTATCTCCGACTACAGACTCTGCTTTGACCAGTTCAAAACAGCTGAACCCAAGTTTCACAAAACTCTGTAGTTACTGAAGAAGGCATGTCTCAAAGAATCTTTTGGTATAGACACATTGATCTACCCGAAGCTGGTAAAAAAAATCTACAATAATGGTACATTTGAAAACAACACCATCACTGCGAAAGTCAGGAACGTAGAAATCAGACTAAAGGCTGAGGACATCAATCTAGCCCTAGGTCTAAAACCTAAAGGGTATCCGTTCATAGATGGCATAGACTTCCACGAGGGACTTAAAAGAATGCATCAAAGAAATCCCCCTCTGTAAAAGGATACAAGAAGAAGGAGTTTCCTCAGAGGTACGAATTTTTGGCTGACATTGTTGGGAAGTGTATATGCTGCAAAAGCACTGGGCACGATTCTGTAAATGAGGTGCAGCTAAAGCTCATGACTGCCATAAGCTGTGGGATACAGCTTAACTATGGAGCCCTACTTCTAGAATGGATAGGAAAATGGATTTTCAATTCAAAGAAGACAATGGGTTCTCAAAAGATGCTCTACGGACGATTCATAAGCATCTTACTATAGTCTGCTCTGGGTGATAAGATTGGGGACGATGAAGGAAAGTCCATCAATCCAAACAGACGAATGACCCAGCAACTGTTTGAGAATTGGAAAAGGAACCCAGCTGAGTATGTACGCATGATGACCGAGTCCAGTGGAAGAACTGGTGATCTGAAGGATGCAGGCATTCCAGGAAATATGTCAGTTGTCAAGGAGACCGAAGAAGAAGAAGAAATAAACAAGGAAGAACCCTCTGCCCTAATCAAAAAAAGCAAGGGCAAGAAGAAGCTTAAGGCTAGGATGGAAGAAGAATCCCAGGGATCCACAATTGATAAACTAGTAGAGTCCTCTGACATTGAGACTGTAAAGATCCTGAGAAAGAAACAACAGCAGGTTGAGGCAGAAGAAGATAGAGCCACCATATCTCAGCTGCTGAAGAAGATTAAGATCAGCCACAAATGCAAGAGGCCATCCATCTCTTCGATCGTAGAGACCACACCAAACACATCTGACAAGGAAGTAGCTGCATCAAGCATTCTGGCTGATCAACAGGACAAAACTGAAGTTCAAGAAAGTCCTGAGGCTGTGGCTCAACCTAGAAAACCAAGAAGAAAACTGGTCAAGAAATATATCCTTGTCAATGAAGGAGTGCTCAAGGAGGAAGACAAGAGAATGGCTACTAAAAAGGAACTGTCCAAAGAAAGTCAAGAGGACAATGCTCCAGCTGAGGGGGAGACACCTGAAGTTCTTATGATAGAGAATACACCAGCTGAGGTGAAGATGCTTAAAGCTCTCATTCAAGAAAATTCTCAAGCTGAAAGGGAAATTCTAGAAGCTCTAATGATTGAAAGTGCTCCAGCTAAGGGGGAGCCATTAGTCCTGCAAAGGGATGATCATGTTGAGGGGGAGCCCCATGATATTCCCTTAACAGAAGAAGCTTCTCTTATAGAAAATGAGGGAGGACCAGAGCAAGATAAAAATGAAGTCATTGAGATATTGGAATCACCAAAAGAAGATAGTGAAAAAAAGGGAGAAGAATATGATGATGACCTTGAGATCACTGGTGTGGGCAAAGATGGGTATATAAGCTATCGCTACAATCAGATGTTCTCTTACCTACCCATGATGCCATATCATCAAGCCCAAATCCTAAACTCTTGGAACCACATGTTCTGGAGCTTCAAAGAATACCCAGCCATCACTATGCTGGCTCATGGATTCCCAGGCACCTTCAAATTTGCCAAGAAACTCATAACAAATGAACCCTCCTCAAGAGTGGTGCATGAGGTATTATCCATTCCAATCCTTTTTAGAGTAAATCATTATCCACTATCTTTTTCAAGCCAATTTTATGAATTTCCAAATTGGTTGGAAGTGACTCTCAATCCTCCAAGTCAACCACCAGTTACAGAATCCCAAAATTCTGTAACTGATGAACCAAATACACCAAACTTCATATTAATCCATAATCCCATCATCTCTATGATCACTGACTCTAGCCCCATCGTAGAGTCTCAAGGAGAAATCGTAGAGCCACATATTCCAAACACCCAAACTAAGGCCCCTCCATCAGATATTCCATCCTAATCCGGCAACGAATACTTCAATCTCGATCTTGCCCTCTACTCACTACAAGATCAATACCAGAGACAAACCCCTTCCTCACAAACTCCCCAACTAAATGCAATTCTTTCAGAGTTGTCCACAAAAGCTGACTTGTCAGCAATGTCTAAGAAAGTGATCAAGGAACTCGATGAGAGTCTTGAAGAACACACTGGCCTCATTCAGCTGCGATTAACAACAATGATCAATGCTGCCAATAAACTCCCACAATCCCTAAGCTCTACGCTCTCCAAGACACTTAAAGAGTTTGTCAAACACATGATTCAAAGCATAAAGGACCGGGATGACATTCACTTTCTGGCAGCCCAGAAACACAGAGAAGTTGTCATTGCCCTACAGACAACTCAAGAAAATCAGAATAAAAACATGTTGGAAAGCTTCCTCACTCTACAAACTGCTGTCAAAGAATTCCAAAAATTCTACGTCAGCAGTGGCCAGCAAACTGACAACATTCTCTCCATTCTCCAACAAAGGGAAGCTCGGTCTGAAGCTCTAATCGAAGAAAATCGAGAGGATATTGCTCAGACCAAAAGTCAGCTCAACGAGCTTGTCCAAGGCCTGAATCGCCTTTCAGCAGACATTCCTTGATGCTAACATAAAGGGGGAGAATAAAGGGAAAGGAGAAGGAACCCAGGGCAGAGGCAGAGGAGGTCAAGGAAGAGGAAGAGGACAATTCCACACTCAAGCTTCAAGAAGCCATCAACAGACTCCACGATCAAGCAATCAGACTCAACGATCTGATCAGCAGGAAATCTTAATGGCTCAGCCAATAAGGATTCAAGGGCCAGCTACCAGCTCACAAAATGTGACCACTACAGGCCTAAGAATGCCAATTGGAGATCCTGCATTCATGAATAGGCATGATCACAACCCAAGGATAAGCCCAAGTGAGTTGGAAGAAATAGCCAGAAGGGATGAAGCAAGCAGGAAAAGAATGGCTGAGGAGTATGCCAATCCTCCACGCAAAAGACCAATGAAATAGAGATAAGTGAAAGTTTAAATTCTTATTGATGTAAAGCTAAATTGTAATACTCTTCAACCATCAATAAATTCATGCTTATTCTCTAGAAATTTCAGCTGCTCACTGAAATACCAAGTCATATTTATTTTCCTGCAAATGCATATAGAAACTAATAATCATGACAACAAATCTCCTTGGTTATGTCAACATCAAATAGGGGGAGATTGTTGGGAGAGTGCATATTTTGATTTGATGTTTAAATGTAAATGCTCATGATTATTTGTAAAGTCCTTCAAGGAATCTATGTACAAGGACTTAGTGATAAATCAAATTTGGTAGGTTGATCTAAGCTCTTAATGTGTATCATTCTGTAAATGAATGTATAGATAGAGAGATCAAAGCATTTAGGTTGATCTTGAGATGTAATAGATAGGCTTCGAAGAGATCGTAGTGTATCAAGCTGATCAAGATTACAGAAGTCAAGGCAGAAACGTAGAACTTCGAGATTCGTAGTGTGCATACCTTGAAGGGCCACTTCAAAAATCGTAGAGTGGTCCCAACGTTTGCCGAGTCAACTCAGAGATCGTAGTGTGCTCTCGGAAACGTAGAGTTTACAACTCAAGCAAGCGACGATCATAGTGTGCACATATTTAAGAGAAATCGTAGTGCTTTCTACTGATAGCATCAGACCAAGCACCAATGCGACAAGTCACCACAATCTGAATCATAGAGTATCATCTGCCTTGTGTCAGAAGCATCAAGCCCCACGTTTTGAGTGGAGACAAACTCCTACAAATGTGGAATGGGTTCTAGACGTTGTAGTACTCACCAGTCCCAAAGGCATAAAAATATCCTTAGTATGCAACAAAGAAGCGTATTGAAGAAGCTAAGGAAAGTACCATGGGTAAGAGAAAAAACACCTTTTCAGGTGTTAGATTAGAAAGCAGTCTACTGTGTTAGTGGGCCAGAATGCAATTCAGAAGATGTGCAGAAAAGTCTCTGTCAAAGAACAGAAATGTCAAACGCATTTAATGCTTCAACGGATGGATCCAACGGATAGTTTTTCAAGACCACATATATGCAAATCAAGCAGATGAGAGACTTAAGCAAGCATTGAACAAAAAAAACGAGAAAAACACTCAACGCTCAACTCTACGATCTAAGAAAAAGAGAAAGCTTGCTCAGCTACTCAGTTCTTCGAACAAGTGCTTAAACAGAAACTGAGTAGCAACCATCAAGAACTCAACAACTACCAATCAACTGTAAAGTTCCAAGTCAGAAGGACTTGAAGAGTTCTAAGTGAACTGTGAAGAGCCAAGTTTGCTGGACTTGAAGAGTTCAAGAGTGAACTAAGAAGTTCCTAGACTGCTGGTCTAGAAGGAATCTGAGTGATTCAGAAAAGTGTAAAAGACATCCTTAGTGGATTTCCTACTCGAGGAGTAGAAGAGTGGACTAGGAGCTTTAAGTGCTTTGAACCACTTAAAACGACTGTGTCTTTACATTCTTGCTATAACTGCTATATCTGCCATAACTGCTATAACTGCCTCACTTTTATAACGTCACTATATCTTAAGGGAGATTAAAACAAATACTAATTCCGCTAAGTTTTAATCAATAACAACTAACAAGTTTAAAAGGAAAAGATTTTTAAGTATCTATTCAAGCCCCCCCCCCCCTTCTAGATAACTATTGTGCCTCCGGGAACTAACAAGATCTGTTATAGATTACAAGTTATTAGTGGTCAAAGGCCGTTGACCAGCCATGACCAAACTGATCTGGGTAACCTAGATTGTTACCTAGAAACGCCTGACAAGAAATGTATGGACTCGGATCTTGCATAAGTTTGATTATTTGTTGTGTTTGTTGTATCTAAGTTGTAGTCTGGTAGATTAAATTTAGATTCAAGCCTTAATATCACCTAAACATATAATAGGCTGAACTCAGTGGCTGGTCAAAGTAGATGAAACGATCATGAAAGCAATTTTCTGGGTAACCCAGAAAACGCTTGAACACTGTCTCTGACAGGGTTTGACCATTTCAGATCTGGCGATTGTATTGTTGTTTGATTGGTTTTATGTATTGGATCTGTACTCTTACATGTTGGCTACACACTTCAACTCGTATATCACTAAACCATCACCAGAATCACAAGTTGTGGAAGCCCAAAGTAGGGTACTGGTCAAACTGTTCTTCATTTCTGGGAAACCCAGAAAATGAAGAACAGCTCTGACAGCTAGTTCAATGGCTTAGATTTTTTACCTTGATGATTTCTTGGCATTACAAATGGTTGAAACATGTTCTATGTTAGTTTCTCTACACAGCCTGACGTCTAGATCACTTATAACATGAACAGATTGAAAGATAGAAGGCCATCAATAGTGTTGACCGACCATGACTTAAGATTCTAGGCATCCCAAAAACATGATGAACATGTCTGACAGAAAGTGTAAGCCTCTAGATCTTACAACTAAGTTATGTTTTGATCCTGTTTATGATTGATACATGTAGTATTACAACAATATTACATGATCAATGTCTTACCATGCCTAGAAACAACTTAGACAAGGAATTATTATGAGTCAAAGTATGTATCTTTATCACTGCTTATGCATGTTCTTCAGACTCAAGAACACTTTAGGCGACGGTTTCTGTCACTAATGACTTTAGCGACAGACTTTTTAATTTTATTTAATTTATTTTTCAAAAATTATTTAAAAATAGAAATTAAATTCTGAAAATTACAAAAATTATTTTAAAAATTATTTTAAGTTATAAAAATTAACTTTTAATATTTTGACACATATTTCATAAATATTAATATTTATTTGGATATTATTGATATTTAATTTATTAAATAAATGCATTAAATAAATTAATTAAAAATGATTTTATTATATTAAAAATAATTTTAAATGATAAAAAGGTATTTAATAATATTTTAAGTTATAAAATATAACTTTTAATATTTTAAGATAAATTTTATTAATTATTTAATATTAACGATATTGGATTTATTTAATTATTATATTAAAAATGATTTTAATATTATAAAAATCATTTTAAATGAAAATAACTAGTTTAAAAATACTTTAAGTTATAAAATATAACTTTTTATATTTAAAGATAAATTTTATTAATAATTTAATATTAAATGATATTCGAGTTATTTAATAATAATATTAAATAAATAGTTTTAAAATAATTTTATTAATTTAAAAATCATTTAAAAAGGATATAAATGGTTTAAAAATATTTTAAGTTATAATTAATGACTTTTAATATTTTGATAAATAATACATTAATATTTAAATATTAATAGTAATTATTTTAAAATGATTTTAAATGTTTTAAAAATCATTTAAGGGTAATAAAAATATTTTAAAAATATTTTGGGTTATTATAAATAACTTTAATATTTTGACAATGGTTTCATTAATAATATAATATTAATTAAATATTAATGATAATAGAATTATTTAGTATTTAAATCATTTAATAATGATTCCGGTGTTTGAAAAATCATGATAAATTATAATAATTATTTAAAAATTGTTATAAGCCATGGAAAAATAATACGACTGTTATTTAAATTATCTAATTCAATATTGAACTACAGAATAGCGTTTTAGACTCGATAATTACCCGATTAAGTCGTCGGTACACCGAAATATTTCAGAAATTGATCTGGACTTAAATAATTTGACTAGATATGTGTTTGTTTGTAATCCAATGACTACTAAACCTATGTGACAATGTGATTAGGTTATGTGTTGACTGCAAATGGCAGTACTATGTGATATGATATATTATTCTAATCAAAGGAATGATCTTATTAATGATAGGTTTCGATATAAAAGATAAAACTAAGTTGCGTAATTGTAAGCAGCAACTTAGGCAAGTATCTTAACTTTGCATTTACTTTATGCAATGGACATGTGTAAGCTAGTATCTGAACTATTCTTTTTCATTGTTCAAATATCTTAACCTTGTATACACTTATGCAATGATTCCGTATAAGTAAGTTATTAACTTATAACCTGTTGTACAAGTTCTTTAATTCTGTTATTATAGATCAAAATATATATTTTGTTCGTTATTTTCTAAGCATGGTTATACAAGTGACCTCACTTGGATAATCATTATATTTTATCATATGTTAATACATACTAGTTAGTTTCCAGTATGTATACATTGACTTAAAAGTTGTCTAAGCTATTTGGTTCAGCTAGACATAGATTTAAAAATATTGTTGAACAAGATAGAACTTTATTGTATCCAACCGAATTGTTTTGGCTCGGATTCTAGACTAGTATGAACATCCCGAATCTGGGAAACTTTTGTGCTCCTAAGGCGGATATAATGGACGAAAATATCGTTTGAACAAGTAGTATTGATCAATACAGGGCATAACGGGCTGATCACTCACGTGCCTGTCAGTTATGACGGTTTTGCAGATGAAGTTCTGTTTAACCTTTTTGAAAATAGAAAATAATGTTCATAGTCTGTCGACTGATCTCCAATTATAGTCAATACGTAGTTTCAAAATTTAAAATAGAATTGTTATGTTGTTTAGAATTGTTTCAACTTACTTCATAACTATTGATTCATTGTAGAAGTGTCGTTCAAAGAAAACATTTAATCCTTCAGCTAATATTTATTATTGCTATTACTTGCTGGGAAATCAAATGCTCATTCTTGTTTTAAATTTAAATGTTTTCAGCTAATCGTGATCAACCAGAAAGTTCAGATAAGAACAAAGGGAAAGAAAAGCTGGCAGAATAAGTTTGTGTTCTGTTATGTAATAGTTAAATTTTATCAAGACAATGATACTTATTAATTATCATGTAATGAATGTTTAAAGGTCGCGTACCTGGGGATTAGGCTCTGATATATGTAAATTAAATTTGGTATTTATATTATTGTTATTAGTATTATTCCGCTCATAGAAATGGTATCGTGAAGCGCCGAGTTCGGGTTTTAAGTACCTGAATTTGGGGGCGTCACATCTGGGGCTTTTACACTTGGTATCAAAGTTGTAGGTTATGAATCTTAGGTAGGAATACCTGAGACTAATAACCGCAGTGATTAGGATAAGGACTAACTCAAATAGAATCAGTGAGTTAGTAAGATTCAAAGACAAATCCCTGCGAGTTATAAAAGATACGGAGTTTCCTAACTCTGATAATAAAGGCGAACAGTAGTGATGAATAGATAGAGTCTGAAAGACTAAAGTACAAGGATAGAAGATCGTAAAACAAAACGATCATAGCATAGAAATAAATCGAAATGTATACGATGAGATCACCCCGTGATCTGATAAGGTTATAGTATGCAGAAGGATCAAGCGAATGATTGAAAAATTTATGGCAAGAATGTTATGTGTCAGATTGTACTATAAATTAGTACGAGGAAAATTCAGGAAAGGATTATGAATATGAATTGAATGAAATTTGTATTGAGAAGGGAGTTAGGAATAAGTGGGATTTCAGTTGTACTATAAATTGTGTCGCGCTGTTTGCTATATACGTGTTGAGAAGGTAATTCTTTTCGCATGTGTATAACAGATAGGTAGGGTATATGTAGAGAATATAAGGTTAAGTCCAAGTTCTTAAAACTCATACTTATGGCATGTTCGTGACTCATAGTTATATGAAATATTTATGAACCCCTCAGCGAATGGACACAAAAGGTCTGAATAGGACAAGTTTTTAAACTCATATGATTGTGGAATGTTCTTGAACTCATGAGTGTGGTTTGACGAACTGGGAATAGTTATGTGTGAATGGAGTATTGAGGATAATAGGAACAAATAGACTATTTAAGCAAATGGATCATTAGTGGAAGATTAGGTTTTTTCAAATCTTCTAGCTATGCTAAACTCAAAATTTTTGACATCAAGCTAAATACGCATTATGTGCTTTTGAAAATAAATTTTTATTCTCAACTCTTGGTGACCATTGTGTATGCGTGGACTTCGGGCCACCGACGCCTCGTTACCTGTCGAGATAATAAAACTGATTTATAATTATTTTTGAACGGTTTAAAGAATAGTCTATGCTACTTGTTTCGGCTAGACGATAATGATTTGAAATATCAAAATACATTTTTATTTATCACTTATGTACCATGTAACTTGGTGCAAAGATGATAAAAAATGATGGAGTTGTAAATACAAGAATACTTAGTATTGAATTCGATCTAATTATCGTTGTCCCACTATTGTATGATGTGTTATGACAAAGTCATATAATGACGGCATCCTCAAACGGGCTGTTAATACAGCACGACATCATGGCGTCATTTTTAAACTAAATATTTTCAAAAATTTTAATTTACTAACGGCGTTTGGCTATACCTAAATATTTCGATTGAGTTGAATTATTGATATGGGTCTAAGCTATTTAATTCGGCTAGACCACCATTTAAGAAAATCCTAAGCATTCTTTGAAAATTTTTTCGAACCAAATGTTTTGGAGCGAATTCCAATAAAGACTAAGGTAAGAAAATGTTTATGCGCCTAAGGCGGATAAGACGAACAGGAAAAGTTGTTCCAACTAGCAGTACTTGAATAAGTACAGGGCATAACGGGCTAATTACCCAGAGCGGTGTGCAGATAAATTCAGTTTAAACCTTTTCAAAAATAACAGATAATGATCTATATGACTCCTCAGCACAATTTGAAAATTTTTACTCTCGTGAGAGGTTTATTGGGTAGCATGTGATGATGTGTATGAATGATGTAAGTTGTATGGTATAAGGTGTAAATTGAATTTCGGGGACGAAATTCTTAGAAGAAGGGGTGAACGTGACAACCTGAGAATTTAGAAAATTTATGTAAATCTTAATTGATGGATTAAAGGTTATATGATTGACCTAGACTGAAAATAAGTGTATGGATTTGACGTTTCTACGAAGAAATTTTAAGGATTTCAAAAATTTTGGACAAGACTTGAATGATTTGGTAGATTGTAACTGATAGTCTGATTATGAGGATAAGATTTTGGTGGATTTAAAATTCTTGTGAAGAATTATCAAGGTAAAGTATCTAAGTGTATACGAGTCTATATATGAGATCTTATATGTGAACAATGATTATTTATGTGTACAGTTTGTGGATTAAGGATCAATTATTGATTAGGATAAGTATAACTTTAGCAAACCCTAAAGTTATGTTAATAACATTGTTGTTCAGTGAGAAAACTCTAATGAACTGTTAGAAACCCTAACGATATGTCCGAAAATCCTAATTTTAGTTTTGGGAATCCGAAACCCTAATTTGGGAATTCAAAAGCTAAGTATAAAGCTTAAATGTTTAAAGATATGGGATATATAAGAAATGTCCATAATACCCTTCAATTTATAGGGAAAAAGACTAAATTACCCTTAGTAGGAGCGAAATGACAAAATACCCTTTTACTTAAAACTTAAGTAAAAGATTTGTGAAATCTTGTGAGTCATCACTCTATGTTTATCCCATGTGTGTAATATCTTCCCAGATCAGATTATATTGCCACCTTGCAAACATTAGATGCATGAATCAAAATAAAAGATCAAAAGTAAGTAAAGTTACTTACTTTCCTAAGCAAACCAACCTAGACCCTCTCTCTCTTCAAATTTTGAAATCTAGAGTGAGAGAGAGAGAGAATCAAAGCTAAGAATACTTCATAGCTTGCCAAGATCGGGAATCAAAAGTCAGAAATCAAGAATCAAAGCTTAGAAAAGGTATAAACCCTAAACTTGAAAATCATGTGATCTTATGTTAGATATATGTTGTTATTTGTCTGTTAAAGTTGTGAATAAGGATGTTATTTAGTGATCTATGATGTTATATCATAGATCCATAACATCTAGAAGCCAGAAAATCAAGTTTTCAAACTGACCAAGAACCTTCATTCTAAGGCCTGACAGCTATATATCAAGGCCTCTAGATCTGTCTATGTTAAGTGTTATGTATGTTAGATGTTATAGATTTGTTCTCTGTCATGAGGAGAGTATACTGGAAGTGAAATCAAGTCCATACCATGTCTTGATCTCCAGATATAAGTAGTCAAATATGGTTGACCGTCCATGACCAAACTGTTTCTGGGCAACCCAGATTTTCAGTTTTGGTCTGACAACATTTTTCTAAGCCTTAGATCTTGCTGTTGTTTGCTAGTTTGACCAAGTTGTTGTTTTGAAGTTGTAGTCTGATATGTAGACTACATATTAAAGTCATTAGATCACTTAGATCATAATCAGAGTGAAAGATAATCAAGGTTAAACTAGAGTTGACTGTCTGTTTGGTTAAGTTTCTGGAAAACCCAGAAACCGTAAGAATAACCCCTCTGATTGTGTTTGACCAGATCACATCTTGTGATTCTGTTATATTTGGACTGAGATCATGATATGTATGTGTTCTCTTACATGAGAACTATAGGTTTGAAGCATTAGAACACCAAACAAATGACCAGAACCCTAAGATTTTTGAGCCTCAAAGTGAGCACTCGAAGCTGTCTGGGTTTCTGGGTAACCCAGAAAACCCAGTAGGCCTCTGACAGCAACTTTGCAAGCTTGGTTCTTGTAACTGTGATGTTTAATGACCTGGATGATGATTTATACTTGTAGTATTATATAAATACTACAAGATCAATGTCTTAGATAACCCAGAAACCTTAGAATCAAAGAATTATCATTAGTCAAACTAGGTACCTTAGTGACTGACCATGAATATTCTGGGCATGCTCAAGAACATGAAAAACACCTATAGCGACGATTATGTCGCTATAGGCAGCCTTTAGCGACAGTTTCATTATGAAATTAATTATTTTTATTAAATAATTAGAAAAAAATAGTTTTTAATTATGAAAAATATAAAATAAATTCCTAAAAATTATTTTAACGCCTAAAAATGGGTTTTTAATAATTTTGAGTATATTTCATTAATATTTAATATTTTTTGAATATTAATGGTATTTAATTTATTTAATTATAATATTAAATAAATTACTTAAAAATAGTTTTAATACTTAAAAAATTATTTAAAAATATACTATGGTGTTAGAAAATATTTTAAGTTAGTTTTAATAACTTTTGATATTTTGTGATGAATTTCATTAATAAATTAATATTAATGATAATTGATTTATTTAATAAATATATTAAATAAATTATGGAAAAATAGAATTAGTGATTTAAAAATCATACAAAAATGAGTTAAGTGTTAGAAAAATATTTTAAGTTATAAAATATAACTTTTGATATTTTGTCAGAAAAATATTAATATTTTAATATTAATGTCAATTATTGGATAATGGATTTAAAGGTTTAAAAATCATATAAATGTGATTTTATGGTATTAAAAATACTTTGTAATATTATAAAAATATTATAATATTATGTTATGATTTTCATTAATATTTTAATTTAAATAAATATAAATGATAAGAGAATAATGTGGTATTTATATTATATAAATACGATATAAGTGATTGAAAAATTATGATAAATGGTAATAATTACTTAAAAATTATTACGAATCTTTAAAAAATGTTTTGACTGAATAGAAAATTTTATAAGTTAATTGTTAAGTGTTTAGACCGAGTCTTAGTGATATTAGGCTCGAGAATTATCTGACTAGATCGTTAGGATGTTAGAACTGTATCGGGTTCAACTCAGACTGAAATAGTTTGACTTAATACCGAGTCTTAAGTAGTTTGTGGACTGATAGAGTTATGTGTTTACGTGTCTAATTTATTGTATATATATTTATATAACAGTATTATACTGTAATGATATTATTCTAATATTGGAGATCTATATTATTAATATTAGGTCTTCGGATAAAGCGATATAAATTGTGTAGCAGTAGTCGATGATACAGGCAAGTTCCTAACCTTGAACTTCTAATTATTGTGCATGTTTTTCTAACTCAACCTCGAGTTGTTCTTTCAATTATGCTTATGGCTAATCATTGCTGATTACTATGTCTATGAATTGTTGAATAGCTTTCTGTGCAAATATTGCATGTGTTCATCAGGTATGAAAGATTGATCACCTTCATTACAATCTAGTCCAGTTATAATTGTTCATGTTCTTTCTTAACCATTCAATTCCTATTGTATTGGTCGTTCAGCTATGAAAATTTGTTCATGCTAGTTCACAACTATATTATTGAATGTTAGGCAGCTTATTGTTTAATTCTTTCAATCATGATATATCCTCAAATAAATTTAAACTTGTTGAAAAAACTTATTGCTCACCCTTGCTATATCATGCTTAAACATTGCAGATTAAGACGAATTCATCGAATATAGGAAAAAACCAAGTCAAGTCCAACTTTGGATTATAAGTGCAGATAAAAATTGTAATAGAATTGTATGATAATGACATGGTATGTCGATTAGGTTATGAATTGTGTTATAAGTTAAGGTTACTCTACCTTGGAGATTAATGCGTAAAGTTTAATGTATAAATAATTTATGTTTATATATTTCGCAATAGTTATAGAAATAGTATACCAGATCCGTGGTGATTCGGGACCAGGATCTGGGGCTTTTACAAACTTAAACTCGAGTTATTATATTTCAAGTATGCTAGTGGATTAATTATTGACAATTATTCCACATTTATGATTATTGATATTCGCACCTAGTGCAAGTTTATTAAACTTTCTTATATATTATCCTGTATAAATTATTACCTTGTGCAACATTATTTCTCTTGTATAGACCTTATGATATGTGAGTTCCTTAATTTTCTTTGATTGTCTAACCTTGTACAATTGATTATTGTGTGCAAGTTCATATGTTCATTTAACCTTGTTCTTATGACTATTCCATGAAGTTTGACAAATCTAAATTTGTTTAATGTTCATACGATTGATTTAATCTTAAAACTTATACGAATATTTTATATTTGTATACGTGTTCAAGCTATCTTTAAAATTGAATTATACTTGAATTATTTAAGTACTTCGTCGATGTCATTTGTTTTGGCTAGACTAATATTTGATGAAGTGTTCTATTACTTGTGAATTAATTTATTTAAAGATTATGTCATTTATTTCGGATAGATCAATATTGATATTATATGTTGAAATTATATCATTTCTTTAAAATTAATCCAAACCATATTATTATGGTACAAACTCATGATGTAACACTGAGATGAACAACCCTTATAAAAACAAGGGGAACTTTATTGTCAGAAAATGACACGCGTGAGACACATGTGAGTATTATGCATAATATCGGGTATAATGAAGTAGATCCCCTTATGTACTTGTAGAGAAGTATGATCTAATCTTTACGGTTAACTTATACTTTTGAGGATTCGAGCAATAAATGAACTGATAATCTCTCGAGAAGTTCTAGATCCTATTTATTGAATATTGTTACAGTATTGCTAATTCTTTATAATCAAATTGATATTATTGAAACTTAGAAAGAATTTAACTCTTTCATTCTTGATGTGTTATTCAGCATGAAATTTAAGAAAATCCTTGATTTGGAAATGATTCATTGTTTCAGCTACTTCATAATTCTTGAATATTGTTGAAGTTCTAAAGAGATAAACTCTTCTAGTCATGATATATCGTTCTTGTATTTAAACTTGCTGAGCAAAATAGTTGCTCACCCTTGCTATATCATAATATTATTTCAGTTAAGCTCGAATGTTCGAAGAAGGACAAAGGAAAAGAGAAGGCGACCAAATAGTGTCTTTTATGTAATAATTGTTATGATATACAATGATAAAAACTTTATGTATTATTAAGTCATGTAATGTTAAGGTTACTGAAACCTGGGATATTGTTATATTTTTGTATTAAGGTATGTAAGGAATGATGTAATTCATAATGACTGGGTAGTTAGATGAGATGTGTATGTTGTATCATGAGCCCCAAATTTGAGATTCAAGGAACCCGGATTTGAGGGTGTCACAGAATCTGTAGCCAGCTCCATTCCACTTTTGAGTGTCACTGCCTTGCACTGTTTACTATCATTGTTCCTCGAATTTTTCTCGGTATCACTCGGTAGAGATGTGACGCCCCCAAATCCAGGTTCTCTAACCTCAGATTCTGTGCTCACGATCTATCATCATCATAAGCAATCTATAACTGTTACAAAAATAATAGACATACATTGTTCATTATAATAAAGTTTCATAACATGGTCCCAAAGTCTTCTTAACCTTAACTTAAACGCACCATTCATATTACAAAAGGTTTACATAAGAAATCCCATTAGATAATAATAATTAACATTCATTCTAAACTATTCCTGGATCTTGCCTTTGCCCTTGTCCTTCGTGTTGGATCCTTCAGGCTTAGCTGAAATAAATGTCATGATATAGCAAGGGTAAGCAACTAATTTGCTTAGCAAGTTTATATACAAGGGAGATATATCATGACTGAAAAGAAGTTTTGCTTTCAATGTTCAACAATAATATAAGGTTATGAAAGAACATGAATTAATAATTAACAATTGAATATTCGAATAATTGAATAACATGAATTGAGTGATTTTTAAATAACCATGGACATTTGCCAAGGTTCTCAGTCATTTAAACTGGACCTCTTAATAAGTTTTGATATTCAAGGGGATCAGCCTTTCATACCTCGTGATTTATGCATAAACACTTAATAATCCAGCATCAATATCATGCCTTAATCAAATTCGTCCTTTTCTCAGTCAAGAGTTCTTATCATATCAATTTAATAAGAATAGCTTTTTAAAATATATTTGATTTAACAAATTTAAACATGCTTGATCTAGCTGATACAATTAGCATAGATATATCTCATAAACAGTTCATGAAGGAAGAACTTTAATTTAATTCACAGTTCAATAATAGTAGAACAGGAATTCAATTGTACAAAGTTCGAATTTCAATAATCAATATAGATGTGATTAATCATCAATAACTATTCACTAATATGCTTTGAAAATAATAACTCGAGTTTGAATTAGAAAACTTGCCTCGTCTGTAGATTACGGCTATGCAATTAATTTATATCCACTATGCAGTTAAATTATCTTCTTTTGAGAGACCTATAGTTAATCTTTCAATTAGTCATAGTATAACATTAGATTATGTAATCACATAAATATTATACATTACATCTAGTTCTTTATAAACATTATCCTATCTTGATAATGTTACTATTAAATAAGAACATAATATTATTAATCTTGAGAATATTTAATTCACCTCTTAGTATTTTTAGTTCCCTAATAATACTTTCATTTGTTTACTAATATTATTAACATCATAATAATATTTTAATACCTCACTAATATTATTAATCCTCTTAATAATATTTTAATTATGCATTAATATTATTACTTTAATAATATCTTACTTATGCTTTAGTATCATTAATCATTTAATATTATTAATCATTTAATACTATTTTATTCTTTTACTAATATTATTAATCATTTAATAGTATTTTATTCCATTACTAATATTATTAATCATTTAATAATATCTTATTCCATTACTAATATCATTAATCATTTAGTAATACTTTAATCATTTATCAGCGCTTAAATCAAATATTATTAACCATTTAATAATATTTTAAAGAAATTTTAATCTTAATAGTTTTATTTACTTATTAATATCATATTCTAATATTATTAATATCATAATAATATTTTAATAATTTATTGAATTAATAAACAATTTATTCTAATTGTTCACCCTTTATTAAACCTCTTATTTAATATCCATAAAAGGTCATAAATAATATTTATTATCATAAATTACCAAAGTGCTCTAAGATAGTCATGATATGATATATTATGAGTATTCAAGCATAAAAATCACGTTTTTCTTATTAAAGACATCATTTAACTATTTATTTTTTTTATTCATAACTTAATCATTTTTAGGAAAAATAGCAAACTGACTCCAAAAATTGGCAGCTTCTGTATTTTGACAGAATATGAACCCACAAGGATCCTCAAATTTTTCTGGAATTTTAGAAAATGATCTAGTATTTTTAAAGTTCCCAAAACCCTTGGATCTTGCTTCATTTTTAATAAATTGGCTTTTTCTCAGAAAATTCTAAAATTTTTAGGGTATGCTCTTGTAACATATATGAATCTACTGTAAAAATTTCGGAATTTTCCAGCATATACACAGTGAGATATTTGAAGGTAAATATTTAGGAGTCTTTCACGGAAATAGTCATTACGCACAATCTATAACTCGAAACGTGTCCGTTCTTTTTTCTAAATGTAGATAACTTCTCAAGGTACCTTTGTGATTTTTCCTAGATTTTTAATTGACATGAAACTGTTCGAAACAGACCCAAGAAAAATAGGACAGAAACTATTTTAGGGTTTTTGAACCCTTAACATTCCAAGTGGGCTGTTTTGGGGAAATTAGTTCCAAAGGTTTCAAAACTTGCTAGATTTGTGTGATATCACTTCGGTTTACTAGATAACTCATGTATCTAGCACACCCCTTCGACGGATCACCAATCTAAGTTGGAAAACTTGAGTTATACAAGATTTAGTGGAATAAAACAAGAGTTTTCACCCTTGGAGAACATATGCTCATATTTTCCTCTAAGCCTTTGATCTAACACTCAAGATACTTAGTTCCGTACATGATGATATGTAGGACTAGGGTATCTTGAGTATTTGTTCATAACCCCTACAAAACTCAAGCTAAAAAAATAAAGTAGAAGAAGAAGATGAATGTTAGGTTATATCTTGATTTAATGGCAACCTTTCTTGATTTACCAAAGTAAGTGATGAACTTTGGATGCATGAACAAACTAGCACTCCTCTCTCTCTCTATATATGGTCGAAACTCTCTCTCCTTCTCTCTCTAGAAGTGGCTAGCTTGGGAGAAAAATATAAGAGGAAGAATGAGAGAGGAAATGAAATGAAAAATGAAATAAAAGGATACTTGCAAAAAAAATATAGATACATTTAGTGTATCTAGCTATTATCCCCCATACTTTCTTTAACCCATGGATAGAAGCTTTGTCTTATCACCTTAATTAGTCTAATCATTATTAAGGATGCTTAATAAAGTGACAACCAATGGGAGCTTGACAACCATGTCCTTTTGTGTAAGAGTTACTACTAATGGACATTGCTTAGCTTAATTAGTTGCCTTAAAAGGCCTAGTATGGCCGGTCATTCTAGCCCCATCATCTCATCCATTTTGCTTTTATTTTAATGCAAAACTTGATTAATCAAAAGTCTAAAATACCCTTAACCAAGTGGGCTAAGTATTGGTTTGCATGTTATTTCATTTGGGCTTCCTCCTTAATTGTTTTGGGCTATGTAATAAACATAGTCTAGCAATTTTAATATATGTTACCCAATTTGATTATTTAGGATTTCCATTCCTAATCTTATGAAATTTAATTACCTATACATGTAACTTTAGCTTATAACCTAATTAGGTTCACAACAATTAGGTTTAAAATTATTAGTCACTTGAAATAATAAGATTATCCACTTAAGTTAGTATACATATTAAATACTAACCTCTCCTTATTATCATAACCCTTAGGTTATTTAATTGCCTCATCTAATATATAATTAGGTTACGAAGCTTTCATTTTTAATGAAATCTATAAATGTATATATCCATAACTATAGCATACATGTTAATTGACCCATGCACCACTTCACATATGTTGTCACATATTAAATCACTGTATAACACAAAATTTTAAATATCAATAATGTACATAAATACATAGTGACTTAAAATTCATGGTTATTACATCTTCCCCCCTTTTAAGAATTCCGTCCCTGGAATTACCTATAGGGTTACTCAAAAAGATGTGGATAATTTTCCCTCATCCTTTCTTCGAGTTCCCACGTAGCTTCTTCTGCATTGTGGTTCCTCCAAAGAACCTTTACAAAATGTATAACCTTATTTCGTAATTTTTGTTCTTTTCTATCTAAAATTTCAACTAGAATTTCCTCGTACGAAAATCCTTTTTTACCTGAATTGGCTCGTACGATATCATGTGCTTGTAATTAGGCTTGTATGGTCGTAGCACTAACACATGAAACACATTATGAATATGTTCCAGTTCAGGATGTAGAGCTACCTCGTACGCCACTTCGCCTATCTTCCTCAAGATCTCGAAAGGTCCAATAAATCTCGGACTCAGTTTACCTTTCTTTCCAAACCTTATTTTCCCTTTCCAGGGAGATACCTTCAAAAATGCATGGCTTCCCACCTCAAAATCTCTCTTCTGGCGATGTAAGTCTGTATACTTCTTTTGGCGATCTTGAGCTGCTACCAGTCGGGCTCTTATCACCTTGATGATCTCTATAGTCTGCTGTACCAGTTCTGGTCCCAACAGTTGACGTTCACCCACTTCATCCCAGCATAAGGGCGTTCTACATTTTCTTCCATACAGTGCTTCGTACGGCGGCATTCCGATACTGGCGTGATAGCTATTATTGTATTCGAACTCTACTAATGGAAGATGATCCTCCCAGCTACCTTTGAAGTCCATCACACAAGCTCTGAGCATGTCTTCAAGTGTTTGAATTGTTCTCTCGCTTTACCCATCGGTCTGCGGATGATACGCAGTGCTCATTCGTAGTTGCGTCCCCATTCTTTCCTGAAGGCTCTTCCAGAAGTTTGACGTGAATCGCGGATCCCTATCCGACACAATAGATACTGGTACGCCATGTCTCGAGATAATTTCTTTGATATATAATTTGGCTAGCTGGTCCAAACTATACCTGATCTTGATCGGCAAGAAGTGACCCGACTTCGTAAGACGATCTATAATCATCCATATGACGTCGTGTCCTTTTTGCGTTGCTGGAAGTCCCACCACAAAATCCATCGTGATGTGCTCCCACTTCCACTCTGGAATCTCTAAAGGTTGTAGTAATCCACTCGGTCATTGATGCTCTGCCTTGACTCTCTGACAAGTTAGACATCTGTTGACGCATTCTGCAACCTCTCTCTTCATGTTTGGCCACCAAAAGAGTTGACGCAAATCTTGATACATTTTTGTGCTTCCTGGGTGTATCGAGTACCTCGTACTGTGCGCTTCTTACAAAATCTCTTCCCTTAGTTCTGGTACTAGCGGTACCTAAATTCGTCCTTTAAATCTCAACAGTCCGGTGCCATCTATCTTGTATTTCAATTCATCCCCTTCAGCTAACGACTTCTTGATGATGTCACAATCTTCGTCCTTCTCTTGAGCCTCTTTAACCTTATCTAATAGAGTCGGGCTCACTGTCACTGTAAATAATTTCTCGTTGGTCTCCATCGGATACTTAACCTCTAAGTCAAGTCGTTCGAAATCTTTCACCAATTCCTCTTGAATGGTCAACTTCAGTAACTTCTCTCTTTCTTTTCTGCTCAGGGCATCTGCCACTACATTTGCTTTTCCTGGATAGTACAGAATCTCACAATCATAATCCTTGATCAATTCTAGCCATCGGCGCTGCCTCATATTTAGCTCTTTCTGCGTGAAGATATACTTTAGACTCTTGTGATCTGTATATATCTCACACTTCTTGCCATACAAATAGTGCCTCCAAATCGTCAAGGTAAAAACTATTGCTGCTAATTCCAGGTCATGAGTCGGGTAACCCTTCTAGTAGTCCTTCAGCTGACGTGAAGCGTACGCAATGACCTTGTCATGCTGCATCAGTACACAGCCAAGACCTTTGTGTGATGCATCACTATACACTACAAATCCTCCTGTGTTGTCTGGTAAAGTCAACACAGGTGCCTGACTGAGTCTCTTCTTCAATTCCATGAAACTCTCTTCACATTTCTCCGTCCAAACGAACTTCACTGTCTTTCTGGTAAGGTTGGTCAACGGTGATGCTATCTTTAAAAAATCTTGGATGAATCTCCGATAGTATCCTACTTTTCCCAAGAAACTCCTAATTTTTGTCTGCGTCTTTGGCTGTTCCCAGTTGATAATCGCTTCTACCTTTGCTGGATCTACCAAAACACCATCTTTGTCGATAACGTGACCCAAAAATTGCACTCTCCGCAACCAAAACTCACACTTAAAGAACTTTGCATACAACTTCTCCCTCCTTAACGTTTCCAACACTATCCTTAGATGTTCAGCGTGCTCTTCCTCTGTCTCTTAATATACCAGAATGTCATCGATGAACACGACAACAAACTTATCCAAATACTATTTAAACACTCTGTTCATCAAGTCCATGAATGCTGCTGGCGCATTCATCAACCCAAAAGACATTACCAGAAACTTAAAGTGTACATACCGAGTTCTGAATGCCATCTTTGGAACATCCTCCTGCCTAACCTTCAGTTGGTGATAACTGGTCCTCAAGTCAATTTTTGAAAAATATTTCACCCCCTTCAACTGATCAAACAAATCGTCGATCCTGGGCAACGGGTACTTGTTCTTAATGGTGAACTTGTTCAATTCCCAGTAGTCGATACAAAGCCTTAATGACCCATCCTTCTTCTTTATGAATAATACTGGTGCTCCCACGATGATACGCTCGGTCGAATGTATCCCTTATCTAACAATTCTTGTAGTTGAATCATCAGTTCCTTCATTTCTACCGGAGCCATACGATACGGTGCTTTGTATACCGGTGATGTCCCTGGTGCCAAATCGATAACAAACTCTATCTCTCTATCTGGTGGCAATCCCAGAATCTCATCTGGGAAGACATCAACGAATTCCCTTACAATAGGTATCTGACCCAGTTCACCCTCGACTCTGCGGGTATCCACAACGTGAGCCAAATAACTTATACAACCTTTCCTAAGCAACTTCTTTGCTTGCATCATCGTCAAACAACAAGATTGTCTCGACGATTTACTGCCATGAAATACCACCTTTGACTTATTCAGAGTCTTTAGGTGTACGCAGTTTTTCTTACAGTCAATGACCTCCCCGTGACTTGATAACCAATCCATCCCGAGGATTACATCAAACTCTCCAAGACGAATCGGTATCAAATCCATGTTAAGCTTAAACCCTCTTACATCAGCATAACTGCTCCTATGTATGTAGTCTACAGGGATAATTTCTTTATTTGCTACTTCTACATTCATTGGGTGTTCTAATAGTTCACGAGGTAAACTTAATCGTTGAGCAAAATCATCAGATACGAAAGAACATGAAGCTCCCGAATCGAATAACACATAGGCATTTATATTGTTGATCAAAATTATACCTGACACCACCTCCCTAGATGCCACGGCATCTTGCACTGTCATATTGAATGTCCTCGCTGTCGGCTTGTTTGGCTGGACTGGTCCATCACTGGTTATCTTAGTGTTATTGCCCCTGTTGCCATTTTCGCCATCTGTGCTTTTCTTCTTTGGGCAATCCTTGATCCGATGTCCCAATTCACCACAGTTAAAATAACCTCCCTTCTTCACCTTAGAACAATTGGGCGAGGTATGCCCTTCTTGTCCACAGGTATAACATACTATTTTTCCTTTCAAGCACTCTCCCGAGTGACCCTTTCCACAGTTTCCACACACTAACTTCTTTTGTTGCACACTTCCTTGCTGAATCTCCAAATTACTACCCCCGCTGCTCCATTTCCACTTCTTATTGTTGCTACCGCCACTGCTAACATTCTGATTCCCACCTTCTACTTTCTTCTTGTTCTTCTCCCGATTATACTTTGAGACCGCTTCGCTTCCACCTTCCGCTATGAGAGCTTTCTCCGACAAAGTTGAGAATGACGTGATTTGTAGAACCGCTACCTTATTGTATATCCACGGCTTTAGTCCATTTTCGAACCTTCTTTCTTTCCTCACCTCCGTGTCTACCAGATGTCGAGCAAATCTGGCCAATTCATTAAACTTTGCGGCGTACTCTGACACTGACATATTCTCCTGTTTCAATTCCAAAAAATTGATCTCCATTCACGCGTGTGTACTCTCAAGGAAGTAGTTCTCAAAGAACAACTTCTTGAACGCTTCCCAAGTCACGATTCCAGTCCCGACTTTGTTCTGGTTGGCCTCCCACCAATAGTTAGCCTAGCCCTTCATTAAGTAGGTAGCAAAAATTATTTTCTGTTCTTCTGCTACTCTAGCAATAATGAAGGCCTTCTCAATCTCCTTCATCCACGTTTGGGCCTCTATCGGGTCTGTTGTTCTTCTAAACTTCGGCGGTCCTACTGCCTTGAAATCCTTAAAGTTGGCTAATTGGTTTCCCACCTGATTTCCCCTAGGTTGAGCTTGATTCCTCATGGCTTCAGCCATCATGTTGACAAAGTCTTGCATTGGGTTTGGTTGAGCTCCCACTACATTATTAACTGACTCTTCGATCTCTTGGTTCCTTAGTACACGTCTGGGCGGCATTATCTAGTTAAACGAAATTCTAACACGTTACTCGAATTTTATTTTCATATAAGTACTTAGCATACAATACGCTACTGTATTCAAACAATCAGATGATCATTATGTGAGAGTTTTAATTTACCAAGATTTGGAAGCCTTTCTCCTTGATGAGTGGTTTAAGTTTGTTAAAAAAAATTCCAATTCAGTCTACTAGATTCACATAACATTAAATAGACAATTTACTATTTAAATTTTTCCAACACATATCGTAATAATAATGCATTTATATTCATATACCAATCTTCAGTGTCTCACATGATTAATACAGTTATATTCTTATAAATACTACTATCCCATTTTAAACATAAAAGATGGGATTAACTCAAAATGATACTTCCTTACAAACACAAATAGGGATACTACCTAACTACCTATTACCTCACACCTGCTGAGGTTTACATCAACATAAAACCCTATTACACAAAAGGGGTACTAATGCATATATCTACAACTAGTCCATAGCATAATCATCACTAGTGGCCCTGCTAGGTCACCTGAACAGGTTCTGGGGGAAACCACCCCTCCATAGCTCTACGTCGAACGGATCGACTCGACTCTCCTATCTCGAACTGCGCCCTCCTAGTCCCACTGCGCTGGCCCTCGTACGCTGCGTCTAACACCAGTCCTAGAGTCTGGGCCCTTACCTTCATGGCCTGCAGTGCTAACTCCAATTAGTCCACCCGCTGGGCTGACTCATAAAATGCCTCCTCCACGCGAATCTTGTCTGCAATCTCCACGTCAAACTCGCCCCGCATCGCCAGATGCTCTATGCTCAGCTCTTCGAACTTCGCCTTTTCATGCTCTAGTTGTACCCTCAGCATCTCAACTTGCAACTGGGACTCATCTAACTTTCCCTTCTGCTAGACTACCTCCATATGGGGTTGATAAACCGTCTCCTTATATTGACCTTCTGTGAACTAGAGTGTGTGGTTTTCAACCTCCAGTTCTCTCACCCTGCCTTCCAATTGACTAATTCTCCTCAATAAATCCTCTATCAGAGGACCATGAGGGGCTTTTTCTGTGACCTCATGCTCAATGGGATCCTGATCTACTGAGTGATTGCCCTGGCGCTCGCCAGACATCCAACAAACACCATAAATAAAACCAGCATTAGTACCACAATAAAATATATTCATTGATAAAATGAAATAATATTTTATTAAGTACAACACAAACTCGATAAATTTCCATAATCCATCTCCTAACATACTCTATAAGAGTTTTCTACTAAGGTTATAACATAGGTTTCGCATTCCTAATGTTTATAATCTATGGCTTTGATACTAACCTGTGACGCCCCCAAATCCAGGTTCTCTAACCTCAGATTCGGTGCTTACGATCTATCATCATCATAAACATTCTATAACTATTACAGAAATAATAAACATACATTGTTCATTATAATAAAGTTTCATAACATGGTCCCAAGGTCTTCTTAACCTTAACTTAAACGCACCATTCATATTACAAAAGGTTTACATAAGAAATCCCATTAGATAATAATAATTAACATTCATTCTAAACTATTCCTGGATCTTTCCCTTGCCCTTGTCCTTCGTGTTGGACTCTTCGGGCTTAGCTGAAATAAATGTCATGATATAGCAAGGGTAAGCAACTAATTTGCTTAGCAAGTTTATATACAAGGGAGATATATCATGACTGGAAAGAAGTTTTGCTTTCAATGTTCAGCAATAATATAAGGTTGTGAAGGAACATGAATTAATAATTAACAATTGAATATTCGAATAATTGAATAACATGAACTGAGTGATTTTGAAATAACCATGGACATTTACCAAGGTTCTCAGTCATTTAAACTGGACCTCTTAATAAGTTTTGGTATTCAAGGAGATCAGCCTTTCATATATCGTGATTTATGCATAAAGACTTAATAATCCAGCATCGATATTATGCCTTAATCAAATTAGTCCTTTTCTCAGTCAAGAGTTCTTATCATATCAATTTAATAAGAACAGCTTTTTAAAACACATTTGATTTAACAAATTTAAACATGCTTGATCTAGCTGATATAATTAGCATAGATCTATCTCATAAACAGTTCATGAAGGAAGACCTTTAATTTAATTCACAGTTCAATAATAGTAGAACAGGAATTCAATTGCACAAAGTGCGAATTTCAATAATCAATATAGATGTGATTAATCATCAATAACTATTCACTAACATGCTTTGAAAATAATAACTCGAGTTTGAATTAGAAAACTTGCCTCGTCTGTAGATTACGGCTATGCAATTAATTTATATCCACTATGCAGTTAAATTATCTTCTTTTGAGAGACCTATAGTTAATCTTTCAATTAGTCATAGTATAACATTAGATTATGTAATCACATTAATATTATACATTACATCTAGTTCTTTATAAACATTATCCTATCTTGATAATGTTACTATTAAATAACAACATAATATTATTAATCTTGAGAATATTTAATTCACCTCTTAGTATTATTAGTTCCCTAATAATACTTTTATTTGCTTACTAATATTATTAACATCTTAATAATATTTTAATACCTTACTAATATTATTAATCCTCTTAATAATATTTTAATTATGCATTAATATTATTATTTTAATAATATCTTACTTATGCTTTAGTATCATTAATCATTTAATATTATTAATCATTTAATAATATTTTATTCTTTTACTAATATTATTAATCATTTAATAGTATTTTATTCCATTACTAATATTATTAATCATTTAATAATATCTTATTCCATTACTAATATCATTAATCATTTAGTAATACTTTAATCATTTATCAATGCTTAAATCAAATATTATTAACAATTTAATAATATTTTAAAGAAATTTTAATCTTAATATTTTTATTTACTTATCAATATCATATTCTAATATTATTAATATAATAATAATATTTTAATAATTTATTGGATTAATAAATAATTTATTCTAATTGTTCACCCTTTATTAAACCTCTTATTTAATATCCATAAAAGGTCATAAATAATATTTATTATCATAAATTACCAAAGTGCTCTAAGATAGTCATGATATGATATATTATGAGTATTCAAACATAAAAATCACATTTTTCTTATTAAAGACATCATTTAACTATTTATTTCTTTTTATTCATAACTTAATCATTTTTAGGAAAAATAGCAAACTGATTCCAAAAATTGGCAGCTTTTGTATTTTGACAGAATATGAACCCACAAGGATCCCCAAATTTTTCTGAAATTTTAGAAAATGATCTAGTATTTTTAAAGTTCCCAAAACACTCGGATCTTGCTTCATTTTTAATAAATTGAGTTTTCCTCAGAAAAATCTGAAATTTATAGAGTATGCTCTCCTAACATATATGAATCTACTGTAAAAATATCGGAATTTTCCAGTATATACACAGTGAGATATTCGAAGGTAAATATTTAGGAGTCCTTCACGGAAATAGTCATTACGCACAATCTATAACTCGAAACGTGTCCGTTCTTTTTCCTACATGTAGATAACGTCTCAAGGTACCTCTGTAATTTTTCCCAGATTTTTAAGGGACATGAAACTGTCCGAAATAGACCAAAGAAAAACGAGACAGAAACTATTTTAGGGTTTTTGAACCCTTAACATTCCAAGTGGGCTGTTTTGGGGAAATCAGTTCCAAATGTTTCAAAACTTGCTAGATTTATGTGCTATCACTTGGGTTTACTAGATAACTCATGTATCTAGCACCCCCCTTCGACGGATCACAAATCTAAGTTGGAAAACTTGAGTTATACAAGATTTAGTGGAATAAAACAAGAGTTTTCACCCTTGGAGAACATATGCTCATATTTTCTTCTAAGCCTTTGATTTAACACTCAAGATACTTAGTTTCATACATGATGATATGTAGGACTAGGGTATCTTGAGTATTTGTTCATAACCCCAACAAAACTCAAGCTAAAAAAACAAAGTAGAAGAAGAAGATGAGGTTAGGTTATACCTTGATTTAATGGCAACCTTCCTTGATTTACCAAAGTAAGTGATGAACTTTGGATGCATGAACAAACTAGCACTCCTCTCTCTCTCTACATGGCCGAAAATCTCTCTCCTTTCTCTCTCTAGAAGTGGCTAGCTTGTGAGAAAATTATAAGAGGAAGAATGAGAGAAGAAATGAAATGAAAAATGAAATAAAAGGATACTTGCAAAAAAGATATAGATACACTTAGTGTATCTATCCCCCATTCTTCCTTTCACCCATGGATAGAAGCTTTGTCTTATCACCTTAATTAGTCCAATCATGATTAAGGATGCTTAATAAAGTGACAACCAATGGGAGCTTGACAACCATGTCCTTTTGTGTAAGAGTTACTACTAATGGACATTGCTTAGCTTAATTAGTTGCCTTAAAAGGCCTAGTATGGCCGGTCATTCTAGCCCCATCATCTCATCCATTTTGCTTTTATTTTAATGCACAATTTGATTAATCCAAAGTCAAAAATACCCTTAATCAAGTGGGCTAAGTATTGGTTTGCATGTTATTTCATTTGGGTTTCCTCCTTAATTGTTTTGGGCTATGTAATAAACATAGCCTAGCAATTTTAATATATGTTATCCAATTTGATTATTTAGGGTTTCCATTCCTAATCTTATGAAATTTAATTACCTATACATGTGACTTTAGCTTATAACCTAATTAGGTTCACAAGAATTAGGTTTAAAATTATTAGTCACTTGAAATTAATTGATTTAAGGTTCAATATTAGAACCTAGACATAAAATAAGTGTATGCGTTTGATATTTTTGCGAATTTTTGTTGAAGATTTCAAAATTCTGTTAAGGATTTAAGTGAATATGTTCTATGTATATGGTTGTATATGTGTACAGTATGTGGTTACGGGTCAAGGGTTGACCAGATAAACGATATCTGTAACAAACCCTAGGTATATATTAAGAACGTCAACGTTCGGTTTGAAAATTCTTACGATTTATAAGAAACCCTAATTTCAGTTTTGAGAATTTAAAACCCTAATTCGGATATTAAAATCTTAAAATGGAAATTTAAATTCTATGTATAAGATTTATGTATTTTAATTTCAAACTTAATTAGGGATAACCCTAATGAGTAATTAGATTTTTAATAATTTAGAAACCCTAATTCTTGAGTTATAAACCCCAGCGCATGATCATGAAACCTAATTATTAAATTAGTAATATTAATTAGGAAATATTAATCCTAATTAGCAAGCTTGATTAATGATTAGTGAATTTTAATATAATTAGAAAATCTTAATTATAATTTTGAAATATTAATTTTCTATTTCGAAAATCGAAATTTGAAAATCCTAGAAATTAAATTTCTAATATTTTAGGGTTAAACCCTAAATCCTAAGGGTTAAACCCTAAACCCTAAAAGTTTGGACCATTTACATGAATGCCATTAAATTTAATAGTTTAATGACCATTTTGCCCTTTTTTGTATTTTTGTAAGTTAGCTTACAAAATCTTGCCATATCTTTAGGTTGATGACTAACCCTAAGCCTAGCGTGTGACTTATATCTCAAATATATCAGCCACTCTGACAGCCATGTGCATTGCATCAACATTTATATAGATCAAAAGTAAGAAAAGTCTCACCTTACTTTTCATTTTGTCCAAAACATTTCCCTCTCTAGCATTTAGAGATTGAGAGTGATTATGAGTATTAAGTTAAGACTTTATCAGCCCTTAGCTTTCCAATAACAGATCATGAAGTCAGAAATCAAGAATCAAGGCTTAAAAGGTATAAACTCTAAAATTTTGAAATCCTTAGATCTTATGTTTAATGTTGTTAATGATTGGTTAGATATGTGTTATAAGGTGTCATTTAGAGATCTGGGTTGTTGGATCATGGATCCATAATATCTAGATGCTCGAATCTAAAGATTTCAACATTCTGGAAATATTGAAAATGATGGCCTGACAGCCATATGTCAGGGCCCATAGATCTTGAGCTGTTAGTTGTTTGTTGTGTTTTTTGTTTTATATCTGTTCTATGTCATGAAGACTATGATCTGCAACTAGAAACATGCCCAGATCATGAATATACTGAGAGTAATGAGCGGTCAAACATCGTTGATCGTTCACGGAAAGCAGGTTCTGGGCAGCCCAGAATCCCCAGAAACCTCTGACAATCTTTTCAATGACTCTAATCTTGCTACTGACAGGTTATTTAGCCATGTTTGTGTAATGGACTTGTAGTCTAGTATAAGGACTACAACATCAAGCTTTTATATCACCCAGATCTTGCCCAGAATGAAGCTTAATCTTGGTCAAACAAGCATTGACCGTCTGTTTTGTCAAAATTCTGGAAAAACCCAGAATCTTCATACGCGATTTTTCTGACATAGTTTGACTGTCCTTGTTCTGTCTATATGATGTTTTTGTTAGTACCTGATGTTATATAGTTGTAGCCTGACATGTTCTCTACACGATCCAACCATTAGATCACACAAATAAGACATATACCGGAAGCTACAATGATCTAAATATAGCACCTTCGTCTGCTCTTCATTTTCTGGAAAACCCAGAAATGAAGAACAGTGTTGTCAGATATTTTGGGGGTCCCCACTGATCTGATGTTGTTTAGCCATGATGTTTGTTTGTAAGTGTAGTATTACATGCATACTACAACACGGATTCATTAGACTGCCCAGAACAACTTAGGAGCATAGATCAAATGATGGTCAAACCCACTAACTCGAACACTGACAGGATTTTTGGCCAGGCTCAAGAACAGACCAAGAACACCTATAGCGACGGGTCTGTCGCTATAGGGCCCTTTAGCGACAGTTAATTTCGGAAATTAATATTTTTAATTAAATAAATCGAAATAAATGGTTTTTAATTATTAAAAATACTTAATAAATTTCGAAAAATTATTTTAAAGCCTGAAAATTAGTTTTTAATTATTTTGAGTATATTTCATAAATATTTAATATTTTTGGAATATAAATGGTATTTAATTATAATATTAAATAAATTATTTAAAAATAATTTTAATACATGAAAAATAATATTATGGTATAATAAAATATTTTAAGTTATTTTCAGTGACTTATAATATTTTAGGATGAATTTAATTAATTAATTAATATTAATGGTAATTAATTTATTTAATAAATTTATTAAATAAATTATTAAAAAATAGAATTAATGTTTTATAAATCATATAAAAATGATTTAAGTGTTATAAAAATATTTTAAGTTATAAAATATAACTTTTGATATTTTGTCATGAAAATATTAATATTTTAATATTAATTGCAATTATCGGATAATAGATTTAATTATTTAAAAATCATATAATGGTGATTTTAAAGTAATAAAAATACTTTGTGATATTATAAATATATTATAATATTATGACATGTATTTCATTAATATTTGATAATAAATAAATATTAATGATAAAAGAATTATGTGGTATTTAATTCATTTAAATATGATATTAATGATTGAAAAATTATGATAAATAGTAATCATTACTTGAAAAATTATTACGAGCTTAGGAAAATTATTTTGACTGATATAAAAATTATCTGAGATAATTATTAAGCGTTTAGACAGAGTTTAATTGAATTTAGACTAGACGATTGTCCGACTAGACCGTCAGGATGTTAGAATTATACCGAACTCGACTCAGACTGTAAAAATTTGACTTGAGGTTAAGTCTTATGTGTGTTATAGACAAATAGGATTATGTGATAATGTATTTAGGTTATTTTAAATATTATGATAATATTATTCTAATTTGTATAATGATATTATTTATATATTAGGTTCAGACAAAGCTTATAAATTGCGTAATGATAATCAGCGGAACAGGCAAGTTTTATTTAACTCTACTTAGAGTTGTTTCATTCAGATATGCTTATGGATAATCATTGCTGATTGCCATTGTAGAATTGTACTCTGTACATATTGCATGCATAAGTCAGGTATGAAAGGCTGATCACCTTCATTAGCATTCGGTTCAGATATATTTGTTCATGTTCAATACTTGTTCAGTCAAAAGTTTATTCATGCTAGTTCACAATTGTATTGTTGAATTATAGCCATCTTATTATTCAAATTCTTTCAATCATGATATATCGTTAAATTATTGAACTTAAACTTGTTGGACAATCTTATGCTCACCCTTGCTATATCATGATTTAACATTGCAGATTAAGAAGCATACGTCGGATACAGGAAAGGATAAAGCCAAGTTCAGCTTGGGATTTTATGTGCAACTTAATTGTAATAGTATATTATGATAATAATGTTGTATGTTAGATAGGATAATGAATTGTACATTAAGTGAAGGTTACTCGACCTTGGGGAAAATATTGTGTAAAGTTTATTTATAAACAATTTATGTTTATATATTTCGCAAATAGTAATAATTATAGAATTATCATACCAAGATCCTTGGTGATTTGGGACCCGGATTTGGGGATGCAATAGTTGGTGTCAAAGCTGTTGGTTATAAACCTAGGGTAGTGATACCTTAGACTAATAACCGCAGTGAGTAGGATATGATCTAACTCACATAGAGTTAGTTGGTCGGGAAGATTCAAAGGCGAATCTTGGCGAGTTTTAAAAGATACAGAGTTTCCTAACTCTGATAATAAAGTTAAACAGTAGTGGTGAATAGATAGAGTCTAAAAGACTAAATGTACAGTGATAGGAGATCGTAAAATAAAATGATCATAATACAGAAATGAATCGTAATATATACGATGAGATCACCCCGTGATCTGATAAGGTGATAGCATGGAGAAGAATCAAGCGAATGATTAAAAAGTTTACAGCAAGATTGATGTGTGTATATGAATTGGTATAGATTCAGGAAAGGATTATGAATACGGATTAAATGAAATTCATATTGAGAATGTAGTTAGTATTAGGTGGGAATTCAATTGAGGACTCATGACAGCAGCTAGGTCGTACGATTCTTCGTATGGGAGTTGAATTGTACTTTGTGTAACAACCACTTAGTTTCTGGCATTGATAATCATTGAAATTTCTATGTCGCGCTATTTGCTATATGTGTGTCGAGAAGGTGATTCTTTTCTCATGTGTATAACAGATAGATAGGTTATAGGTAGAAAATATAAGGTTAAGTACGAGTTCTTAAAACTCATACTTATGGTATGTTCGTGACTCATAATTATATGAAATGTTTATGAACCCCTCAGCGAATGGACGCCAAAGGTCTGTCTAGGACAAGTTCTTAAACTCATATGATTGTGGCAAGTTCCTGAACTCATAAGTGTGGTAAGTTTGACGAACTGTGTATAGTTTTGTGTGAATGGAGTATTAAGGATAATAGGAATAGATAAACTATTTAAGCAAATAATTAGTAGTGGAGACATAGGTTTTCCAAAACTCCTAGCTATGCTAGACTTCGAAATTTTGACATCAAGCTAACTACGCACTATGTGCTTTTAAAAAAATTGTAGACTCGTAATCATATTTGAAACGGTTTAAAGTATAGTCTATGATACTTATTTCAGCTAGACGCAAATGATTTGAAATATCAAAATATATTTTATTTATCAGTTAGGTACCATGTAACCTGGTGCAAAGATGATAAAAAGGTGATGGAGTTGAAAATACAGGAATACTTAGTGTGAATTTGATCTAAAATCGTTAGTCCACTATTATATGATGTGCTATGACAAATTCATATGATGACGGCATCCTCAAACGGACTGTTAATACAGTACGGCATCATGACGTCATTCTCAAAAATATTTTCAAAAATTTTAATGTGCCAACGGGGTTTGGCTACACCTAAATAATTCGATTGAATTGAATTATTGATACGAGTCTACGCTATTCGATTTAGCTAGACTAATGTTATGAAAACTCTAAGTGTTTATTGAAAGAAATTTCCCGAACCAAATTGTTTTGGTGCGGAATCCGATAAGACTGAGGAAAAATTTTTGTGCCTATGGCAGTGATGAGAAACAGATCAGACCAGAGTACTTTATAAGTACAGGGCATACCGGGCTAATTACCCTTTGTATTCGTAAGTTATGACGGTTAGCGAATGAATTTCCATATAACCTTTGCGAAAATGACAGACAATAATCTGTAAAACCCCTCAGCGCAATTTCAAAATTTTTATTCTTGTGAAGAATGTATTGGGTAGCATGTGATGATCAGAATGAACGGGGTATGGTGTAAGGTGTAAGGTAAATTTCGGGGACGAAATTTTTAGAAGAAGTGGTGAATGTGACAATCCGAGAACTTTGAAAATTTTTAAAATTTTAATTAATTGATTTAAGGTTCAATATTAGAACCTAGACATAAAATAAGTGTATACGTTTGATATTTTTGAGAAAGAATTTTGAGGATTTCAAAATTCTGTTAAGGATTTAAGTGAATATGTTCTGTGTATATGGTTGTATATGTGTACAGTATGTGGTTAAGGGTCAAGGGTTAACCAGATAAACGATATCTGTAACAAACCCTAGGTATATATTAAGAAGGTCAACATTCGGTTAAAAAATTCTTACGATTTATAAGTAACCCTAATTTCAGTTCCGGGAATTTAAAATCCTAATTTGGATATTAAAATCCTAAATTGGGAATTTAAATACTATGTATAAGATTTATGTATTTTAATTTTAAACTTAATTAGGGACAACCCTAATGAGTAATTAGATTTTTAATAATTTAGAAACCCTAATTCTTGAGTTATAAACCCTAGCGCATGATCATGAAACTTAATTGTTAAATTTGTAATTTTAATTAGATAATATTAATCCTAATTAGCAAGCTTGATTAATGATTAGTAAATTGTAATATAATTAGAAAATCCTAATTATAATTTTGAAATATTAATTTTCTATTTTGAAAACCAAAATTTGAAAATACTAGAAATTAAATTTCTAATATTTTAGGGTTAAACCCTAAACCCTAAGGGTTTGGAACATTTTCATGAATGTCATTAAATTTAATAGTTTAATGACCATTTTGCCCTTTTTGTATTTTTGTAAGTTAGCTTACAAAATCTTGTCATATCTTTAGGTTGATGAATAACCCTAAGCCTAGCTTGTGACTTATATCTCAATTATATCAGCCACTTTATAGCCATGTGCATTGCATCAACATTTATATAGATCAAAAGTAAGAAAAGTCTCACTTTACTTTTCATTTTGTCCAAAACTTTTCTCTCTCTAGCATTTGGAGATTGAGAGTGATTATGAGTATTAAGTTAAAACTTTATCAGCCCTTAGCTTTCCAATAACAGATCATGAAGTCAGAAATCAAGAATCAAGGTTTAAAAGGTATAAACCCTAAAATTTCGAAATCCTTAGATATTATGATTAATGTTGTTAATGATTGGTTAGATATGTGTTATAAGGTGCCATTTAGAGATCTGGGTTGTTGGATCATGGATCCATAACATCGAGGTGCTCGAATCTAAAGATTTCAAAAATCTAGAAATATTAAAAATGATGGCCTGACAGCCATATGTCAAGGCCCATAGATCTTGAGTTGTTAGTTGTTTGTTGTGTTTTTTGTTTTATATCTGTTCTATGTCATGAAGACTATGATCTGCAACTAGAAACATGTCCAGATCCTGAATATACTGAGAGTTATGAGCAGTCAAACATCGTTGACCGTTCACGGAAAGCAGGTTCTAGGCAGCCCAGAATCCCCAGAAACCTTTGATAATCTTTTCAATGACTCTAATCTTGCTACTGACAGGTTATTTAGCCATGTTTGTGTAATGGACTTGTAGTCTGGTATAAGGACTACAACATCAAGCTTTTATATCACCCAGATCTTGCCCAGAATGAAACTTAATCTTGGTCAAACAAGCATTGACCGTCTATTTTGTCAAAATTCTAGAAAAACCCAGAATCTTCATACGCGATTTTTCTGACATAGTTTGACTGTCCTTGTTCTGTCTTATATGATGTTTTTGTTAGTACCTGATGTTATATAGTTGTAGCCTGACATGTTCTCTACACGATCCAACCATTAGATCACACAAATAAGACATATACTGGAAGCTACAATGATCTAAATATAGCACCTTCGTCTGTTCTTCATTTTCTGGAAAACCCAGAAATGAAGAACAGTGTTGTCAGACATTTTGGGGGCTAATAACTCATTGATCTAATGTTGTTTAGCCATGATGTTTGTTTGTAAGTGTAGTCTTACTTGCATACTACAACACAGATTCATTAGACTGCCCAGAACAACTTAGGAGCATAGATCAAATGATGGTCAAACCCACTAACACGAACACTGACAGGATTTCTGGGCAGACTCAAGAACAGGCCAAGAACACCTATAGCGACGGGTTTGTCGCTATAGGGCCCTTTAGCAACAGTTAATTTCGAAAATTAATATTTTTAATTAAATAAATCAAAATAAATGATTTTTAATTATTAAAAATATTAAATAAATTCTGAAAAAATATTTTAAAGTCTAAAAATTAGTTTTTAATTATTTTGAGTATATTTCATAAATATTTAATATTTTTAGAATATAAATGGTATTTAATTTATTTAATTATAATATTAAATAAATTATTTAAAAATGATTTTAATACATGAAAAATCATGAAAAATAATATTATGGTATAATAAAATATTTTAAGTTATTTTCAGTGACTTATAATATTTTAGGATGAATTTCATTAATTAATTGATATTAATGGTAATTAATTTATTTAATAAATATATTAGATAAATTATGAAAAAATAGAATTAATATTTTATAAATCATATAAAAATGATTTAAGTGTTATAAAAATATTTTAAGTTATAAAATATAACTTTTGATATTATGTCATAAAAATATTAATATTTTAATATTAATAGCAATTATCAGATAATAGATTTAATTATTTAAAAATCATATAATGGTGATTTTAAAGTAGTAAAAATACTTAGTGATATTATAAATATATTATAATATTATGACATATATTTCATTAATATTTGATAATAAATAAATATTAATGATAAAGGAATTATGTGGTATTTAAGTCATTTAAATATGATATTAATGATTGAAAAATAATGATAAATAGTAATAATTACTTGAAAAATTATTACGAGCTTAGGAAAATTATTTTGAGTGATATTAAAATTATCTGAGATAATTGTTAAGCGTTTAGACAGAGTTTAATTGAACTTAAACTCGACGATTGTCCGACTAGACCGTCAGGATGTTAGAATTAAATCGAACTCGACTCAGACTGTAAAAGTTTGACTTGAGGTTAAGTCTTATGTGTGTTATAGACAGTTAGGATTATGTGATAATGTATTTAGGTTATTTTAAATACTGTGATGATATTATTCTAATTTGTATATCGATATTATTTATATATTAGGTTCAGACAAAGCTTATAAATTGCGTAACGATAATCAGCAGAACAGGCAAGTTTTACTTAACTCTACTTAGAGTTGTTTCATTCAGATATGCTTATGAATAATCATTGCTGATTGCCATTGTAGAATTGTACTATGTACATATTGCATGTATAAGTCAGGTATGAAAGGCTGATCACCTTCATTAGCATTCGGTTCAGATATATTTGTTCATATTCAATACTTGTTTAGTCAAAAGTTTGTTCCTGCTAGTTCACAATTGTATTGTTAAATTAGAGCCAGCTTATTATTCAGATTCTTTCAATCATGATATATTGTTAAATTATTAAACTTGAACTTGCTGGGCAATCTTATGCTCACCCTTGCTATATCATGATTTAACATTGCAGATTAAGAAGCATACGTCGGATACAGGAAAGGATAAAGCCAAGTTCAGCTTGGGATTTTATGTGCAACTTAATTGTAATAGTATAGTATGATAAAAATGTTGTATGTTAGATAGGATAATGAATTGTGTATTAAGTGAAGGTTACTCGACCTTGGGAAAAATACTGTGTAAAGTTTATTTTATAAACAATTTATGTTTATATCTTCCGCAAATAGTAATAGTTATGTAATTATCATACCAAGATCCGTGGTGATTTGGGACCCAGATTTGGGGATGCTACGTATTTTTTTTTCCAGATTCTTCATAGCAACTGCTTGAGTCTTTGTAGTTGCCACGAATTGGGTTGCCATTCTCATTAGCAATTCCTTTAGCTAAGATATCTTATTAATTTGTTGATGTTGTTGGGCTTGTTGAGGTTGTTGAGACTGAAATTCGGGTGGACATGATTGTCTTGGAGCTTGTCCTTGTGACTGATTATTGTCCAAAGAAATATTCGGGTGATTCCTCCATCCCGGATTGTAGCTATTAACATTACCACCCTGTTGCTGATTATAGTGGGAAACAAATCGAATGATTACCCGCACATATTTCACACACTATCTCTACTCTCTTCACATTATGTACCCTAAGTGCATCTATTTTCTTTGTAAGAGTAGAAATATGAGTTGTCACTTAAGCTGATAAAGCAGTCATCGCATCCACTTCATGCACACCGACTACCTTCAGCTAAGTCATTCTTGCAGTAGGTCATTGATAGTTATTAGTTGCCATTATTTCGAGCAGCTGATATGCTTCATCACAGTTCTTGGCCATTAAAGCCCCACCTGCTGCATCATCTATACTCGACCTCACCATACTGAACAATCCATTATAAAAAGTCTGCACTTGAAGCCATTTAGGAATTCCATGGTGTGTGCATTTCCTCAATGAGTCCTTGAATCTCTCCCATACTTCATATAGTGATTCTGAGTTGTGATTAACGAAAGAGAAGATATCGTTCCACATCTTTATTGTCTTTACTGGCGGGAAGAACTTAGCAAGGAATTTATGCGCCATATCATTCCATGTAGTAATTGATCCCGGTGGTAAAGAATGGAGCAAACTTTTAGTCTTATCTTTGAGAGTGAATGGAAACAACCTTAGTCTTATAACATCATCTGACACACCATTGTACTTAAAAGAATCTCATATTTCTATGAAGCTGACCAGGTGATCGTTCGGATCAACATTCGATAACCCTAAAAAATGACATGAATTCGGCATCATTTGTATTGTTCAATGCTTTATCTCAAAATTCGTGGCATTAATGACAGACATAATAATACTTGACTGAATTTTTGTAACCTGATGTCTCTAGTGTCTCTTAGTTTCCTTAATCCACTTACGCAACCTCTGAAATCTTTTGTCGATGTTGTCTCCATAAGGCAACAATTTTGGCTTCTTCGATCAAGCTTGCATGCACTAATCAAGAACACTTGAAACAGGTAGTAAAACAAAAACAAAACAAAAATGTTTAACTAAGACCAAATTAATTAAACTAATATTGAAAGTTATAAATGCAATTTTAGTCCCCCGACAACGGCACCAAAAACTTATTTGCCTAAATCTATACTAGCAAAATAAGCAAGTATACGTAGTCCACAAGTAATATAATGACGAGTAGAGTATCGTTCCCACAAAGAAAAAGATTGCAATTTATATTAACAATTACTAATTTTGTATTAATTTGATTTTATTAAACCAATGATTAAAATTTTGAAGTTGATGAAAACAAATAATTAACTAAATTGAACCTAACTATCATAAGGTTGAAAACAGATTAAAGAAACTTAAGATTATAATTTCACTTATTGTTTCACTTAGGTCAATATACATCCTGTTAAATTACATTAACTATTCTGAATTGTTAATAGAGAACTTATTAGTATTTATGACCATCTCTCAATGTATCATAAACAAATCAACTTAAATCCACAGATGTTAGAATTAAGGAGAACACTCTATATAACTAATTCACTATATCTCTATGTGAATTATAATTAAAAATGATTTAAAACACAGATTCCCTATCAAATTACATGTGGTGTATAGGTATATCTCTATCCTAGCCACAAATCATGAATTTCATTAGCATGCAGAAAACACAATCACATGTTATTATGGTCAAATATAAACCTATAATTCATCTCTCGAATTCATATAGATTATCACAATAATTATTGACCAGACAATTAAACAATTAAAAACAAACCATAAAAGACAATCCCATAATGGTTAATAGTAATTAACAAGGACGTGTATCTGTCTAAACTATGCAATAAGGTCCATTGCAATCTTAAGATAAAATTTGGTTCTACATAAGGGAATCTAATAATGAATCCCTAAAATAATTAAACATCTGAAGTTACAAGTAAAAGAAGAGAAAAAGAATAAAAATATGCAGAAGTTCCTTCTTCCGAATCTTTCACTTGGTCTTCTCATGTTCCTCCTTCTGTGTTCTTCAAAATCTTCTCGTATGATGTTCGAATCCTTGTGAATTCTATTCGTTTTCTGCCTCTAAACTTCTTTTTAATACCCTCTAAAGTTCTTCCAACGAATCATCCCCTAGAATCCTTGTTTCGTTCAACTTTTAAAACATAGCCAACCTCTTTTCTCGACCGAGATCTCCACGGCGAATTCATGTATTAAAGGTGTGACGCCCCCAAAATAGGTTCGTACAACTCATTCTGAGTCGCCAAATACATGGTACAAAATTTGAATACAAACTTCATTTCTACAATTATTAACTGTCGTGTAAAATATGACAAAACATAAGCTGTGAGTTTTAATACAAATATTTTCTCGTAGACAATGTCCAAACTCAAATAAAGTCCTCATTACAATTATTATCACACTATTTTATAGAATAGTGACTACTATATCAACTATCTTGAACCATCATTTCATTCCCCGACTAGTCTCAGCTATATTCTCATTTTCTGAAGAGAACAATGAAAGAAAATGGTGAGCTCAACTAGCCCAGTAAAGAATATTTTGACTAAGATAATGTAGAATAAATTATCATTAGTCCTCAACAGGGAAAAATCTGATAGAATACAATAGACAACAAGTTTTAGATCAACAACTACAGCGGAATAAGAAATCCATTAAAAGAGTCAAGTAGAGCATGATGTTTACTATCTTTTATGATTTAATTTAAAAGTACATCATCAATATTTTATCCATGTAACACCAATCAATAAATAATTTAGATCAACGAATTATCCATGCACTATGGGCCAATGATATTCGTTAGTATTACCATTGGTCATGATCATGCCAAACACCTGTCCATCTATGCACTACGGGTCAAAGAGGACTTTCACCTAAACATTTGTCTGTAACATTACAGGTCATGATTATACCAATACACAATTTTTGGTCATAATCATGCCAATCAACAATACATATTTGCACTACGGGCCAAAGATGACTTTCATCACAATATAAGCATGAGGATACTGACAATGATATAAAGAATCAATCAAGTGAGATCAAGGATAAATATTAGAGATTTATAATTCAATTTATCCAGAGTTCAAGAATGTCCAAATTGTCAACGTGATAACTACTTGTGGAGTACAATTCAAGAATAATATTCATGTATCAAAAATAATTTGGACAGAAAAGAAATCAATTTTTTCGTGAATAGTACCCCATGAATAGTACCCAAATGAATAGTGCCCGAGTGAATAGTACCCCGTGAATAGTACCCCGAATGAAAATATTTAAATTTAATAAGAAAGTTCATACCAATATTCCAATGAAATGATACTACATGAAGCGCAAAACTCAAGGATATTCTACTAATTTCAGGAATTATAGAGGTAATACTTATCAAAGTAACTGTAGATTTAAGAATATGAAACGAAATAATATTACTTACATACTATAGAGTATGGAAGAAAATAATATTTCTTACGAATATTGAACGAAAATAATATCCCTTACGAATATTAAACGAAAATAATATCCCTTACGAGTACAAAAGAAATGATATCCCATACAAGTATGAAAGAATATATGAAATTGCAAATGGATTTTCACCCGTCATGCAATAATCCTCGTAGACAGATCATTTTCACAATTTAATAAAGAATGAACACGAAGGGTTATTCACCATGCATGCGGTAATCTGCGTAGACAGGTTACTCCCGCGGATTAATAAAGAATGAATACGAAGGGTTATTCACCATGCATGCGGTAATCCGCGTAGACAGGTTACTCCCGCAGATTAATAAAGAATAAAATGACAACCTTTATGAGTATGAAAAAAATAACATCATTCACGAATACAAAAGAAATAATACCCCTTATCTTAATAGGAGACTAAATCTGACTGGTATAGTAGAGATATTCTTGAGAAAAACTTGCATTATTTGCTACACTCAAAGTATTCTTATAGTCAAAAGAAATACGCACAATATTATAGAAGAAGAATTCTCTGATTCTGGTGTGATTTTCATTTCTTAACTAAGCATCCTATTTATAAGAGAATGGCAGGGCACTATTTAAAATCTTAACGGGTGAACAGAACGAATTCACGGACACGAATTCGTTTGATTTTCTAATTTTTATTATTCATCATTGTGCAACAAAATATTCTAATAAAATAAAAACTTTATATAAAATATAATATATTCTAATTATATTCTAATAAAACAAATAACTTTATATATAATATAAAAAGTATTTTGTTTTATATAAAAAGTTTTCTATTTTATTACTATTATAATAATAATAAAATAAAACTGAGACAACTTTCTACATGCGATTTTGAACAATGAGTAAGTGGGGATCCATGTAATAAGCCAAACTTACAACAAATACTTCATGACAAATTCATCTATTTATATCAACAATTGAATAAATATTTATAACAAATCACTTATCTTCAATAAGCACATTTTTAATCTTTCAACACTTATTTATCATTAATATTATAACTTATAATATTGACAACCAGATCATTCCTAAGAAAGAGGGGGCTTTTCGATAAAGATTTCTCTTTATTGGTGCGCAATTAAATAACCTAACTCTTTTCCTCGACAGAACTTTCTAGACATTATCAATAATACAAATAATAATATGAATAAATGTGTCGTCTCAATTATTGATTTAATAATATTAAATATTGTGCAAATGATACTGTGACAATAATTGAATCAATAATATGAGATACTATGTGTGACGCCCCCAAAATAGGTATACATCACTCATCTTGGGTCGCCAGAAAATACACTACTGACAACTTCATTTATACAACTGTCGTGCAAAATACGACGACACATATACTATGAGTTTCAATACAAATATTGTAACGTATATAATACAACAATATTCATACTCAAATTATTATAATGCCATCTAAAGTACAACAACAAATATTTTATGTCCCCCAAAGGAATACAAGAAAATTTATGTTCTCCTCATTCTAATGGAGTGCATTTTTGATGCTTTCAAATTCGAGTTCGCCTCACCCTATTATTGTTCACCGCAATTAAATATTAAATTATGTATAAAATATGTCACACATATTTTAAGTTCTCAGTACAATTATTATGCCACACCGTTTTATAATTTGATTAGGCTTGTGACTAATTTGTATCACCACTTTATACTCATGTTCTCTCTGTTAGTCTCAGCTACACCTTTATTACCTGAAAGGGGCGGTGAACTAAAAGGGTGAGCACAAATAGTCCAGTAAAGAATATCATGACTTAAGATAATTAAATTATCAAAACAACTGAGATATTTAGAACATATGGTAGAAGATAAAAATTTTCAATCATAATAGCAGCGGAGTCAACAATCCATTAGAAAAGTCAAGTAGAACATAATGTCTACTGTCTCCTCTAGATTAAAAGTCCATCGTTAATATTTCATTCCTGTAATACTCATCAACAGTTCTTTGTTATACCCAAGACAAAGGGAACTCTCATCACTTGTCTTCACCTGAACCACCACAGTTTATAATTAAATTCACAATTCATATTTATAATCAGGTAAATTAATAGTACATCTTTACAATACGAGCCTGAGACATACAACTGTAAAACCAACAACACTGAGACTTAACTTAATAGTATCACGACCACGAATTATCTATGCACTATGGGCCAAGGATATTCGTGTTTTCACCAATGATCATGATTATACCGAATAATCCCTGGTCATAATCATACCAATCATATGTCCATCTTTGCACGTAAGCTAAAGAGGATTTTGTTTATCATCAATTTTATAGCTGAGACTCAGCTTAGTAGTATCACGACCACGAATATCCTTGGCCGAATTATCCATGCACTACGGGCCAAGGATATTCGTGTTTTCACCAATGGTCGTGATTATACCAAATAATTCCTTGTCATAATCATACCAATCAACTGTCCAGCAATGCACTACGGGCCAATGAAAACTTTTAACACATTATATGTAACATTACGGTCATGATTATATCGAATAATCCCTGATTATAATCATACCAATTCCATCTATGCATAACTGGCCAAAGATGACTTTTAACATAATATAAGCATGAAAATGATGACAATGATATATATAATGAGTAAACATAAATAATCAGAATAATAAGATAACATAGATCTTAGTGATTTTTAACTTAATTATCCCGAGTCCAAATTGATAACATAATAATATATGAAGCACAAATTATTAAGGATATTCTAATCTTTTCAGGATTTTTCATCATTTAATGATAAAACTGAATAAACAAATAATAATATCTTACCATAATATGGAGTATGAAAGAAAATGATATTCTTTTTACCATAAAAATGATACCCTCTTACCACAATAATGATATCCCTTACCTTAGCATGTGACTTGATTCTGCTTTTTATGAAATTGATCAACTTAAATAATGCTTGCATTCCTTATCTAAACTTGGAGTAACATTACACTCAATATAAATACTCACAATATTATAGTACTCACAATATTGTAGTAAAAGAATTCTATATTTTTAGTGTAGTGATGGTGTGTCTTTAGTTACTCAACCGAGCAACCTATTTATACTAAAAATTTAGTAAATAACTAGCACACCTGCTTTGACAAAATAACCAAATGAAGTATATAATAATGGTAGTGGAATTTATGGTCTCACCGAGAAAATTAAACCAACTTGTGCGCGTTTTAAAAATAATTAAGTTGTGGTCCATATTACTTTAGAAACATAGAGTGTCGACAAGTCCTGCCAAACTTACTTTTGTAAAAAGAAAATAATTGAACAAACATCTGTATATCATACATATCTTTAATCAACACCTTTTATTCATCAATTATTTACACATTTTCAATCTTTCAATAATTATTCACAATTATTAACATAGACTCACAATACTGCCAACTGGTTTAATTATATCATATCAAATAGTATGAGTCACTATGCAATAACTACTGTGATAATTGTTGAATGAAAGACTGAATGACTTCTTACGTAATTAAGAATCAATAATATGAGCCACTGTGCAATAACTATTGTGACAATTATTGAATAAAATACTGAGTGACTTCTTACGTAAGAATCAAATCAACACCTTGTTATAAACAATTTAAATTCTATTAAAAGTAGGGATCAACACCAAATCATATTTATCTCGAATAACACATAAATCAACTAATAATTCATTATTCATTCAAGTTATCTTTATTTATCACATAAAATCATTATTCATATTCCAAAACTTTAGAAGTGAATAATAAAACTTGAGAAATCTAAAACCTCATATATGAAAATCCATTATTCTGGTGTTATCACCTTTTTTATTTTAACAAAATATTATTTTTGTTTTTGTCATAACTTATTCGTTACTAGTGCGTTTATATCCCGACACCTCATGAGCTTACTAACACCTCTAAAATATTAAAAAAATAGTATTTCGAACTTTCTAAATAATTTTCATATTTTTCAGATTATCCAACAATTTTCAATAATTATTTCTATTTATAAAAACTATCATTTAATAGCTTCAAAATAGAAATACTAGCTTCACATACTTATATATCTTAAAAACATCATCAATATTAATCTTATATTATTATAATATTTTTCAGTAAATTTCATAATTTTCTACCATTAATGGAATCTTCTATGAATTTCTTCTATTTTTAAACTAACCATAAATAGCTTAAAAATACAATAAATATTTCTGTTATTCAATAATTTTCCAAAACTATCCAAAAATTATAAAATAATATTATAAGATTTTTCACCAAGTTTCATAATTTTTTATCATTCATAAAATATTCTATGAATTTCTTCTATTTTCAAACTAACTATAAATAGTTTAAAAAATACAATAATTACTTCTGCTTTTAAATAATTCATTAAAAATTTACAGAAATTCTAAGATGATATTATAAGTATTCTGTAAAAATATTTCAACCCAAATAATTGTTTTGATAATTTAATTATAAATACTAATATTCAAAAACTTCAATAATTCATATTAATTAGCCCTTTTATCAGAAAATTACAGATCTTATGTCATTTTCATGTAAAATTTAATTCTATACAACTTTGTAGAAGAAAGTTTTTCCAAATTTTGACTCTAACATAAAGAGATATTCTTACCGAAAAATTTTGCTTGAAGATTCTGAACCAGCCACCTCACAAAATTCATAACAAATCATACGTTAATCTTTAACGATTCAAATTTTGTAGACATATACTCAACTTGTATAAGTATAATATATCCAAAAATTATAACGATCCAATGGTCGGATTAAAAATTATAACTCACACAATAGAGCTTAATAAAACTGATTTTTCGGACTATAAGTCCTTTGGGCCAGTTTCCCTCAAACTGTCACCACGAAAAATCTATAAAGGATTTTTATGTGATTCAAATTTCTACGTTTAGCTTACTTCCAGGGATTTCTTTTGATATATGGCTCATCTCCTAACTTATTATACACAAAGAGTTATGAATTTTACAAAATCAAGTACTAAACTAATTTTTTCTGAATATTTCTAAATTTCATTTTTCAAGTGATTTCTCTCATTTGATTCATGTTTATGCAAGTTTAAATCATCCAATACATACATAAGTCTCTTTACATAAAATCCATAAAAACTTAAATCTAAGAATAAATCAAAGATTTTTAAACATACCTTTTTAATTTCCTCAAGTTTTTCCATTACACCCACTTGATTCTCTCACTAGCTTCTTGGATGTTTTAATGGACGAAGATGAATATGGTGATCATGGAATGATTAAGGATGAAGAAGATATGAAATTGTGGGTTTACTCTTCTTCCTCCTCTTCCCTCTCTCTCTTTTATTTCTGATTTCCCGTGAGTAGAAATGGGTGAATATCCCATCCTTTCTTTCTCCCTTTTTCCTTTTCTTTTCTTTTCTTCTTTTCTTCCCCTTCCCCTTTCTCTATCTTACTCTCTCTCTCTTTTCTCTCTTCTCTATTCTCCCGTGAATGAATTATTTTGCTTCCTTCCTTTCCCTTTCTTTCTCCTTTTCTTTCTTTCTTTCTTCCTCTTTTTCTTTTATCTCCCCCACATGTTCCCCCCCCCATAATAATTCTCACTTCCTTCCTCTCTTTTCTAATCAGATTCCTAACCGCCCACATGGACTACCATTTAATAAATTATTTCATTTCCTCTTTTATTAACTCACTTATTCAATTAATTACCCGTTTGATCAATTATCAATTTAACATTTTAAATTTTTAGAATAATAATCATAAATTAAATTAGACTTTTATTTCATAAAAGTCGGGGTCTTACACTATGCAGCAACTACTGTTGCAATAATTGAATAAAACTGAGCGACTTCTTACGTAAGCATCAATAATCAGAGATACTCTACAATACCGTGTGGTATTGTGCAACCACGCTTATTACTGTACTTTTATCACCGATTATTTCAACAGTTTAACGGTAAAAGTTTTGCCATTTTTTATAAAAATATTATTTATGTCGCTTTTTATATCTGACAGTTATTCCGTTATGTGGGGTCCATCAATGATTGTGCCGTCGTATGAATATTCTCTGACAAAAAGAATATTCTCCGACCAAATGAATATTTTATGACATCTTGCTTACTTTGCAAAATTTGCACATATCACCCATAACTATACCATTATATCAAATCAATACCTTATTATTTAAAATAATAATTAGAGAAAATTAAATCTTTATTCATAAAAAGTTAGGGTCTTACAAAAGGAACTCGCCTCGGCCAAGTTAGCACCTCACTTCACCCCTGCGAGCTTAAATGAAAAAAGGGAACTCGCCCCGGTGAAGTCACCAATCTAAAAATTACAAAAATGCCACTGAGCTTAAATTTTCATGTTTCGACCCTCCGAAGTTGTTTCCTATAAATGAAACATAAGAACAAGTAAAATGATACTAAAAATACTTAAAGTTAACAAAGAATTAAGCCTAAAAGATTTCCGATTCGTAGGAAAAAAATTCCACTCATCACCTGGCATACCAAGTTCTAGCCTCCCCAGTAAGGCTCTTCTAAAAAACCACATCCTGAGGCTTTCATCCTCGGCATAAGACACTAGTTCGCCAATGTTGTAGACCTTTAGGTGAGTGTAGGGATCTTCCAATCCATTGTATTTCTCAAATTCTAGAACTTAGAATTTATCCGAATATCTAGCTCTCTAAAAGATACACGGGTTGGAGTAGTTGACACTGCCATAGGACCCTATTCCTTTGATGGACCGAATGGCCTCTTTTTCATTTGTCTGACTTTCTTCCTAATGTCCCGATCTCCTTGTCTTCCTTCAGATCAATGATTTATTTCGTCTACTACCAAATTGGAATTTGGGAGTGGGTATATAGAAGACTCATGCGGACTTCGGGATTTTAGATCTTAATCTATTTTGCACTACTCTCTCAGCAGATTAGTTATTTCAGCTATCTGTTTATTGAATTCCTCAAATTCTTCCCGAGAAACGGGGATGGGTTATGATGCAATACTTTCAACCATTTTGGTTGGTGGCATTCGTGCCTTCTTAGCTCAAAATCAGGTTCGAGGACCAATTTTCACATAACCGGTATATATTTTAGTCTTGATATTTATGGTAGGTATGGATTCATATTTATACAATGCATTAGGTTTCAAGATTTTTAATCTTTTCCTACAAAATCGAGGTTAGTTATTTTAATGACAAGATAGATGGATGACATTTTTATATATAGAAGAGTAATAGGGCATGAAGAGACTTCATGTACGTTGGGTTTATCTGAAGCTGACCTACCCTAGGGTTACTATCATGGGCTTTTCAGCATTAAGGTCCCTAGATCTTCGCAATCTACTCGATGGAAATGGATCCAATCTTTTAATTAGAGCAGATCTGAGTGTTTCTCTTGAGTCCAATACTCAACAATTGACGGGTTCACCTCCTGGTGGAGGAATCACACAATATACATTCATCATGCCTTACTACATGCATATGATGACATTGTGCGAGGTACTAATATAAAGCATTTGAAAATATAAGACATTCACACACATATAAATCATTCACACAACATGCAGATAAGAAAGGAAATAACAAGATTGAACGCGACTTAAGCCCTCGATGTCCCCAGCGAAGTCACCACCTGTCGACGCCGGGGGGAATCACTTCTTCCTCAATTTTAGGAATGTTTGTTTCTACCTTTTTCAAGACTTTCAATTTTAATGTTTTATTTAAAGGGTGAGATTTTTAGGAAAAAAGACCGACATAAATGCTGACGAATTTGAAAAGGTTAATTTGTATGATTGAGCCGAATTAGACAGAGTCCCCAATTGGTATAGGTTTCAATGGATGTAGCAACTCATCCATATTTTTTTAAGGTTTTTGCAATATGACCCAATATGTGACTCTGTAAAATTGGTCTGGCACCTGAGATTCATAGAGTTCAGGGGCTTTCTTAAGTGAAGGGAAGGTATTAGATACCTCCTGTAAGACCCCAACTTTTTATGAATAAAGATTTAATTTTCTCTAAATATTATTTTGAATAATAAGGTGTTGATTTGATATAATGGTATAGTTATGGGTGATATGCGCAAATTTTGCAAAGTAAGCAAGTTGTCATAAAATATTCGTTTGGTCGGGAAATATTCTTTTTGTCGGAGAATATTCATTCGACAACACAATCATTGATGGACCCCACAACTGAATAACTGTCGGATATAGAAAGCGACAAAAATAACCTTTTTTATAAAAATAACGGAAAAACTTTTACCGTTAACTGTTGAAATACCGGTGATAAAAAACAGTAATACGCGTGGTTGCACAGTAGTACACGATATTGTATAGTATCTCTGATTATTGATGCTTACGTAAGAAGTCACTCAGTTCATTTAATAATTGCCACAATAGTAGCTGTATAGTATCTCATATTATTGATTCAATTATTGTCACAGTACCATCTGCATAATATTTTATATTATTCATATTATTATTTGCATTATTGACAATGTCTAGAAAGTTCTGTCGAGGAAAGGAGTTAGGTTATTTAATTATGCGCCAATAAGGAGAAATCCATATCGGAAAGTTTCCTCTTTCCTAGGAATGATTTGGTTGTCAATATTATGAGTTATAATATTAATGATGAATAATTATTGAAAGATTAAAAATGTGTTTATTGAAGAAAAGTGATGTGTGGTAAATATTTATTCAATTTTTGATATAAATAGAGGGGTTTAACATGAAGTATTTGTTATAAGTTTGGCTTATTACATGGACCTCCACTTACTCATTTTTTAAAATCACTGGTAGAAAGTTGCCTTAGTTTTGTTTTATTATTATTATAATAGTAATAAAATAGAAAACTATTTATATAAAACAGAATACTTTTTATAATATATATAAAGTTATTTGTTTTATTAGATTATAATTAGAATATATTATATTATATTATATATAAAGTTTTTGTTTTATTAGAATATTTTATTACACAGTAATGAATAGTAACAATCAGAAAATCCGTGAACTTCACCCGTGAAATTTTTTTGTTCATCCATGATTATTTTCTTAAATAGTGCCCTGCTATTCTCCTATAAATAGAATGCTTAGTTAAGAAATAAAAATCACACCAGAATCAGAGAATTCTTTTTCTATAATATTGTGCGTATTTCTTTCTAGTATAAGAATACTTTGAGTGTTACTAACAGTGCAAGATTTCCTCAAAAATATCTCTGATATACCAGTCAGATTTAGTCTTCTACTAAGGTAAATGATATTAGTTTTTTCGCAAGGGATATTATTTTTGTTCAATTAAGGGATATTATTTTCGTTCAATATACGTAAGGGATATTATTTTCGTTCAATATTCGTAAGAGATAATACTTTCGTTCAATATTCGTAAGGGATATTATTTTTGTTCAATATTCGTAAGGGATATTATTTTCGTTCAATATTCGTAAGAGATATTATTTTCATTCAATATTCGTAAGAGATATTATTTTCGTTCAATATTCGTAAGTGATATTATTTTCGTTCAATATTCGTAAGGAATATTATTTTCTTCCATATCTATGTAACAATCCAAACTTTCAAATTGTAATAATAAATATTTATTGAATTATATAAATATTTATTTGATGTATTTATTGTTAAAATTGATGAAATAAATATTTTATTGATGTGATTATTATTAGTAAATATTTATGAATTAAATTTATTAGATAATATTCTAAATTAAATTAATTTATAATTTAGAGAGTTGTAATATAACATGAGATGTTATATTATCGTGTTGATTTAATAATTTAAAGTGGTATATTAATTTATTAATTAAAGTTATAATAAAATTATAATTTTGTGTTATTTATTTAAAAGGTATATTTAATTGAAATATAGTGTGCAACTAATTTATTTGATTAATGTTAAATATGGAGATCTAAATAAATAATATGTGATTACAAATTATAAACTAAATTGTTTATTAAAATAATTAAAGTAGTTTTAACTTGATTTAACCCAAACAAGGCTTAAATATATTAAGTCTTTATTTTAAAGACTTTTTGCCAAACAAAGCCTTATGACTTTTGAATTTTTAAATTTTGAATTATAATAAAATAAATTAAATAATAAATATAATATATTTATAACCTAAGCATTATAACTGACATTATAATTAGTAGACGTATTAAGGTGTATCAGTTTTCTTCTTACGCTTGATTATTAGTTGGTTTACGCATTCTAGTTGCTAAGCCTAAGAGAAATACAGAGAGAAACTTAATAGAGCTTGAGAGAGATTGAGAGGATACCTAAGAAATTCACAGCAACTTCAGTTGATTAGTGAGAATTGTCAAGCTTATTGAAGGTATTTTCCATAATATATATATATATATATATATATATATATATATATATATATATATATATATATATATATATATATATGTTTACAGCATGAAGTTCAAGCTCTGTGATTCCATTTGTAAATATTGTTATACAACTTGTCTATGGTAATTATATATGATAATATGATGATTAAAGTTTGTATGTAGATAAGAAATTGTATGCGTATTACAGTATAATAATAGAAAATCATGACAGTATATGTTTTCTCATATATTTTGTAAAAGTACCAGTTATGATGGTCAATTAGTATGATAAACTGTAAATTAAAGCTTGTTTATGCTAGTTCATTAAGAAACGAAGATAATGTAACTTGAACGAAGTGATTTGGTGAGGAATTGAAATCACAGTGTTAATTTTTGTGAAGAAACTCAAAAATGGAGTTTTCTAATGAAAATGAGAAATTTGAGAAATTAAAATAGTTAGAAGTATTGTTAAATTGTTATAAGTGGTTGAATATGTTAGCAATCATGTATATGATAGTTTTATATTTATTTTATATGTTAATTTCACTATTTTGTGGGTGAAATTTGTGTTAGTTGGGCTAAAAACGGCTACTGTTCATGCCGTTTCTGCTTCTATCTGTGCACCAGCGTAGCTACACTGGTGCCAAGGCTAAAAACTGCGCAGCTGTGCTGTGTATGGCGCAGCTGCGCCACACACTGATCTGAGGCAGAGCCTTCTGCTGCTGCAAATTTTGGCGTAGCCTTACCACTTGGTCTAAGGTTATGTTAATGTGTCAAACATGTAGTAAGAAGGTTAAAACAGAACCATGATATGTAAATGTTAAATTCAAAGTTTAGAATGATTAGTAAGTGATGAACATGGTATATTAGAACTTAGTGAGCATGATGATTAGTAAACAAGTGTTGTGAAGGTTAACACTTGTAATTTCTGATATTTGTATAGTAGCTTAAGACTGTGCTAAAATAATAAGTCTAACTAAAAATGCGTGTTATGTTGGAACGTGAATGTTAATATATCTAAAAGATGATGGTTCTAAACCTATATGTATGTGAACGTGAGTTTAATATTATAGTTTACACTCGAGGCAAGTTTCTAAACTTATCTTTTTACATTGAGCAAATTCTTTAATTCTACTTTTATAATTGAGCAAGTTTTCCAACCCTACACTTTCGTTGAGATAGTTCATTTACTACATTGTGCAAGTTTATTCTTACTATTGAGCAAGTTCGTGTATCTAGTTTGTTTATGATTTCTAAATCTAGATTTTATTCTGATATTGAACAAGTTATTCTTGTCTTTAACTTGTTATCTAGCATGCAAGTTTACATATTCTAATATACTCATGTTGAATAAGTTTTATCGTTTAAAGTACTATTTGTTATGCATGCTTAGTACTCAATTCTAAATAACCTTGGCTTAATATTGTTCAAGCAAGGTACGTTATGATTATTCGATGTTTATGCTGTTAGTTTATTCCTAAAGCATGATCTTAATTTACAATGTCGATTCAGTTATGATTATTCGATGTTTATGATGTTAGTTTATTCCTAAAGCATGATCTTAATTTACAATGTTGATTCAGTTATGATTATTCCATAGCATGAAGTTATCAATATTGTATTCAACTAATCCTTAGTTGATGACCGTTGAATTCTAAATTACCCTTGAAATATATCCAAATCAAACTTTCTTTGGTGCGGACTTGTACTCTAAATACTGAGATGAATAACCCTATTATGAGGGGATAATTTACGCTTAGCGTTGAAATGTTTGTGTACAATACATTGTACGAAAGGTTGATCCCCCTAAGTACGAGGAGTCCTTATAGTCTTATGACTGTTAAAGTTGAAGTTAAAAGATTACTTACAACTGTGGACATAGTTCATGGTCTTATAACCCTCAGACATATATTCTATATTTTGATTCTAGTCTTTGGTTATTATTGATAGAGTACTATTCAGTTTTGATGAGCCTATTCATTGTCAGTTATCATTATCTTGTTGATTCATTGTTATATCTAGTGAGCATTTATTTTGCTCACTCTTGCATAAAAATAATTATTGCAGCTAAAGTTGAGAAGGTAGATGAGCCTACAACTAGCAAAAAAAATGGAAAATGTACAAGTGATGAAGACTTGTAATTTCATTTAATGTTATGAGAATAGACTTTTAAATTAATGGTGTGATGTAATAATTTTATTTTCGCACTTATATGATGTTTAAGGTTAGACAACCTGGGAAGATTTTTATTTAATGACGTAACCCTATTTAAAGGGAGGATTTATGATTTAATTTTATTATGTTTGGGTAGATAAATATGAATGAATGAAAAGTGAACACCAAGTCTTGTGGGAATGAAGTACCTAGATTTGGGGGTGTCACAAGTTGGTATCAAAGCTTTAGGTTATGAACCTTAGGTGGGGGAAAAGCCTTAGAAAGTAGCCTTTGAAAAGATAGTGGTGATAAACTCTTATCGAGTTTTAAGGAAGAAGTAATAACACACTTATGTTCTTATGTGATTATAACTTATGTGCTCGTGAGTGTTGAGTAGTAATGATTAGTAATTAAAACATAAAATTTTATTGTCAAGATGACTAATGTCGGAGAATCCAGTCAGGCTAGGGAGGAAGGACCTCAGATGCCTAGAGAGGAGGAGTCTCGAGATATTCAGGTAGTGTGGGAACAACTACTGCCACGGAAAACAACCCCATTGGTCATAGTGGTTGAAGATGAGGATGATGAGGTAGAAACTGGTGAGAAGGATCCCGTTGAGCTGCCGCGGGCGAATGAGGATGATGAGAATGAGGGGGAAGAGATTCCACTGAACTCGATAGCTGCTCGTATACCGTAATGTGGAACTTCAGGTTACTGTCGAGGAGTTACAAGAGATTGTAGCTGAACAACAAACCTCGATGGCACAAAAGAACGATGAGATCCTAGATCAAGAGGAACGTCTGAATAATGTCGAAGAGAAGCTGGTTCACACTAAAGAAGAGAAGGAACAAATGACAGCGGAGATCGCAGAACTGAAGAACAAGCTGAGAGAAGAGTCTACTAAGAGGGCAAGAGCCGAAGATGCGTATGAGGAAGCGTTTCAACGAGCCGGAATAGCAGTGCAAGACGCACAAGCAAAGAGAATGAAGATGGAAGATATGAATAGTTTATTTAACACCGTGATTAATCGAGCTCAAGATCGGGACATGGGTTATCCAATTCAGTTTGAGACTTTGCCGTCGTACGTGTTAGATCGCCGAACAATGTTCCAGATTATGGAAGAAGAACGTCAAAAGGCTATAGAGTATCTTAGCAGGACATCGTAGGGAATGTGCCTGTGATGAGATTAATAAGGTGTTAATGAAAGTAGTATGCACACAAGCCAATCATGTTTGATGATAAAACATATACTTTGTAACAATCTTATTCATTTATTAATAAAAAGTATTAATTTATTAAAGGCTTTTAATTATCTACATGATGCTGCTTTATAATATGTGATAAACCCATAGTTTTAAGCAATATTTTTAGAATAATGATGATGATCATTCTAATGAGATCTAAATTCTTAGAAAGCTTAAAACTAAAATAGTTCCCAATCGATGGATTACTAAATTGGAGATTAGTGAATCTGGATAGATTGGTACATAATTTGCTTGCTCATTGGATGAGGATGATTGATCTCATAATCATTTGTGTGGAGACACTAAAGCAAGTATGTAGGTGCTTATTAGAGAATAAGTTCACTGAACGTGGCTCGCTAAAGAATACCTAATAGAATTTTACTTGTCTGTCAATAGGAATTCCTGTAGTGATAGTAGTACAAGTGATCCTTGGACTTGAGATCATCATATTATATTGTGTATGATGAGTTATACTTTGACTTATTCCTTACGACCCTTAGGGTATATCAAAATGTATGCTTGGGTATAATAAGTTGTACATGGAGATAATGTACGATCAATAAAGAATCTACCACTTCTAGTAAAAGAAGAGAAATGTCCTATGTGATTCGATAAATGACAACCCAATAGTCCTTGGCCAAGGCAGAATGAAATTATAAAGGAGTTTCTAATTTGCGTTATTTGGAGTTGTGCATTTAAGAGTCGAAATACATATAATTAAATAAAATAAGACTTGACAATAATTCTATATCTTATATTTAATTGGGACATTGTATGGTGGAAGGATTGAATTATATGGTAACTATTTACTCAAAGGTTCTTTTATGATTAATGTTGAAATCTAGATTATCTGAAAAGTCGTTGATCGCTAGGGAGGCTTATCCCTATTGTAGAATAAATATTATTTATTTAAATAAATTAATAGTTTAATTTATTTAATTAAATAAGATTAGAATTGTTCTAATTGATTTATTCACAACCGGTTTAATATGGAGAACCTAAATGGTCACACTATAAAAGGAAGAATAATTATTTAAGAAGTTAATGGCATAATCGTAATAATAAGTTAAGTATATTTAATTTAATCTATGATGATAGAATAAATTAAATAGCTTAATATTTATTATTTAATATTTTAGAAATATTAAATATAAATTAATAAGAGGAGTCCTATTATTATTATTACTATTATTATTATTTAATTCCTAAAGGAGTTTAGAAATTAATTAATAAAAATACTCTCATATATTCCTAATAATATTAGGAGACTAATTAATTAAAAGAGTTTAATTAATTATTCCTAATAAAATTAGGAGCCTAATTAATTAAAGGAGTTTAATTATTAAAATAAAGCCCAATTCCTTAATTGTTAAGGAGGGTTGTCTACATCTATAAATAACAGGAGTCTTTTTATGGGTGTAGAGTTGTTGATTTTTTCACAACAGACGTAATTCTAATTGTTGGAGAGTACGCTCCTTTTCTATGAGAGATAGAAAAACTACGATTTTGTCAAACACCCATCTTCTTGAATCTTTATTCTTTCTTGGTGGATCACCTCTAGAGGCCAGACACTTGGTTGGCTAACGTTGATCAAAGGAAGGAACCCAACCCGGTGGATTCAAGTTGAACGCGAAAGGATTTGGAGGTGAACCTGTACCTGAGGAAGCTCGAATCTTCAAGGGTATGATTTTATTCTTTATTTTTTCGTTTAATTAATAATTGTGTATAAAAGATGATCCGGGTATAAGGTCTGTAAAATTTTAAAACTCTGACTTTACACGTTTTCGCTTATATTGTGCAATTTGATTACGTTCATGAATATTACAAACTAACAGTGGCATCAGAGCCAAACCTTTATGTGAATTATTAATTGGTTTAATTTGATATGTATATTGATATGTGTTTAAAACAATTTAATTGGGCATAATGTGTTGTATAAATTTTTTTTTTTTTAAAAAGGTCAATTCGCAAAGCTTATTCGCGAACTGAATTCGTTGTGCCTTTTCCGTGTTTTGTGTGGTGGCATGATGCCTCATGGAGTTAACAGGAGATTCTTGTTTTGGTTATATATATATATATATATATATATATATATATATATATATATATATTAATAATTTTATAATTAAAATAAAAAATTTATTTTAATCTTAAAATAAAAAGTTTATTTTAATATTAAAGTATAAAGTTTATTTTAATTTTAAAATTAAATTTCATACTAACTAATTAGAGTTGGAATTGGATTCCATGATAACTAATTAGAGTTAAAATTGGATTCATGTTTCCTTAAATAAAGGAGTTTATTTAGATATGAAATAACATTTCATGTGATTCAAAATAAAAGAGTTTATTTGTGAATAGAAAAGAGAATCCGTATTTCCTTAAATAAAGGAGTTTATTTAGATATGAAATAAGATTTCATATTATTCAAAAATAAAAGAGTTTATTTGTGAATAGAAAAAAGAGTATGTGTTTTCTTAAATAAAGGAGTTTATTTAAATATGAAATAAGATTTCATATTATTCAAAATGAAGGAGTTATATTTTTTTTACATGGAATTGGATTCCATAATTAAATAAAGTAAATGAGTTTATTTTGATTAAAGATTTTGATTAAAATAAAATAGTTTATTTTATTCAAAATTGGATAAATTAAAATAAAAGAGATTTATTTTGATTTAAATTTGGATTAAATTAAAGGAGTTTATTTTGATTCAAAATTAGATTTTATACTAACTAAATTTGCCCATTAAATGATATCAATATATATATTGAATGTTTATTGTTCATGAGATGAATGCTATTTATTGATGCATATGGTGATGTGTATGATAATAAATGGGATTGATTATGTACTATTTGACCAATGTGATTGAATTTTATTTTAGTTGGATGCATGAATGTATGAGTTTTATTAAAATGAGGTCTGCATACCTCGTCTTCCCTAATTTTTCTTAATGAAAATTCTATCTTACTCCTATGTACTTCTTCTTGACTGCTGATCAAGATTTCTATTTATTTTAAATAGTTTTGTAATAGGAATAGTTAGAATTAATTTTGAAGAATTGGAGATCAAGGAGCAAGGAGCAAGGAGCGTTTGAAGACCCGTTTGTAATGGAGCCCGGGTTTAAATGTAATATTTATATTTAAATATTAATTCTTGTACCCCTAGGTTTGACCTTTGGGTTCACTTGGTGGCTCTAGTGAACCAAACTAAAATAAAAGTCCATAATCAATCCAGGTAGAATATAATATTCTATATGTGCATGCTTATAATATATATATTATATATTATGCAAACATGCTTCACATGTTCATTAATATGACGCGTATTATATATATATATATATATATATATATATATATATATATATATATATATATATATATATATATATATATATATATATACACACACACACACACATATGTGTGTGTGTGTGTGTGTGCATGCGTGCTAAACAAGATGAGACAAATTAATTACATGCAAACCCCTCAAATTTTTTATATTAAGTCGTAAGCGTTCAAAGATATTTGGAATATCAAACGTCGCCTTCTAGCATGATAAAAATAATAGAGTATCAATTAATTATTATAAGTTTGTTGTGTCACCACAAGGCTTATCTTAATTCTTTGAGATGTTGATTTTATCATATTTGATGCTTATAAAGAAAATTGAATAATATTATTTTGTTGTGTCACCACAAGGATAATATTTTTCTTTTTTGAATATATGGAGTGCTAGGTTGGACTTAACTTAAATTATTTTAGTTCGGATGTGTACACACTTGACCATTATGATCTAAGAGGCAAAATACAAGGAGTTGCATAGTTGATGTAATTGACAAGAGTTGTCTACCTATTTATTTATATATAGTTTGTTGTGTCACCACAAGGCTACATACATTTGAAATTAGATCCTTATTCTCATTAGCAAATCTTTAATTAGATTTTACCGAACTATATAAGTGAGGGTAATATAGTTTGAAAAATATAGTGGGATATACCAATTTAAAACAAGACCTAATTTATTTTGGTAATTAATAAAAGAATGTATGCTAAAATGTTGTTAATTACAAATTTATTTATAGAATTTTACAATGTCTAAATTACTATCACTGCGAAGCATATTAGATGCTATTTAACCGGACCGTATTCAACGGATTGGTTAAGGAAATTGAGAATAGTTCTCATAGCTGAAAAGCTATCTTATGTCCTTAATACGCCTATCCCTGCAATGGTTGCAGATAATGCCTCTGAGGAAGAGATTGCTACTTTTAGAAAGTGGCAAGATGATGCACAGTTGGCTCAATGCATCATGCTCGCATCCATGAGTAACGAGCTTTAGCGTCAGCATGAAACTATGGATTCTCTTACTATATTCTTGCATATCAAGTAGTTAATGGTGAGTAAAGTATGACTAATAGATATCAGATATCTAAATAGCTCTTTCGATCTAGAATGACCAACAACACTACAGTACAGACATATGTCCTAAACAAGATTAATTTGATTGAACAATTAGGACAACAGGTTTTGTCATGGATGGAGAGTTGAGACAAGATTTGATCTTGCAGTCACTCCCGAACTCCTTTCACACTTGTTATGAATTTTTCATATGAACAAGCTAGACATCAGCCTCGCTGATTTGCTTAACATGTTGAAAAATGTTGAGAGTCACTTTCCAACCAAGAAAGACCAAGTCTTACTGGTAGGGGCCAAAGGATCTTCTAAAAAGAATAACGATTCATAGCAAAGGAGTTTTCTTCCACTGCAATAAGCTAGGACACTGAAAAAGAAACTGCAAGAAGCATCTTGTAGAGGCTAACCAAAAGAAGCTTAGTGAAGTTTCGGTTACAAATATAAATTTATTCATGATTTAAAATAAATTTTTCTTTAAGTCAAGGTTCTACTTGGGTATTGGATACCGACTTTAGTTATCATAAATATAGATTTATGAAGAGACCAAGCAGAAGTAGAAAGCTAAACAAAGGATAAGTAATCCTATATCTGGTAAATGAAGCAAAAGTTGCTATATTAGCCATAAAAACTTATAGTTTAGTAATGCCTGCGGGCAAATCTATTAAGTCAATAAGTTGTTATTGTATTCTAGTTCTTGTTAGAAATATTATTTCCATTTCGTTGTTGGACAATGAAATCTTTGGTATTATATTTAAGAACAATTGTTGTTTTATTTATAATAATAATAATATTTTGTATAGAACTGAAATATTACTTAATGGATTTTGTGTACTTGACTTACGTAAATTATATTTTACAAATTGAACAAACTAGTATAAGAAAAGGAGATGATCATTCAAAGAGTTGAATGTGTGTATTTGCCGAAATACAAGTGTGAATTATTTGAAAGGTTCAAAGAATTCAGAATTGAAATAAATTGACAAAGTATTAAGATTCTTTGATTAGATCAAGGAATAAATACTTGTGCAATAAGTTTTTAGATCATCTCAAATGGTTTTCTCATAATGGACGCCTCTTGATACGCAATAATTGATTGATGTATCTAAAAGGAAAAATCGTACCTTGTTGGACATGGTACGGTCCATAATAATTTTATCGACATTCCAGTATCCTTCCGGGGTAATGCCCTACAAGTGACTGCATATCTACGGAAAAGGTAACCTCAAAATCTGGCCACAAAATTCCATAAAAGTTATGGACAGGAAGGATTCCAAGTTTTAAGTATGTTAAGATAAGGGATTCTCCAACTTATGTGAAAAGGTTTCAAAGGATAAGCTTGGGACAAGATTTGACAAGTACAAATTTGTGGGACATCCTAAAGTAAATTTAGGGTATATGTTCTATAATCCTACTTAGCAAAAGGTGTTTGTTGCGAAACACGCTACCTTTAAAGATAAAGGTGTTTATCATTGTAGGGGCTAGTGGGAGGATAATAGAATCTTGAAGAGTTCAAGAACCACAAAATACTATAAGTCAAATAAGAGGAACCTGTAGATAGAACTATTGTACCACAACCGAATCGTAAATCTGGAATAGTACCGAAGATACCTAGGAGGTATGGATTCATCACAGATGATGATGATGAGGTACACATCATAGAAGATGATGATCTAGTTACATACGATGAGGTAAGAGTTGTAGACACTTAGAGAAATGGATTGAAGCAAGCTTCTCAAAAATGGAACATTCATTTTGATGAAACAAATCAAAAGAGTTTAATTTTATTACAAATAAGAATGAACCTAGTGTATACAAAAGGGTCAGTGGGAGCATTGTGACATTCCTAATATTATATATTGATATACTATGGATAAGGAATGACATATTAATGCTACAATCAGTAAAGAGAAAGTTGTCTAAACATTCCTCCATGAATGATTTAGAAAGAGTATCTTAATTGGGGATACAAATTTATATTAATAGATTTAAAAGGATGCTCGACTTAACCTAAGAAATGTATATTCATTTGATGCTAAAGTCGTTTAGCATGACAAACTCCATCAAAATTGTCATATTGATGAGCCTTGGAGTGTATCTCTCTTAATAGTCCCCATAAACTCATAAAAGAGAGATCGCATGAGTGACAATCATGTATGCAATGAAATATACGACACCTGATGATGATCTATCATATTCTGGAGAAGATCACTGTGCAGTGATTTGGAAAGGTTCTAAACAGCAAAGAGTTGTTGGTTTAGTGATAAAGACAAAGTATATAGCTGTAAATGAAGCTGCAAGTTGACTGTTTGGATGAAAAGTTCATTACAGAACTAAGAATAGTTTCTAAGTCTCATCTTGGATCTAAACATGTGTTGTGACACTTTCATTTGATTATAAGAATCATTGAAAGATGGGAAATCACTATAGAGATAGTGGACTTTCAAGATCAGCATTACATATCCATTAACTAAAGCTTATCCAACAGCAGAAAAATCGTCACTTAGAGAAGAAGGGTATGAGATACCACGGCAATTGGCTTTAGTGCAAGTGGGAGATTAAAAGTAGTATGCACAAAAGCCAATCATGTTTGATGATAAAGCATATACTTTGTAACAATCCTATTCATTTATTAATAAAAAGTATTAATTTATTAAAGGCTTTTAATTATCTACGTGATGCTGCTTTATAATATGTGATAAACCCATAGTTTTAAGCAATGCTTTTAGAATAATGATGATGATCATTCTAATGAGATCTAAATTCTTAGAAAGCTTAAAACTAAAATATTTCCCAATTGTTGGATTACTAAATTGGGGATTAGTGAATCCGGATAGATTGGTGCATACGTTGCTTGCTCATTGGATGAGGATGATTGATCTCATGATCATTTGTGTGGAGACACTAAAGTAAGTATGTAGGTGCTTATTAGAGAATAAGTTCACTAAACGTGGCTCGCTAAGGAATACCTAATGGAGTTTTACTTGCCTTTCAATAGGAATTCCTATAGTGATAATAGTACAAGTGATCCTTGGACTTGAGATCATCATAGTATCTTGTGTATGATGAGTTATACTTTGACTTATTTCTTAAGACCCTTGGGGTATATTAAAGGGTATGCTTGGGTATAATAAGTTGTACACGGAGATAATGTATGATCAATAAAGAATCTACCATTTATAGTAAAAAAAAAAGAGAAATGTCCTATGTGATTCGATAAATGACAACCCAGTAGTCCTTGGCCAAGGCAGAATAAAATTAGAAAGGAGTTTCTAATTTGCTGTATTTGGAGTTGTGCATTTAAGAGTCAAAATACATATAATTAAATAAAATAAGACTTGACAGTATTTTCATGTCTTATATTTAATTGGGACATTGTATGGTGGAAGGATTGAATTGTACGGTAACTATTTACTTAAAGGTTCTTTTATGATTAATGTTGAAATCTTGATTATCTGGAAAGCCGTTGATCGCTAGAGAGGCTTATCCCTATTGTAGAATATATATTATTTATTTAAATAAATTAATAATTTAATTTATTTATTTAAATAAAATTAGAATTGTTCTAATTGATTTATTCACAACCGGTTTAATATGGAGAACCTAAATGGTCACACCATAAAAGGAAGAATAATTATTTAAGAAGTTAATGGCATAATTGTAATAATAAGTTAAGTATATTTAATTTAATCTATGATGATAGAATAAATTAAATAGCTTAATATTTATTATTTAATATTTTAAAAATATTAAATATAAATTAATAAGAGGAGTCTTATTATTATTATTACTATTATTATTATTTAATTCCTAAAGGAGTTTAGAAATTAATTAATAAAAGTACTCTCATATATTCCTAATAATATTAGGAGACTAATTAATAAAAAGAGTTTAATTAATTATTCCTAATAAGATTAGGAGCCTAATTAATTAAAGGAGTTTAATTATTTAAAATAAAGCCAAATTCCTTAATTGTTAAGAATGGTTGCCTACATCTATAAATAACAGGAGTATTGTTATGGGTGTAGAGTTGTTGTTGATTTTTTCACAACAGACGTAATTCCAATTGTTGGAGAGTACGTTTCTTTTCTATGAGAGATAGAAAAATTAGGGTTTTGCCAAACACCCATCTTCTTGAATCTTTATCCTTTCTTGGTGGATCACCTCTAGAAGCCAGACACTTGGGTGGCTAACGTTGATCAAAGGAAGGAACCTAACCCGATGGATTCAAGTTGAACGCGAAAGGATTTGGAGGTGAACTTGTACTTGAGGAAGCTCGAATCTTCAAGGGTATAATTTTATTCTTTGTTTTTTCATTTAATTAATAATTGTGCATAAAAGATGATCCGGGTATAAGGTTTGTAAAATTTTAAAACTCTAATTTTACACGTTTCCGCTTATATTGTGCAATTTGATTGCGTTAATGAATATTACAAACCTAACAGTTAAATAATATGTAAATCTCAAGTGTTATGTAACCTGTGGGATATGATGATGATGTTATCTTGGAACTTTAGTAGTTCAAGAAAGTAATGTAAATAGCAGTGGTGTTATTATTTTTATGTTTCAAAAGATTTCGAATGAATAAAAGTTATTGTTTTATTTTATTCAGAGTGTTATGTGTTATGTGATAATTTCTTTCATGGGGGCAAGTTTAGTAGAAATTACTTAAAGGAATTGTGAAACAATCTAATAGATGTATTTTTTTTTAACAGAAAATGCCTCCAAGACGTCAACCACCCCGATAGAGAACCACTGAGGGAACTAACTGTGACACCCCCAAATCTAGGTACTTCATTTCTACAAGATTTGGTGCTCACTATCCATACATTCATACTATCTACCCAAATAAAATAATATTTAAACCATAATCCTCCCTTTAAATAAGGTTACAACATTAAATCAAAAACATCCCAGGTTATCTAACCTTTAAACATCATTCAATTGCGGAATTAAATTATTGAATTACATCATTATTAAAAAGTCAATGATCATAACAGTAAACAAAAGTACAAATCAGCATCACTTGTACATTTTTCCCTTTCCTTTGCTAGTTGAAGGCTCATCTACCTTCTCAACTTTAGCTGCAATGAGTATATAAATATGTAAGAGTGAGCAAAACAATTGCTCACTGGATATATAACAATGAATCAACAGGAAAAATAATAATAATAATTGCCAACGAATAGGCTCATCAAGTTTGAATAATACTCCAACAATGATAATTGTGACACCCCCAAATCCGGGTACTTCGATTCCACGGGATTTGGTGTTCACTGTACAAATATCATCTATCTATCTACCCATAATAAATGAAAACCATGCAATAGATAGAAATAAAAATCTTTCCCTTATAGGGTTACAACATCTGAATCATAAACATAATCCCAGGTTGAACTAACCTTAAACATATGTGCGAAAATATAAACAATAAGTCTTAAACAACATCATTAACTCAAGTCTAACATAAATACATCATCAAATAAAATAACAAGTCTTCAACACTTGCTAACTTTGCCCTTGCCTTTACAAGTGGAAGGTTTGTCGGTTCTTTCGTTCTTAACTGCAATGTTATTATAACGCAAGAGTGAGCATGATTGCCCACAAGTATAAAAATGAAATAACAATATAATAACATGCAAGTGAATCAAAGACATCTGAAATAAAAGCTCAACTTTTGAATCAAGAATGAATAACAAGAATCAAAAGATTTCTGAGGGTCATAAGACCTCGAACTATGTCCTAGGTTATCAAGGGTTACACTTGAAACCTTTAACAGTCATAAGACTATGGACCTTTCTTGTCGTACTTAGGGGGATCAGCCCTGAGTACCATACTGTGCACAATATCTTAACGCTAATGCATAAGTAAATCCCTTTGCAGGGTTGTTCATCTCAGTTTGACATCTGAGTCCGCACCAAAGGAAATTTGGTTTGGATAATTTAATAAGGGTTCTGAAATTTAGAACGTTCATCAACTAAGGACTAGTTGAATCAATAAAGTTCACTAGTCTAATAAGGTTCAACAATAATGATATTCAATTTGAATAATAATCTCAAGAAGTATACAATAGGACAATTATTATATAACTGAATCATGCTTTGAAAAAAATAATATAACATTTGAACTTGAATAATAGTAATGATAATTTACTCGAGGTAAATAATAATCTTGAACAATAATGACAAGTAGGGTTAGGAAACTTGCCTCGTGCGTAGGCTAACGATTACTACTTCCGTTCACCACAAATCCTACACACATACTATATGTATTCACGACATTCATTAGTTACATTTTCACTTAATATAAACTCCACTTTATTTAACAAATCATTACCCTTCTAATTTAATTACTTAATTAAATTAGAATATTTTCATTCTCTTACTATTATTACACTCGAATAAATTATTTCATAATAATTTCCATCGAATATTTATTTTATTCCATAAATATCTCAATTAAAATATTTATTTTATTTTATAAATATTTTAATAATAATTTTCATCGAATATTTATTTTATTCTAAAAATATCTCAATTAAAATATTTACTTTATTTTATAAATATTTTAATAATAATTTTTATCGAATATTTATTTTATTCCATAAATATCTCAATTAAAATATTTAATTTATTTTATAAATATTTTAATATTTATTTTCATCGAATATTTATTTTATTCCATAATATCTCAATTAAAATATTTAATTTATTTTATAAATATTTTAATAATAATTTTTATCGAATATTTATTTTATTCCATAAATATCTCAATTAAAATATTTAATTTATTTTATAAATATTTTAATAATAATTTTCATCAAATATTTATTTTTTTTATTTTTTATTTATTTATTTATTTATTTTTTTTATTTTTTTTGACCGCCGGGGCGGGGTAATTTAGTTTGGTAACACCCGCCGGGGGCGGGGTTACCCAGGCTCATTTTCTACAGTTTCTACAGTTCTGCAGTTCGCCAACATAACAAGGCCAAATTAGGCCAAAAATCAATCACACGTAAAATTATACATGAATATAGCCATAACTTCCAATTAGTAATTTTATACGAATTTAGACTTACCCAATTATTATAATTCATATATAATCATTACTTAACCCATCTAGCATGATTTTTAACAAGTTACAACAAATAATTTGCAAAATCAACACATTTACTTTTACTGTTCTTGATGTTCTTAAAGGTTTTGAAAATAAAACATGAAAATTGTCACTACGGATTCGTTATAACACCGAATCCGTTTATTTAAACTTTGGTCTCTTCGTATCAACATGCATAACAATATACAAGTGTAAAATTTAGGTATAATATACGATCAATACATAAAATATCACGTATAAGGCCATAAGGCCAAAACCCATACTTTGTAATTTTGTAGAAATCATATACGACATGTTTTCATGAATTTGATGATATGTTTTACATAATATATATAATTAAACAAGATTTGATATGTCATAACACACATACAACCCATAATCATTACTCCTAATCCAATTACAGAGGTTAAACCAAAAACTTTAAAAACCATTTTTATGAAAACTAAAATACGTAAAGTAAGAATTGGGAAGGAGAGATTACCCAGAGTGTTAATGAGTAGAGATAAAACCATTTTCAAGCTTCTTCAACACAGAGATTCTCACAATTCCTCTGAATTCTCTCTCAAATTCTCTCTAGTTAGTTTTATCAGACTTAGAAAATGAAGAAAAGAAATTAGACATCGTATTCAAATAGGCCGATGCGCATTATGGTCAGTTACCCATCATGGGTTAACTGGCCATAACTCCCATTAAAGCCCTGTTTGTCTAGTTTGAATAGTTTTCAAAAACTATTAATTTAATAAAGCTTTTACCATATAGTTTAAATCATGTCACACCCACTTGCACAATAATTCATATATCTTATTTAATATAAATAAAATATAATAACTTCTCATACATTCACATAGTCATATATTAAATTTTCTCATTAATAAATAATGTCAAATTATTAACTCTCTAATTAATAATTAAATTAATTAAATAACATCATGCTTAATTAAATATTTCATTTAATACAATAAGCTCACATAATGACATACTTCGAATAATAATTATTCTCTGTATTAATTTAATAAATGTAACACATATAATTAAATTAATCTACCACAATTGCATCAATTAATTATTTAATCTAATAATTAAATCATAAAAAATATTTATTTAATTCAATAAATATTAAAATTAAATTACAAAAATCTCGTTCGTCACATCTCCCCCCCCCCCTTAAAAGGATTCTGTCCCCAGAATCACGACTTAATAAATTCGACCCGTTACATTCTCCCCCCTTACAAAGATTCTATCCCCAGAATCGCTTACACATAATTAAGTAAATAAACGAGGGTAAATCTTCATCTTATTCTCTTCGAGTTCTACGTAGCTTCTTCAGCGTTGTGGTTCCTCCAAATTACCTTAACAGAAGGTATAACTTTATTTCTGAGAACTTGTTCTTTTTGGTCGATAATTTGGACAGGAATTTCTTCGTAAGATAAGTCTTTCTCAAAATGCAGGGGTTCGTATTCAATTACATGCTTGTAATCGGCCTTGTAGGGTCGTAACACAGACACATGGAAGACGTTGTGGACATTCTCGAGTGATGGAGGTAAGGCTACCTCATATGCGACTTCACCGATTCTTCTCAGTACTTCAAAGGGTCCAATGAATCTTGGGCTCAATTTCCCTTTCTTTCCGAATCTGATCTTTCCTTTCCAGGAAGAGACCTTCAAGAAAACATAACTACCTTATTCAAACTCGATATTTTTACGATGTGGGTCAGCGTATTTCTTCTGTCGATCTTGAGCCGCTACCAGTCGTGCTCGGATTACTTTGACTATTTCTGCTGTCTGCTGTACAAATTCTGGCTCTAGCAATTGTCTCTCACCAACTTCATCCCAGTAAAGCGGAGTTCTGCACTTTCTGCCGTATAACGCTTCGTAAGGCGGCATGCCAATATCGCGTTCTGAACGCTGTCTTCGGTACATCCTCTAGCCTCACCTTCAGTTGATTATAACCGCTTCTCAAGTCTATCTTGGAAAAGTATCTTGCCCCCTTCAATTGATCAAACAGGTCGTCGATCCTCGGTAATGGATATCTGTTCTTAATTGTGACTTTATTCAGTTCTCTGTAGTCAATGCAGAGCCGCATCGATCCATCCTTCTTTTTCACAAACAACACTGGCGCTCCCCACGACGATATGCTCGGTTGGATGTACTTCTTGTCCAGTAATTCTTTTAATTATACCATTAATTCTTTTATTTCTACTGGTGCCATTTGGTATGGTGCCTTCGTTATTAGAGCGGTTTCGGGTGCCAAATCGATCACGAAATCTACCCCTCTATCTGGTGGAAGTCCTGGCAGATCGTTTGGAAATACATAGACGAAGTCCCTCACAATCGGTATCTCTTCTACCTTCGGATTCTCTTTTCGACTGTCGACTATGTAAGCTAGATATCCTACACAGCCCTGTCTTAACAACCTCCTGGCCTGCATCATCGTCAGACAACTCGCTTGTCTAGGCGACTTGCTACCATAAAATACAACCTTTGACGGAGTCATAAGGTTAATACGCTTCTTCTGGCAGTCAATTACCGCCCCAAAATTGGATAACCAATCCATACCCAAAATAACGTCAAATTCCCCAAGTCGAATACGGATAAGATCTACGTTCATGATATTACCCTTAATATCCACCCTATAGTTCTTAAACACGTACTTAACAGGAATTATCTCTCTATTCGCAATTTCTATATTCATGGGATATTCCAACTCATCCATAAGCAAATCTAAACTATTAGCAAAGTCTTCGGATATAAAGGAACAAGTAGCACCCGAATCAAATAAAATATAAGCATTAATTTCATTGATCGGAATGATACCTGACACCACATCATGAGACTGGATTGCATCTTGCACTGTCATATTGAAAGTTCTGGCGGTCGGTCGATTTGTTGCGGTTGGTCCGGTGATGGTTAAGGCATTTCCACTGTTATTTCCACGGTTACCTCCTGGTACTGCTCCTCCTGATCCCTTCTTAGGGCAGTCTCTTGCTAGATAATCCTTCGAACCACAAGTGAAACAAGCACCCTTCTTTGGGTTAGGACAATTAGGTGCTATGTGGCCTTCCTGAACACAATTGTAGCATATTATATTTCCCTTCGTACAAACTCCTAGATGAGCTTTCCCGCAGGTCGGGCATGCTTCGATCTTTTTCTTCTGCCCTTCTTGTTGACTTCTAGCTGACGAGTTATCCATCCACTTCCTCTTCTGATTATGATTACCCGCAGTGCTACTCCCACCAGTCTTTTTGTTACCTTCATTCTCACTCTTCTTCTTCTTCTGCTCTTGATTATACTTGGTCACCGCATTGCTTCCACCTTCAGCGAGGATGGCCTTTTCCAATACTCCGGCAAACGTGTTTAGTTGAAACATTGATACCTTGATGTATACCCAAGGCTTTAGCCCTTGTTCGAATCTTTTGGCTTTTCTCTCGTCAGTGTGTACTTGGTACGGGGCGAACCTTGCCAACTCGGTGAATTTAGCCGCGTATTCAGGTACGCTCATGTTTCCCTGCTTCAGTTCTAGAAATTAAACCTCCATCCGATTCTGCGAACTAGTTGGGAAGTACATTTCGAAAAACGTCTCTTTAAATCTCTCCCACATAATTACACCTTCACCTCCTCGCATTTTGTTTGCTTGCCACCAGTAGCTAGCCTCAGACTTCAGCATAAACGTTGAAAAAGCGGTCTTCTGGTCTTTTCTAACCCTAGCAACGTCGAAAATCTTCTCCATCTCCATAACCCACATTTGAGCTTCGATTGGGTTCATGGAACCTTTGAAGTCTGGCGGTCCCACCGCCTTGAAGTCTTTAAACGTTGTGTTTGGTGGAGCTTGAGGTTGATTATTCATGGCTCCAGTTAGTAAGTTCACCAACTGCTGAACGGGATTAGCATTGGCGTTATTGTTGTTATTGGTTGACTCTTCCTGAGCCGGTTGACGTTGTTGTCTTCTCCTTGGCGGCATTTTTTTCTGTTAAATAAACGCTTATTAGAACTTTATTTATTTCTCTAAATAGTTAAGGCATTTCTTAACAATTAACATTCTCATTTAATACATCAACTCAAACAACTTGATATATTTTCATTCAAATCAAAAGTTTTAACATTAAACGATAGCATAACTGCTATTTACATCAACTATCCTGGAATAAAGAATCCACATGATTTAAAATATTTAAACTATTCCTTTGTTCATAAATACATCGGTAAAAACTAATTAAGTTCTTCACATAATTAAGCAAATCATATCACTGCCGATTAAGGTACTGAATAGCCTTGCTACACTCCTCTTCTAAGATGCGATACATTGTCCTGCGATCCATCATATACAATGGAAGTCCTTCGAACTGGATGGGGTACCTCAAAACTCGATCTTGAGCCTCATCCATTGCATGATTAAGTGTAGAGTATGTCTCTTCAAGCTTTGCCTTCTTTGCAAGACTATCATCTTCTGCACGATCAGCTCGACGTGATTCTCTTACCCATCTTTCTTCTGCTATGTTCATCCTTTCGGAGGTTTCCTTCAGTTCCTTCTTCAGCTTCTCTATCTCCTCGGTTTTATCTTCGGTTTGGCCCTTCTCATGGACCAAATCCCATTCTACATTTTCCAGTTGAGAGTGAAGAGTCGAAATCTCCCTCTCCTTCTGCTCTAGAGTAATATGCTGAATAACCGCTCGCCCAGTCAAATCCTGGACCTCATCTCGTAACTCCACGTTATGGTCGTATAACATGTCATACATCTCAGCATCAACGGTGTACCGTGGTAACTCCTCTTCTTCCTCTTCCTCTTCCTCAACAAATTCCTCCTCAGGATCAGTCTCGGGCTTATGCTCCTGACCAACAACGGTGATCAATGGAGATGACTCCCTCTGTACCAGCTGGCCCTAACGACATGAATGTCTCGGAGCTCCTCCTCTGTCGGTACTATAGGTACACGGGGTTCTTCCTCCCCATCTTGACTAGCTTCTCCAACATTCGACATCCTGACAACAAAATTTTAAGTTTTAGTTACTAAGTCGTATCATCTAACGCATACTTTAACACATAAACACATAAGGTCTTTTATTATCTTCAATGAATTTCAAAAATTCATTTCCTAGAACTCGATAAGAGTTTTCCATCACTATGTTCTTCCTATAAGGCTACTACCTAAGGTTGTTCCCCCACCTAAGGTTCATAACCTACAGCTCTGATACCAACTTGTGACACCCCCAAATCCAGGTACTTCAATTCAACGAGATTTGGTGTTCACTGTACAAATATAATCTATCTATCTACCCATAATAAATGCAAACCATGCAATAGATAGAAATAAAAATATTCCCCTTATAGGGTTACAACATCTGAATCATAAACATAATCCCAGGTTGAACTAACCTTAAACATCTGTGCGGAAATATAAATAATAAGTCTTAAACAACATCATTAACTCAAGTCTAACATAAATACATCATCAAATAAAATAACAAGTCTTCAACACTTACGAACTTTGCCCTTGCCTTTACAAGTGGAAGGTTCGTCGGTTCTTTCGTTCTTAACTGCAATGTTATTATAACGCAAGAGTGAGCATGATTGCCCACAAGTATAAAAATGAAATAACAATATAATAACATGCAAGTGAATCAAAGACATCTGAAATAAAAGCTCAACTTTTGAATCAAGAATGAATAACAAGAATCAAAAGATTTCTGAGGGTCATAAGACCTTGAACTATGTCCTAGGTTATCAAGGGTTACACTTGAAACCTTTAACAGTCATAAGACTATGGACCTTTCTTGTCGTACTTAGGGGGATCAGCCCTGAGTACCATACTGTGCACAATATCTTAACGTTAATGCATAAGTAAATCCCTTTGCAGGGTTGTTCATCTCAGTTTAACATCCGAGTCCGCACCAAAGGAAGTTTGGTTTGGATAATTCAATAAGGGTTCTGAAATTTAGAACGTTCATCAACTAAGGACTAGTTGAATCAATAAAGTTCACTAGTCTAATAAGGTTCAACAATAATGATATTCAATTTGAATAATAATCTCAAGAAGTATACAATATGACAATTATTGTATAACTGAATCATGCTTTGAAAAAAATAATATAACATTTGAACTTGAATAATAGTAATGATAATTTACTCGAGGTAAATAATAATCTTGAACAATAATGACAAGTAGGGTTAGGAAACTTGCCTGGTGCGTAGGCTAAACGATTACTACTTCCGTTCACCACAAATCCTACACACATACCTTATGTATTCACGACATTCATTAGTTATATTTTCACTTAATATAAACTCCACTTTATTTAACAAATCATTACCCTTCTAATTTAATTACTTAATTAAATTAGAATATTTTCATTCTCTTACTATTATTACACTCGAATAAATTATTTCATAATAATTTCTATCGAATATTTATTTTATTCCATAAATATCTCAATTAAAATATTTACTTTATTTTATAAATATTTTAATAATAATTTTCATCGAATATTTATTTTATTCCATAAATATCTCAATTAAAATATTTACTTTATTTTATAAATATTTTAATAATAATTTTCATCGAATATTTATTTTATTCCATAAATATCTCAATTAAAATATCTAATTTATTTTATAAATATTTTAATATTAATTTTCATCGAATATTTATTTTATTCCATAATATCTCAATTAAACTATTTAATTTATTTTATAAATATTTTAATAATAATTTTCATCGAATATTTATTTTATTCCATAAATATCTCAATTAAAATATTTGATTTATTTTATAAATATTTTAATAATAATTTTCATCAAATATTTTTTTTATTATTATTTATTTATTTATTTTTTATTTTTTTTGTCCGCCGGGGCGGGGTAATTTAGTTTGGTAACACCCGCCGGGGGGCGGGGTTACCCAGGCTCATTTTCTGCAGTTTCTACAGTTCTGCAGTTTGCTAACATAACAAGACCAAATTAGGCCAAAAATTAATCACACGTAAAATTATACATGAATATGGCCATAATTTTCAATTGGTAATTTTATACGAATTTAGACTTACCAAATCATTGTAATACATATATAATCATTACTTAACCCATCTAGCATGATTTTTAACAAGTTACAACACATAATTTACAAAATCAACACATTTACTTTCACTGTTCTTGATGTTCTTGAAGGTTTTGAAAATAAAACATGAAAATTGTCACTACGGATTCGTTATAACACCGAATCCGTTTATTTAAACTTTGGTCTCTTCGTATCAACATGCATAACAACATACAAGTGTAAAATTTAGGGATAATATACGATCAGTACATAAAATATCACGTATAAGGCCATAAGGCCAAAAGTCATACTATGTAATTTTGTAGAAATCATATACGACATGTTTTCATGAATTTGATGATATGGTTTACATAATATATATAATTAAACACAATTTGATATGTCATAACACACATACAACCCATAATCATTACTCCTAATCCAATTACAGAGGTTAAACCAAAAACTTTAAAAGCCATTTTTATGAAAACTAAAAAACGTAAAGTAGGAATTGGGAAGGAGAGATTGCCCAGAGTGTTAATGAGTAGAGATAAAACCCTTTTCAAACTTCTTCAACACAGAGATTCTCACAATTCCTCTGAATTCTCTCTCAAATTCTCTCTAGTTAGTTATATCAGACTTAGAAAATGAAGAAAAGAAATAAGACGTCGTATTCAAATAGGCCGATGCGCATTATGGTCAGTTACCCATCATGGGTTAACTGACCATAAATCCCTTTAAAGCCACGTTTGTCTAGTTTGAATAGTTTTCAAAAACTATTAATTTAATAAAGCTTTTACCATATAGTTTAATTCATGTCACACCCACTTGCACAATAATTCATATATCTTATTTAATATAAATAAAATATAATAACTTCTCATACATTCACATAGTCATATATTAAATTTTCTCATTAATAAATAATGTCAAATTATTAACTCTCTAATTAATAATTAAATTAATTAAAAAACATCATGCTTAATTAAATATTTCATTTAATACAATAAGCTCGCATAATGACATACTTTGAATAATAATTATTCTCTGTATTAATTTAATAAATATAACACATATAATTAAATTAATCTATCACAATTGCATCAATTAATTATTTAATCTAATAATTAAATCATCAAAAATATTTATTTAATTCAATAAATATTAAAATTAAATTACAAAAATCTCGTTCGTCACAATAATCACAAACTGGAATCCAAAATTTGTAATATATATAGCTGAGGGTCATAAGACCATGAACTATGTCCACAGTTGTGAGTAATCTTTCAACTCCAACTTTAACAGTCATAAGACTATAAGGACTCCTCGTACTTAGGGGGATCAACCCTTCGTACAATGTATTGTGCACAAATATTTTAACGCTACGCGTAAATTATCCCATAATAATAATAGGGTTGTTCATCCTAGTATTTATAGTACAAGTCCGCACCAAAAAAAGTTTGGTTTGGATAAGCTTTCAAGGAAAATTGAAGTTTAACGAACATCAACTAGAGGACTAGTTGAATCAATAGTGTTTGATAATCACAACAGATGTTTAATAACAATATAACATAGGACAATTGAGAATCATAAATGAACTAATTATACATATTAAACTCATGCTTGAATTAACTATAGAGCATAAGAATTCAACAAAATGAACAAAATGGTAACCCTTTACTTGAACAATAAATAAGCTAAGGTTAAAGTCTTATAACATTAGAAATGAAATTACTGAGCGTACATTAACTGATAACAAGCTGGAAACTAAAAACTTGCCCAACATGGTATTAACTCATGCAAAGAATTAAAACAGTTCAATAATAGAGATGAGAGTTCAAAGACTACATTCATTATACAATAATAGAACTTAAGAAACTTGCTTAACTATAAACAAGTAAAAATGAATCAATCAAATGAGAATTTCAGATAACACTAGAGTTAAAGTTTGCTCGAATGAATTTCAGGAATAATTGACTTATTCAATAACAGTTAAGATAAAAGGCTTGCTCAATCAAAAGAATAAAGTTACACAATGTAATAATAGAACTAATTCAACCAAAGTGTAGAGTTAGAAAACTTTCTCAATGTAAAAGATAGGCTTTAGAAACTTGCCTTGTGCATAAGCTATAAAATTAAATGCACGATCACCTACACATAATTTTAGAACCACAATACCTATTAGATATGCTAACATACCATAACATGTTTATTACCATTTACATTTCAGAAACTCTAAGTGTTTTACTTCGCTACACTTGCCTAACATTCATTGTGTACACTAAGTTATCACATAATGCGTTCGAAATTTACTAATCATTTTTACCACTTTGAATTCACTAACCCCATAACACAACTATGTTTTAGCCTTGTTGTTACATGTTGGACACATTACCATAATCCTTAGTTAAGCTACAAGAATGACCAAAGTCTGCAGAAACTGCAGACTTCAGTGTCTGGAAATGGGCACTCGCACGGCTGCGCGAGTTTTGTACTGGGAGGCCGCGCGCCCGCGCGGCAGCTGCGCGCCCTCGCCTAAAGGCTGCGCGCCCGCGCGACGCACAGAACTCAATTTTTTTGCAGACAGAGCTTCGGCACTTTTCTTAGCCCAACTAACACGGAATTTACCCACTAAACAGTGATAATAACACGTAAGATAAATATAACAGTATCATAAACATGTTTGCTAACATATTAAACCACTTAGCATAATTTAACAATCACTAAAACTATTTTAATTTCTCAAAACTCATGTTTTTCATAAAAACTTAATTTTCTTGATATTCATTCTAAAAATCATCACTGTGAATTCAATACATGCTCAAATCATCTCATTGAAATTACGTTATGTTCGCATCTCACTGAACTAACATATACAAGTGTCAATTTACAGTTTTTATACTAATTGGCCACTAAAATTGATACTTACATAGCCACACATGAAAACATATATATACTGACATTATTTCTACTACTGTCAACCGAATTTAGCATGCAATTGTTGTTTATACATAATCTCTATCATCATATACTCACATAATCACAAGTAATCCCATTGTATAGCAATAATCCAACAAATTTGAAATTCACAGATTATATAAAAGTTTTTCGTAATACTCATAAACATATATATAATATCCAAGTTGTAGAACATACCTTCAATTATCAACACAATTGCTGCCAATTACTGAAATTGTTATTCAAATTCTTAAGATTCTCTCTTTCTCTCTCAATTCTCTCTGAAGCTCTCACAAACTCAGTACTCTCAAACTTGGAAAATAGAATGCGTAATAATAAGGAAATCAACTGATATTCAAGCGCAAGAATAAAACTGATACTTAATAACACTACTAATTACCAAATCGGTTACTAACGTATATAATATAAATATTATATTTATTATTTTAATTTATTTTACTTATTTTATTTAATTTAAATAAACTAGAAATCCCAAAAGCCATAAGCCTTGTTTGGCAAAAACTCTTTAAATATATTAAAGAATTAATATATTAAGCCTTGTTTGTTAAATACTAAATTAACTATTTTAATTTATTTTAGTAACTCCATATAATATAGTTATTTGTCACACTATATTTAATCAAGCTTTCATATTTATTTTAATTAATTCAAATCACAATTAATTAAATAAATCCTTTAATCACATAACTCAATACAAATAATTAACCATTAAATTAAAATATCAATATAATAATCATTTCCTTAATTTATCAATTATTAAATAATTAACTAAACAAAAATTAAATCAATTGAATAAATATTTACTCAACGATAATCACATCCATTAAATATTTATATAAATCAATAAATATTTAATATTACATTTAAAATTCTAGAGTGTTACACTAACAATAACGATGTCGAAGCTAACCCAATCCAACAACTAGTGACTTTACTGACGGGTGCATTGCAAAATCAACCACAAAATCAAGGTACAACTTTTAAGGAGTTCAAGGCGGTTGGACCACCAGAATTTCGTGGGTCTATGAATCCTGTGGAGGCATAGTCATGGATCATGGAAATAGAGAAGGTATTCGATGTTGCTAGGGTAGGAGATGATCAGAAGACTGCTTTCGCAATATTCATGTTGAAAGCAGATGCTAGTTATTGGTGGCAGGCCAATAAAACCCGAGAAAGACAAAGAGTGATGACCTGGGATAGGTTTAAGGAGATATTCTTCGAGACCTATTTTTCAGAGAGTTCAAAGAGTCAACTAGAAGTGCAATTTTTAGAATTGAAGCAGGGAACAATGATGGTGTCGGAGTACATGTTAGGTTTTTAATATTCATGAACGCAATCAAATTGCACAAAGTAAGCGGAAACGTGTAAAAATCAGAGTTTAAAATTTTACAAATCATATACCTGGATCATCTTTTATGCACAATTATTAATTAAATGAAAAGATAAAGAACAAGAATCATACCCTTGAAGATTCGAGCTTCCTCAAGTACAAGTTCACATCCAAATCCTTACGTGTCCACCTTGAATCCACCGGGTTTGGTTCCTTCCTTTAATCAACATTAGTCACCAAAGTGTTTGGCCTCTAGAGGTGATCCACCAAGGAAGAAGAATGATTCAAGAAGATTGGTATTTGGCAAAACCCTAGCTTTTCTATCTCTCATAGAAAAGGGTGTACTCTCTCAACAATTTGAATTACGTATTTTATGAAAACGTCAACCACCTCTCCCATAATAAGACTCCTCTTATTTATAGATGTGGGAAACCCTCCTTAACAATTAAGGAATTAGATTTTATTTTAATTAATTAAATTCCTTTAATTAATTAGGCTCTCAATCTTATTAGGAATAATTAATTAAACTCTTTTAATTAATTAGCCCCCTAATCTTATTAGGATATTTGAGAGTACTTTTATTAATTAATTCCTAAACTACTTTAGGAATTAAATAATAGTAATAGTAATAATAATAATAAGACTCTTCTTATTAATTTATATTTAATATTTCCAAAATATTAAATAATAAATATTAAGCTATTTAATTTATTCCATCACCATAGATTAAATTAAATATACTTAACTTATTATTACGATTATGTCATTTGCTTCTTAAATAATTATTCTTCCTTTAATGGCATGACCCTTTAGGTTCTCCATATTAAACCGGTTGTGAATAAATTAATTAGAACAATTCTAATCTTATTTAAATAAATAAATTAAACTATTAATTTATTTAAATAAATAATATTTATTCTAAAATAGGGATAATGTGAAACCCCAGATTTTATGAATAAAGATTTAATTTTTTCGAAATATTATGGTGTAGATTTAATATAATAGTTGTGGGTGGTATTTATAAATTTTGCAAAGTATGCAAGTTGTTATATAATATTCGTTTGGTCGGGGAATATTCTTTTTGTTGGGGAATATCCGTACGACAGCACAATCATTGGTGGACCCCGCAACGGAATTATTGTCGGATTAAGAAAACGACAAAAATATTTTATTAAAAATAACGGCGGAAGTTTTACCGTTGATACTGTTGAACTACTCGGTAGTAAAAGTACAGTAATACATGTGGTTGCATAGTAGCACACGGTATTAATTATTAATGCTTATGTGAGAAGTCACTCAGTTTGATTCAATTATTGTCAATTAATAATATGAATTATTTAGCGATAATGAAGTTTTGTTTTATTAGTATTATTAACGTAATAAAATAAAAACATCTTTTTATATAAAACAGAATACTTTATTAAAGTTATTCTATAAATAGAATATATTATATTTTATTTAAAAGATTTTTCTTTATATATGGACCGTCAAATTAAAGTAAATCAATCTGGATCGTTCATAGATTAGTTACTATTCATTTCATTTTCCTATAAATAGAAGCTCATTCCTTTATTATCTTATGGCGAATTCACTGAACTCTAGAGAGAGAAACTATAGAGAGAAACTATAGAGAGAAAGAAGAAAAGTATTCTGCTACTTAACTACTTCTTTATTTAAGTTCTTCTTTAAAATGTTAAGGGGTGTTATTCTTTCTTATTCATGAAGAGAACTTTTGTTATTCCATTTCTTATTATTCTGTTGGAATAACCTGTATACGCGGTCTACCATATACTTGGTGACATTCTTCTATTATTCTGTTGGAACATCCTGTCTGTGTGTTTTACACCGGACCTGGTTCCGTCTTTATTATTATTCTATTGGAATATCCTGTCTGTGCGTTTTACGCCGGACCTGGTTCCATTATTTATTATTCTGTTGGAATAACCTGTCTGTGCGGTCTATCGTATGCATGGTGATTTCTTTTTTTATTCCATTCTTTATTATACTCAGTTGGTTAAAACTTTGACTTCTATACTCTATGAAATTAGTAGAATATCATTGGTCGTAGTGCATGGGTGATTCGATGATGTGGATTATTTATTAAGCTGAGTCCCAGCGATAAAAGTCATGAAAAACCTTTTTAAATCATAAAAGATTGTAGATTTTATTCTCTACTTGACTCTTTTAATGGATTGCTTGATCCGCTGCAGTTAAACTTGATGTCTATTGTATTTTATCAGTTTAACATTGTTGAAGACTAATGATAATTTATTCTGCATTATCTTAGTCATAATATTTCTTACTGGGCTAGTTGAGCTCACCCTTTCTTTCACGGTTCTCTTCAAAAAATGAGAATATAGCTGGGACGAGTCGGGAAACGGAGTGATGGACGAGATGATAGCATTAATAGTCCTCACTGTTTTATGTAATAGTGTGATAATAATTGTAATGAGGACTCCTTTTGAGTATGGATACTCTCTAGAAGACAATATTTGTATTCAAACTCACAGTTTATTTTTTGTCGTATTGTACACGACAGTTGTATTAGTAAGTTGTATTTAAATTCTGTACCATGTATCTGGCGACCCAAGATTGGTGATGTATACCTAATTTTGAGGGCATCACAGTTGGTATCAGAGCTTAGGGATATGATCCCTGGCTAAGATGTGAGACTAGAACTAGGAGGGGAGAGACGGGGAATTCCTTCGCTAGTATGACCTACCTAAGTTTACTTGTTATTTATTTGGTCGGTCAGAGTATAGGGATGATATGTGATATGTTAATTAACCCTTGTTTTGTTGCAGTATTTGATAATGACATCCGAAAATATTGAGATAAGCAATGGAGCAAAATAATATGACCGTATCGCAGTACGAGGCTAAGTTTGTGGAGTTATCCCAGTTTTCATCCCATTTGGTCGATAATGAGGAGCGAATGACGCGAATGTTTCTAAGAGGTTTGAAACCCGATATACGTCAATACCTCATTTCTCATAAACTTTGTTTATATTCAGATGTTGTGAATAGGGCTCAGTTATTGGAGGGCGATAATGAGTTAGCACAACCAAAAGGTAACGACCAACAACACGATAATAATCATACCGGTGGCAACGGCCATCGGAACAACGATAACCATCGTGGTAGAAATTATCATGACCAAGTTAATAGAAGTGGAAATTTCAAGAAGAGAAGGTCATTTAGCTCGATTTTGTCGTGTAGTGCGGTCAAGTCCAGCTAGAATAGTGATGCCAAAGGATGTCCCAGACAAGCCAAAGTCGATAGCTTAAGTGAGAGCGTTTATTGAGGAACCCGAACAAGGTTATTACGGGTAAGTTAATCATAAACTCTTGCGAAGGCTATACTTTATACGATAGTGGTTCTATCCATTCTTTTATCTCTCTTGCTTGCGTTCAACGTTTAAATTTGACTCCGGAAAAGATAGACTTTGACTTATTGGTTGAAACTTCGTTAGTAGAAACCTTCGTTACCTCTACTGTTTATAAATCTTATTTGATTCAAATCGACACTTTCACGTTACCTGTCGATCGTATCTCTTTGAAAATACTTGCCTTTGAAGTGATTTTAGGAATCGATTGGTTAACTACTCATCATGTTTTTTTTTGTAAGGTTGTTAGCTTTCATACTCCTAACCAACCTGTTATGCGAATTCAAAGTAACCAAACCACTAAAGTCAATCATTGTCATATCAAGCCATAAGTAAAGAGTCTGATCCTTTCGTTGTTGACTTCCTTGTGTGGAATGCACCGAAGCCAGACTTTCTGTAGGCGACGTCGTGAATGACGATGGCAAGTTGATAGGTATCAATGTGACGTGTTATCCAAGTCTTGGATGAGGGTCACAGTTTTGAACGATATTTCTATTATTAATAAAGTTTCTGACGTATTCTTGAAGACTTCTTAGCCTACCTAAGAGCATAAAATTGAATTTTGTATTGACCCCAATACAAAACCCATTTCTTAAACCTTCAAATATTTTTTTTCAACTAAAACTAACGTATTATACGCCAAAGACGTTGGCTCGAGCTGTTGAGGATTACGATCGTACCATTCAATGTCATCGTAGAAGTGAGAACGTGGTAGCTGACGCGTTGAGTAGAAGATTGTATGCGAGTGAGATGTTGTTAACACAAAGACCCATTTCGTATAACTTACAAATGATGAAGATAGAGTTATAGACTCTAGGGACCCACGTGAAGATAACGAATATACGATTAGAATCAATTTTAATCGATAAAGTTATAGCCGCTTAAGCTACATACTCAGAGCTGATGAATGTGAAGAAGAAGGTTCAAGAGGGCGTTATTCTAGAAGCAAGAATCGACGAAGAGAGGAAATCTCAACCCTCGATTTAATTGGCCCTTTTGAAATCCTTGATCGAGTAGGAACTGTGGCCTATAGACTCGTTTTATCGCCAAGTATGTCGCGTGTTCATAACGTTTTTCACGTATCGATGTTACGTAAATATGTGGACGACCTGAACCATATCATTGAATTAAAACTAGACGAGATTGCAGAATATTTAACGTATGAGAAGATACGTGTTAACATCTTGGATAAGAAGGATCATATTCGACGCTCAAAGGTTATACATCAAGAGTTAGAATTTGAAGTGAAGTCAAGGTATCCTCATCTGTTCGGCAAACCAGGTACGTACGAAAATTTTGAGGGCGAAATTTCATAAGGAGAGGAGATTGTGAAACCCCATATTTTATGAATAAAGATTTAATTTTTTCGAAATATTTTTTAAATATTATGGCGTGGATTTGATATAATAGTTGTGGGTGATATTTATAAATTTTGCAAAGTATGTAAGTTGTTATATAATATTCGTTTGGTCGGGGAATATTCTTTTTGTCGGGGAATATCCGTACGACGGCACAATCATTGGTGGACCCCGCAACGGAATTATTGTCGGATTGAGAAAACGACAAAAATATTTTATTAAAAATAACGGCGGAAGTTTTATCATTGATACTATTGAACTACTCGGTAGTAAAAGTACAGTAATACGTGTGGTTGTATAGTAGCACACATTATTGATTATTAATGCTTATGTGAGAAGTCACTCAGTTTGATTCAATTTTTGTCAATTAATAATATGAATTATTTAGCGATAATGAAGTTTTGTTTTATTAGTATTATTAACGTAATAAAACAGAAACATCTTTTTATATAAAACAGAATACTTTATTAAAGTTATTCTATAAATAGAATATATTATATTTTATTTAAAAGATTTTTCTTTATTATGGACCGTCAGCTTAAAGTAAATCAATCTGGACCGTTCATAGATTAGTTACTATACATTTCATTTTCCTATAAATAGAAGCTCATTTCTTCATTATCTTCTGACGAATTCACTGAACTCTAGAGAGAGAAACTATAGAGAGAAAGAAGAAAATTATTCTGCTACTTAACTACTTCTTTATTTAAGTTCTTCTTTAAAACGGTAAGGGGTGTTATTCTTTCTTATTCATGAAGAGAACTTTTGCTATTCCATTTCTTATTATTCTGTTGGAATAACCTGTATACGCGGTCTACCCTATACTTGGTGACATTCTTCTATTATTCTGTTGGAACATCCTGTCTGTGTGTTTTACACCGGACCTGGTTCCGTCTTTATTATTATTCTATTGGAATATCCTGTCTGTGCGTTTTATGCGGGACCTGGTTCCATTATTTATTATTCTATTGGAATAACCTGTCTGTGCGGTCTATCGCATGCATGGTGATTTCTTTTGTTATTCCATTCTTTATTATACTCAGTTGGTTAAAATTTGACTTCTATACTCCATGAAATTAGTAGAATATCCTTAGCCGTAGTGCAGGGGTGATTCGATGATGTGAATTATTTATTAAGCTGAGTCCCAGCGATAAAAGTCATGAAAAACTTTTAAATCATAAAAGATAGTAGATTTTATTCTCTACTTGACTCTTTTAATGGATTGCTTGATCCGCTACAGTTAAACTTGATGTCTATTGTATTTTATAAGTTTAACATTGTTGAAGACTAATGATAATTTATTCTGCATTATCTTAGTCATAATATTTCTTACTGGGCTAGTTGAGCTCACCCTTTCTTTCACGGTTCTCTTCAGGAAATGAGAATATAGCTGGGACGAGTCGAGAAACGGAGTGATGGACGAGATGATAACATTAGTAGTCCTCACTATTTTATGTAATAGTGTGATAATAATTGTAATGAGGACTCCTTTTGAGTATGGATACTCTCTAGAAGACAATATTTGTATTCAAACTCACAGTTTATGTTTTGTCGTATTGTACACGACAATTGTATTAGTAAGTTGTATTTGAATTCTGTACCATGTATCTGGTGACCCAAGATGGGTGATGTATACCTAATTTTGGGGCGTCACAGATAAGCCTCCCTAGCGATTAACGACTTTTCAGATAATATAGATTTCAACATTAATCATAAAAGAACCTTTGAGTAAATAGTTGCTGTACAATTCAATCCTTCCACCATATAATGTCCCAATTAAATATAAGACATGGAATTACTGTCAAGTCTTATTTTATTTAATTATATATTTTTCGATCCTTAAATGCACAACTCCAAATAATGTAAATTAGAAACTTCTTCCTAATTTCATTCAGCCTTGGCCAAGGACTATTGGGTTGTCATTTATTGAATCACATAGAACATTTCTCTTCTTTTACTAGAAGCGGTAGATTCTTTATTGATCATGCATTATCTCCATGTATAACTTATTATACCCAAGCATACCCTTTGATATACCCTAAGGGTCTTAAGGAATAAGTCAAAGTATAATTCATCATACACACGATACTATGATGATCTTAAGTCCAAGGATCACTTGTATTACTATCACTACAGGAATTTCTATTGACAGGCAAGTAAAACTCCATTAGGTATTCCTTAGCGAGCCACGTTCTGTGAACTTATTCTCTAATAAGCACCTACATACTTACTTTAGTGTCTCCACACAAATGATCATGAGATCAATCATCCTCGTCAAATGAGCAAGCAACGTATGTACCAATCTATCCGGATTCACTAATCCCAATTTAGTAATCCAACGATTGGGAGTTATTTTAGTTTTAAGCTTTCTAAAAATTTCGATCTCATTAGAATGATCATCATCATTATTCTAAAAGCATTGCTTAAAACTATGAGTTTATCACATATTATAAAACAGTATCATGTAAATAATTAAAATCCTTTAATAAATTAATACTTTTTATTAATAAATGAATCAGATTGTTACAAAGTATATGCTTTATCATCAAACATGATTGGCTTGTGTGCATACTACTTTCAATCTCCCACTTGCACTAAAGCCAATCGTCATGGTATCTCATACTCTTCTTCTCTAAGTGACGATTATCCTGCTGTTGGCTAAGCTTTAGTAAATGGATATGTAATGTTGTTCTTGAGAGTCCACTATCTCTGTAGTGATTTTCCATCTTTCAATGATTCTTATAATCAAGTGAAAGTGCCACAACACAAGTTTAGATCCAAGATGAGACTTAGGAACTATTCATAGTTCTGTAATGGACTTTTCATCCAAACAATCAACTTGCAGCTTCATTTACAGCTATATACTTTGTCTTTATCACTAAACCAGCAACTCTTTGCTGTTTGGAACCTTTCTAATTCACTGCACCACTATTCAAGGTAACACTTTACCTTAAAGTGCATTTTCTGTCATCTTGGTCTGTCTGAAAAACTTGAGTTTGTTAAGCCCTCTAGTTTTAATTTAGACCCACCATGAATATGATTACATCCGTAATGCCAGTTAAGTACTTTAAGATATTTTTCACTGACTCATAGTGAACTTCTCCAGAATATGACCTATCAACATTAGGTCTCGTACATTTCATTGCATACATGATAGTTGCATACATGATAGTTACTCATGCGATCTCTCTTTTAGAGTATTTGGGGATTATTAAGAGAGATACACTCCATGGCTCATTAACATGCGATATTTCTTGGAGTTTGTCGTGCTAAACGACTTTAGCATCAAATGAATATACGTTTCTTAGGTTAAGTCGAGCATCCTCTTGAATCTATCTATATAGATTTGTATCCCCAGCTAAGATACTCTTCCCAAATCATTCATGGAGGAATGTTTAGACAACTTTATTTTTACTGATTGTAGCATTAGTATGTCATTCCTTATCCGTAGTATATCAACATATAATTCTAGGAATGTCACGACGCTCCCACTGACCCTTTTGTACACACTGGGTTCGTTCTTATTTTTGATAAAATCAAACTCTTTTGATTATCTCATCAAAACGAATGTTCCATATTTGAGAAGCTTACTTCAATCCATTTCTCTGAGTGTCTACAACTCTTCCCTTATCGTATGTAACTGGATCATCATCTTCTATGATGTGTATCTCATCATCACCATCTATGATGAATCCATACCTCCCAGGTATCTTCGGTACTATTCTAGATTTACGATTCGATTGTAGTACAATAGGTCTATCTACATGTTCCTCTTATTTGACTTATAGTGTTTCATGGTTCTTGAACTCTTCAAGATTCTATTATCCTCCCACTAGCCCTTTAAATGATAAACACCTTTATCTTAAAAGGTAGCGTGTTTCGTAAAAAATACCTTTTCCTAAGTAGGATTATAGAACATATACCCTAAACTTACTTTAGGATATCCCACAAATCTATACTTCTCAAATCTTGTCCCAAGCTTATCCTTTGAAACCTTTTCACATAAGTTGGACAACCCCTTATCTTAACATACTTAAAATTAGGAATCTTTTCTGTCTATAACTTTTATAGAGTCTTGTGGTCGGATTTTGAGGTTACCTTTTCGTAGATATGCAACCATTTCTAGGACATTATCCTAGAAGGATACTGGAATGTCGGTAAAATCATTATGGGCCGCACCATGTCTAACAAGGTACGTTTTTCTTTTAGATACATCAATTAATTATTGTGTATTAAGAGGCGCCCATTATGAGAAAACCATTTGAGATGATCTAGAAACTTATTGCACAAGTATTTATTCCTTGATCTAATCAAAAAATCTTAATACTTTGTCAATTTGTTTCACTTTTAAATTCTTTGAACTTTCAAATAATTCACACTTGTATTTCAGCAACTACACACATTCAACTCTTTGAATGATCATCTCCTTTTCTTATACTAGTTTGTTCATTTGCAAAATTATTTTCACATAAGTCAAGTATACAAAATCCATTAAGTAATATTTCAGTTATATACAAAATATTATTATTATAAATAGAACAACAACTGTTCTTAAATATAATACCAAAGATTTCATTGTCCAATAATAAAATAGAAATAATATTTCTAACAAGAACTGGAATACAATAACAACTTATTAACTTAATAGATTTTCCCGTAGGCAATGCTAAACTATAAGTTTCTATGGCTAATGGAGCACTTTGCTTCATTTCCCACACATAAGATTACTTATCTTTGTTTAGCTTTCTACTTCTGTTTGGTCCCTTCATAAATCTATATTTATGATAACCAAAGTCCGTATCCAATACCCAAGTAGAACCTTGACTTAAAGAAAAATTTATTTTAAATCATGAACAAAATTGTATTTTTAACTGAAGCTTCACTAAGCTTCTTCTAGTTAGCTCTGCAAGATGCTTCTCACATTTTCTTTCCAGTGTCCAGGCTTATTGCAGTGGAAGCAAACTCCTTTGCTATCCGTATCAGTTTTGTTCTTATTATCCTTTGTTTTTGCCTTTTCTATTTACCTTATTAGAATCGGTCTTCTTTTCAGAAGATCCTTTGGCCACTACCAGTAAGACATGGTCTTTCTTAGTTGGAAAGTGACTCTCAACATTTTTCAACATATTAAGTAAATCAGCGAGGCTGATATCTAGCTTGTTCATATGAAAAATTTACAATAATTATGAAAGGAGTCCGGGAGTGAGTGCAAGATCAAATATTGGCTCAACTCTCCATCCATGACAAAACATGTTGTCCTAATTGATCAATCAATTTAATAATGTTAAGGACTTTTATTTGTACTATAGTGTCATCGGTCATTCTAGATCGGAAGAGCTCCTTAGATATCTGATATTTATTAGTCCTACTTTCCTCACCATCAACTACTTGATGTGCAGGAATATAATAGGAGCATCCATAGTTTCATACTGACGCTGAAGCTCCTTACTCATGGATGCGAGCATGATGCATTGAGCCAACTGTGCATCATCTTGCCACTTTCTAAAAGTAACAATCTCTTCCTCAGAGGCATTGCCTACAACCATTGCAGGGATAGGCGTATTAAGTATATAAGATAGCTTTTCAGCCAAGAGAACTATTCTCAAATTCCTTAACCAATCTGTTTAATTCGGTCCGATTAAATAGCATCTAATATGCTTCACAGTGATAGTAATTTAGACATTATAAAATTCTTTAAATGAATTTGTAATTAATAACATTTTAACATACAATCTTTTATTAATTACCAAAATAAATTAGGTCTTATTTTAAATTGGTATCTCCCACTATTTTCATCAAACTATATTACCCTCAATATATATAGTTCGACAATATCTAATTAAAGATATGCTAGTTAGAATAAGGATCCCATTTCAAATGTATATAGCCTTGTGTGTGCACAACAAACTATATATAAATAAATAGGTAGACAACTCTTGTCAATTACATCAACTATGTAACTCCTTGTATTTTGCCTCTTAAATCATAATGGTCAAGCGTGTGCACATCCGAACTAAAATAATTTAAGTTAAGTCAGACCCAACATTTTCATATAAGTGAAGAGAAAACTACAGCCCTTGTGTGTGCACAACAAAGTAGTAATGTTCAATTCTTTATAAACATCATATCTAATAAAAACAACATCTTAAATATTTAATACATGTCTTGTGTGTGCACAACAAACTCATATTAAATATTCATTACTCTATTATTTCTATCATGCTAGAAGGAGACGTTCGATATTCCAAATATCTTTGAACGTTACAACTTAATATAAAATATTTGAGGGGTTTGTTATTAATTTGTCTCATCTTGTTTAGCGCGCATGCACATATATATATAAAATACACGTCATATTAATTAACATGCAAAGCATGTTTGCATAATATATAATATATATAGTATAAGCATGCACATATAGAATACAATATTCTACCTGAATTGATTATGGACTTTTATTCTAGTTTGGTTCACTAGAACCACCAAGTGAACCAAAGGTCAAACCCTAGGAGTGCAAGAATTAATATTTAAATATAACTATTACATTTAAACTCGGACTCCATTACAAACGGGTCTTCAGGCGTTCCTTGCTTATTGATCTCCAAATTTTCAAAATTAATTCTAACTATTCCTATTACAAAACTATTTAAAATAAATAGAAACCTTGATCAGCAGTCAAGGGGAATTATATAAGAGGGAGATAAAATTTACATTAAGAAAAAATTAGAGAAGACGAGGTACGCATACCCAATTTAATAAAATACATACATTCATGCATCCAACTAAAATAAAATCTAATTACATTGGTCAATAGTCCATAATCAATCCTATTTATTATCATACACATCACCATATGCATCAATAAATAACATTTATCTCATGAATAATAACATTCAATACATATATTGATATCATTTAATGGACAAGTTTAGTTAGTATAAAATCTAATTTTGAATCAAAATAAACTCCTTTATTTTAATCCAAATTTAAATAAAAATAAACCACTTTTTTTTTATCCAATTTTGAATAAAATAAACTATTTTATTTTAATTAAAAATTTTAATCAAAATAAACTCTTTTATTTTAATTAATTATGGAATCCAATTCCTAGTAAAAATAAATAAAACTCCTTTATTTAAAGGAAACACGGATTATTTTCCTATTCACAAATAAACTCTTTTATTTTGAATAATTTGAAATTTTATTCCATATCTAAATAAACTCCTTTATTTAAGGAAATACAGATTTTCTTTCCTATTCACAAATAAACTCTTTTATTTTGAATAACATGAAATCTTATTTCATATCTAAATAAACTCATTTATTTAAGGAAACATGGAATCCAATTTCAACTCCAAATAGTTATCATGAAATCCAATTCCAACTCTAATTAGTTAGCATGAAATTTAATTTTAAAATTAAAATAAACTTTTTATTTTAATATATATATATATATATATATATATATATATATATATATATATATATATATAAACCTTCGTGAAGCTTCCTGTTACATGATTAACTTTTTGAAAAGTTAAATAACTTTTCTATATATAGTATAAGCAATCCTGATCATACTTGCATCATTTATAATCAAAGTGATTCACGTGTCCTTTATTATCTAAGTGAAGCACGTGAATCATTAAAGCAACTAGCAAGCCGTGAATCATATACAGGCCTCGCGAAGTGATATTAAATACACAAGGTTACGCGAATGGACGACTTTTTCGTTTTTTTTAAAATAAATTTTATACAACAAAATTATACCCAATTAAATTATTTTAAACACATATCAATATACATGTCAAATTAAAATAATTACTAATTTACATAAAGGTTTGGCTCTGATACCACTGTTAGGTTTGTAGTATTCATGAACGCAATCAAATTGTACAAAGTAAGCGGAAACGTGTAAAAATTAGAGTTTAAAATTTTACAAACTATATACCCGGATCATCCTTTATGCACAATTATTAATTAAACGAAAAGATAAAGAACAAGAATCATACCCTTGAATATTCGAGCTTCCTCAGGTACAAGTTCACCTCCAAATCCTTCGTGTTCAACTTCAATCCACCGGGTTTGGTTCCTTCCTTTGATTAACGTTAGCCACCCAAGTATTTGGCCTCTAGAGGTGATCCACGAATTAAGAAGAAAGATTCAAGAAGATGGGTATTTGACAAAATCCTAATTTTTCTATCTCTCATAAAAAAGGGTGTACTCTCCCAACAATTAAAATTACGTATTCTATGAAAATGTCAACCACCTCTCCCATAATAAGACTCCTCTTATTTATAGATGTGGGCAACCCTCCTTAACAATTAAGGAATTGAGTTTTATTTTAATTAATTAAATTCCTTTAATTAATTAGCCTCTCAATCTTATTAGGAATAATTAATTAAACTCTTTTAATTAATTAGCCTCCTAATCTTATTAGGATATTTGAGAGTATTTTTATTCATTAATTCCTAAACTCCTTTAGGAATTAAATAATAATAATAGTAATAATAATAATAAGACTCTTCTTATTAATTTATATTTAATATTTTTAAAATATTAAATAATAAATATTAGGCTATTCAATTTATTCCATCATCATAGATTAAATTAAATATACTTAACTTATTATTACGATTATGCCATTTGCTTCTTAAATAATTATTCTACCTTTAATGGCGTGACCCTTTAGGTTCTCCATATTAAACCGATTGTGAATAAATCAATTAGAACAATTCTAATCTTATTTAAATAAATAAATTAAACTATTAATTTATTTAAATAAATAATATTTATTCTACAATAGGGATAAGCCTCCCTTGCGATTAACGACTTTTCAAATAATATAGATTTCAACATTAATCATAAAAGAACCTTTGAGTAAATAGTTACCGTACAATTCAATCCTTCCACCTTACAATGTCCCAATTAAATATAAGACATGGAATTACTGTCAAGTCTTATTTTATTTAATTATATATTTTTCGATCCTTAAATGCACAACTCCAAATAATGCAAATTAGAAACTTCTTTCTAATTTCATTCTGCATTGGCTAAGGACTACTGGGTTGTTATTTATTGAATCACATAGGACATTCCTCTTCTTTTACTAGAAGCGGTAGATTCTTTATTGATCAAAGATTATCTCCATGTACAACTTATTATACCCAAGCATACCCTTTGATATATCCTAAGGGTCTTAAGGAATAAGTCAAAGTATAATTCATCATACACAAGATACTATGATGATCTCAAGTCCAAGGATCACTTGTACTACTATCCCTACAGGAATTTCTATTGACAAGTAAGTAAAACTCCATTAGGAATTCCCTAGCGAGCCACGTTCAATGAACTTATTCTCTAATAAGCACCTATATACTTGCTTTAGTGTCTCCACACAAATGATTATGAGATCAATCACCCTCATCAAATGAGCAAGTAACGTATGTACCAATCTATCCGGATTCACTAATCCCAATTTAGTAATCCAACGATTGAGAACTATTTTAGTTTTAAACTTTCTAAGAATTTAGATCTCATTAGAATGACATCATCATTATTCTAAAAGCATTGGTTAAAACTATGGGTTTATCACATATTATAAAATAGCATCATGTAAATAATTAAAAGCATTTAATAAATTAATACTTTTTATTAATAAATAAATAAGATTGTTAAAAAGTATATGCTTTATCATCAAACATGATTGGCTTGTGTGCATACTACTTTCAGAACGCAGTGAAATTCAACGAATTGGCGAGATTTGCGCAATATCAACTTAGTACGGACGAACGCAAGGCGAAGAGGTTTGAACAGGGACTGAAGCCCTAGTTATACAGTAGGGTCTCCTTGTTCCAGCTGAAGACATTCGCAACGGTAATGGAGAAGGTAATTCTCGTTGAGAGTGGAGGTGAGGCTGTAATAAAGCACTATCAAGAGCAGAGAAAGAAGAAGAATGAGGGCGAAGCTAAGAATGGCGGTGGTAACGGTGGAAATGTTAATTTGAAGAGGAAGTGGAATGCAAATTTGGGAACTGGAAATCAGCAAGGTAATTAAAAAAATAAGAAGATCGAAGCATGTGCTACATGCAGGAAGTTTCACAAGGGTGTGTGCTTGATGGGAAAAAGAGTATGCTTTAACCTTGGCCAGGAGGGTCACATTGCCCCAAATTGCACTCAACCTAAGAAGAACGTTTGCTTCATGTGTGGGGTCTAAGGATCACTTTGCTCGTGAATGCCCTAAGAAGAGATCTGGTGAGGCAAATGGAAACAAGGGAAATGCTAGTGGAGGTACACTGACAATTGCTGGACCAACTTCAACAAATAAGCCCATAACAAGAACCTTCAACATGACGGTGCAGGACGCGGTGCAATCAAAAGATGTCATGCAAGGTATTATCCCAATCAATGATATAAATGGATATGTATTATTTAATTTGGGTGCTACTTGCTCGTTTATATCTGATGAATTTGCTAAGAAGTTAGAAATACCTAGTGAAGAATTGAATTTCCCTTTAAATATAGAATTTGCTAATAGAGAAGTAATTCTTGTTATGTTCGTATACAAGAACTGTAAGGTAAACATTAAGGGGTGTATCATGATGGTAGATTTAATCCCGATAAAACTCAGAGAGTTCGATGTTATTTTGGGAATGGATTGGCTATTCAATTATGGAGCGATAATTGACTGCCAAAGAAAATGTGTAAACCTTATGACTCCGTTAAAGGTAGTTTTTTATGGTAGCAAATTGCCTAGACAAATGAGATGTCTGACGATTATGCAAGCCAAGAAATTGGTGAGTCAAGGTTGTGTGGGTTATTTAGCTTACATAGTAAATACTCAGAGGAAGGGTGTGAAACTAGAAGAGATACTAGTGGTTAGAGATTTTATAGACGTATTTTCGGAGGATTTTCCAGGACTTCCGCCTGACAGAGAGATTGAGTTTGTGATCGACTTAGCGCCAGGAACAACACTAATATCGAAGGCCCCGTACAAAACGACTCTGGTATAGATGAAGGAACTGATGGTACAATTGCAAGAACTGTTAGATTAGAAATATATTCAGCCTAGTGTCAATGCGTCTTTGCATTGATTATAGAGAATTGAACAAAGTCACTATTAAAAAAAAATATCCGTTGCCAAGAATAGATGACTTGTTTGATCAACTGAAGGGTGCTAAATACTTCTCGAAAATAGATTTGAGAAGTGGGTATCACCAATTGAAAGTAAGGAAGAAGGATGTACCGAAGACGACATTCAGAATAAGGTATGGACATTACGAATTTTTGGTGATGTTTTTTGGTTTGAAAAACGCCCCTGCAGCGTTCATGGATTTGATGAACAGGGTGTTTAAACCATTTTTAGACAAGTTTGTCGTGGTATTTATCGACGATATTCTGGTGTATTCTAAAACTCAAGAAGAACATGTGGAACATTTTCGTTTGACGTTGGAGACACTAAGAAAGGAAAAGTTGTACTCAAAATTCTCTAAGTGCGAATTTTAGCTAGATCGTGTACAATTTCTTGGGCACGTGATTGACAAAGATGGGATTTCAGTGGATCCATCAAAAGTGGAAGCTGTAATCAATTGGGAATAACCAAGAACACCGTCGGTGGTGAGGAGTTTCTTGGGACTGGCCAGTTATTATAGAAGATTTATTCAAGATTTTTCCAAGATAGCCACTCAACTAACAAATTTGACAAGGAAAGCTGTAAAATTTATTTGGACGGAGAAGTGTGAAGGGAGTTTTCAAGATTTAAAGAAGAAGTTAAGTGTGCCACCGATGTTGTCATTACCAGATAATACGAGAAACTTTATGGTGTGTAGTGATACTTCACATAAAGGATTGGGTTGTGTCCTTATGCAAAACGGTAAGGTCATTACAAATGCATTAAGGCAATTGAAAGACTACGAGAAAGGGTATCCGACTCATGATTTAGAGTTGGCGGCGGTTGTATTTGCTCTGAAGATATGGAGACATTATCTCTACGGAGAAAAGTGTGAGATCTACACAGACCATAAAAGTCTGAAGTATATTTTCACGTAGAAAGACCTGAACATGCAGCAAAGAAGATGGATGGAATTGATAAAAGATTACGATTGTGAAATCTTTTATCATCCAGGCAAAGCTAATGTGGTGGCAGATGCTTTAAGCAGAAAAGGTCGGGAAAAGTTGATGCTGATAACCACTCAGGAGGAGCTTATTTCAGCGATGGCAAAACTAGAGTTGGAAATCAAATTTCAAAATGAATTTGATGAAAAATTATACCAGATGGAAGCTAGTCCAACTTTGGTGGACAAAGTGAAGAATGCTCAACTACATGATGAAGAATGTAGAAAAATAAAGGAAAGTGTGGTCGAGGGTAAAGAGGTGAAGTATTTGGGTTCTAGCAGTACTAGAGATTAAAGATGAAATCTTGACCGAAGCTCATAATTTAATATATTCGATTCATCCGGGAAGTACGAAGATGTATCAAGATCTACGACATCATTTTTGGTGGCCAAATATGAAAATTGACGTTACAGAATGCGTTACAAAGTGCTTGACATGTCAGAGAGTGAAGGCCGAGCATCAGTGACCAAGCGAATTACTTCAACCATTGGAAATATCGAAATGAAAGTGGGAACACATCACAATGGATTTTGTGGTGGGTCTTCTAACTACTCAGAGAGGGTGCGATGCGATATGGGTGATAGTGGATAGATTAACAAAATCTGTACACTTTTTTGCCAATAAACATTAGATTTAATCTTGATCAGTTGGCAAGGTTGTACATTAAAGAAATCATATCGACGCATGGAGTTCCACTGTTAATAGTATCAAATAGAGATCCGAGATTCACATCAAATTTCTGGAAAAAAACTGCAAGAATTCATGGGAACGCAACTAAAGATGAGTACATCATATCATCCACAAACCGATGGTCAAAGCGAACGAACAATCCAGACGTTAGAAGATATGCTTAGAGTGTGCATCATGGATTTTAAAGGAAATTGGGATGATCATTTATCATTGGTCGAATTCGCCTATAATAACAGTTGCCACGCAAGCATAGGCATGTCGCCTTATGAAGTATTATACGGCAAAAAGTGCAGAACTCCACTGTGTTAGGATGAAGTCGGTGAACGCCAACTGTTAGGTCCCGAACTAGTACAGCAGACCGTCGAAGTTATAAAACTCATCAGAGCAAGATTGGTAGCTGCTCAAGATCGACAGAAGAAGTATGCTGATCAACACAGGCAGAATCGTGAATTCTAAGCAAGAAATTTTGTGTTCTTGAAAGTTTCTCCTTGGAAGGGGAAAATTCATTTTGGCAAGAAAGGAAAGCTCAGCCCAAGATTTATTGGCCTGTTCGAGATACTACGAAGGATGGGAGAAGTGGCTTACGAGGTAGCTTTACCTCTAGAATTAGAACATGTGCATGACGTTTTTCATGTGTCGGTATTGCAACCTTATAAACCCGATTACAAGCATGTGATCGAGTATGAACCGTTGCAGTTCAGTAAAGATTTGTCTTATGAAGAGATTCCTATTCAGATAGTCGACAGGAAAGAACAAGTGCTCAGGAATAAAGTGATACCTTCTGTGAAGGTGATATGGAGGAACTACAACGTCGAAGAGGCTACATGGGAACTCGAATCTAAAATGATGAAAAATTTTCCTGAGTTATTTGTTTAATCTGTATCTTCGATTTTGGGGACAGAATCTTTGTAAGAAGGGAATAATGTGACGATTTGATTGTTTGAGTTGTGATTCTAGGGACAGAATCCTTGTAAAGAGGGAATGATGTAACAATCTAAAATTTTAAATTGTAATAATAAATAGTTATTGAATTATATAAATATTTATTTGATGTATTTATTGTTGAAATTGATGAAATAAATATTTTATTGATGAGATTATTAGTAAATATTTATGAATTAAATTTATTAGATAATATTCTAAATTAAATTAATTTATAATTTAAAGAGTTGTAATATAACATGAGATGCTATATTGTCGTGTTGATTTAATAATTTAAAGTGGTATATTAAATTATTAAATAAAATTATAATGAAATTATAATTTTATGTTATTTATTTAAATGGTACATTTAATTAAAATATAGTGTGTAACTAATTTATTTGATTAATGTTGGTTATGGAGATCCAAATAAATAATATGTGATTATAAATTATAAGCTAAATTATTTATTAAAATAATTAAAATAGTTTTAATTTGATTTAACCTAAATAAGGCTTAAATATATTAAGTCTTTATTTTAAAGACTTTTTGCCAAACAAAGCCTTATGGCTTTTGAATTTTCAAATTTTGAATTATAATAAAATAAATTAAATAATAAATATAATATATTTATAACCTAAGCGTGATAACTGACATTATAATTAGTAGACGTATTAAGGTGTATTAGTTTTCTTCTTACGCTTGATTATTAGTTGGTTTACGCATTCTAGTTGTTAAGCCTAAGAGAAATACAGAGAGAAACTTGATAGAGCTTGAGAGAGATCGAGAGAAAACCTAAGAAATTCACAGCAACTTCAGTTGATTAGCGAGAATTGTCAAGCTTATGAAGGTATTTTCCATAATCTTTATATATCTATATATGTATATATATATATATATATATATATATATATATATATATGTGTGTGTGTGTGTGTGTGTGTGTGTGTGTGTGTGTGTGTGTGTGTGTGTTTACAGTATGAAGTTCAAGCTCTGTGATTCCATTTCTAAATATTGTTATACAACTTGTCTATGGTAATTATATATGATAATGATGATTAGAGTTTGTATGTAGATAAGAAATTGTATGCGTATTACAGTATAATAATAGAAAATCATGACAGTATATGTTTTCTCATATGTTTTGTAAAAGTACAAGTTATGATGGTCAATTAGTATGATAAACTGTAAATTGAAGCTTGTTTATGCTAGTTCATTAGGAAACGAAGATAATGTAACTTGAACGAAGTTATTTGGTGAGGAATTGAAATCACAGTGTTGATTTTTGTGAAGAAACTCAAAAATGGAGTTTTCTTATAAAAATGAAAAATCTGAGAAATTAAAATAGTTAGAAGTGTTGTTAAATTGTTCTAAGTGGTTGAATATGTTAGCAATCATGTTTATGATAGTTTTATATTTATTTTATATGTTAATTTCACTGTTTTGTGGGTAAAATTCGTGTTAGTTGGGCTAAAAACGGCTACTGTTCATGTCGTTTCTACTTCTGTCTATGCACCAGCGCAGCTGCGCTGGTGCCAAGGCTAAAAACTGCGCAGTTGCGCCTGTGTATGGCGCAGCTGCCCCATACATTGATCTGAGGCAGAGCCTTCTACTTCTGCTGCAGATTTTGGGGTAGCCTTACCACTTAGTCTAAGGTTATGTTAATGTGTCAAACATGTAGTAAGAAGGTTAAAACAGAACCATGATATGTAATTGATAAATTCAAAGTTTAGAATGATTAGTAAGTGATGAATGTGGTATATTAGAACTTAGTGAGCATGATGATTAGTAAACAAGTGTTGTGAAGGTTAACACTTGTAATTTCTGATATTTGTATGGTAGCTTAAGACTTGTGCTAAAATAATAAGTCTAACTAGAAATGCGTTTTATATCAGAATGTGAATGTTAATATATCTAATAGATGATGGTTCTAAACCCATATGTAGGTTAACGTGAGTTTATTATTATAGCTTACGCTCGAGACATGTTTCTAAACTTATCTTTTTACATTGAGCAAATTCTTTAATTCTACTTTTACAATTGAGCAAGTTTTTTAACCCTACACTTTCGTTGAGATAGTTCATTTACTACATTGTGCAAGTTTATTCTTACTATTGAGCAAGTTCGTGTATCTAGTTTGTTTATGATTTCTAAATCTAGATTTTATTCTGATATTAAACAAGTTATTCTTGTCTTTAACTTGTTATCTAGCATGCAAATTTACATATTCTAATATACACATGTTGAACAAGTTTTATCGTTTAAAGTACTATTTGTTATACATGCTTAGTACTCAATTCTAAATAACCTTGGCTTAATATCATTCAAGCAAGGTACGTTATGATTATTCGATGTTTATTCTCTTAGTTTATTCCTAAAGCATGATCTTAATTTATAATGTCGATTCAGTTATGATTATTCTATGTTTATGCTGTTAGTTTATTCCTAAAGCATGACCTTAATTTACAATATCGATTCAGTTATGATTATTCCACAGCATGACGTTATCAATATTGTATTCAACTAATCCTTAGTTGATGACCGTTGAATTTCAAATTACCCTTGAAATATATCCAAACCAAACTTTCTTTGGTGCGGACTTGTACTCTAAATACTGAGATGAACAACCCTATTATTAGGGGATAATTTACGCTTAGCATTGAAATGTTTGTGCACAGTACATTGTACGAAGGGCTGATCCCCCTAAGTACGAGGAGTCCTTATAGTCTTATAACTGTTAAAGTTGAAGTTGAAAGATTACTTACAACTGTGGACATAGTTCATGGTCTTATGACCCTCAGACATATATTCCATATTTTGATTCCAGTCTTTGGTTATTATTGATAGAGTACTATTCAGTTTTGATGAGCCTATTCATTGGCAGTTATCATTATCTTGTTGATTCATTTTTATATTTAGTGAGCATTTGTTTTGCTCACTCTTGCATAAAAATAATTATTGCAGCTAAAGTTGAGAAGGTAGATGAGCCTACAACTAGCAATGGAAAGGGAAAAATGTACAAGTGATGAAAACTTGTAATTTCATTTAATGTTATGAGAATAGACTTTTAAATTAATGGTGTGATGTAATAATTTTATTTTCTCACTTATATGATGTTTAAGGTTAGACAACCTGGGAGGATTTTTATTTAATGATGTAACCCTATTTAAAGGGATGATTTATGATTTAATTTTATTATGTTTAGGTAGATAAATATGAATCAATGAAAAGTGAACACCAAGTCTTGTGGGAATGAAGTACCTAGATTTGGGGGTGTCACACTCTATAGTTATAGTTTGTAAGTGATATTATTTCGTTTCATATTCTTAAATCTACACTTATTTTGATAAGTATTGCTTCTATAATGCCTGAAATTAGTATAATATCCTAGAATTTTGCGCTTCATCTAGTATCGTGTAAGACCCCAACTTTTTATGAATAAAAATTTAATTTTATCTAATTATTATTTTGAATAATAAGGTGTTGATTTGATATAATGCTTTAGTTATAGGTGATATGATTAAATTTTGCAAAGTAAGCAAGTTGTCATAAAATATTCGTTTGGTCGGAGAATATTTTTTTTATCGGGAAATATCTGTACGACGGCGCAATCATTAGTGGACCACATAACGGAATAACTGTCAGATATAGAAAGCGACAGAAATAACCTTTTTATAAAAATACCAACAAAATTTTTACCGTTAACTGTTGAAATACCCGGTGATAAAAGTACAGTAATACGCTTGGTTGCACAATATTTCTGATTATTGATGCTTACGTAAGAAGTCACTCATTTCATTCAATAATTGTCACAGTAATTGTTGCACAGTATATCATATTATTGATTCAATTATTGTCATAGTGTCATCTGCACAATATTTTATATTATTAAATTAATAATTGACACGACATAATTATTCATATTATTAGTTAGCATTATTGGCAATGTCTAGAAAGTTCTGTCGAGGAAAGGAGTTAGGTTATATAATTGCGTGTCAATAAGGATAAATCCTTATCGGAAATTGAAGCCGCTTCTTTCCTGAAAATGATCTGGTTGATAATATTGTGAGCTTATAATATTACTTATGAATAATTATTATGTGGTGGATATTAGTTCAATTTTGATCTAAATGAAGGAATTTAGCACGAAATATTTGTTGAAAGTTTGGCATATTTTCCTATGGAATCACAATTATTTTCTCCGATAAAATATTTATTCAAATATATTATTATAATATTACATTATAATAATGTGATAATATAATAATATAATTTTTTTATAATTTAAAAGGTAATATTATTATTATAATATATAATTTTCAGCATGTGAATAAAAGTGGAGTGAATGTTATCATTTTGGTTTTAAATTCTTTTTTCGAAACCACTTCCGTGCACTTCTGCACATTTTTTTTCTTTTGGTGGCTTATGCCTGCAAAGAATTTTTGTAGTCATTTGGTGGGCCTCGCCCATAAGAAATGGGAGGAGGTTAGGTAAGAAAGAAAGAAAGAAAGAAAGAAAGAAAAGAAGGCGGAAGAATTTCTCCTGTAAATCCTTTTCCTCCAAATTGTGGGCCCTCAATCAATTGGAAAATGAGGAGTTAGGCAAGAAAATAAGGAAGTTAGGAACGTAGGAAAAGTTAGGCAAGCCTATTGAATATTCCTCCGTGCTGCTCTATAAAAAGGGGGGTAACCCTCCTTCCTAAACACACCAGAATCAGAGAATTCTTCTTCTATATTATTATGTGTATTTCTTTTGAGTATAAGGAAACTTTGAGTGTAGCAAATAGTGAAAGATTTCCTTAAGAATATCTCCACTATACCAGTTAGAACTAGTCTCCTACTAAGGTAAGGGGTATTATTTATTTCATATTCGTAAGAGATATTATTTTTTGTATTCGTAAGGAATATTATTTTCGTTCAATATTCGTAGCGAATATTATTTTCATTCAATATTCTGAAGGGATATTATCTTCATTCAATATTCGTAAGGAATATTATTTTCGTTCAATATTCGTAAATGATATTATTTTATTTCAATACTCGTAAAAAATATTATTTTCTTTCATACTCTATATTATGTAAGGGATATTATTTTATTTCATATTCCTAAATTTAAACTTACTATGGTAAGTATTGATTCTATAATTCTTAAAATGATTAAAAATTCCTTAAGTTTTGCGCCTCATCTAATATCATTTTGTTGGAATATTGGTCTGAACATTCTTATTAAATTTTAATCTTTTCGTGTTGGGGTACTATTCATGGGTACAATTCATACGATACTATTCATATGATACTATTCATACTTGTGATGCCCCCAAATCCGGGTACTTGAAACCCAAACTTAGTGCTTTGTGATATCATTTCTTTGAGCGAAATAATAATAATAATATAAATATCAAACTTAATTTACATATCAGAGCTGTCTAAATCCCAGGAACACAACCTTTAACGCATTTCCTTACATGATAATTAATAAATATCATTGTCTTAATAAAGTCTAACTATTACATAAGATATCATAAAGTTTATTTTGTCCGCTTTCCCTTCCCTTTGTTCTTGGCAGAACATTTAGGCTGATCACGCTTAGCTGAAAATATTTAAATTTTAAGCAAGAATGAACATTTGATTTCCCAGCAAGTAATAGCAAATAATAAATATTAGTTGAAAGAAATAAATATTTTCTTTTGACTGTACTTTACAACGAAGTAATAGTTGTGAAGTAGCTGAAACAATATTAAACAACATGTCAACTCTATTTTAAATTTTGAAACTACGTACTGTCTATGATCGGTGAACAGTCAACAGACTATGAACTGTGTTTTCAATTTTTGAAAAGGTTTTACAGAACTTCATCTGCAAACCGTCATAACTTACGGGCACGGAGGGTGATCAGCCCGTTATGCCCTGTATTGATTAATACTACGTGTCCGAACTATATTTTCGTACAGCATATCCGCCTTGGGCGCACAAAAATTTTCCATGTTTGGGATGTTCATACTTAGTCTGGAATTCGAACCAAAACAATTCGGTTGGATAACAATAAAGTTTTAACATGTTCAACACTATTTTTAAATCTGTGTCTAGCCGAGTCAAATTGCTTAGACGACTTTTAATTAATGTATACACACCGAAAACTAATAGATAGTAGATATGTATCAACATGTGATTAAATACAACTATTATCCAAGTGAGGACACTTGCATAACCAATCTTAGAAATTAACGAACGAAATATATATATATATATATCTAGATTATACATTAATGTTACACTGGTAATCAATGAAAGGATAAAATTCAAGAACTTGTATGAATACAAAGGGTTAGATACATAATCAATAAAAGTAGAGTTAATAAACTGGCACAACGATAATAAAGTTCTGAAACTGGCTTACACATGTCCATTGCATAAAGTAAATGCAAAGGTAAAGATACTTGCCTGATCTGCTGCTTACACAACTTAGTTTTATCTTTGATATAGAGACCTATCATTAATAAGATCATTCTTTCGATTAGAATAGTATATCGTAACACATAGTACTGCCATTTGCAGTCATCACATAACCTAATCACATTGTCAAATATGTATATCAGTTATTAGGACATAAACTGACACTTATCTAGTCAAACTATCTAAGTCCGGATCAATTTCTGAAATATTTCGGTGTACCGACGGCTATATCGGGTAATTATCGAGTCTAAAACCTTATTCTGTGGTTCAATATTCCTTTAGATAATTTAAATATCAGTCATGTTATTTTTAAATGACTTATAATGATTTTTAAATAATTATTATAATTTATCATAATTTTTCAAACACTGGAATCATTTTTAAATGATTTAAATATTAAATAATTCAACTATCATTAATATTAAAATATTAACGAAACCATTGCTAAAATATTAAAGTTATTTATCATAGCTCAAAATATTTTTAAAGTATTAATATTACCCTTAAATGATTTTTAAAATATTTAAAATTATTTTTAAATAATTACTATTAATATTTAAATATTAGTATATTATTCATCAAAATATTCTCATTTATTATAACTTTAAATATTTTTAAATCATTTATATCCCTTTTAAATGATTTTTAAATTAATAAAACTATTTTAAAATAATTTATTTAATATAATTATTAAATAAATTAAATATCATTAATATTAAATTATTAATAAAATTTCCTTTAAAATATTAAAAGTTATGTTTTATAACTTAAAATATTTTTAAACACTTTATTTTTATTTAAAATGATTTATATAATATTAAAATCAATTTTAACTAATTTATTTAATATAATTATTAAATAAATCTAATATCATTAATATTAAAAAATTAATAAAATTTACCTTAAAATAGTAAAAGTTATGTTTTATAACATAAAATATTTTTAAATACCTTATTATTATTTAAAATGATTTTTCATATAATAAAATCATTTTTAATCAATTTATTTAATACATTTATTAAATAAATTAAATATCAATAATTTTAATTTTAATGAAAAATATGTCAAATTATTAAAAGTTAATTTTATAACTTAAAATAATTTTTAAAACTAATTTTGTAATTTTTAAAAATTTATTTCTATTTTTAAATAATTTTTGGAAAATAAATTAATTAAAATTAATAAGTCTGTCGCTATAGCCTTTAGTGACAGAAAGTGTCACCTAAGGTGTTCTTGAGCCTCAAGAACATTAATATGTAGTGTTCGAGGGGCTATGTTTGGCCACCAATAATTCTTAACTCAATGTGTTTCTGGGCTAACTAATGGTCAAATATTGTAGTAGTGATATAATACTACAAGTGTATAACAAGTTCTGGGTCAAATCATAACACACAAGCAAGATCTAAGGCCTTGAACAAGCTATTAGTGTTGTTCTTCATTTTCTGGGTTACCCAGAAATGAAGAACATTTTGAGTAGCCACTTTTGAGCTTCCACAACTTGCAATCCATGTATTGTTTTGGTGATTTAAGGTTTCCAGAATGTAGACAACATGTCAAGGTACAAATCTATTATATAAAATCAATATAACAACATCACAATCTCCAGATCTAAGCTGGTCAAACTATGTCAGAGGTCATGTTCATACGTTTTCTAGGTTACCTAGAAAACAGATTTCGTGATCTTCTTACCTACTTTGACCATCCACTAAATCCAACCTGTTTATCATTTAGGTGTTCTAAAGGCATAAGAATGTAATACATATAACATATTATAACCTAGATACAACAACAAAAGTAAAACAACTAACACATAACAGATCCAAGCCCAATAACTTCTTGTTAGAGCTTTCTAGGTAACATCTGGGTTACCCAGATTTGCAAAGTTATGGTTAGTCAACGAGGTTTGACCATCCATAACTTGTAATACATACCAGATCTGATTCTGATTCAAGTTCCAAAACAAAGTTCTCATGACATACTACAACTACAAACTTTTAAAACATTAGAACAGCTAACAAGCACTGATCTATGAGGTCTAACATTTGACTGTCAGACAACATTTTAAAATTTTTCAGATTTTTGAAATCTTTAATTTCGTGCATCTAGAAATTATAGATCTATCATATACCAACCCAGATCACTTATTTACACCTCATACAACATATTACAACACAATAACATGGAATCTAACATGGCATACAAGATCAGATTTCAAATTAGGGTTATACCTAACTTTGAACAAATTCTTGATCCTATGCTCCTGATCTGATCCTGATGTTCTAGGGACTTACTAAGGGACTGATCTACTTGGGAATTTCGTGGGTTAGAGAGAGAATGGTCTAGGTTGAGTGTAAGTGAACAAATGGGCTAAATTATGAGCTTTTCTCTCTCTTGATCTATATATACATTGATGTAATGCATATGGCTGTGATATATGGCTGATATGTATTGTGTTTTAGTCACATGGGCAATCTTGGTGGTTTACCAACTCCATATATAACAAGATCTACAAGTTACTTACTAAATAATGCAAGAAGGGCAATTTGATCATTTAGCTTGTGATTTTAATGGCGCTTTAATAACTTAGCTTACCCTAAGGGTTTGACCTTTAGGGTTTGCACATTAATTCTAGGATTTTGCAATAAGGGTTTAAAATGAAAATTTTAGTTTTCTAAGTTACAATTTAGGGTTTCTTAATTAGTTTAGGTTTTCTAATTGTATTACACTTGAACATTAGGATTAAGGTTTCCTAATTATCATTAAACTTTTTTAATTAGTAATTAGGGTTCCTAATTTAGCAATTAGGGTTTTCCCTAATTAAGATTATATTCTAATAATACATATCATTTATCATATAACACAGTGGTTTAACAAATCTTAATGTCCTATTTGGCTTCCGAATTAGGGTTTATCGAAATAATGCTAGGATTTTCTACTGTTACACCATAATTGACCAACCATGATCAATATACACATACAGTACATATTTATAGCAGTGAAATATAATTAATATTATATTATTATTCTCATTCCTTATTCAAAATCCAAAATTAGGGTTTTGAATCTATAATTGACTTAACTTTCATTATCAGTCAACTTAAAATTTAAATCGACTATCCTGCTAAATCTATATCGCAAATATTTACAAAATATTATTTATGATACCAATATTTATAAAATAAAATAATAATAATAAAAAATTATTCGTAAAAAAACCAGATATAATTGTTCAAAAATTCTCGGGTTTTTACATTCTCCCCTCCTTATAAAGATTCCGTCCCCGGAATCACCATTACCTTACACCTAATATTAATGTTTTAGCTTAAGATTTTTATTTATGAAAAATTGAATTACTATATTCTCCCCTCCTTAAAAGGTTCATGTTACGAATCTGGAACTCAAATTCCTCTTTCAAAATTTCTTAATAAAGCAATTTACTATATATAAGAAAATAAATTTTATTCGAATAATACCTGGAATTCCATCCCCAGCTTCTACGGTATCCTGAGCGGTCATATTAAAAACTCTTGCAGTTGATTTTGTTGGTTTGTTGGTTGAAGTCGGTCCCGTTATCGCCAATGTCTCGCTGCCTTTCCCCGTATTCACGCTTCCCGCATCCATTCTCCTTTTCGGACAGTCCTTCACCTTATGCTCCATTAACCCACACATGAAACACCCATTATTCATCCTTGGATTGGGGCAGTTGGGAGAGATATGTCCCTCTTGCCTGTACTTGTAGCACACAAACTTTCCCTTTAAACACTCACCCGAATGGTTCTTCCCGTAATTCCCGCACTACACAACCTGCTTCTTTGCACATTCTTGCTTAACCTGGATATTCCTGAAATGATCCCCTTTTCTTTTCCCACTCCTATTCCCACTACTTGCTTCTACCTTCACAACTCCCTCGACCTTACCCTTGTTCTTTTTCTCCTTATTGTAGAGGCTCATAGCCTCACTCCCCTCTTCGGCTATGATAGCCTTTTCCATGAGTGCTGCAAAAGTATTGATCTGCAACATAGCCACTTTATTGTAGAGCCAGGGATTTAATCTCAGCCCAAACCTCCTTGCTACCTCCGTATCGACTTGATGCAGAGCAAACCTAGCTAATTCGTTAAACTTTGCGGTATATTCAGAAACTGTCATGTTTTCTTGCTTCAATTCCAAAAACTTCACCTCCATCCTAGCCTGCATACTAGACAAGAAATAGTTCTCGAAAAACAGTGTCTTAAACCTAGTCCATGTTACCACTCCTTCTCCAGCTCTAGTTTAATTAGCCTCCCACCAAAATTTAGCCTCCCTTTTCTTCATATAAGTGGCAAAAATCGTCTTTTGCCCCTCAGCTACCCTAGCAATCACAAACGCTTTTTTTATTTCCTTAACCCAAGTTTGGGCTTCTATAGGGTCTGTTGTACTTCTAAATTTTGGCGGTCCTACTGCCTTAAAGTCTTTAAAATTTGCCAAGCGATTTTCTGGCTGATTCCCTGCGACTGGCATTCCATTATGCATGGCTTGAGCTACCATGTTCGCAAAATTCTGCATTGGGTCTGGTTGTCCTCCAACATTGTTGACAGATTCTTCTGCTCTTTAGTTTCGATTTCATCTTCTTGGTGGCATTATCTGATTAAATAAAATCATAAATTATTCTTTTATTAACTTACATTCTAAACCTTACATAATTTCGACTCAAATAATCATGTACTCAAAATATCATTCATTCAACTAATTCATAGCATTTTACATTATATAGCATATATCGCTACTACACTTATACAAAAGTTGAGAACATTACATTACACACACATACTTATTATATGCACAACATCGAACACACATATTTAAATAGTACTTGTACTACTTATTCATTACGCCTTTTTCTTGATCTTGGACAACCTTTCACCTGATGTTGTTCTATCCCACATATAAAACATACCCCTTGCTTTGGATTGGGACAATGAGGAGAGATATGTCCCTCATGTCCGTAATTGTAGCATACATTTTCCCCTTTCCTGGATAAGCTTTCATGTTTCTTGTTACAGTTTGTACACTTTTCTATTTTGTTAGAGTTCCCTTGGTTATGATCGGGATTTCCTAAATCATAGTCTTTCATTTTTCTTTTCCCCTTCTTGCTCGGAGCTGCACACGATTTGTTGCTTTTGGCTCCCATCTGATCAATTTAGATTTTAAGCTTATCTTGTTTCTCCATTGTTTCTATTAACGCCTTTCGCAATTGACTATTCAATACCTTTTCTATTTCCCACAATCTTTCCAAAGAAGAGATCTTGTTCCTCAGATTCTGCACTTCCATTGAGGCCTGGTCAGCTCTAATTTTAGTGTCTGAATCACTATCTATCAGTTCTATTGTTTCTGGATCTAGAACATCGTTTTCCACAATAACCACCTCATCAGGGTTGCTTACGATGTGAGCCTCTATTTCAACTATTGGCCTTGATATTGGCTCGATTATGGAGATTTGCTCCTTCTTTACGATCTGAGGATATCCTAATCTTTTTCCACCTGACATCTACACATAAGTTATTTTGATTAGAATATAATATATACACACAACAAATAATAATTTTATATAAGTTATCATTTATTTTATTTTATGATGAATTTATTTAATTCATCGCCTTTTAAACTCTATTTGAGTTATTTATATTTTCAATGTTTCCCTCTGTCCTAAGGTTATATCCTAAGGTATACCCCACCTAAGGTTTCTAAGCTAAATCTCTGATACCAACCTGTGACGCCCCTAAATTCGGGTACTTGAAATCCAAACTTAGTGATTCACGATATCATTTTTTTGAGCAAAATAATAATAATAATATAAATATCAAACTTAATTTACATATCAGATTTGTCTAAATCCCAGGTACACAACCTTTAAAGCATTTCCTTACATGATAATTAATAAATATCATTGTCTTAATAAAGTCTAACTATTACATAAGATACCATAAAGTTTATTATGTTAGCTTTCCCTTCCCTTTGTTCTTGGCAGAACCTTCAGGTTGATCACGCTTAGCTGAAAACATTTAAATTTAAAGCAAGAATGAGCATTACATTGCCCAACAAGTAATAACAAATAATAAATATTAGCTGAAAGAAATAAATATTTTCTTTGGACTTTACTTCTACAACGAAACAATAGTTGTGAAGTAAGCTGAAACAATATTAAACAACATATCAACTCTATTTTAAATTTTGAAACTATGTTCTGACTATGATCGGTGAGCAGTCAATAAACTATGAACTGTGTTTTCAATTTTTGAAAAGGTTTTATAGAACTTCATTCGCAAACCGTCATAACTTACTGGCACGGAAGGTGATCAGCCCGTTATGCCCTGTATTGATCAATACTACGTGTTCGAACGATATTTTTGTCCAGCATATCCACCTTGGGCGTACATAATTTCCTATGTTCGGGATGTTCATACTTAGTCTAGAATCCGAACCAAAATAATTCGATTGGATAACAATAAAGTTTTATCATGTTCAACACTATTTTTAAATCTGTGTCTAGCTGAGTCAAATAGCTTAGACGACTTTTAATTAATGTATACACACCAAAAACCAATAGATATGTATCAACATGTGATTAAATACAACCATTATCCAAGTGAGGACACTTGCATAACCAATCTTAGAAATTAACGAACGGAATATATATATATCTGGATTATACCTTAATATTACACTGGTAATCAATGAACGGATAGAATTCAAGAACTTGTATGAATACAAAGGGTTAGATACATAATCAATAAAAGTAGAGTTAATAAACTGGCACAACGATAATAAAGTTCTGAAACTGGCTTACACATGTCCATTGCATATAGTAAATGCAAAGGTAATGATACTTGCCTAATATGTTGCTTACACAACTTACACTACAAAAAAATAGGGCTTCAGCAACAACCAATTTTCATTGCTAAATGTGTTAAATTTCGTTGCAAAAAGGTTTTGGCAACGACTTTAATGTCGTTGCGTCTTTCGTTGCGCAATGAGCGTTGCTAATTGCTCCGCAACGAACGTTTTTTTTTCGTTGCCAGAAGTAATACATTTTGCAATAAAATTTGACTTTCGTACAGAGACATCGATCCTTTAGCAACAAAATGTATTGTTACAGAATAATTAAAATTTCGTTGCTAAAACTCCCATTTCATTGCAAAAGCCTGCTAATTGGCAACGAAATGAACTCTCTTTTTTTGCAACGATCATGCATTTTCGTTGCAATTGACACCATTTTGCAACGACATTTTTCGTTGCGGTAAATTATGAAAATTGTTGCCTAAGCTTGCTTTCGTTGCAGAATGTAAACTTTTTAGCAACGATTTTCGTTGCTGATTACATTATTTGGCAACGACATTATGCCGAACTTGCAATGAAAATATTTGTTGCTGGTTATTTTTCAATAGCAACGAAAGTCGTCGATTAGCAACGACATTATATGTTGCCGTTTCTTTATATGTGCAACCAAAGTTGATATGATTTGCAATGATAAAAAATGTTGCCTTTTATGTTAGTATTAGCAACAATATCCTCTCCGTTGTTATTAGGTTAATTTTTTGTTGCCAAATATTATATTTTTAATGCCATTAGCAACGAAAATTTGTTGCTAAATGTATAAAAAAATTGTTGCTATATTAAAACTTGTTCAATGCTTTGGTAACGAATTATATTGTTGCCAAATCAAAATTTGACATTCTTTTTGTGTACTTGACTGGCTCAATATCCCCATAACAAATAATGGCAAAAATACAAAACTAAAATATTATTAACTTAATAAAATCATCCAATAAATAATCATTCATTATCTTTACAATTAACTATCTAAAGCTACCACAATTCTTCAATCAAAGTAAATATCTACATATAGAGAGAGAGTACACTTCATAATTTCATCCCTTGTCTTCCGTAAACGTAGCACAAAAATTTGATACCCAGTATTGTAAGACAGGTCGTAGAAGCAGTCTTCCTGCATATTTAAAAATAATAGCAAGTCGAAAAAATGAAGCAAATAGGTCACCAGAGGCACTTAATGCCAAAATCAATACACAAAGACAATAGAGTTGATACGTTGTACTCATATTATTAAACCAACAGACTACCCACAATATTTATTAAATGGTTGAGCATATAGAAAGATTCCAGAGTCCTTCAACTGACTAAATAAAATGCCTTAAACAAGATAACATGAAGTACATACTAGTTTGACAAACATACACAAGATGGTACCATGTGCAATGTGCATGTATAAGATTACAACAACTATGACAAAGATACACATGCTCTATGTGTCCAACTTTGAATTAACTATTATGTGGAAAAAAACTAAATCTTCTATTACACTTGGCACACAGTTCTGTATGCCTATTTACACGGTCCTTGATTTTTATTTTGACAAACTCAAAATTACTAAATCTGGACAAATAGCATGCAATTTGATACACAGTTGACGACAACAGGCATATTAAGTAAATCACACTGTCAAGTGAGTATACACGAAAGATTATTAAACTAAACATCAATAAATAGAGTATAATTTAGGCTTAGAGGGCGTTCAAGATACAGCAAGACCACACTAACAGAACAAAAAAAAAAGCTGCTAGTGACAATTCTAGAATCGTGGCTCACTAATCAATAGTCATGCACATAGAGACGTGGAAGAAACAAAACTTTAATCTCTCTCCTCAGCAGATTAATTTAGTCCCTATGTTGTATGCTCACTAGAATTTGGAAGATCTATAATGAATGTAATACAATTTTAAGCCACAGGAAAACCATACAAACATGTAAAATGTAATTATCTCCTTACAGAGCATTCCAGGAGATATATGAACACAGAATGACTGCAGGATTAAGATCTCACTGATTGTTGATTTCATCAATATTGGCATCTTCTGGAGTGTTGCAACCCAATGCAACAGTAATAGAAGAATCTGGAGTTTGGTCAGAGGATGGTTCACTCTTCTTAGCCTGTAATCCAGTATACCGCACAAGATCTATCCATTGCTGCACCAAATAATAAACATAAAGTTGGATTAATATTATTTTATCCCAAAAAGAGAAAAGTTTAAAGGCTACAACTAATCAATGCCCATCCTATCAATCTAGCATAACATGAAAAAAACATTGGTCATAAACATTTTATATACCTCTTTCTCCCTTTCAACAAGTACACAAACTACAATCACCTCAGCAACATAATTTAGGACACAGTAATTGTGCTATAGATGGAATAATATATACATATATATGTATATATATAAGCTTTTATGTGTGTGTGTGTATTTATATATGTATCTCACAGTTAGTAATAATATGTGTGCCATTGAATTCTTCACACCATCATCTTTACCAAAAATCGAATTAATGAAACAAGAAAGGAAAAAAATAGAAAAAGTTATTTAGTAAGTAGAAGCATCTAACCTGGGTTCCCCAATAGGAATTTGACTGTTCGAACGATAAAAGATAGCATATTTACGAAAAATGTTTGATCTGAAAATTGGTGGTCTGAAATTCGATGTTCCACTATTCCTGGAATAACCTGCATTGCAAGTGATATTATTGTTAAAGTCAAGTACATTGATAAAAGCACCAAAAATGTTTATTTTAAAATGCATCCAATAGTTAACTGGAAGAACAATTCAAGATTGTAGCTATGACCATTGACATATAATTTTAGCATCAATAAACTATGCCGCATTTCTCTCTAGAAAAGTAACCTCAGACATGTATAACAGATGGCAAGATAAACCTCTGGCTTATCTTGGAACTTGAAAGGGGATCCAAAAAGAAGAAGACTGAAAAAGGTGGACTATATTACTGCAAGCACTTTATGGAATAGACTAAATGAAGTAGTTGCTGTCAGTTAGCAACAGTTGGTCACAGCTCATGCATAAAACTACAAATCAATAAAGTAGCTATCAAGGTGCTTAATCATTTCAAAAATAAACTGGGTAGTGCTTTATATCAACATCTCATCAACAGTTGATCAAGCTCATCTTTGTAGTATTTCCCTTAAAAATGTTCTTATTAGTTGACCTTGGTTCAGTGAACCACCTTCCCATAAACCTCACAAATATGGAAGCTGTGCCACAAGTTGTTGATGCATGTCGGTTAATTTCCTATGATTACAATGTATTATTTCATCTTTACAGGAATGACAAGAGAAGGTATTGTCATGAGTTATCAATGATTGATCTGGTTCAAAACCAAGGTAACCATATTACATGGAAATAGAAGCTTACGTTGAGCATAAAGTACTAGCTCTCTACCTGATACCGGAGATTGGCTGATGTTCCAAGAAAGGCTCCATAGACTGCTGTTGTTTTGAAGATGGGTGATCATTTATTCACTTGACTATTGACAAGGGTCGGATTAAGTATTTTGCGCATTGCATACTAGATATTCCGGCAACCACAGCTCTAATGCTGGAAATAACACCCACACTACCAAGCTTCAAGCCACCAATGAGCACTGAAGCAACTTTATGACTCAAATTCCAATCCTTCCCAGCTAGATTCTTCTGAAATGCATTATCAGGAATGGAGCCAAGAAGACCCTTTAGTGCTTCCATGCTATCAGGTACGTTAGCCTCACCAGCGATTGAAAGAAACGACAATGTCGGAGCAGGAAGCCATACGGTAAAGAAATCAACAACAATTTCCCTGGTAGTGTCTGTAATAACATAATCAATCTCTTCAAAGAAATTTTCTTTACGCTTACCATACTGTGCTAAGAGCGTTGATGTTATCGATATAGCTTCTTCTATGTCTAATCTATGTAGAAACTTGGAATCTGCTAATAATCTTTCTTTGAAACCCTGCATCAAGATAGCTACGGTCAACATATAGTATCTATTAAAATAATCTCTATTACCAAATAATATACATATTCCATCTCAAACACAAAATAACGGAGGGAAAGATGGATAATTTACAAATTCCATCTTTGAAGTACTTCTGGAGATACCAGACCAAGATCAAGTCCTCTCTGAATGTCCTGAAAAGTAAGTTATAATGTTGATGTCAAGATTAATTCGATTGAAGTAAAAGCATTCCATCTTGTATAATCGTTTTTAATTCAAACCTTATTCCAATAACATATTAATTTTTTAAATAAATCACAAAATAATGATAAAGCGTATAATAACAAAATCAGGATGTATTAAGCTTGATTATGTAACAATAACTAGTAGCTCTAGGGAAAAGGTTGATCATGTATTAAGCTTTTAACAAGGAAACGGTACCATGGAAACAAACCTAACCACATCTACAATAATTGCAATAAGAAGTAGAGGGCTTTTCATAAAGATGCAGTTGTAGGGGATATGTGTATTAAAAATAAATTCAGCTTTTCTAAGAAGAAAGCATAAAGTTTATATACATTTAAAAGTAATCCAATTTGTAGAGAATTTCACTGTTACTGATGATAACAATCATATCAATAATCCAAAAATATCAAACCCACAAAAAATCACCTAAGTCAATAAATTTTTTAAAAGGTATCACTTTGGGACGCCATATCAGCCATAAAGTCCTTAAATCAAATTTGTTACTAGTTAGCAAATAAGACCCTTATAAATCACTTATCTTATTCCCACATACTAGATGTTGGACAGGGGCATCACAAAGTTTCTCGATCCTTTAGTGCATGTCAATCGCTAGATTATTAAATGAGGATGGTAAAATGTCACTGAATGACCAGATATAACAGCTCATAAGCATTTCATCAACAAAATGGGTAAAAGTAAACTCCAGGAAAGCAAAACTATGATGATACCAATATACAACAGCATATAAGAAATTTTCAAACACCAACAAACACTCCAGGAAAGAAAGATTACAATAAATAAAAAAAGAAGATAGCGGACAAGAACTATGACAAAACCAGATATTGAAAGGACAAATGCTTCACTAAATACCTGGATTTTACAAAAAAGAAACTTGTCATTGTGACAACCCCAAAATAGGTCCATTCCACCCAACCCATTCTGAGTCGTCAAATACATGGTACAGAAAACAACTACAACTTTATTACAACAATTGTCGTGCAAAATACAACAACACATATGCTGTGAGTTTGGATACAAATATATACCAAATGTGACTCATGTTCCAACCGTGGACATCACCTCACAATAACACCTTACATAAAGGTATAGTCAAAAACTGTTTTAGAAATTAGAATCTTTGGGAAGTGCTCAAGGAAACCTTCGTACATGGGAGGCCACGCGTCTAGGTTATGATAGATATCATATGGCCACAGAATTATCCTTGGTTGACCCAATAGACCCCAAAGAAAAACGAGAAGATTACTATCATATTCTTCCCAATGGTGAGTCTTCTCTTGACTTATCATTATCTCCACTGTCTCTAATTGAGAATTATACTTCAAACAAACACCAAGATTATATAGGTAGTGCCCATAGATATACTCAGCAAGTGGATGAGCACATCCCTGTCTTATGATGACACGAGGTTGTATGTCATTAGACATCTTGTATGATAGTGGCAAACCACCCTTCCAACGTTGGGTACACCTTACCCTATTGGATTCACCAAATATAACTACTAAATGAACTTTTCTATACTGCTTCGGGAGAACATCCACAGCTAGAGACCACCGTTCTATTTCCCCGTTACCCTCGCTCGACCCAGCTACACTCTTATTACCTGAAAGGAATTGTGAAGCAAAAGGGTGAGCACAACTAGCTCAGTAAAGAATATCATGACTAAAGATAATTCAATTATCAATAGCCTTCATCAACAATAAATCAGAGATTTAGAACATATGGTAAATGATAAAAATTTCAACCATAGTTGCAGCGGAACGAGCAATCCATTAGAAGAGTCAAATAGACTATAAAGTCTATTATCTTCTCCATGTTAAAAATCCACCAACAATATTTTATCCATGTAACATCACTCAACAGTTCCTTTCCACAATCATATGAATAACTCATAATCATAGTTGTGACTATAAATTTTTCTTCGCACCCAGGACGAAGAATATTTTCATCACCTGTCTTTACCTGAAATATCAAAGATCATAGTTATACCAAATCACAATTCCTGTTTATAATCATACTAACAAATCCATCTTTGCACTACGGGCCAAAGATATTCATCAACAAACCATCTTTGCACTACGGGCCAAAGATATTCATCAACAAACCATCTTTGCACTACGGGCCAAAGATATTCAACAACAGTTCATCTTTGCACTACAGGCCAAAGATATTCATCAACAGGCCATCTTTGCACTACATGCCAAAGATATTCATCAACAATTTATATTTGCACTACAGGCCAAATATATTCATATCTCAAAAAAATATATAATCATTTCAGAATTTATATAAACAATAATTATAACCATGTTGATCAATTCACCTTTGCACTTAAGCTTAAGATATTCAATTATAAATTCAATGGTCATGATCATACCAGTCACAATTCAACTTTGCACTACAGGCCAAAGAGAACCCTAGTCATGATCATACCAATAATCTACCCATCTTTACACTCCAGTGAAAGAGAATTTCAACATCAGGGTTATAAAAATGTTATATATGATGATAAAAATAATATGATCAACATATAGTTTTAATCTCAAGAGTAATATTCGTAACTCATGAATAGTAACCCCGACACAAAAGATAGAAATTCTACAATAAAATTCATACCAATATTTCGGTATAATGATATTGAAAGAATAACATTACTTAAATTTATAAACAATTTATTTTAATTGTTTACACTTTACTAATTAATGTATTTAATCATCATAAAATGCCAACTCTTACAATTTCATCATCAATAACCAAAACCCTCATCAAAAATCTGCATATACCTCATATAGGATTCTCAAGCCATAAAATCCTATTTTCCAATTTTCTTTCTTCACAAAACATATTTAATTCATTTACTCATAACTAGACCATTTTAATGAAAAATACCAAATCAGTTCCAAAAATATTTCTTTTCTGGGATTTAGCATAATATAGTCCCATATGAACATATATTTTTCTCAGAATTTTTAAAAGTCATTTACTATTTTTCATATGGCCAAAATAGCCGAATATTTAGACATTTATCAAAAATTGTACTTTTATCTAAAAATTCTAAAATTTACAGAGTATACTTCTATCATATACATGTACTCCCAATAAAAATTTCATCAATTTTGGAGTTAACCACAAGGAATTATAAGCTGTTACTTCTAAAATAGTCTTTTCTCATAAAATTCATAACTCTCAATCTATACATCCAAAAATCACCATTTTTGGACACAATCAAGAAAACTCATCAAAATATCATTTCAAATTTTTCCAGAATTTTTGAAGATCAGAAAAATTACGAAACTGAAAAACATAACAACCCTTAATATCCCTTACTATCCCTTACTATCCCTTACCTCAAAAGAGCAGTACTTCTGGCTGGATATCGGATATGATGCTGAAGGAAACTTGCACTGATGAATAGCAACTCACCAAGTATCTAAAAACTCACAAAATATGCTTCATAATATAGAGAGAGAAAGAGAGAAAGCTTATGTTTCTGGTGTGATTTTCAATTCTAACTTAGCCCTCTATTTATAGGAAAATTTTGGTAGGTTTGACCTGCAACCTGATGGCTTTACCTGCTACTATTCCCACCCACCATATTTGAAATATAATTCAGCACATTTCTTCACCAACCACAAGTGGGGCCCACCAATTCTAGAATTTTTACCAAAATGATAAACTCCGAAAATTCAACAATTTTTGAACCAGTCATCTCGTAAAATTCATAATAAATCATACGTTCATTTTTAACGGTTCAAAATTTGTGGACATATACTCAACTTATATATGTATAACATATCCAAAAATTACCACGATCCAACGGTCGGATTAAAAATTATAACCCCCGCAAAATATCTCAAAAACCCTGATTTTTAATACCTCCATTCCGACAAAAATACTGATAAAAACCTCAACATTAACTCCTTCATTTTTAACCACAAAAATATATCCCTCATTTATATCCACATAAAATAAATATTTTCTTATCATATAAATCAATAATTAATTATTCACAAATAATATTACAGAATCACATTTATGACAACCAGGCCGTTCCCAGGAAAGAGGGGGCTTTCCAATAAGGATTTCTCCTTACTAGCGCGCAATTAGATGACCAAACCTCTCCTTAGACAGAACTTTCTAGACATTGCCAATAATGCTATCTAATAATACTATTCAAATAATATGAATTATTGATCTGATAATGGAAAATACTGTGCAGCAACAATTATTGAACAACAATAATACAAAATTTCAACGTAGCAATTATTGAATCAATAAAATAAAATATTGAACAGTAATTACTGTAACAATTATTGAGTAGTGCCTTCTTACGTAAGAATCAATAATTTCAAAAATACTGTGCAATACCGTGTGCTACTGTGCAATAACGCGTATTACTGTATTTTAATCACCGGGTATTCCAACAGTGTTAACGGTAACAACTACGCCGTTATTTGTAAAAACTTAAATTTGTCATTTTCTTCACCCGACAGTTATTCTGTTATGGGGCCCACAAATAGCTGCTCCGTCGTACGAATATTCCCCGACAGAAAGAATATTCCACGACCAAACGAATATTCCCCGACAACAATGATTATTTTATAACCACTTGTGTATTTTGAAAAATTTTCACATTTCACCCATAACTTTAACTTTTTATCAATTTAACCATTTACTGAATTGTAATTATAAGAAAAATTGAATACTTTTATTTCATAAAATTCGGGGTCTTACAATCTCCCCTCCTTATGAAATTTCGTCCTCGAAATTTACGTACCTGGTATTTCGAAGAGTTAAGAATACCTTACTTTCATTTCAGATTTCATCTTCCTTGTCCTCATGATTTCTCCATTGCTCATCTCCTGTATTTCAGATATCATTCTAGAATACAGCTTCAAAACAAAGGTTAATTTAACAAATTAACATATCACATAATATCCCGATATTATGACTGACCAACAAATAAGCTTAGGTATGACACACTAGCGAAGGATTTACTCATCTCTCCCCTCCTAGTTCTATTTCCCGATCTCCGCCAGAGATCATATCCCTAAGCTCTGATACCACCTGTGACTTTCATGGTGCTTCAACCACAGCACCTCACAGTGGTACCTATCAGTTTGCCACCGCAGAACGGCGTCCCCTACGGAGAGTCTGGCTTCGGTGCATCCCCCATCAACAGGAAGTCACCAGCGAGAGGCTCGGGGCTCTTTACTTATAGCTCTGATACCACCTGTGACAACCCCAAAATAGGTCCATTCCATCCAACCCATTCTGAGTCGTCAAATACATGGTACAGAAAACAACTACAACTTTATTACAACAATTGTCGTGCAAAATACAACAACACATATGCTGTGAGTTTGGATACAAATATATACCAAATGTGACTCATGTTCCAACCGTGGACATCACCTCACAATAACACCTTACATAAAGGTATAGTCAAAAACTGTTTTAGAAATTAGAATCTTTGGGAAGTGCTCAAGGAAACCTTCGTACATGGGAGGCCACGCGTCTAGGTTATGATAGATATCATATGGCCACAAAATTATCCTTGGTTGACCCAATAGACCCCAAAGAAAAACGAGAAGATTACTATCATATTCTTCCCAATGGTGAGTCTTCTCTTGACTTATCATTATCTCCACTGTCTCTAATTGAGAATTATACTTCAAACAAACACCAAGATTATATAGGTAGTGCCCATAGATATACTCAGCAAGTGGATGAGCACATCCCTGTCTTATGATGACACGAGGTTGTATGTCATTAGACATCTTGTATGATAGTGGCAAACCACCCTTCCAACGTTGGGTACACCTTACCCTATTGGATTCACCAAATATAACTACTAAATGAACTTTTCTATACTGCTTCGGGAGAACATCCACAGCTAGAGACCACCGTTCTATTTCCCCGTTACCCTCGCTCGACCCAGCTACACTCTTATTACCTGAAAGGAATTGTGAAGCAAAAGGGTGAGCACAACTAGCTCAGTAAAGAATATCATGACTAAAGATAATTCAATTATCAATAGCCTTCATCAACAATAAATCAGAGATTTAGAACATATGGTAAATGATAAAAATTTCAACCATAGTTGCAGCGGAACGAGCAATCCATTAGAAGAGTCAAATAGACTATAAAGTCTATTATCTTCTCCATGTTAAAAATCCACCAACAATATTTTATCCATGTAACATCACTCAACAGTTCCTTTCCACAATCATATGAATAACTCATAATCATAGTTGTGACTATAAATTTTTCTTCGCACCCAGGACGAAGAATATTTTCATCACCTGTCTTTACCTGAAACATCAAAGATCATAGTTATACCAAATCACAATTCCTGTTTATAATCATACTAACAAATCCATCTTTGCACTACGGGCCAAAGATATTCATCAACAAACCATCTTTGCACTACGGGCCAAAGATATTCATCAACAAACCATCTTTGCACTACGGGCCAAAGATATTCAACAACAGTTCATCTTTGCACTACAGGCCAAAGATATTCATCAACAGGCCATCTTTGCACTACATGCCAAAGATATTCATCAACAATTTATATTTGCACTACAGGCCAAATATATTCATATCTCAAAAAAATATATAATCATTTCAGAATTTATATAAACAATAATTATAACCATGTTGATCAATTCACCTTTGCACTTAAGCTTAAGATATTCAATTATAAATTCAATGGTCATGATCATACCAGTCACAATTCAACTTTGCACTACAGGCCAAAGAGAACCCTAGTCATGATCATACCAATAATCTACCCATCTTTACACTCCAGTGAAAGAGAATTTCAACATCAGGGTTATAAAAATGTTATATATGATGATAAAAATAATATGATCAACATATAGTTTTAATCTCAAGAGTAATATTCGTAACTCATGAATAGTAACCCCGACACAAAAGATAGAAATTCTACAATAAAATTCATACCAATATTTCGGTATAATGATATTGAAAGAATAACATTACTTAAATTTATAAACAATTTATTTTAATTGTTTACACTTTACTAATTAATGCATTTAATCATCATAAAATGCCAACTCTTACAATTTCATCATCAATAACCAAAACCCTCATCAAAAATCTGCATATACCTCATATAGGATTCTCAAGCCATAAAATCCTATTTTCCAATTTTATTTCTTCACAAAACATATTTAATTCATTTACTCATAACTAGACCATTTTAATGAAAAATACCAAATCAGTTCCAAAAATATTTCTTTTCTGAGATTTAGCATAATATAGTCCAATATTGAACATATATTTTTCTCAGAATTTTTAAAAGTCATTTACTATTTTTCATATGGCCAAAATAGCCGAATATTTAGACATTTATCAAAAATTGTACTTTTGTCTAAAAATTCTGAAATTTACAGAGTATACTTCTATCATATACATGTACTCCCAATAAAAATTTCATCAATTTTGGAGTTAACCACAAGGAATTATAAGCTGTTACTTCTAAAATAGTCTTTTCTCATAAAATTCATAACTCTCAATCTATACATCCAAAAATCACCATTTTTGGACACAATCAAGAAAACTCATCAAAATATCATTTCAAATTTTTCCAGAATTTTTGAAGATCAGAAAAATTACGAAACTGAAAATCATAACAACCCTTAATATCCCTTACTATCCCGTACTATCCCTTACCTCAAAAGAGCAGTACTTCTGGCTGGATATCGGATATGATGCTGAAGGAAACTTGCACTGATGAATAGAAACTCACCAAATATCTAAAAAGCTCACAAAATATGCTTCATAATATAGAGAGAGAAAGAGAGAAAGCTTATGTTTCTGGTGTGATTTTCAATTCTAACTTAGCCCTCTATTTATAGGAAAATTTTGGTAGGTTTGACCTGCAACCTGATGGCTTTACCTGCTACTATTCCCACCCAACATATTTGAAATATAATTCAGCACATTTCTTCACCAACCACAAGTGGGGCCCACCAATTCTAGAATTTTTTACCAAAATGATAAACTCCGAAAATTCAACAATTTTTGAACCAGTCATCTCGTAAAATTCATAATAAATCATACGTTCATTTTTAACGGTTCAAAATTTGTGGACATATACTCAACTTATATATGTATAACATATCCAAAAATTACCACGATCCAACGGTCGGATTAAAAATTATAACCCCCGCAAAATATCTCAAAAACCCTGATTTTTAATACCTCCATTCCGACAAAAATACTGATAAAAACCTCAACATTAACTCCTTCATTTTTAACCACAAAAATATATCCCTCATTTATATCCACATAAAATAAATATTTTCTTATCATATAAATCAATAATTAATTATTCACAAATAATATTACAGAATCACATTTATGACAACCAGGCCGTTCCCAGGAAAGAGAGGGCTTTCCAATAAGGATTTCTCCTTACTAGCGCGCAATTAGATGACCAAACCTCTCCTTAGACAGAACTTTCTAGACATTGCCAATAATGCTATCTAATAATACTATTCAAATAATATGAATTATTGATCTGATAATGGAAAATACTGTGCAGCAACAATTATTGAACAACAATAATACAAAATTTCAACGTAGCAATTATTGAATCAATAAAATAAAATATTGAACAGTAATTACTGTAACAATTATTGAGTAGTGCCTTCTTACGTAAGAATCAATAATTTCAAAAATACTGTGCAATACCGTGTGCTACTGTGCAATAACGCGTATTACTGTATTTTAATCACCGGGTATTCTAACAGTGTTAACGGTAACAACTACGCCGTTATTTGTAAAAACTTAAATTTGTCATTTTCTTCACCCGACAGTTATTCTGTTATGGGGCCCACAAATAGCTGCTCCGTCGTACGAATATTCCCCGACAGAAAGAATATTCCACGACCAAACGAATATTCCCCGACAACAATGATTATTTTATAACCACTTGTGTATTTTGAAAAATTTTCACATTTCACCCATAACTTTAACTTTTTATCAATTTAACCATTTACTGAATTGTAATTATAAGAAAAATTGAATACTTTTATTTCATAAAATTCGGGGTCTTACATCATTCTGACAAAAAGAGGCCATAAATCAGTTATTCCAGATGAAACATGTTCAGTGGCTTCCAACTTCTTGTTATTTGAGGAACCATTGGGTGCATATGACTTGGTCCGTGAGTAACTTCTTTCAGATGGTTTTAAAAGGTCAAAATGCACCTCACTAGAAAGCTAATGCAATGGATAAGACCTATTCTGCAATATTCCAGGAAACAAATCAAACAATGAAGAACTACTGAGACCCAAGAGAAACACTCGGAAGAAAAGAGTTATCTAGGAATAAAATTACCATTAGCGTGACTTTTCAAAGAGTAACATTAGGTTATCGAAAGCATCAGGAAAAGGTTCTTTAATAGCCAGACTTCTAACACAGTGATACAAGGCAAGGAAATCATCGCCAATGTATGTTGCCAATAACGCCAACTACAAATGGACTTAGATAGTTACATGACTTCTAAAACAGTATAGCATTATTATACATTTCCAAACTTCACAAGTTATTTCCTCCAGGCAACTAGTAGAGTGAAAGATGATTATGTTATGATAAGACAGAAAATACCTGATTTTGGGGATTTCCACTATCTGGACAAATGATTGCTGCTTCGAAGTAATAGTTGGCTGCAACAGACCACTTACAGTTTCGATTATCAGATTTTTGACAAAGTTCCCTGTATCTAGCAAGATCCCCAAGACAAACTAACAAACGATGGCAGGTATATTGGCATTTAAGAAATTTTGTTGGTTTAACCATAAAGGAGCTGTCATCCTTGTTATCCAGTAGCAGTTCCTCGTGATCCCACAACTTTTCATAAAAGATTGCTCCATCCAAGCAGTCACCCTTTTAAGACTGATCTTTCTTGAAAGAGGGAATAATAATTTCGATGACCTTTCCATGGACTGCCAAATCAAGGGCCTTCATATAGACAAAGAAACGGCTGTATGGATTCTCCAACAAGTTGTACAGATTGAATATGCTAGAAGAAAAGGGGAAAAGAAAGAAAATTAAATGAGATAAGGCCGCAAAAATCTACGAGCTCAAATGATCACTATCAAACCAATTACATTTTCAAATGCAGTGCATGCTTATCATGTGGCTGCTGGGTGATTTTAGTGGATATTAGCTTAGCCATCTCCAGTGCTTCATCCATACTGTCAGACTTCTTAACAAGATTGCAAATGACAGTGAAAACACATTCAAGATCTGGATAAAAATTAACAAACAGCTTAGCTCGTATCTCTAATTTTTAAAAAGGTATTGGAGAAAGCAACAACCTGTAAAGAACAACATATCAGGCTTTAGGAATTACTAAGTCCTATAGGCTATGGCATGATTAACATAAAAGTAATTGTACACAAAAACAAAGAACATATTCCAAAATGATTAATAATGTGATACATTTATGATTAAGCAGTGTAAAGTTAACCTTTTTCAGAGGCTTTAGAAAATATTAAATCAGCAGAAGTAAGCATTAGGGACGCCAAATCCAACCATCTGCCAGTTATCAGGCATTCCTGGGCCTCCAAGCACAACCTACTTACTTGAGCCTCAGCTACCTGGCAATCAATTCTAAAATTTCATCACAATGAACGGATACATCTCCAATTTGCCAAGAAAGTTAATTGGGAAATATCCATTATAATCCACAAACTAAAAGTATAGGAGTGAATTCGCAATTGCATTATCCTGAACTTCACAAAGATAAATCTAACAGAAAGAACAAAATACAAATATCAAAACTATATTCAATCGCAAGGATTATCTACAAGTGATTGATGCATAGAAAGAATAAACCTTCAGAGGTCGAGGGTGGAGAGGTAGGTAATGTGACTTATGACTCAACAAAAGAGCTCTGTATCTTTGTCTTCCATTGTTGTAATATTACAGATTGTCGAATTAACAGGTCGCAATTGAATCTGCCGCCATTAACAGGTCGTCGAATTGCTTGCCTCGACCAATCTCACCAACGAACGCCTCTCCCCTGCGCCGCCCAGCTCCCGGACTCCGTCACACTCTACCAAGCCCACCCCGTCGGTCCAAACCAGTGTTGCTCCGCCGTGATCCAACAAATTGTTGCCCCGCTCTCCACCGTCTGGTCTCTTCAACAACCCCCAAGCCTACAAACACTTCGCCAAGTCCACGTCATCTCCGGCTTATACACCGCGAACAGTACCGAACGCCTCTCCTCTTCCTCGACACCGCCGATTCCAAGCTCGGCTAATGTTTAGATCGAGATCTGATATATCCAAGCTTGGCTATTCGATAGATCTGAGTTTGGTTTTTATTTTTGTTTAAATTTAGTTTAAATTAATATAAAATATTATATTACTCTTTTACCCTTTCAAGTCCATAAAATAATCTAAAAATTAGTCTTCTTTTAACACATAAGCATTGTATTGCCATGTGGTAATGCCATGTCATTAATTTATGACATGGCAGGTTCAATTAGACTGGAATGAAAAAAATTGATAGTTTAATGATCCGATTGAAAAAATTAAAAGGTGAATCACCGAAGTGGAATATGGCCTATAGTTTAGGGTATTAATTCATATTTAAGCCTAATAACAACAACAACAACAACAACAATAATAATAATAATAATAATAATAATAATAATAATAATAATAAATAATAATAATAATAATAATAATAATAATAATAATAATAACAATAACAATAATAATAATAATAATAATAATAATAATAATAATACAAAAACTATTGAACGCCATTTGAAATGGCGTTGAATTTTTGGATTTTTTTTGGCTAAAAATCAGAAAGGCAACCAACGCCACTTTAAACTTTTTTTAAAAAAAAATGAATTTTAAAAAAAATTATCTTAATTTTTTTAAAACTATTTTATTTTTTTAAAGAAATTTTAAAAAAATAAAAATTTGATTCAATGCCAAACTAACCGACATTGTAACTTTTTTTAAATTTTTTTATGAAGCAAATTTGTAAAAAAGAAGAGTAAGATGTAACATCACTTTAATTGACGTTGGTATCTCTTCTTTTTTTTATTTCTTTGATCTCTTGTACTTGTTTATAAACATCAATATTTTTTTATGTTTATTCTCTGTCATCAGCGTTGAAAATGAAGGAGTATATAAGACTTCAGCTATAAAAAAATAAAAATAAAAATTCTAACGCCAATTAAAGTGACGTTGCATCTTACTCTTCTTTTTTATAAATTCATTTTTTGTAAAAAAAATTAAATAAAATAGGTATAAAATTGATAATACATTAATATGAGTCAAACTAATTTATTAGGAATGACTTATAAGTCATTTTTAAATAACTTTATTTTGTTTTAGTTCATGAAACATAATAATTTTTTCTTCATCTTTTATGTTGTCTCTTAGAACTGATAGTATTATAATTTAATTTTATAATATATTTGAAAAAAAGGTAAAAGAAGAACTAGAAATAGCTAGGGGTATATCATTACTATTCTTCTTTTTATATTTTATTTTTGGACTTAAAAATATGTTCATGATTTAAGTTACTCCCCCCGTCTAAGAATAAAATTTCTTATTATTTTATATAATCTCAAGTTAAATATTTACTTATATTCAATCATCTATTTTTTACAATAATTTGTGTGTAATATCCTTTGTGACAAACGAGATTTTTGTAATTAATTTCTAATATTTATTGAATTAAATAAATATTTTTCGATGATTTAATTATTTGATTAAATAATTAATTGATGTAATTATGTTAGTTTAATTTAATTATATGTGTTACATTTATTAAATTAATGTAGAGAATTTTTATTATCAAAGTATGTAATTATGTGAGCTTATTGAATTAAATGAATTATTTAATAAGCATATTGGTATTTTAATTAATTTAATTATTAATTAGAGATTTGATAAATTGACATTATTTATTAATGAGATAATTAATTATGCGACTATGTGAAATTATGAGAAATTATTATATTTTATTTATATTAAATTAAATAAGATATATGGATTATTGTGCAAGTGGATGTGATATTAATTAAACTATATTGTAAAGGTTTTATTAAATTAATTGGTTTTGTAATATATTAAACTAGCCAAACGTGGCCTTAGAAGGAGTTATGGCCAGTTAACCCATGATGGGCATCTGACCATGATGCGCCTCAATTTTTTTTTTTCATTTATACGTACTCTCCTTCCCTTTTCTTTTTCATTATTGCCTAAGTCTAGAATAGCATATCAGAGAGAGTTCAGAGAGAAAATTTAGAAGTTTTGAGAGAAATTATAAGTGTATATGTGACGCCCCCAAAATTAGGTATACATCACTCATCTTGGGTCGTCAGATACATAGTACAGAATACAAATACATTAACCAACTGAGTATAATAAAGAATGGAAAAATAAAAGAAATCACCATGCATGCGATAGACCGCACAAACAGGTTATTCCAACAGAATAATAAATAATGGAAATAATACCCCTTACCGTTTTAAAGAAGAGCTGAAATAAGGAAGTAGTTAAGTAGCAGAATACTCTTCTTCTCTCTCTCTATAGTTTCTCTCTCTAGAGTTCAGTGAATTCGTAAGAAATAATGAAGGAATGAGCTGCTATTTATAGAAAAATAGAATGTATAGTAACTAATCCATGAACGGTCCAGATTGATTACTTTAATCTAACGGTCCATATTTAAAGAAAAATCTTTTAAATAAAATATAATATATTCTATTTATAGAATAACTTTAATAAAGTATTCTGTTTTATATAAAAAGATGTTTCTGTTTTATTAAGTTAATAATACAAATAAAACAAAACATCATTATCGCTAAATAATTCATATTATTAACTGACAATAATTGAATCAAACTGAGTGACTTCTCACATAAGCATTAATAATCAATACTGTGTGCTACTATGCAACCACACGTATTACTGTACTTTTACTACCGAGTAGTTCAACAGTATCAATGGTAAAACTTCCGTCGTTATTTTTAATAAAATATTTTTGTCGTTTTCTCAATCCGACAATAATTCCGTTGTGGGGTCCACCAATGATTGTGCTGTTGTACGAATATTCTCTGTTAAAACGAATATTCCCCAACCAATCGAATATTATATAACAACTTGCGTACTTTGCAAAATTTATAAATATTACCCACAACTATAACATTATATCATATTAACTCCATAATATTCAAAAATAATATTTATAGAAAATTCATCTTTATTTATAAAAGTTGGGGTCTTACAACCTCCCCTTCTTATGAAATTTCGCCCTCGAAATTAGGGTACGTACCTGGTATGTCGAAGAGGTAAGTATACCTTGATTTCATTTCAGATTCTAACTCCCAAGTCATTTCCTCAACATCGTGGTTTCTCCACAAAACTTTGACTTGAGGTATAACCTTGGAGGTTAGAATATGTTCCTTCTTATCCAAGATTTGAACAGGAACTTCTTCATACGTCAAATCCTCCGCTATTTCGTCCGGTTCTAACTCAATAATGTGGTTCGGGTCTTCCACATATTTCCGTAACATGGATATGTGAAAAACGTTATGAACACGAGACATACTTGGCGATAAAGTGAGTCTATAAGCCACATTTCCTATTCGATCGAGGATTAAAAATAAACCAATGAATCGAGGATTGTGCTTTTCTCACTTTCCAAATCTCGTAACTCCTTTCCATGGAGCAACACGTAAGAACATATGATCTCCTATATCAAATTCCACGTCCTTTCGATGAAGATCAGCATAACTCTTTTGTCGATCTTGTGAGGTTTCTATACGTTGTCGGATCTTTTGAATCTTTTCTGTAGTCATACGTACCAACTTCGGTCCCAACAACGTTGCTTCACCCACCTCATCCCAACATACTAGAGAACGACATTTTCTTCCATGCAATGCTTCGAATGGAGCCATGCCAATACTTACTTGATAACTGTTGTTGTAGGAAAACTCCACCAATGATAAGAACTTATCTCAACTTCCCTTGAAGTCAAGGACACAGAGGCTTTTATGATCCGTAAAGATCTCCACCTTCTCCCCATACAAGTAATGCATCCAAATTTTAAGTGCAAAGACAACAGCTGCCAACTCTAGATCATGAGTAGGATAATTCCTCTCATATTCCTTGAGTTGTCTTGATGCATAGGCTATGACTTTTTCATGTTGCATAAGAACACATCCCAACCCTTTGCTCGAAGCATCACTGTAGATGACAAATCCCTCCGAGCCAGATGGTATTGTTAGAACAGGTGCTGAAATGAGTCTCCTCTTGAGTTCTTGAAAATTCTTCTCACATTCTTTGCTCCAACCGAACTTTGTATCTTTCCGAGTCAGCTGAGTTAATGGAGTAGCGATTCGAGAAAATCCTTCCACGAATCTCCGATAATAACCAGCTAAACCAAGAAAGCTACGTACTTCGGTCACTGATTTAGGTTGTTCCCAGCTTTGAATAGCTTCAATCTTTGCCGGGTCAACAGATATTCCACGACTTGATACTACATGCCCAAGGAATGCTACCTCCTCCAGCTAGAACTCGCATTTCTTCAACTTGGCATAAAGCTTGTATTCACGAAGCTTTTGGAGTACCAGCCTCAAGTGTTGCTCATGATCTTCATGACTTTTAGAATAAATAAGGATGTCGTCAATAAAGACGACCACAAATTGATCTAAATATTCCTTGAATACCCGGTTCATCATATCCATGAAGGCAGCACGAGCATTAGTCAATCCAAAGGACATGACTAGGAATTCATAATGTCTGTACCGAGTTCTGAAAGCCGTCTTTGGAATATCCTCAGTTCTAACCTCCAGCTGATGATATCCAGAACGAAGATCGATCTTTGAAAAGAATTGTGCTCCTTGCAACTGGTCAAACAGGTCATCAATACGTGGCAATGGGTACCTGTTTTTGATGGTGACATGATTCAACTCCCGATAATCAATACAAAGTCGCATACTTCCATCTTTCTTCTTCACGAATAGCATAGGAGCACCCCAAGGAGAAGTACTAGGACGAATAAAGCCAATGTCTAACAATTCCTATAGTTGGATCTTTAACTCTTGAAGTTCAATAGGAGCCATTCGATATAGGGCTTTGGAAATGGGTTTTGTACCGGGTTCAAGGTCGATACAAAATTCAATTTCACGCTCTGGGGGTAGGCCAGGAAGTTCTTCAGGGAATACGTCAGGAAATTTATTAACAATAGAAATATCATTCAAAACTGACGTATTTTTGTTTAGATCCGTGACATGAGCTAAGAAAGCTTGACATCCATTTTTCAATAAACGAATAGCTTTATGGCTTGAGATGACAGCGATTGATTTTAAGGGTTTGGTTGCTTGAATTCGCATAATAGGTCGATTAGGAATATGAAAGCTAACAACCTTACGAAAACAATCAATTTTTGCATGATGAGTAGTTAACCAATCAATCCCTAGAATCACGTCAAATGCAAGTATTTTTAATGAAATCAGATCGACAGGTAATGTGTGGGTACCAACTTGAACCAAACAAGACTTATAAACCGTGGATGTAATGAAGGTTTCTCCCAATGGAGTTTCAACAGATAAATCAAAGTCTAATTTCTCCGGAGTCAAATTTAATCGATGAGCGCAAGTAGGAGAAATAAAAGAATGGGTAGAACCTGTATCAAATAAAGTATAGACTTCGTTAGAGTTTATGATAAGCTTACCCGTGATGACCTCATTCGGGTTCCTTGCTTTCTGGGAGGTCACAACAAACGCTCTCCCTTGCACTACCGGTTTTGACTTTTCTGGGACGACCTTTGGTGTCTCCATCTTGGCTGAACTTATTTTTGGTAAACGACAAAATCGAGCTAAATGACCTTCTCTTCCACAATTATAACATTCTTTAGACGGCATCGCGCAGTTTGGACTGATGTGCCCCTCCCCTCTGCATTTGAAACATATGATAGGTGGTCGTTCTCCTTCCTTAACAACGAGTGCTGGTGATGACGTCTTTCCATCATTGTTGAATCTCCTATTCTTGAAATGACCATTCTTATTATTTTAGCCCTGATTACCACCGAAGTGGTTATCATTTCTGGCATGTTGATTCCCTCCACGCTTGTTATCACCGCTTCGATGACCGCTCTCACTGGTATTATCATTTTGTCGACTGCTCTCTTTTAGTTGGGTTGACTCATTATCGCGCTCCACTAATTGAGCCCTATTCACAACATCTGAATACAAACACAGTTTATGAGAAATAAGATATTGACGTATCTCAGGTTTCAAACCTCATAAAAACATTCGCGTCATTCGCTCTTCATTATCCACCAAGTGGGACGCAAACCGGGACAACTCAGCAAATTTAGCCTCATACTGCGACACGGTCATATTATCCTGCTCCAATTTGAGGAACTCCACCTCCTTCATGTGACGAACACTTTCGGAAAAGTATTTGTCATTAAATAACTCTTGGAACTTCTCCCAAGACATCTTCAATGCGGCAGGTTGAGTACGCTTAATCGATTCCCACCAGTAATCTGCCTCTCCTCGCAACATAAAGGCGGTAAAGGGAACCTTTTGCTCCTCGGAGCATCCCAAGACATCAAATATCTTGGTAATCTGCTTTATCCATGTTTCCGCTATAAGTGGTTTTGGCTCTCCCTTAAACTCTGGTGGTCCCAGCTCCTTGAACTGTTTAGCGGTGACCGTCCGAGAGTTCTCAGTGTTTCCACCTATATTTTGGACAGGAGCCGCTCTCGCCTGCTGTTGCATGAACTGCATAAAGTTTCTGAACATTCCATCATTCATCATCTGGTCAGTGTTGTTGTTTGCATGAGGATTGTCACCTTCCTGATGCACATTATCCTGATTATTGATATGTGGTGAATCAACAGTCGCCTGTGCTCCATTGCTATTCTCAACATTCTCAGATGCCATTTTCAGATACTGCCACAAAATAAAAGTTAATTGATATGTCATATATTATCCTTATATTATGACCGACCAATTAAATACCATGCAAATAAACTTAGGTAGGTCATACTAGCGAAGGAATTTCCCGTCTTTCCCCTCCTAGTTCTATTCTCACATCTTAGCCAGGAATCATATCCCTAAGCTCTGATACCAACTGTGACGCCCCCAAAATTAGGTATACATCACCCATCTTGGGTCGTCAGATACATAGTACAGAATACAAATACAACTTATTAATACAACTGTCGTGTACAATACGATAAAACATAAACTGTGAGTTTGAATACAAATATTGTCTTCTAGAGAGTATTCATACTCAAAAGGAGTCCTCATTACATTTATTATCACACTATTACATAAAATAGTGAGGACTACTAATTAATACTATCATTCGGACCATCACTCCGTTCCCCGACTTGCCCCAGCTACGTTCTCATTTCCTGAAGAGAACAGTGAAAGAAAGGGTGAGCTCAACTAACCCAGTAAGAAATATTATGACTAAGATAATGCAGAATAAATTATCATTAGCCTTCAACAATGTTAAACTGATAAAATATAATAGACATCAAGTTTAACTGCAGCGGAATAAGCAAACCATTAAAAGAGTCAAGTAGAAAATAAACTCTACTATCTTTTATGATTTAAAAGGTTTTTCAACACTGTGATCGCTGGGACTCAACTTAATAAAATAATCCACATCATCGAATCATCCCTGCACTACGGCCAAGGATATTCGTATATTCATTAATGGTCATGATCATGCCAACAACTGTCCATCAATGCACTACGGGCCAATGAGTACTTTTACCACATCATTTGTAACATTACGGTCATGATTATACCGAATAATCCCTGATCATAATCATACCAAGTCTATCTATGCACTACAGGCCACATATGACTTTCTTCATTTTATAAACATGAGGATGATGACAATGATATAAGAATTCAATAAAACAAGTTCAAGAATTAATTTATCCAAGAATTAACAACGTCCAAATTGTCAACATGATACTGCTTTGTGGAGTAAAATTTAAGAATACTTAGAAAAATATTTTCATGAAAAGATACTGGATGAATCGTAATTATCAAGGATATTCCATTAATTTCATGGAGTATAGAAGTTAAAACTTAACCAACTGAGTATAATAAAGAATGGAAAAACAAAAGAAATAACCATGCATGCGATAGACCGCACAGACAGGTTATTCCAACAGAATAATATATAATAGAATCAGGTCCGGCGTAAAACGCACAGACAGGATATTCCAACAGAATAATAATAAAGACGGAACCAGGTCTGGTGTAAAACACACAGACAGGATGTTCCAACAGAATAATAATAAAGACGGAACCAGGTCCGGTGTAAAACACACAGACAGGATGTTCCAACAGAATAATAGAAGAATGTCACCAAGTATAGGGTAGACCGCGTATACAGGTTATTCCAACAGAATAATAAATAATGGAATAACATAAGTTCTCTTCATGAATACAAAAGAAATAATACCCCTTACCGTTTTAAAGAAGAGCTGAAATAAGGAAGTAGTTAAGTAGCAGAATACTCTTCTTCTTCTCTCTCTATAGTTTCTCTCTATAGTTTCTCTCTCTAGAGTTCAGTGAATTCGTAAGAAATAATGAAGGAATGAGCTGCTATTTATAGAAAAATAGAATGCATAGTAACTAATCCATGAACAGTTCAGATTGATTACTTTAATCTGACGGTCCATATTTAAAGAAAAATCTTTTAAATAAAATATAATATATTCTATTTATAGAATAACTTTAATAAAGTATTCTGTTTTATATAAAAAGATATTTCTGTTTTATTACGTTAATCATACGAATAAAACAAAACGTCATTATCGCTAAATAATTCATATTATTAACTGACAATAATTGAATCAAACTGAGTGACTTCTCACATAAGCATTAATAATCAATACCGTGTGCTACTATGCAACCACACGTATTACTATACTTTTACTACCGAGTAGTTCAACAGTATCAATGGTAAAACTTCCGCCGTTATTTTTAATAAAATATTTTTGTCATTTTCTCAATCCGACAATAATTTTGTTGTGGGGTCCACCAATGATTGTGCCGTTGTACGAATATTCTCTGTTAAAACGAATATTCTCTGACCAATCGAATATTATATAACAACTTGCGTACTTTGCAAAATTTATAAATATTACCCACAACTATAACATTATATCAAATTAACTCCATAATATTCAAAAATAATATTTATAGAAAATTCATCTTTATTTGTAAAAGTTGGGGTCTTACAGTATAATCAACAGGTGCTTGTGAAAAGATTTTCATTGATCATCTCCTAATCTATACTCTGGGTAATTTTCTCCAAACCAATTTCTATTTCACGTATTTAAGTTTTCTAGAAAATGGCTTTCAAAACCTCTGTTATGTCTCTGTAATTGAAATTGTGAGAGTTATGTGCATATATGTGTTAAGATGTCATTTTAATGTGTTTTAATATATATTGTATATAATTCCTTATCATCAATTCATAATTTTACGTCGTATATGATTGCTGCAAAATTACAGAGTTTGGGTTTTGGCCTTATGGCCTTATACGTGAAATTTTATGTAGTGATCTTATATTATCCCTAAATTTTACACTCCTACATTATTATGCATGTTGATACGAAGAGACCAAGCCTTAAACGAACGGATTCGGTGTTATAATGAATTCATAGTGTTAAATTTATGATTTTGTTCATTAACTTCAACAACATCAAGAACAGTCCAATTTTACATGATTTAATTCTGTTATTGGGTGTTTAGATGGGTTAAAATCACACTATAGAGGTTGGGAAATGATTATATGTGAATATTAACATGTGGGTATGTTAAATTAGTGAGTTTAATGACCATGAAATGTGTAATTCGCCGAACTCTGTGTTTTTCGCGAACTGGGAAACATAATCTGGAGTCTCGCGCCGCGGCGCCAACTCTAGAACTGAGATCCCGCCTGCAGCGCCACCGCACCGCAGCGCCAAGACTCGAACCACGGCACCACAGCGTCAAGTGTTCGGCTGCAGCGCCATCGCGCCGCAGCGCCACCGCGCCGCAGCGCGGCGATCACGTGTATCAGTGGCGCCGCAGCGCCACTCTCCAGAAAATTCAGAAATGAGATTTTTAAAATATTAAAGTCTAACAATATGTTAGTGAATTAATGTAATGAACATGTAAACATGTTAGAGGTATAGTGTGATGATAAAAATTGTTGTTTAAACATATAAATAACATAATTACATGTGATTTAAATTATTAAATACATAATTAGATTATTATTTATGAAGTGCAAAATATGTGATAATGAGATAAATTGACTAAGTATCGTCGATAATTAAAGTAGACAACGAGAATGAGTTTATGTTGATTAGTTAAATTATAATTAACTGGTATTGTGTATATGAATAGTATGTAGGATTTAATTCAAAGAACGTGCTTAGTTAAAGTGTAATCTATGCACGAGGCAAGTTTTCTAAACTTAAACTCTTAAATTTGAGCAAGTTCCCTAACCCTATTTGTCATTATTGTTCAAGCTTATTATTTACCTTGAATAAGCTATCGTTACTATTATTCAAGTTCAAATGATTTATTAAAGATTGATTATCTTTTCAAAGTATGATTTAGTTATACAATAATTGTTCTATTGTATACTTCTTGAGATTATTATTCAAATTGAATATCATTATTGTTGAACCTTATTAGACTAGTGAAACCTTAATGATTCAACTAGTCCATAGTTGATGAGCGTTCTAAATTTCAGAACTCTTGAAGAATTATCCAAACCAAACTTCCTTTGGTGCGGACTCGAATGTAAAACTGAGATGAACAACCTTGTATAGGGGATTATTTACGCTTAGCATTAAGATATTGTGTAAAGTATGGTACTAAGGGCTGATCCCCCTAAGTACGAGAAGAAGGTCCATAGTCTTATGACTGTTAAAGGTTTCAAGTATAACCCTTGTTAACCTAGGACATACTTCAAGATCTTATGACCCTCAGAATTCTTTTGATTCTTGTTATTCACTCTTGATTCAAAAGTTGAGCTTTTATTCAGATGTCTTTGATTTATTCACATGTTATTATACTGTTATTTCATTTTTATATTTGTGGGCATTTGTGCTCACTCTTGCTTAATAATAACATTGCAGTTAAGAACGAAAGAGCTGACGAACCTTCCACTAGTAAAGGCAAGGGCAAAGTTAGCAAATGATGGAGACTTGTTATTTGATATGACTTGTTATTTTATATGATGTATTTGTTTTAAGGTTAGTTTAACCTGGGATTGTATTTATTATTCGGATGATGTAATCCTTTTAAGGAGAGGATTTTAAGTCTATCTATTGTATGGTTTGCATTTTTATGGGTAGATAGATAGATGATATTTGTGCAGTGTACACCAAATCCCATGGAATCGAAGTACCCGGATTTGGGGGTGTCATAGGTTGGTATCAAAGCTGTAGGTTATGAATCTTAGGTGGGGGAACAACCTTAGGTAGTAACCTTATAGAAAGAAGATAGTAAAGGAAAACTCTTATCGAGTTTTAAGAAATGAATTTTTGGTAATTCATTGAAGATAATAAAATACATTATGTGTCTATGTGTTAATTTATGTGCTCGTTAGTACGACTTAGTAACTAAAACTTAAAATTTTGTTGTAAGGATGACGAATGTTGGAGAAGCTAGTCAAGCTGGGGAGGAAGAACCCCGATTATCTATAGTACCTACAGAGGAGGAGCCCCGAGACATACATGTTATTAGAGAACAGTTAGTTCGGAGGGAGTCATCTCCATTGATCACCGTTGTTGGTCAGGAGCATGAGCCCGAGACTGATCCTGAGGAGGAGTTTGATGAGGAAGAGGAAGAAGAGGAGTTACCACGGTACACCATTGATGCAGAGATGTATGACACATTATACGACCGTAACGTGGAATTACAAGACGAGGTTCAGGAATTGACTAAGCGAGCGACTATTCAGCAGTCTACTTTAGAGGAGAATGAGAAGGAGATTTCGACTCTTCACTCACGATTGGAAAATGTAGAATGGGATTTGGTCCATGAGAAGGGTCAAACCGAAGATAAGACCGAGGAGATAGAGAAGCTGAAAAAGGAACTGAAAGAAACCTCCGGAAGACTGAAAATAGCATAGGAAGGATGGGTAAGAGAATCACGTCGAGCTGATCGTGCAGAAGATGATAGTCGCGCAAAGAAAGCAAAGTTTAAAGAGACAAACTCCACACTTAATCATGCAATGGATGAGGCTCAGAAACGAGTTTTGAGATACCCCATCCAGTTCGAAGGACTTCCGTCGTATATGCTAGATCGCAGGACGATGTCTCGAATCATGGATGAGGAGCGTGACAAGGCTATTCAGCACCTTGATAGACATGATTAGAATCCGTTTAATTATGTGAAAGACTTAATTAGTTTTTTTATATATGTAAATTCTGATGTGTTTATGAACGAAAGAATATGTTAATATTTTAAATCCTATGGATTCTTTATTTCAGGATAGTTGATGTAAATAGCAGTTATGCTATAGTTTGATGTTAAAACTTTGAGTTGAATTAAATATATTAAGTTATTTGAGATGATGTGTTAAATTGTTGAGTAATGCCTTAACTATTTAGATAAATAAATAAAGTCCTAATAAGCATTTATTTTATCAGAAATATGCCGCCAAGAAGAAGACAACAACGTCAACCGGCTCAGGAAGAGTCAACCAATAATAACAATAACGCCAACGCTAATCCTGTTCAGCAGTTGGTGAACTTACTGATGGGAGCAATGAACAATCAACCTCAAGCTCCACCAAACACAACGTTTAAAGACTTTAAGGCGGTGGGACCGCCAGAGTTCAAAGGTTCCAGGAACCCAATCGAGGCTCAAACGTGGGTCATGGAAATGGAGAAAGTATTCGACGTTGCTAGGGTTAGAGAAGACCAGAAGACCGCTTTTGTAACGTTTATGCTGAAGTCTGAGGCTAGCTATTGGTGGCAAGCAAACAAAGTGCGAGGAGGTGAAGGTGTAATTATGTGGGAGAGATTTAAAGAAATATTTTTCGAAATGTACTTCCCAACTAGTTCGCAGAATCAGATGGAAATTTAATTTCTGGAACTGAAGCAAGGAAACATGAGCGTACCTGAATACGCGGCTAAATTCGATGAGTTGGCAAGGTTTGCCCCGTACCAAGTACACACTAACGAAAGAAAGGCCAGAAGATTTGAACAAGGACTAAAGCCTTGGGTTTACAGTAAAGTGTCAATGTTTCAGATAAACACATTTGCCGAAGTATTGGAAAAGGCCATCCTCACTGAAGGTGGGAGCGATGCGGTGACCAAGTATAATCAAGAGCAGAAGAAGAAGAAGAGTGAAGGTGAAGGAAATAACAAGACTGGTGGGAGTAACACTGGGAGTAGTCATAATCAGAAGAGGAAGTGGACGGATAACTCGTCAGCTGGAAGTCAACAAGGAGGGCAGAAGAAGAAAATTGAAGCGTGCTCAAACTGTGGAAAAGCTCATCTGGGAGTTTGCATGAAAGGGAAGCGAGTGTGCTACAATTGTGGTCAGGAAGGCCACATAGCACCAAACTGTCCAAACCCAAAGAAGGGCGCTTGTTTTAACTGTGGTTCTAAGGATTATCTAGCAAGAGATTGCCCCAAGAAGGGATCAGGAGGAGCAGTGCAAGGAGGTAATCGTGGAAATAGTAGTGGAAATACCTTAACCACTACCGAACCACCTGCAACCAACCGACCGACCGCCTGAACTTTCAGTATGACAGTGTAGGACGCAATTCAGTCTCGTGAAGTGGTGCCAGGTATCATTCCAATCAATGAAATTAATGCTTATGTTTTATTTGATTCGGGTGCTACTTGTTCCTTTATATCCGAAGACTTTGCTAATAGTTTAGATTTGCTTATGGATGAGTTGGAATATCCCATGAATATAGAAATTTCGAATAGAGAGATAATTCCTGTTAAGTACGTGTTTAAGAACTGTAGCGTGAATATTAAGGGTAATATCATGAATGTAGATCTTATCCCTATTCGGCTTGGGAAATTTGACGTTATTTTGGGTATGGATTGGTTATCCAATTATGGGGCGGTAATTGACTGCCAGAAGAAGCGTATTAGCCTTATGACTCCGTCAAAGGTTATGTTTTATGGTAGCAAGTCGCCTAGACAAGCGAGTTGTCTGACGATGATGCAGGCCAAGAGGTTGTTAAGACAAGGCTATGTAGGATACTTAGCTTACATAGTCGACAGTCGAAAAGAGAATCTGAAGGTAGAAGAAATACCGATTATAAGGGACTTCGTCGACGTATTTCCAGACGATTTGCCAGGACTTCCACCAGATAGAGAGGTAGATTTCGTGATCGATTTGGCACCCGGAACCGCACCAATATCGAAAGCACCATACCGAATGGCACCAGTAGAGATAAAAGAACTGATGGTTCAACTACAAGAATTGCTGGACAAAAAGTACATTCAACCGAGCGTATCGTCGTGGGGAGCGCCGGTGTTGTTTGTGAAAAAGAAGGATGAATCGATGCGGCTCTACATTGACTACAGAGAACTGAACAAGGTTACGATTAAGAATAGATATCCATTACCAAGAATCGACGTTCTGTTTGATCAATTAAAAGGAGCAAGATACTTTTTCAAGATAGGCTTGAGGAGTGGTTATCACCAACTTAAGGTGAGGCCAGAGGATGTACCGAAGACAGCGTTCAGAACGCGATACGGTCACTATGAATTTTTAGTAATGTCGTTTGGTCTAACGAATGCTGCTGCAGCATTTATGGGACTAATGAATGGTGTGTTCAAGCCATTTTTAGACAAATTCGTGGTGGTATTTATAGACGATATTCTGGTATATTCCAATACCAAAGAAGAACACGAAGAACATTTGAGGTTAACGTTGGAAGTATTGAGAAGGGAGAAGTTGTACGTTAAATTTTTGAAATGCGAATTCTGGATCGAGCGAGTACAATTTCTTGGTCACGTGATCGATAAAAATGGAATTTCGGTAGAACCATCCAAAGTAGAAGCCGTGATTAACTGGGAACAGCCGAGAACGCCGTCAGAAGTAAGAAGTTTTCTTGGATTGGCGGGATATTATAGAAGATTCATTCAAGATTTTTCCAAGATCGCAACTCCGTTAACGAATTTAACTCGAAAAGCTGTGAAATTTGTTTGGACGGAGAAGTGTGAGGAGAGCTTTCAAGAATTAAAGAAGAGGTTGAGTACGGCACCTGTGTTATCTCTTCCGGATGATACAGGAAATTTTGTTGTTTTTAGTGATGCGTCGCATAAAGGACTTGGCTGTGTGCTAATGCAAAACGGTAAAGTAATCACGTATGCATCACGACAGTTGAAGGATTACGAGAAGGGATACCCGACCCATGATTTGGAGTTAGCTGCAGTTGTTTTTGCTTTAAAAATTTGGAGGCATTATCTCTACGGAGAGAAGTGTGAGATATATACGGATCACAAGAGTCTGAAATATATTTTCACACAGAAGGAGTTGAATATGCGTCAAAGAAGATGGTTAGAATTAATTAAGGATTACGACTGTGAGATTTTATATCATCTGGGTAAATCGAATGTAGTTGTCGACGCCTTGAGTATAAAGGGTCGTGAGAAATTGATGATGTTGACTGCTCAAGAGGAGCTAATCACAGAAATGGAGAAACTTGGAAGTGAAGTATCCAATGGAGATTGATGAGAAGCTATTTCAGATGCAATCTGGTACAACTCTACTAGATAAAGTGAAGGAGGCTCAGCTTCAGGATAATGAATACAAAAAGGTGACAAAGAAGATATCTGAAGGAACCGAACCGAGATTTAAGATAGATAAGGAAGGAATACTGAGATTTGAGAGTAGAATTTGGGTACCACTAGTACAAGAGATTAAGGAAGATATTTTAAGCGAGGCTCAAAGTTCACGATATTCGATTCACCCTGGTAGTACCAAAATGTACCAAAATCTTCGACAACATTTTTGGTGGCCGAATTTGAAACGTGATGTTGCAGAATGTATTGCCAAGTGTCTGACCTGTCAGAAGGTAAAAGCAGAACATTAGAGACCAAGTGGATTACTTCAACCGTTGGAAATCCCAGAATGGAAATGGGAGCATATTACAATGGATTTCGTGGTTGGCCTTACGACGACTCAGAAAGGCTACGACGCAGTATGGGTTATCGTTGACCAACTGACAAAATCTGCACACTTCCTTCTGATCAAAATAAGATTCAACTTAGATCAGTTGGCCAGGCTATACGTAAAAGAGATTGTTTCGAGGCACTGAGTTTCGGTATCAATTGTTTCAAATAGGGATCCGCGCTTCACATCAAATTTCTAGAAACGTCTTCAAGAATGCATGGGTACCCAATTGCGAATGAGTACAGCTTACCACCCTCAAACAGATGGACAGAGTGAGAGAACGATTCAGACATTAGAAGATATGCTAAGAGCCTGTGTGATGAACTGTAAAGGAAATTGGGTTGATCACTTACCATTACTAGAGTTCGGCTACAACAACAGTTACCACGCTAGTATTGGTATGCCGCCTTACGAACCGTTATACGGCAAAAAGTGCAGAACTCCGCTTTACTGGGATGAAGTTGATGAGAGACAATTACTAGGGCCAGAATTGGTACAGCAGACAGCAGAAATAATCAAAGTGATCCGAGCACGACTGGTAGCGGCTCAAGATCGACAGAAGAAATATGATGACCCACATCGTAAAAATATCAAGTTTGAATCAGGTAGTTATGTTTTCTTGAAGGTCTCTCCCTGGAAAGGAAAGATCAGATTTAGAAAGAAAGGGAAATTGAGCCCAAGATTCATTGGACCCTTTGAAGTACTGAGAAGAATCGGAGAAGTTGCGTATGAGGTAGCCTTACCTCTAGCACTCGAGAATATCCATAACGTCTTCCATGTTTCTGTATTGCGACCCTAAAAGCCTGATTACAAGCATGTAATTGAATACGAACCCCTATATTTTGAGAAAGACTTATCTTACGAAGAAATTCCTGTCCAAATTGTCAACCGAAAAGAATAAGTTCTGAGAAATAAAGTTATACATTCAGTTAAGGTAATTTGGAGAAACCACAACGCTGAAGAAGCTACGTGGGAACTAGAAGAGAATATGATGAAGAATTACCCTCATTTATTTGCTTAAATATGTATATGCGATTCTGGGGACAGAATCTCTGTAAGGGGGGAGAATGTAACGGGTCGAAATTTATTGAGTCGTGATTCTGGGGACAAAATCCTTTTAAGGGGGGAAAGATGTGACAAACGAGATTTTTGTAATTAATTTTTAATATTTATTGAATTAAATAAATATTTTTCGATGATTTAATTATTGGATTAAATAATTAATTAATGTAATTATGTTAGATTAATTTAATTATATGTGTTACATTTATTAAATTAATGTAGAGAATTTTTATTATCAAAGTATGTAATTATGTGAGCTTATTGAATTAAATGAATTATTTAATAAGCATATTGGTATTTTAATTAATTTAATTATTAATTAGAGATTTGATAAATTGACATTATTTATTAATGAGATGATTAATTATGTGACTATGTGAAATTATGAGAAATTATTATATTTTATTTATATTAAATTAAATAAGATATATGGATTATTGTGCAAGTGGATGTGATATTAATTAAACTATATTGTAAAGGTTTTATTAAATTAATTGGTTTTGTAATATATTAAACTAGCCAAACGTGGCCTTAGAAGGAGTTATGGCCAGTTAACCCATGATGGGCAACTGACCATGATGCGCGTCAGTTTTTTTTTTCTTTTATACGTACTCTCCTTCCCTTTTCTTTTTCATTATTGCCTAAGTCTAGAATAGCATATCAGAGAGAGTTCAGAGAGAAAATTTAGAAGTTTTGAGAGAAATTGTAAGTGTATAATCAACAGGTGCTTATGAAAAGATTTTCATTGATCATCTCCTAATCTATACTCTGGGTAATTTTCTCCAATTCAATTTCTATTTCATGTATTTAAGTTTTCTAGAAAATGGCTTTCAAAACCTCTGTTATGTCTCTGTAATTGAAATTGTGAGAGTTATGTGCATATATGTGTTAAGATGTCATTTTAATGTGTTTTAATATATATTGTATATAATTCCTTATCATCAATTCATAATTTTACGTCGTATATGATTGCTGCAAAATTACAGAGTTTGGGTTTTGGCCTTATGGCCTTATACGTGAAATTTTATGTAGTGATCGTATATTATCCCTAAATTTTACACTCCTACATTATTATGCATGTTGATACGAAGAGACCAAGCCTTAAACGAACGGATTCGGTGTTATAATGAATTCATAGTGTTAAATTTATGATTTTGTTCATTAACTTCAACAACATCAAGAACAGTCCAATTTTACATGATTTAATTATGTTATTGGGTGTTTAGATGGGTTAAAATCACTATATAGAGGATGGGTAATGATTATATGTGAATATTAACATGTGGGTATGTTAAATTAATGAGTTTAATGACCATGAAATGTGTAATTCGCCGAACTCTGTGTTCTTCGCGAACTGGGAAACATAATCTGGAGTCTCGCGCCGCGGCGCCAACTCTAGAACTGAGATCCCGCGCCGCAGCGCCAAGACTCGAACCACGGCGCCATAGTGCCACAGCGTCAAGTGTTCGGCTGCAGCGCCATCGCGCCGCAGCGCGGCGATCACGTGTATCAGTGGCGCCGCAGCGCCACTCTCCAGAAAATTCAGAAATGAGATTTTTAAAATATTAAAGTCTAACAATGTGTTAGTGAATTAATGTAATGAACATGTAAACATGTTAGAGGTATAGTGTGATGATAAAATATAGTTGTTTAAACATGTAAATAACATAATTACATGTGATTTAAATTATTAAATACATAATTAGATTATTATTTATAAAGTACAAATTATGTGATAATGAGATAAATTGACTAAGTATCGTCGATAATTAAAGTAAACAACGAGAATGAATTTATGTTGATTAGTTAAATTATAATTAACTAGTATTGTGTATATGAATGGTATGTAGGATTGAATTCAAAGAACGTGCTTAGTTAAAGTGTAATCTACGCAGGAGGCAAGTTTTCTAAACTTAAACTCTTAAATTTGAGCAAATTTCCTAACCCTATTTGTCATTATTGTTCAAGCTTATTATTTACCTTGAATAAGCTATCGTTACTATTATTCAAGTTCAAATGATTTATTAAAGATTGATTATCTTTTCAAAGTATGATTTAGTTATACAATAATTGTTCTATTGTATACTTCTTGAGATTATTATTCAAATTGAATATCATTATTGTTGAACCTTATTAGACTAGTGAAACCTTAATGATTCAACTAGTCCATAGTTGATGAGCGTTCTAAATTTCAGAACCCTTGAAGAATTATCCAAACCAAACTTCCTTTGGTGCGGACTCGAATGTCAAACTGAGATGAACAACCCTGTATAAGGGATTATTTACGCTTAGCGTTAAGATATTGTGCACAGTATGGTACTAAAGGCTGATCCCCCTAAGTACGAGAAGAAGGTCCATAGTCTTATGACTGTTAAAAGTTTCAAGTATAACCCTTGTTAACCTAGGACATAGTTCAAGGTCTTATGACCCTCAGAATTCTTTTGATTCTTGTTATTCACTCTTGATTCAAAAGTTGAGCTTTTATTCAGATGTCTTTGATTTATTCGCATGTTATTATACTGTTATTTCATTTTTATATTTGTGGGCATTTGTTCTCACTCTTGGTTAATAATAACATTGAAGTTAAGAACGAAAGAGCTGACGAACCTTCCACTAGTAAAGGCAAGGGCAAAGTTAGCAAATGATGGAGACTTGTTATTTTATATGATGTATTTGTTTAAGACTTAAGTTAAAGATGTTGTTTAAGACTTATTTATTTATAATTCCGCACAGATGTTTAAGGTTAGTTTAACTTGGGATTGTATTATTATTCAGATGTTGTAACCCTTAAAGGAAAGATTTTATTTCTATTATTGCATGGTTTGCATTATTATGGGTAGATAGATAGATGATATTTGTATCGTGAACACCAAATCCTGTGGAACTGGAAGTACCGAATTTGGGAGTGTCACATCCTTAGTATTAAATGTCATATTTTTATTATTTATAAATATTTATACAATATCACTAGTCATGTATAGAAAAATATCACTAGTTCCAGGCCTCCGACCTAAATAAACCCAACCTCAAAATCTATACCGTTGATCGCAACATTGGATGACACGAATTGAAATGGATTTTCCCCTGCAGCTACAGGATGTAACGACATGAGAAATTACTCATTTGCCCCTCATTTGCTCATGTGCTACATTGTCTACCACTCAATTCCACAAAAAAATGTCACTATCTTATTATTTTTTCCCTTTTTTTTGTCATGATCAATGTATGATATTTAAAAGTTTTAACGTAGTGTAAAGTTATTTACTTTATAATTTATTAAAAGAAATAGTCGATATTGTAAGTTACTTAAAAAGTGTTATTAAAAATAATTTTTTACTATAAAAAATTTAATTTATTTATATTACAATTTATATTTACCACAATTAATTCTAAAAAAATTATTTAGAATAAAACAGTGACCAATTTTATCTCTCGCAAAAAAAGTCGGAACAAGAATATATAGTGAGTAATAATTCCTTCATTAATAGATTTTTTTCCTCTACCGTCTCAAAAAATATGTTGATGCACAAATTCGAACCCACGACATCCAGTTTGGAATATTAATCCAATGACCACCCAAGCACTTGGACCTAGTTGCTATTATTTTGCAAGAATTATTATTATTAGTACTACTATTATTATTATTACTGTTATTGTTGTTGTTGTTATTATTATTATTATTATTATTATTATTATTATTATTATTATTATTATTATTATTATTATTAGTACTATTATTATTATGACTGCTATAAATATTAATATTATTATTATTATTATTATTATTATTATTATTATTATTATTATTACTGTTAGTATTTTTTGAATTTTAGTATTTTTTGAATTTGATTTTTTTTAGTATTTTAGTATTTTTTTTTAATTAGTATTTTTAGTATTTGATGTAAATATGTAATTAGTATTTTAGTGTCGGGTAAGTGACTTTTAGTATTTTGATATGTTATACAACTATGGTAAAATTTTAATATTTTGATATGTTATACAACTAAGGTAAAAATTTTAGTATTTGAGTAAAATTTTAGTATTTTAGTATTTGAATTTTAGTATTTTGATTAAATGATGTAAATATGTTATGATGTAAATGTGATGTAAATGATGTAAATATGTAAATATGATAATATGTTATGTTATGATGTAAATGATGTAAATATGTTATGATTTTAGTATTTTAATGATGTAATTTGAATTTTTGTTCTTTTGATTAATTAACAAAATAATTTGAATTTTAGTATTTTAGTATTTTTTGAATTTTATTATTTTTTAATTTGATTTTTTTAGTATTTTAGTTTTTTTTAAAAATAGTATTTTTAGTATTTGATGTAAATATGTAATTAGTATTTTAGTGTCGGGTAACTAACTTTATAATAAAAAATCTTTATAGCTTAGTTGGTTTGAGCATTTGTTTAAGGAGAGTGGGAAGTCTAGAGTTCAATTCTCAAGGAGAGCATTATTTTATTTTATTTTTAAAAAAGGCCACAGGTTGGGTCAGACTTTTTTATTATTAGTACAATTATAATTATTGTAATAATTATAATAATAAAAATAATTAATAATAATAATAGTAATAGGAATAATAATAGTAATTATAATAATGATTAATAATAACAATAATAATAATAGTAGTAGTTATAATAATAGTAATAGTAATAGTAATAATAATTATAATTAATACTAACAATTATAATTATAATTATAATTATAATTATAATAATAATAATAATAATAATAATAATAATAATAATAATTTAATTATAATTATAATTATAATAATTATTATAGTAATAATAATAACAACAATAATAATAGTAACAATAATAATAAAAATAATAACAACAACAACAATAACAACAACAACAACAATAACAACAATAATAATAATAGAAATTATAATAATAGTAATAATTATAATTATTATAATAATAAAAATAATAATTATAAGATTAGTAATAATTATTCTAATAATAATAATAATAAAAATTAATAATAATAGTAATAATAATAATAATAGTAATAATAATAATAGTAAATATAATAATAATTATAATAATAGTAATAATAATAAAAAATATAGCACATGAAGCATGAAAAAAATTTAATAATTACTTATAAGTAAAAAAAAGTTAAAATTTAAGTTATTGTCAAACACTAAATAATAACAAATGACTTATAACTTAGTTTAACCAACTTATAAGTCATTGTCCAAACACCCTCTAATATAAGATATAAAGAGAAATTAATATTTTATTATAAAAAAATTACAAGTCAAGAAAAAGGAGAATTTGAAAAATAGAAGTTAAAAAAAACTTACACACCATTGGTGCAACTTTATTATTATTGTTATTGTTATTATTATTATTTTTATTATTATTGTTATTAGTACTATTATTATTATTATTATTATTATTATTATTATTATTATTATTATTATTATTATTATTATTATTATTATTATTATTATTATTGTTGTTGTTGTTGTTGTTGTTGTTGTTGTTGTTGTTGTTGTTGTTATTATTATTATTATTATTATTGTAGTATATAACTTCTTGAGATTATATTAATGGTATGTAGTGAAGGAGAAGAAAGGAATATATAAGGGAAATCTCATGTTTTGATATAAATATTAATCCTTGCAAGATATTAACAGATACCTTGTGTTGCTTTAGCGGTCAAATGACCAAAGTAACAAATGATAGGTCTCATGCTCAAATATGTTTCGCATTTGAATATAATTTTTAAATACTAAATATGAATATTTTTTGATAATTCTCCGAATAACGAATATTGTCTTACAAAAATATGTTTATTGGGATTATCTTAATTTAAGGCAACATTTTAATAGTCGTTGCAAAAAGTTGTATAAGATATGCAATGAAAATAAAAATTGTTGCCAATGAATGTGGTCCATATTAGGCAACGAAATATAGCAACAAATTTTTTTTCGTTGCCCACGATGAGGAGAAATCAAGTGGTTAGAAATTTTGCAACGAATTTCTAACGAATTTTGTTTTAAAATTTTGCAACGACTTATAAATTTCGTTGCAAAAAGTGAAAGTTTGACACAATCTGCAACGAAGGACAATTTTCGTTGCTAAACATACACTTTTAGCAACGACTTATAAAGTTGTTGCTTAAAAAATCGTTGCTAAAGCCTCATTTTTAGCAACAAAAAAACTTCCGTTGCCCACGATGACGGGAAATCAAGTGGCTGAAAATTTTGCAACGAATTTCTAACGAAATTTTTTCCCGCCAATGAATTAGCAACGAAATTTTGCAACGACTTATGAATTTCGTTGTAAAAAGTGAAAGCCTGACACAATCTACAACGAAGGAAAAATTTCGTTGCTAAACATATACTTTTAGCAACGACTTATAAAGTCGTTGCCTGAAAAATCGTTGCTAAAGGCCCATTTTTTTGTAGTGTTAGTTTTATCTTTTATACAGAGACCTATCATTAATAAGATCATTCTTTCGATTAGAATAGTATATCGTAACACATAGTACTACCATTTACAATCATCACATAACCTAATCACATTATCACATATGTATATCAGTTATTAGGACATAAACTAACACTTATCTAGTCAAATTATCTAAGTTCGGATCAATTTTTGAAATATTTTGGTGTACCGACGGCTTTATCGGATAATTATCAAGTCTAAAACTCTATTCTGTGGTTCAATATTCCTTTAGATAATTTAAATATCAGTCATGTTATTTTTAAATGACTTATAATAATTTTTAAATAATTATTATAATTTATCATGATTTTTCAAACACTGGAATCATTTTTAAATGATTTAAATATTAAATAATTCTACTATCATTAATATTTAATTAATATTAAAATATTAATGAAACCATTGCAAAATATTAAAGTTATTTATGATAACTCAAAATATTTTTAAAGTATTAATATTACCCTTAAATAATTTTTAAAATATTTAAAATCATTTTTAAATAATTACTATTAATATTTAAATATAATATATTATTCATCAAAATATTAAAAGTCATTTATTATAACTTAAAATATTTTTAAATCATTTATATCCCTTTTAAATGATTTTTAAATTAATAAAACCATTTTTAAATCATTTATTTAATATAATTATTAAATAAATCTAATATCATTAATATTAAATTATTAATAAAATTTTCCTTAAAATATTAAAAGTTATGTTTCATAACTTAATATATTTTTAAACACTTTATTTTTATTTAAAATAATTTTTATAATATTAAAATGAATTTTAACTAATTTATTTAATATAATTATTAAATAAATCTAATATCAATAATATTAAATAATTAATAAAATTTACCTTAAAATATTAAAAGTTATGTTTTACAGCATAAAATATTTTTAAATACCTTATTATTATTTAAAATGATTTTTCATATAATAAAATCATTTTTATTCAATTTATTTAATATATTTATTAAATAAATTAAATATCAATAATATTCAAATAAAGATTTATTTTAATAAAAAATATGTCAAATTATTAAGAGTTAATTTTTATAACTTAAAACTAATTTTGTAATTTTTATAAATTTATTTCTATTTTTAAATGATTTTTGGAAAATAAATTAATTAAAATTAATAAGTCTGTCACTATAGCCTTAAGCGACATAAAGTGTCGCCTAAGGTGTTCTTGAGCCTCAAGAACACTCATATGCAGTGTTCGAGGGGCTATGTTTGACCATCAATAATTCTTAACTCAATGTGTTTCTAGGCTAGTTAATGGTCAAATATTGTAGTAGTGATGTAATACTACAAGTGTATAACAAGTTCTGGGTCAAATCATAACACACAAGCAAGATCCAACGCCTTGAACAAGTTGTCAGAGTTGTTCTTCATTTTCTAGGTTACCCAGAAATGAAGAACAGTTCGAGTAGCCACTTTTGGGCTTCCACAACTTGCAATCCATGTATTTTTTTGGTGGTTTAAGGTTCCAGAATGTAGATAACATGTCAAGGTAGAAATCTATTACATAAAATAAGTATAACAACATCACAATCTCCAGATCTAAGCTGGTCAAACTATGTCTGAAGTTTGTTCATACGTTTTCTGGATTACCAAGAAAACAGATTTTGTGATCTTCTTACCTACTTTGACCATCCACTAAATCCAACCTGTTTATCATTTAGGTGTTCTACAGGTATAAGAATGTAATACATATAACATATTATAACCTAGATACAACAACAAAAGCAAAACAACTAACACATAACATATTCAAGCCCATGAGCTTCTTGTCAGAGCTTTCTGGGTAACATCTGGGTTACCCAGATTTGCAAAGTCATGGTCGGTCAACGAGATTTGACCATCCATAACTTGCAATCCATACCAGATCTGACCCTGATTCAAGTTCCAGAACAAAGTCCTCATGACATACTACAACTACAAACTTTTAAAACATTAAAACAACTAACAAGCACTGATCTATGAGGTCTAACATTTGATTGTAAGACAACATTTTAAAATTTTCTAGATTTTTGAAATCTTTAATTTCGTGCATCTAGATGTTATAGATCTATCATATACCAACCCAGATGACTTATTTACACCTCATACAACATATTACAACACAAAAACATGGAATCTAACATGGCATACAAGATCAAATTTCAAATTAGGGTTATACCTCACTTTGAACAAATTCTTCATCCTATGCTCCTGATCTGATCCTGATGTTCTAGGGACTTACTAAGGGACCGATCTACTAGAGAATTTCGTGGGTTAGAGAGAGAATGGTCTAGGTTGAGTGTAAGTGAACAAATGGGCTAAATTATGAGCTTTTCTCTCTCTTGATCTGTATATATATTGATGTAATGCATATAGCTGTGATATATGGCTGATATGTATTGTGTTTTAGTCACATGGGAAATCTTGGTGGTTTACCAACTCCATATGTAGCAAGATCTACAAGTTACTTACTAAATAATGCAACAAAGGCAATTTGGTCATTTAGTTTGTGATTTTAATGGCATTTTAGTAACTTAGCTAACCCTTAGGGTTTAACCCTAAGGGTTTGCACATTAATTATAGGATTTTGCAATAAGGGTTTAAAATGAAAATTTTAGTTTTCTAAATTACAATTTAGGGTTTCTTAATTAGTTTAGTTTTTCTAATTGTATTAGACTTGAACATTAGGATTAAGGTTTCCTAATTATCATTAAACTTTCTTAATTAGTAATTAGGTTTCCTAATTTAGAAATTAGGGTTTCTAATTTAGAAATTAGAATTTCTAATAATTAGGGTTTTCCCTAATTAAGATTATATTCTAATAATACATATCATTTATCACATAACACAGTGACTTAACAAATCTTAATGTCCTATTTGGCTTCTGAATTAGGGTTTATCAAAGTAATGCTAGAGTTTTCTACTGTTACACCATAATTGACCAATCATGATCAGTATACACATACAGTACATATTTATAGCAGTGAAATATAATATTAATTATATTATTATTCTCATTCCTTATTCAAAATCCAAAACTAGGGTTTTGAATCCATAACCGACTTAACTTTCATTATCAGTCAATTTAATATTTAAATTGACTTTCCTGCTAAATCTATATCGCAAATATTTACAAAATATTATTCATGATACCAATATTTATAAAATAAAATAAGAATAAAAAAAATTTATTCGTAAAAAAAACAGATATAATTGTTCGAAAATTCCCGGGTCATTACACATACGATATTATTCATGAGTACTGTTCACAACAAAATTTAATTTTCTTTCTGTTCAAATTATTTTTGATACATGAATATCATTCTTGAATTTTTCTTCACAAATAGTTAGCATGTTGACAATTTGGACATTTTTGAACTCTAGATAAATTGAATTAGAAATCTCTAATATTTATCTTTGATCTCACTTGATTGATTCTTTATATCATTATCATCATCCTCGTGCTTACATTGTGGTGAAAGTCATCTTTGGCCCGTAGTGCATAGATGGACTATTGATTTGTAATTATGACCAGGAATTGTGTATTAGTATAATCATGACCTGTAATGTTAAAAGAAAAATATTGTGGTGAAAGTCCTCTTTAGCTCACAGTGCATAGATGGACAGTTGTTTGGCATGATCATAACCACTGGTGATACTAACGAATATCATTGGCCTGTAGTGCAAGGATAATTCGTTGATGTGAAATATTTATTGATTGTTATTATAGGGATAAAATATTGATGATGGACTTTTAAATCATAGAAGATAGTAGACTTTACGCTCTACTTGACTCTTCTAATGGATTTCTTATTCCGCTGCAGTTGTTGACCTAAAACTTGTTAACTATTGTATTCTATCAGATTTTTCCCTGTTGAGAACTAAGGATAATTTGTTCTACATTATCTTAGTCATACTATTCTTTACTGGGTTAGTTGAGCTTACCCTTTTCCTTTTGGTTCTATTATTCTTCTCAGGAGGCGAGAATGTAGCTGGGACTAGTTGGGGAGTGGAGTAATGGTCCAAGATAGTTATTACAGTAGTTCTCACTATTTTGTAAAATAATGTGACAATAATTGTAATAAGAACTTTATTTGAGTTTAGATATTGTCCAGCGTATGTGTTGTTGTATTTTACACTACAGTTGTATTAATGAAGTTGTATTTTGTTTCTGTACCATGTATTTGGCGACTCAGAATGGGTTGTGTGGGCCTATTTTGGGGGCGTCACAGTTGGTATCAGAGCTTAGGGATATGATTTCTGGTGGAGATCTGGGATTAGAACTAGGAGGGGAGGGACGAGTAAATCCTTCACTAGTGTGTCCTACCTAAACTTATTTGTTATTTAATTGGTCGGTCAGAATATAGGGATAATATGTGGCATGTCAATTAATCATTGTTTTGTGGCAGTGTTTGTGAATGACATCTGAAAATTTTGAGATAAGCAATGGAGCACATGAGACTGTTGAGACACCGCCAATCAATAACCACGATAATGTGCATCAAGAAGGCAATAATCCTCATATAAACAACAACACCGACCAAATGATGAATGATGGGATGTTTAGGAGCTTTCTATAATTCATGCAATACCAAACCAGAGAAACTCCTTTTCAAAATGCAAGTGAAAACAATGGTAACTCACGGCTGGTCACAACTAAGCAATTCAAGGAGTTGGGACCGCTGGAGTTTTGGAAAGCTAGAGCCACTTAAGACAGAGGTATAGATTAAGCAGAATACCAAGATATTTGATGTCTTGGGATGCTTAGAGGAGTAAAAAGTTCCCTTCGCCACCTTTATGTTGCGAGGAGAGGCATATTATTAGTGGAATCTGTAAAACGTACTCATCTTTCCGCGCTGAAGATGTCTTGGGAGAAGTTCCAGGAATTATTCAACGACAAGAATTTTCCAGAAAGAATTCGTTACATGAAAGAGGTGGAATTCATCAAGCTGGAACAGAACAATATGACGGTATCGCAATTCGAGGCTAAGTTTGTGAAGTTATCCCGGTTTGCATCCCATTTGGTAGATAATGAGGAGCGAATGACGTGAATATTTTTGAGAGGTTTAAAACCCGAAATTCGTCAACATCTCATCTCTCATAAACTCTGTTTGTATTCAGATGTTGTGAATAGGGCTCAGTTATTGGAGTGCGATAATGAGTCAGCTCAACCAAAAGATAACGACCAATAACACGATAATAATCGTATCGGTGGCAACGGCCATCGGAACAATGATAACCATCGTGGAGGAAATTATCATCCCATAAATGGTATCCACTTTGGTGGTAATCATGGCCAAGATAATAGGAGAGGTGAACTAAGTGTGAACGAATTTAAGAAGAGAATATTCAACAATGACGCAAAGACATCGGCAGCAGCACCAACACCTGTTTCTAAGGAAGGAGAATGACCACCAGTCGTATGCTACAAATGCGGACAGGAGGGACACATCAATCCAAACTGTATGCAGCAACCCAAAGTGTGTTTCAATTATGGAAAGGAAGGTCATTTAGCTCGATTTTGTCATGTAGGGAAGTTAAGTCCAGCTGGGATGGTGGCACCAAAGGCTGTCCCGGACAAATCAAAGTCAATGGTTCAAGAAAGAGCATTTGTCGTGACTTCTCAAAAAGCGAGGAACCCGAACAAAGTTATCACGTGTAAGCTAATCACAAACTCTTGCGAAGTCTATACCTTTTCGACACCGGTTCTACCCACTCTTTTATTTCACCTAATTGTGCTCAACGTTTGAACTTGACTCCTAAGAAATTAGACTTTGACTTATTGGTTAAAACTCCGTTAGGAGAAACCTTCATTACATCCACCGTTTATAAATCTTGTTTGATTTAAATTGGCACCCTCATATTACCTGTTGATCTCATCTCTTTGAAAATACTTGCATTTGATGTGATTTTAGGGATTGATTGGTTAACTACTCATTATGTTAAAATTGATTATTTTAGTAAGGTCGTTAGTTTTCATATTCCTAAATAACCTGTTATGCGAATCCAAGAAACCAAACCACTAAAGACAATCACTGTCATATCAAGCCATAAAGCCATCCCTTTATTAAAAAACGGATGTCAAGCTTTCTTAGCCCATGTCATGGGTTTTAACAAAAATATTTTAGATTTGAATGATATTTTTGTTGTTAATGAATTTCCTGACGTATTTTCCGAAGAACTTCCTGACCTACCCCCAGAGCGTGAAATCGAATTTTGTATTGGCCTTGAACCCAATACAAAACCCATTTTCAAAACCCCATATCGAATGGCTCCTATTGAACTTCAAGAGTTAAAAACCCAACTACAGGAGTTGGTTCCCGAGCCTCTATCTGGTGACTTTCTTTATGGAATGCACTAAATCCAGACTCTCTGTAGGGGACGCCATATTTGTGCGGTGGCAAATTGATAGGTGCCATTGTGAGCTGCTATCCAAAGTTGGGATATGAGTCATAGTTGAGAGCAACCTAAGTCAGTAATCAAAATACGTAGCTTTCTAGGCTTCGCTGGTTATTATCAGAGATTCGTGGAAGAATTTTCTCGAATTGCCACTCCATTAAATCAACTGACTCAAAAAGATAAAAAATTTCAGATGGAGCGAGGAATGTGAGAAGAGCTTCTAAGAACTCGAGAGAAAACTCATTTCAGCACTTGTTCTGACAATACCATTCTGAAAAAGCGAACATAGTAGCTGACGCGTTGAGCAGAAGATCATATGCGGGTACGAGTGCGATATTGTCAAACACAAAGACCCATTTCGTATAACTGATAAATGATGGAGATAGAGTTAAAGACTTTAGGGACCCATGTGATGATGTCAAATATACGAGTAGAATCAACTTTAATCGATAAAGATAAAGCTGCTCAAGCTACAGACCCGGAGCTAATGAATATGAAAAAGAAAGAATAAGAAGGTGTTATTTTAGAAGCAATAATCGATGAAGAGAGGAAAGCTTAACCCTCGAATCATTGGTCCATTTGAAATTATCGACCGAGTAGGAACTGTGGCCTATAGACTCACCTTACTGCCAAGTATGTCTCGTGTTCATAAATTTTTCACATATCCATGCTACGTAAATATGTGAAATACCCGAACCACGTTATTGAATTAGAACCAGACGAGATAGCAGAAGATTTAACGTATAAGGATGTACCTATTAAAATGTTGGATAAACATATTTTACGCTCAAATGTTATACCTCAAGGCAAAGTTTTATGGAGAAACCACGATATTGAGGAAATGACCTGGGAGTTAGAATCTGATATGAAAATAAGGTATCCTCACCTTTTTTGATATACCAGGTACGTACATCAATTTCGAGGATGAAATTTCATAAGGAAGGGAGGTTGTAAGACCCCAACTTTTTATGAATAAAAATTTATTTTTTTCTAATTATTATTTTGAATAATAAGGTTTTGATTTGATATAATATTTTAGTTATGAGTGATATGTGCAAATTTTGTAAAGTAAGCAAGTTGTCATAAAATATTCGTTTGGTCAGGGAATATTCTTTTTGTCGGGGAATATCCGTACGACGACGCAATCATTAGTGAACCACATAACTGAATAACTGTCGGATATAGAAAGCGACAGAAATAACCTTTTTATAAAAATAACGACAAAACTTTTACTGTTAACTGTTGAAATACCCGGTGTTAAAAGTACAGTAATACACGTGATTGCACAGTAGCACACGATATTGCACAGTATTTCTTATTATTGATGCTTAAGTAAGAAGTCACTCGTTTCATTCAATAATTGTCACAGTAATTGTTGCACAGTATCTCATATTATTGATTCAATTATTATCACAGTGTCATCTGCACAATATTTTATATTATTAAATCAATAATTGACATGACACAATTATTCATATTATTTGTTAGTATTATTGGCAATGTCTAAAAATTTCTATAGAGGAAAGGGGTTAGGTTATATAATTGTGCGCCAATAAGGATAAATCCTTATCGGAAAGCCCCCTCTTTCCTAGGAATGATCTGGTTGTTAATATTGTGAGCTTATAATATTAGTTATGAATAATTATTATGTGGTGGATATTGGTTCAATTTTGATATAAATGAAGGAATTTAGCACGAAACATTTGTTGAAAGTTTGGCATATTTTCCTATGGAATCACAATTATTTTCTCCGATGAAATATTCATTCAAATATATTATTATAATATTACATTATAATAATGTGATAATATAATAATATAATTTTTTTTATAATTTAAATGGTAATATTTTTATTATTACAATATATAATTTTCAGCATGTGAATAAAAGTGGAGTGAAGGTTATCATTTTGGTTTTGAATTCTTTTTCCGAAATCACTTCCGTGCACTTCTGCTCATTCTTTTTCTTTTGGTGGCTTATGCCTGCAAAGCATGTTTGTATTCATTTGGTGGGCCTCACCCATAAGAAATGGGAGGAGGTTAGGCAAGAAAGAAAGAAAGAAAGGCGAAAGAATTTCTCCTGCAAATCCTTTTCCTCCAAATTATGGACCCTCAATCAATTGGAAAATGAGAAGCTAGGCAAGAAAATAAGGAAGTGGAGAAGAAATGAAAAAGTTAGGCAAAGTTAGGCAAGCCTTTTGAATTTTCCTCCGTGCTGCTCTATAAAAGGGGGGGTAACCCTCCTACCTAAACACACCAAAATCAGAGAATTCTTCTTCTATAATATTGTGCGTATTTCTTTTGAGTATAAGGAAACTTTGAGTGTAGCAAATAGTGCAAGATTTTCTCAAGAATATCTTCGCTATACCAGTCATAATTAGTCTCCTACTAAGGTAAGGGGTATTATTTATTTCATATTCGTAAGAGATATTATTTTTTGTATTCGTAAGGAATATTATTTTCGTTCAATATTCTTAAGGGATATTATTTTCATTCAATATTCGTAAGGAATATTATTTTCGTTCAATATTCGTAAAGGATATTATTTTATTTCAATACTCACAAGGAATATTATTTTCCTTCATACTCTATATTATGTAAGGGATATTATTTTATTTTATATATTCTTAAATTTAAACTTACTATAGTAAGTGTTTCTTCTATAATTCCTGAAATGATTAAAAATTCCTTAAGTTTTGCGCTTCAATTAATATCATTTCGTTGGAATATTGGTCTGAACAATTTTATTAAATTTTAATCTTTTCATGTTGGGGTATTATTCATAGGTACTATTCATACGATACTATTCATACGGTACTATTCATGAGTACCATTCATAAAAAAATTTAATTTTCTTTCTGTCCAAATTATTTTTGATACATGAATATCATTCTTTAATTTTACTTCACAAATAGTTATCATTTTGACAATTTGGACATTTTTGAACCCTGGATAAATTGAATTAGAAATCTCTAATATTTATCTTTGATCTCACTTGATTGATTCTTTATATCATTATCATCATCCTCATGCTTATATTGTGGTGAAAGTTATCTTTGGCCCATAGTGCATAGATGGACTACTGATTGGTATGATTATGATCAGTAATTATGTATTGGTATAATCATGACCTGTAATGTTACAGAAAAATATTGTGGAGAAAGTCCTCTTTGGCCCGTAGTGCATAGATGGACAGTTGTTTGACATGATCATGACCACTGGTGATACTTACGAATATCCTTGGCCCGTAGTGCATGAATAATTCGTTGATGTGAAATATTTATTGATTGTTATTACATGGATAATATGTGGCATGTCAATTAATCATTATTTTGTGGCAGTGTTTGTGAATGACATCTGAAAATTTTGAGATAAACAATGGAGCATGTGAGACTGTTGAGACGCCGCCAATCAATAACCACGATAATGTGAATCAAGAAGGCAATAATCCTCATATAAACAACAGCACCGACCAAATGATGAATGATGGGATGCTTAGGAGCTTTCTATAATTCATGCAACACCAAACGAGAGAAACTCCTTTTCAAAATGCAAGTGAAAACAATGGTAACTCACGGCTGGTCACAACTAAGCAATTCAAGGAGTTGGGACCGCTGGAGTTTTGGAAAGCTAGAGCCACTTAAGACAGAGGTATAGATTAAGCAGAATACCAAGATATTTGATGTCTTGGGATGCTTAGAGGAGTAAAAAGTTCCCTTCGCCACCATTAGGTTCCGAGGAGAGGCATATTACTAGTGGAAATCTGTAAAACGTACTCATCTTTCCGCGCTGAAGATGTCTTGGGAGAAGTTCCAGGAATTATTCAACGACAAGAATTTTCCAGAAAGTATTTGTTACATGAAAGAGGTGGAATTCATCAAGTTGGAACAGAACAATATGACGGTATCGCAATTCGAGGCTAAGTTTGTGAAGTTATCATGGTTTGCATCCCATTTGGTAGATAATGAGGAGCGAATGATGTGAATATTGTTGAGAGGTTTAAAACCCGAAATTCGTCAACATCTCATCTCTCATAAACTCTGTTTGTATTCAGATGTTGTGAATAGGGCTCAGTTATTGGAGTGCGATAATGAGTCAGCTCAACCAAAAGATAACAACCAATAACACGATAATAATCGTATCAGTGGCAACGGCCATCGGAACAATGATAACCATCGTGGAGGAAATTATCATCCCATAAATGGTAACCACTTCGGTGGTAATCATGGCCAAGATAATAGGAGAGGTGAACTAAGTGTGAACGAATTTAAGAAGAGAATATTCAACAATGACGCAAAGATGTCGGCAGCAGCACCAACGCCCGTTTCTAAGGAAGGAGAATGACCACCAGTCGTATGCTACAAATGCGGACAAGAGGGACACATTAATCCAAACTGTATGCAGTAACCCAAAGTGTGTTTCAATTATGGAAAGGAAGGTCATTTAGCTCGATTTTGTCATGTAGGGAAGTTAAGTCCAGTTGGGATGGTGGCACCAAAGGCTGTCCCAGACAAATCAAAGTCAATGGTTCAAGAAAGAGCGTTTGTCGTGACTTCTAAAAAAGCGAGGAACCCGAACAAAGTTATCACGTGTAAGCTAATCACAAACTCTTGCGAAGTCTATACCTTATTCGACACCGGTTCTACCTACTCTTTTATTTCACCTAATTGTGCTCAACGTTTGAACTTGACTCCTAAGAAATTAGACTTTAACTTATCGGTTAAAACTCCGTTTGGAGAAACCTTCATTACATCCACCGTTTATAAATCTTGTTCGATTCAAATCGGCACCCTCATATTACCTGTTGATCTCATCTCTTTGAAAATACTTGCATTTGATGTGATTTTAGGGATTGATTGGTTAACTACCCATTATGTTAAAATTGACTATTTTCGTAAGGTCGTTAGTTTTCATATTCCTAAATAACCTGTTATGCGAATCCAAGAAACCAAACCACTAATGACAATCACTGTCATATCAAGCCATAAAGCCATTCGTTTATTGAAAAACGGATGTCAAGCTTTCTTAGCCCATGTCATGGGTTTTAACAAAAATATTTCAGATTTGAACGATATTTTTGTTGTTAATGAATTTCCTGACGTATTTTCCGAAGAACTTCCTGACCTACCCCCAGAGCGTGAAATCAAATTTTGTATTGGCCTTGAACCCAATACAAAACCCATTTTCAAAACCCCATATCGAATGACTCCTATTGAACTTCAAGAGTTAAAAACCCAACTACAGGAGTTGGTTCCCGAGCCTCTATCTGGTGACTTTCTTTATGGAATGCACTAAATCCAGACTCTCTGTAGGGGACGCCATATTTGTGCGGTGGCAAATTGATAGGTGCCATTGTGAGCTGCTATCCAAAGTTGGGATATGAGTCATAGTTGAGAGCAACCTAAGTCAGTAATCAAAATACGTAGCTTTCTAGGCTTCGCTGGTTATTATCAGAGATTCGTGGAAGAATTTTCTCGAATTGCCACTCCATTAAATCAACTGACTCAAAAAGATAAAAAATTTCGGATGGAGCAAGGAATGTGAGAAGAGCTTCCAAGAACTCAAGAGAAAACTCATTTCAGCACCTGTTCTGACAATACCATTCTGAAAAAGCGAACATAGTAGCTGACGCGTTGAGCAGAAGATCATATGCGGGTACGAGTGCGATATTGTCAAACACAAAGATCCATTTCGTATAACTGATAAATGATGGAGATAGAGTTAAAGACTTTAGGGACCCATGTGATGATGTCAAATATACGAGTAGAATCAACTTTAATCGATAAAGATAAAGCTGCTCAAGCTACAGACCCGGAGCTAATGAATATGAAAAAGAAAGAATAAGAAGGTGTTATTTTAGAAGCAATAATCGATGAAGAAAGGAAAGCTTAACCCTCGAATCATTGGTCCATTTGAAATCATCGACCGAGTAGGAACTGTGGCCTATAGACTCACCTTACTGTCAAGTATGTCTCGTGTTCATAACATTTTTCATATATCCATGCTACGTAAATATGTAAAATACCCGAACCACGTTATTGAATTAGAACCAGACGAGATAGCAGAAGATTTAACGTATAAGGATGTACCTATTAAAATGTTGGATAAACATATTTTACGCTCAAATGTTATACCTCAAGTCAAAGTTTTATGGAGAAACCACGATATTGAGGAAATGACCTGGGAGTTAGAATCTGATATGAAAATAAGGTATCCTCACCTTTTTTGATATACCATGTACGTACATCAATTTCGAGGATGAAATTCCATAAGGAAGGGAGGTTGTAAGACCCCAACTTTTTATGAATAAAAATTTATTTTTTTCTAATTATTATTTTAAATAATAAGGTTTTGATTTGATATAATATTTTAGTTATGAGTGATATGTGCAAATTTTGTAAAGTAAGCAAGTTGTCATAAAATATTCGTTTGGTCAGGGAATATTCTTTTTGTCGGGGAATATCCGTACGACGACGCAATCATTAGTGGACCACATAACTGAATAACTGTCGGATATAGAAAGCGACAGAAATAACCTTTTTATAAAAATAACGACAAAACTTTTACTGTTAACTGTTGAAATACCCGGTGTTAAAAGTACAGTAATACACGTGGTTGCACAGTAGCACACGGTATTGCACAGTATTTCTTATTATTGATGCTTAAGTAAGAAGTCACTCGTTTCATTCAATAATTGTCACAGTAATTGTTGCACAGTATCTCATATTATTGATTCAATTATTATCACAGTGTCATCTGTACAATATTTTATATTATTAAATCAATAATTGACATGACACTATTATTCATATTATTTGTTAGTGTTATTGGCAATGTCAAAAAATTTCTATCGAGGAAAGGGGTTAGGTTATATAATTGTGCGCCAATAAGGATAAATCCTTATCGGAAAGCCCCCTCTTTCCTAGGAATGATCTGGTTGTTAATATTGTGAGCTTATAATATTAGTTATGAATAATTATTATGTGGTGGATATTGGTTCAATTTTGATATAAATGAAGGAATTTAGCACGAAACATTTGTTGAAAGTTTGGCATATTTTCCTATGGAATCACAATTATTTTCTCCGATGAAATATTCATTCAAATATATTATTATAATATTACATTATAATAATGTGATAATATAATAATATAATTTTTTTTATAATTTAAATGGTAATATTTTTATTATTATAATATATAATTTTCAGCATGTGAATAAAAGTGGAGTGAAGGTTATCATTTTGGTTTTGAATTCTTTTTCCGAAATCACTTCCGTTCACTTCTGCTCATTCTTTTTCTTTTGGTGGATTATGCCTGCAAAGCATGTTTGTATTCATTTGGTGGGCCTCACCCATAAGAAATGGGAGGAGGTTAGGCAAGAAAGAAAGAAAGAAAGGCGAAAGAATTTCTCCTGCAAATCCTTTTCCTCCAAATTATGGACCCTCAATCAATTGGAAAATGAGAAGCTAGGCAAGAAAATAAGGAAGTGGAGAAGAAATGAAAATGTTAGGCAAAGTTAGGCAAGCCTTTTGAATTTTCCTCCGTGCTGCTCTATAAAAGGGGGGTAACCCTCCTACCTAAACACACCAAAATCAGAGAATTCTTCTTCTATAATATTGTGCGTATTTCTTTTGAGTATAAGGAAACTTTGAGTGTAGCAAATAGCGCATGATTTTCTCAAGAATATCTTCGCTATACCAGTCATAATTAGTCTCCTACTAAGGTAAGGGGTATTATTTATTTCATATTCGTAAGAGATATTATTTTTTGTATTCGTAAGGAATATTATTTTCGTTCAATATTCTTAAGGGATATTATTTTCATTCAATATTCGTAAGGAATATTATTTTCGTTCAATATTCGTAAAGGATATTATTTTATTTCAATACTCACAAGAAATATTATTTTCCTTCATACTCTATATTATGTAAGGGATATTATTTTATTTCATATTCCTAAATTTAAACTTACTATAGTAAGTGTTTCTTCTATAATTCCTGAAATGATTAAAAATTCCTTAAGTTTTGCGTTTCAATTAATATCATTTCGTTGGAATATTGGTCTGAACAATTTTATTAAATTTTAATCTTTTCATGTTGGGGTATTATTCATAGGTACTATTCATACGGTACTATTCATACGATACTATTCATACGGTACTATTCATGAGTACCATTCATAAAAAAATTTAATTTTCTTTCTGTCCAAATTATTTTTGATACATGAATATCATTCTTTAATTTTACTTCACAAATAGTTATCATTTTGACAATTTGGACATTTTTGAACCCTGGATAAATTGAATTAGAAATCTCTAATATTTATCTTTGATCTCACTTGATTGATTCTTTATATCATTATCATCATCCTCATGCTTATATTGTGCTGAAAGTTATCTTTGGCCCGTAGTGCATAGATGGACTATTGATTGATATGATTATGATCAGTAATTATGTATTGGTATAATCATGACCTGTAATGTTACAGAAAAATATTGTGGTGAAAGTCCTCTTTGGCCCGTAGTGCATAGATGGACAGTTGTTTGACATGATCATGACCACTGGTGATACTAACGAATATCCTTGGCCCGTAGTGCATGGATAATTCGTTGATGTGAAATATTTATTGATTGCTATTACAGAGATAAAATATTGATGATGTACTTTTAAATCATAGAAGATAGTATACTTTATGATATTCTTGACTCTTCTAATGGATTGTTTATTTTGCTGCAGTTGTTGATCTAAAACTTGTTGTCAATTGTATTCTATCAGATTTTTCCCTGTTGGGGACTAAGGATAATTTGTTCTACATTATCTTAGTCATAATATTCTTTACTGGGCTAGTTCAGCTCACCATTTTCCTTTTGGTTCCATTGTTCTTCTCATGAGGCGAGAATGTAGCTGGGACTAGTCGGGGAGTGGAGTAATGGTCCAAGATAGTTATTATAGTAGTTTTCACTATTTTGTAAAATAATGTGACAATAATTGTAATAAGAACTTTATTTGAGTTTAGATATTGTCTATGAGACAATATTTGTATTAACACTTACAGTATATGTGTTGTCGTATTTTACACGATAGCTGTTTTAATTAAGTTGTATTTGGTTTCTGTACTATGTATTTGGCGACTCAGAATGGATTGTGTGGACCTATTTTAGGGGCGTCACATATCGTTTTATTAGAATATTGGTCTGAACTATCTTATTAAATTTCAATATTTTCATTCGAGGTACTATTCACTCGGGTACTATACATTCAGGTACTATTCACAAAAAATTTGGTTTCTTTTTGTCCAAATTATTTTTGATACATGAATATCATTTGTAGACACTCGAAATTTTCTGCATACCTGTTACTAACATTATAGGAGGGCTGAATCGTCTTTCAGAGATAACCCTGGAAGATAGCTCAGTTCAATCCCAGAGATAACCCTGGGATATTCAGTTATTACCATCTCAGAGATAACCCCAAGACATCCATCTCAGTCCTGAAAACAACACCGGGAGTTTTAGTTTCAACCTCGGTGATAACCCCGAGGAATGCAGTTCAAATACTGGAAATCACACCAGAGAAGACCGTTTTATCTCAGAGATAACCCCAAGATACTTAGTCTCAGTCCCGAAAACAACACCGGGAAAGATAGTATCAACCTCAAAGATAACCCCGAGGAGTGTCGTTGCAGTTCCAGAGATAACCCTGGATATGCTCATTTCAACCCTTGCAGTCAGCTTCAAGCTCGGAGATAACGCTGAGGCACTTAACCCCAAGCCCAGAGATAACCCCGGGAGGTCAGGCACACCTCAGAGACAACCATAAAGGCGATCAATACTTGCAGCAGCCCAATCTCAAGATAACCCTGACCAACGACTGCTAAATCAGCCCAAATCGGAGATAACCCCGGTGAGGGGCGAAATCATCATTTTGCCATTTGTGTCGTCTAAACAACATTTCAACATACATTCTACCTGGAAGTGTAACGACCTCAAAATTCATACAATTTAATTCTCGACTTCGGTCATTAATAATACATTCAACCTCTAATTTTACATCATTAAACGATAATACAACCATTGAAATTTGCAGAATAATTAAAATTTTCTATTACAAACTATCCTCGTTCCCAAAACCTTCAACCTTTACATCTAAATATCTCAGAATCATTTTAATACTACAATAGTTTACATTCGCAAAACAATATTACAATTCAACATTAATACATTATTCGAAACCTTAAACATGGTTCAAATAATAACACAACCAAAGTATATAAATCTTCAAGTATCACATATGATTCATGTCTTTCAAGTAACGCATAACTTTATCTTGAATCTTGAACCTGCAAAAGTGGTTATTTGCAAGGTTGAGCTCGACAGCCCAGCAAATTTAATAGTCTATCATGTTTCACATAGCACATAATTCATGCATTCTACATTTCTAATTTATCGAGTTACATTATACAACATGCATGTGCTATCACATATCACATATAAATTGAGTTCCATAACCCAATTAACTTGGTCATATTTTGACTTTAACAATTCATAAAGCATGGTATGTAACTCACCACATAATCACATTTAATCCACAAACATAATAGAACTGAAAAACTTGCCTTGGATGTTGTTTAATGTTTATAACTTATCTGCGCTGTGATGATCCTACACAAATTGAGAATACATACATGTACATATTAGTTTCACATACAAAATTCACGTACTCAATGTAAACTAATTTTATTTAACTATAATATTTTGTTCTTGTCTTAAAACTATTCTATTTTTCTTTAGAAACTTTTGTCCGTTATAACCTTTTTACGCCCAAAAGGTTCTCTCATGGATCTAGTATGTAAATACTTTATGTATCAAAACATAAACCATTTATATCCCCTTCGTTTTATATTACTAGGTTCAATATAATTTCACAAGGCAGCAGCCCCTCACCTTTGACACCCATTTCGCGGTTTAATAGCTTGCAATTTACTTATCTAATCCTAAGGCATTTTTTTTAGTATGTTTTTCATGGCATACAAGACTATTTTTAAGAAATACTAACCTCTCATTTCGGGTTTGTTAAGTAGTCTAAAAAGCGTGCCCAAAATTGATGTTCATAGCAGTCTTCAGTTTTTTTTCCCAGCTTTACCCTCTCTCGCTAAAACAGTCATAACTAATTCGTTTCAAAACATTTTTGAGCGATTCTTCAGCACACGCGAAGCTAACTTCCGAGGCTACAACTTTCATTCTTTGACCATTTCCAAATTCAAAACACAGAATTCCGAAAAATTCGTTCAAGGTGACTGCCCCGAGTTGGTTAGACAGTTTTGACGCGACTACTTTGAATGGTCATAACTCTTTGCTCCGAAGTCGGAATTAGTCCGTTCCAGAGTCTATGGAAAGCTAATTCAGTGTAATATAACATACCAAAAGCCCAGAAGTTTGTGGAAACATTAACTGATCAAAACAGTGTCCCGAATAGCACATCCCGCTGCTGACTTTCAGTTTGACAAATTAGACACATTTCTTTCCAATCACCGTAACTCCCTCATCCGAGGTCGGAATGAGGTCATTCCAAAGCCTATGGCTTCCTAACTCAGTGCACTACAACTACCCAGAAAGTCAGAATTTTTCAGGCAACATAGCTATTCCAAAATTTGACACTATAGTCACTGTTCATTCAATTTTCATTTCTAGACATGGTTTACTAAAATTTTCACCACGGATTCATTTTAACTCCGTTTTGGTTCATTCAAGTTAGGAAATCTTCAGAACTTAGAGGGATATAACATACAATCATCAAATTAAGCTTTTAGACATAAATCAAAAGCACAAGGGGTCTTCAAGCTCAGTCCCAAAAACTGCCCAACAAGGTTCTTTGTAAATCTTTTATTTTGTGAGTTTTGGTTACACTTGGATGATGTTAAGGTTTCATATCTCTAATTACAATCATTATAACTCATTTACATAATCAATTACAAACCAAAATAAACATAGTAAACTAACTAGTTTTCTAACAAAACTAGCTAAATTTCCAAAATACAAACTTTAACTAACAAACTAAATACAATATTTAAAATAATAACATTACCAAAAATTAAATAAGAAACATACCCGAAAATACGAATTCCACAAACTGAATACGTACTCGACCAGAATTTAACTAAGAGAAGATCTTTATAAAAAGTCCACCCACAACAAAGCCTTTTTCAAAATTGGAGGCCTTATTATTGGTGAATGAAATAAAGGATCAAGCCCTTCTATTTATAGGTTTAGCAAAGGGTAAAGTTCTCAATTTAGTTGATGTGGGACTTGGTTTATACTAATTCTAATTTGTTTATACTAATTTTTCCTATTTTCAACATACTGAGTGTATTCAGTCATCAAGAATTCGTTTCTTAACCAATTCGATCTGTTCAAGTTGCGTTGTTTTCGTTTTATAGAGGAGAACAACAATCATCCATCAATTTGAAGTTTTCATCATGAATTCATCATCAACTTTAGTCCCAAAGTACACCAAAACACACATTACAATCAAACCCCAAATTCCTCTTCTTTAGTATAAATACATGAATTTGATTTCTGAAAATTTGTTTCTAGATGACCACTATCAAATTATAAATATCTAATAACATATATAATATCGTAACCCACAAATTCATTAACCAAAACTCCAATTTTAAAATAAACTCAAGAACACATAAACTAGAAATATAAACTAGATTATGTACCTTTAATTCCTTAAGAAATAAAATTAACCTTATTAGTAAAATTATAATTTCTATTCAACATTTATAATCATAACATTATTTAACAAATTCTCACTCCTCTAATTTAATTATTTAATTAAATTAGAATATCACAATTATACTCGCGTAATAAAATACGTATAAATCTAATCTATTTTATCACACTTAAATAAACTATCTCATACCAATTTTCATCAAATATTTATTTAATATCATAAATATTCATCTAATTCCATAAAATTTCCAACTAAAATATTTAATATACTTAATAAATATTTTACTCGCATAATACTAATATTTACATTTTCATGCAATATATTACCTTCTCACTTTATTAAATCAATTGTACTTGTATTAATTCACTATTTTAATTAAGTGAATTATTCATACTATTGATGAAACTTAACTCATAATAATTTCCATTGCCCACAAGGCATAATAATTAAAATTATATTATCTCATAACATAATTTCAACTTAATTAAATTAACTAATATTATTTAATTTCTTTAATAGTTTAATTACCTATTAAATCTCACATTCTCCAACATATGAATATATAATTCTCTTCACACCAAATCATATAATTCAAAATATATACACCTCATAATAAGAATTTTGATTATTAAATTTTTATTTTAATAACTTATAAAAATTCGGGTTGTCACAGGAAGTGTCCTACAAGAACCAAAGAGCTACAATCCCGAGTGACTACTACACAAGATAGCACACCGGATAGAATTTGAAGCCTGAAGACCAAGGGCGTGGTCCCATCTTCCTGACTTCGTACAACCTCTAATCCCATGTAATTGTGCAGCTCTCGACAACAGCATATCGTAAAAGGTCTTATACACCTCGATCAGATGCCCAGATTGAAGTTGTAAAATTTCGAGCAGACAACACGTTGCACGCGTGCACGTACTTCGAGACCGCGGGACCCGTGAAGCCCGGGGCAGCCGCAGGTGCATCTGCGGCAGCCGCAGGTGCATCTGCGGCTCCCCCCTCTATAAATAGAGGGCTTGGGGAAGCTATTTTGCATAGAGAAAAGGCGAGGAAGCTCTGTCTAATTTGCTCTGTACACACCCTAAACTGAGTGCTTTCTCATTTCAAACACTTGTGAGCTTATATTTGGCTATATTTTTATCGGCAGGAGCCGAGTGTTAATCCATTTAAAACTATTGAAGTCTTATTTGGCAGTCCACTGTAAGCCTTCTTACACGATTTAAAGCTTTTCTCCACTACTGTGCACACACAGTTCTTCACGTTGAGAGTCGTGTAGCGTGTGTATGCCCGAACTTCGGTCCGTGGCTTTTATTTCTTTATATATATATATATATATATATATATATATCATATTTATATATATGGACTAACATTATCGAGTTATGCCTCGATTGAGCCTGGACTCACGTCTGGAGCGTTTGTTTGCTTTTAAATATATATACTTATATATAAACTGTTTTCGAACTCTATTCGATGAGCCTAGATTTTATATCCGGAGTGTTTACTGCTTTTATATATATATATATATATATATATATATATATATATATATATATATATATATATATATATATATATAAGCGATAAACGCACTGGATGTATATCCAAGCTCAATCAAACAGAGTAAACGCACTGTTTGATTGAGCTTGGATATATATGTTGTTGTCATCAAACTCTGTTTGATTGAGCTTGGATATACATTCAGTACGTTTACTTTGTTTGATTGAGCTTGGATATACATCCAGTGCGTTTATTGCTTATATATATATATATATATATATATATATATATTTCTGTCAAGCCTGGAGTTTACTTCGTGGCCTTTTATAGCTTTATTTATATTTTCGTCCCGCTTGGAGTTTACTTCGTGGCGGTTGATCGCTTTTACAGCTTTATTTACATTTCGACCTGCCTGGAGTTTACTTCAAGGCGGCTGATCGTCTTTACTGCTTTCTTTATATTTTCGATCCCCCATGGAGTGCTTCATGGTGGTTGATCATGTGTGTGTGTGTGTATATATATATATATATATATATATATATATATATATATATATATATATACCGCTTTTATATATTTACATTTTTGATCCCCCATGGAGGTGCTTCGTGGTGGTTGATCAAGTCTGTATATATATATTTATAGCTTTTATATATATAACTTTTTACAGCTTTCCTATAAATTGCTACAACATGTGAGCCTAGGAATCATGTGATCACAGATTCAGTTTACTGAATCTAGATTCAGTTTTCGTGATGGACATTTTCAGTTGTACATAGCTTGTAAATTATTTATGGTGTTGAATTTCCTTAGATGGCCCTTATGCTCATAAGGAGTTCGGCGCTGTTATGTATATTATTTTCTCGAAGATGCTTCGCATCTCGAAAATAAAAGCAATCCAGCCAAGCCCATAATAGTATCAAAGGACTCAATTACTATTGAGCATAAGGGTTTGAAAAACCCCTTTTTATAAAACATCATTGCTATATCTTGTTAAAACTGAACTTTTATACAAAATTCAAATCCTTTGTATATAGGTGTAAATGAGGCATAACACTACTTTCAGATAATTGCACATTGACACACACACACACACACACATTCATATAACAGTTTAATTAAAAAGTGGCGGTCACCGTGGTAACACGGATGTCGGGGGGGTGCCTAACACCTTCCCTCCGCATAATCAAGTCCCTAGACCTTAACGAATCTCGGTTTCACAAACCCGTTAAGCAGTGTCACATCACTGGGCCAATGTGCAAACATTTTCTCGGTTGTGTTGGTACAACCATTTAAAAAATCAACTGGCAACTCTTATAGTCCAATCGTCAACATATATATGTCGGACCTTTTCACCACTAATTTTTTCAAATAAATCTTAGCTAACATGAGAACACCAAAAGACAAGAATAGAAAAGGGACAAATAAAAATCTCGACGTCAACATCATTCTTGAATTTTACTCCATAATTAGTTATCATGTTGACAATTTAGACATTCTTGAACTATGGATAAATTGAATTATAAATCTCTAATATTTATCCTTGATCTCACTTGATTGATTCCTTAAATCATTGTCATCATCCTCATGCTTATATTGTGGTGAAAGTCATCTTTGGACCGTAGTGCATAGATGGATTGTTGATTGGTATAATTATGACCAGGAATTGTGTATTGGTATAATCATGACCTGTAATGTTATAGACAAATATTGTGGTGAAAGTCCTCTTTGGCCCATAGTGCATAGATAGACAGGTATTTGGCATGATCATGACCACTGGTGATACAAACGAATATCCTTGGCCCGTAGTCCATGGATAATTTGTTGATTTGAAATATTTATTGATTGGTGTTACAGAGATAAAATATTGATGATGGACTTTTAAATCATAGAAGAAAGTAGACATCATGCTCTACTTGACTCTTCTAATGGATTGATATTTTCGCTGTAGATGTTGATCTAAAACTTATTGTCTATTATATTATATTAGATTTTTCTCTATTGAGTACTAAGGATAATTTATTCTGCATTATCATAGTCATAATATTATTTACTAGGCTAGTTGCGCTCACCCTTTTCTTTCATTGTTCTCTTCAGGAAATGAGAATATAGCTGGAACTAGTTAGGGAATGGAGTGATGGCCCCAGATGGTTGCTATAGTAGTCTTCGCTATTCTATAAAATTGTGTGATAATGATTGTAATGAGGACTTTATTTGGGTTTGGATATTTTCTACGAGATAATATTTGTATTAAAACTCACAGCTTATGTTTTGTCGTATTTTTCATGACAGTTAATAGTTGTATAAATGAAGTTGTATTTGATTTCTGTACCATGTATTTGGCGACTTAGAATAAGTTGTGTGGACCTATTTTGGGGGCGTCACACCTCCCGACTTCCGTGAAACACGTTTACTACATCTTTATTGTTTTCCTAAATGTGAAGTGTGTGTGTATATGTGTGTGTGTGTGATTTTGACAAAGCCTTTGATATTTTGAAATTGTATTAAATGCCTTGATTTTGGAAGTTAATCTAAACCTTTTTTTAGCATAGGAGCGTGTATATTTGATTATTTTAAAAGCTTTTTGGTAGGGTTTGGAGAACTCAGTGTACTAGCTCTATTTGTCGGTTGGTTTTAGCCTTATGTTTGTCTACCCCAAGCGGTTTATTTTACAAGATCTTCATTGTTTCTTTTATTTTTGAAAATCAATTTTTGGTGATAATAAACATGAAATAAAGCATTAAAAAGGGCCGGGCCATCCCTGGGCATGAAAGCCATCTCGATAGACCCGAGCACCTATAATCACAATATTCACTATCATTAGGCCTTAAATCCAGTCTTAAACACTTGAGGTGTAATGTTCAAAACAACCGTTGAAAAGCTCTCCCCCAAACTTAATTTTCACCAAATTTGTCAATTAACTAAGCAAACTAGCCTTCCAATTCAAAACAATCAAAAATTAAGAGTACCCAATCCCAATTGAGCCAACACAAACTCAATAGGTGTTCAAATAAAGTTATTCAATGAATTTGTTGAATCACTCCCAAAACAAGCAATTTCTAGTAAATAATGTTAAATCTCTATTACACTTACTTGTTTATGGTAATTGATGACCTCAATTGAAGTAGTTGATATCAATCTTTGAAATTGAAACTCTTATTCAAATTCGTCCTTGTCAATTTAGAAATTGGATGTGAGAAACTGTGATGGTGAATGGAGATGATGAGATAGTGTTTGTTTTCATTATTGAGGTTGGGTAGGAGATTAGGATTTTGATTTTAGAGAGGAAAGGGAAGTAAGAGTTTCACATGGTGTAGGAAGAGAAAAGAGAGGAGTTTTAGATGAACTAGGAAAGAAAATAGAGTTTGATTTGGGTTGAAAGGAGTGATGCCCAATTAGGGCTTAAATTTTTTTTTTCAAAGTCTGGACAGGAGCGCCTAGGCGCTTGATTTTGTATGGGATTGACCGCCTAGGCGCTTGAAGACAGAACATGTTGTTCAAGTGTAGCGCCTAGGCACTTGGAATGGGCATGGAGTGAGCGCTTAGGCGCTTGGGGATTGCTGAATGTTCTGCATTTGAGCGCCTAGGTTCTTGGGCCTGACTTGGTGGATTTTGTGCATCTTCCATGCTACCAACCTGCATATCAAAGCTTTAATTCTCAGTTTTTGTTTGCAAGGAGATTACGACTTATACTAAAACCCAAAACTAAGATAAAATATATAGTTAACTAAACTAACATACTAAAATAAAAGAAACTAACCGAAATTAAAGACTCACCTAAAGTACTAATAAACAAGTTACCCTACACTACTAAGCAATTCAATAACCCGAAAATGAAGGAAAATGATTAAAAATTCGAGAATTTGACAAATGGACATTCTAGCGAGACCCCCCCACTGGGTAGTCGTAGTGGCCATTAGTCGAACCCGCCAAATATGAAATCTTATTTCCTATCCTGAAATCAAATGAAGACCGTGTTAGAGAATATAGGGGGTGCAACTATTGAAATTAGTTGTATAAAATCCTAAGCTATAAAAGTTTAACCATTAAATAAACTAACAATAAAGCAAACAAAATAAAAATTCCTGGGTTACTGCCCAGTTAATGCTTGTTTTATAGTCTTTCAGCTCGACTCCGTCTTCTCTATTCTAATTAGGCTCCGCTGCGATATTGTGGATGCTCTTGCTCTCAGCTTCACATCTCCAGCAATGTTTCACCATCCTTTTCCACCGTCGATTTGCTTTTTACTGGGAATTTCATCACCAATCCCAGTTTTCCCACCAATATTATTCCAAGAATCTTCATGCACCAATTCCTCTCCTTTCTTGATCAAACTACAGTCTTCAACATCGCTTGGGAATTTGATCGCGTTGAACACCTGGAATTTTACCTCTTGGTTATCTACTCTCATAGTTAATTCACCATTCTATACGTCAATCAAAGTTCTTCCGGTGGCTAAAAACGGTCTTCCCAAGATGATTGGAATGCCTTTATCTTCTTCATAATCCAACACCATAAAATTTGTCGATAAAATTAATTTGTCAACCTTAACCAGAACATCCTCCACTATACCTAATGGATACGTGATCGATCTATCTGCAAGCTGTAAGGTGACATTTGTTGGCTTTGCTTCCTTTAAACCCATCTTCTTGTATATGGAGAGTGGCATTAGATTTATTCTTGCTCCCAAATCGCACAAAGCTTTCCCAACAAATTGATTTTCGATTGAACAAGGGATGTTAAAACTCCCTGGATCTTTCAACTTTGGTGGAAGCTTTTTCTACAGAATTGTGCTACACTCTTCCGTTAACGCCATAGTTTCAAACTCGCCCAGCCTTCGTTTCTTGGATAATATTTCTTGCATAAATTTCATGTAGCTTGACATTTGCTCTAGTACTTCGACAAACGGACATTGATGTGTAATTTTTTTAAAGATCTCCACGAATTTGGCGAACTGGTTCTTAAGTTTTTGACTTTGTAATCGTTGAGGAAAAGGCACAGGAGGTAAAAATGAACTTTTTTTTCTTGTTTAAAATTCACCTTTTGACTTTCATCAGTTTTCTTCTCCACACCTTTATTCTCATGTTCTTTTCCCATGTAGCTGGGCACCATCTGTTGATTCTCAGCAGTAGTTTTCTTTAGCTTTTTTCCATTCCGAAGTGAGATACCATTACACTGTTCATTGCCATTGATCCTCGGATTTTTCTCAGTATCACTAGGTAAAGAGCCTTGAGGTCTATTGTTGAGAGCACTTGCAATTTGTCCCATTTGGTTCTCAAGGTTCTTTATCGCAATGCTTGAGTCCTCGTGGTTGCCTCGAATTGGGTTGCCATTCTCGTTAGCAATTCCTCTAACTGAGATACCTTATCGACTGGTTGTTGTTGTTGAGCTTGTTAAGCTTGTTGAGCATGTTGAGGCTGTTGAGGGTGAAATCAGGGGGGGATATGGTTGCCTTGGAGCATGAGCTTGTGTCTGTGACTGATTATTGCTCCACAAGAAATTTGGATGGTTTCTCACTCCTGGATTGTAACTGTTTGGATAACTACCCTGCTGCTTGTTATAACTAGAAACAAACTGGATTGACTCAGGATTTATTGCACATTGATCACTTGAGTCGCTACCCGCACATATTTCATAAATTGTTTCCATTTTCTGAACTGGTTGTACCCCAAGTGCATCTATCTTCTTTGTAAGAGCAGAAATTTGAGCTGTCACTTGAGCTGACAATGTTGCCATCACATCCACTTCATAAACCCCGATTGTCCTAAGCTGAGTCGTTCTTACTATTAGCCACTTATAATTATTAGCTGACATGGTTTCAAGTAACGGATACCCCTTGTGATAACCCCAGATTTCGAATAATTAAAATTTTACGAATAATTTTTTTTATTAATATTAATATTGATTATCAATTTTGTGACAAGTTTTTGGGATACGAGTCTCAAGAAGGTCAATTTGTGTATTAACTAATAAAATTTGAGTAGAGTTGTGCTTAACAGCTTTAGAAACCCTAACCCTAATTTCTAGATAGGGATTCGATAGAAAATATAATAAAAATAATTATATTAATGGGTATGTGTTTGTACTGTTTAGAATTTTGATCAATAATTGATCAGATGAGGTTTAAAATTAATAAACCCTAATAAGGGATTAGAAACCCTAATATCAGATTTAGAAAACCTAACGTATAGTTAGAAACCCTAATTGAAAGCTGAAAAACCCTAATTTCATATTCGGGAATCTTAAAACCCTAATTAGGAAACCCTAATCCTAATTAGAAAGCCTAATGTGTTTATTAAACTTAAATATGATTAGAAAACCCTAATTATATTTTAGTTATATTAATTTCTATTTTACAAACCCTAATTGTAATTTAGAAATTTTATTTTTATTTAAAACCCTAATTAGAAAAAAAATTCTACAAATTAAGGGTGTAAAACCTAAAGGTTAGAAACTTAGGGTTAAACCCTAAGGGATTGGGCAATTGATAATCAAGCCATTAAATTTAGAATGCAAATGACAAAAATATCCTTTTTACACTTTTAGTAAGGCTACTTGTAAGAATGGCCAATACCTTTATTTGTTCACCAACTACATTGACTTGGTGACTCATTAAACTCCAGCAAATCAGTCTATAACATCAGCTAGGTAAGCAAAATTCATTGCATCATATTATATAAAGATATTGAGAGAGAAAAGTTACTAAAAATTGCCATTTGTGTCTCAAGCTCTCACCAACTCTTTCTCACACTTAAACCTCCGAAAATCACAAGAATATCAGTCCCTAAAACAACCCCTTGATCAATCAAGATCAGTTAGGAGGATTAAGATCAAGGATTTAAAGCTAGAAGGTACAAACCTATTTTGATTTTGATCCAAGTTACTAAGAAAATTTTTGTGTTAAAGTGTTTAATCATGTGTTATATGATGTTTTTAAATGATCTATGTTGATCCATCATGGATCCATAGCATCAAAGTGGGTAAAAAACCATGTTTTTCAAAATTTGTTCTTGAGTATTTTTAGTGGTTTGACAAGAAATGTCAGTGGCCACAGATCCTTGCTCGTTTATGATATTTGTTGTTTTAAAGTTGTTATTGGTAGCTTGTTATGTTGTTTTTAATCTGAAAGTGGTATCACAGTCAGTTGATGTCTAGATTTGAAGTTATTCTTGGTCAAAACCCGTTGACCGGGCATGACCGGGCCAAATCTAGGTAACCCAGAAATGGTTTACCAGCGTCTCACAACGATTTCAAGCTCCCATATCTGTCAGGTTGTATACGTTGTGTTGTTCTTGTTATGTACATGTTGTAGCTGGTAATATGGACTTTTTAACCTTGCCTTTAGATCTCTTAAACAACAAGCTGATCGAATGTAGTGGACGGTCAAACCTGACCATCCGATCACGCTTTGCATTTCTGGGATTTTCCAGAAACCGTAAGAGCATTGATTCTGACAGCCTTTGACCAACTGATAAATTAAGGATCTATTGTTTTTGGACTGAGATATTGACATCTAGTTGTTCCTTGTCATGAATACTACATGTATGAATCATAAAACCACCAAAACAATGATCAGAACCTAGATTAATTTGGATTGGAAAGTACCAGGTCGAACTGCCAGGGTTTCTAGAAAACCCAGGTCATGTCTGACAGTGACTTAGGATGGCCAGAACTTCATGATTTGATGTTTTATGATCGAGTTGTTGATTGGTAAATGTAGTGTTACATGTCCACTACATGATCAAAGTTTCAGTTAGCCTAGGAACGCTTTGGATTGGATGTTTTAAGTGGTCAAACATGGCAAGTTGATAACGAAGCTGTCAGTGTTCTTGAGCTCAAGAACACCAACAGCGACGCTTAGTGTCGCTAAATGCCTATAACGACGATTTAATTAGTTTTTTATTTTTTGATTTTCTGAAAATTATTTAAAAATAGAAATAAATTATAAAAATTACAAAAAATGGTTTTAAAAATTATTTTAAATTATGAAAAATAATTTTTGACCAATTGGAATATTTTTCTTTAATATTTATATTTATTTAAATATTAAAGGTATTTAATTTATTTAATTAGTATATTAAATAAATTAGAGAAAAATGATTTAATATTATGAAAAATCATTTTAAATAAGAATAATGTATTTAAAAATATTTTGAGTTATAAAATATAACTTTTAATATTTTTGAAGAATTTTTATTAGTAAATTAATATTAATGATATTAGATTTATTTAATTATTAAATTAAATAAATAAGATAAAATTGATTTTATTGATTTAAAAAAATTATTTTAAATAAGAATAAAGTGTTAGAAAATATTTAGAATTATAAAATATAATTATCAATATTTTTGGAGAATTCTCATTAATAAATTAATATTAATGATAATAGATTTATTTAATTATTATACTAAGTAAATGAATTAAAAATAATTTTATTGATTTAAAAATCATTTAAAAATGAGAAAAATGATTTAAAAATATTTTAAGTTATAATTAATGACTTTTAATATTTTGATAATAATTTCATTAATATTTAAATATTAATGGTGATGGTTTAAAAATGATTTTAATTAATTTAAAAATTATTTAAGTAAAATATTGATGATTTAAAAATATTTTAAGTTATTAATAATAACTTTAATATTTTGACAAGTATGTTATTAATATTTTTATATTACTAAATATTAATGATAATAAGATTATTTGATAATTAAATTATTTAAAAATGATTTAACTGTTTGAAAAATTATAATAAATTATATTAATTGTTTAAATATTATTAAAAGCTTCCGAAAAATATTATAAAAGATAGTTGACTTATCTAAATTAATATTGAAGCTTAGAAACCGAACATAATTGACAATAACTGTGTTCATTGTCGGATAGGGTGACCAGAACACCGAGAATGGACCGAAATCAACCAGACCGAAATAGTTAGACTTGTTAAGTGTTTATATAGGCTATAAACATTGATGTGACTATGTGATAATGTGCCTAGGAGAAGTTTGACTGTGAATTACAGTGTTATGTGTTATAAATTATTGTACTAATTATAAGACTGATATTATTGGTTATAGATCTTTCGAACGCATATAAGTTTATTGTGTAGCTGTAATCAGCGGAAGATGCAAGTTTCCTAACTCAACCTTGAGTTATATTCATTCAATTATTATAATGGTTAATTATTACTAATTATACCACGTCCAAGAATTTATTGTTGATTATTCGCAGTTAGTGCATGTTTAATAATTCAAGTTGAATTACTGATTTGGCAAATATACATTTGTAGAATAACTGTTGTTGGAAATTCATATTCGTAGAAGATAGAAGTGACAGTACAGATAATTCCTATTTATTGTCGAATTATATTGAGAAATGTCTTAGCCAATTATTATGACTAGATGAACATTTATTAGAACTTGATAGGTTCAAGAAGAGAATTCAATTATTATTGACAGATCGATGCTAATTATTTCGGCTAGATCGAGAAGTAATTAGAAATTGAAATCACAGTATTTCGTTGTTAAATCAAAATCTTGATTCTGAGAAGAACAACCTTTTATATAAAGGGAATATTTTATTGGTCGTATATTCGGCTTTTGCGCGCGATTCAGTATTATGCATAATATAATGTATAATAAAGCTGATCACGTTATATACTTGCAGAGGGGTATAATTTAATCTTTATGATTATCTGATACAACTGGGTATATCAAAGTTAAATCTTTGATAGTTACTCGAGAAGAGAAGTTTAAGATCCAATAGATCGCTCAACATAAATATGAAAAACATTCCACTTTGCTCTTTCGTAGAATTAATTCTTGATTATTCATTTGAAAATCGTAGAAAACTTTGAAGGCGGTATACTATTTCATTATCAGATTATTGTTGTGTAGAATGCGAGAAGACTTGTTATTTATTCCTTTACATTTATCGTATGTCTTAATTAGCGGGGCAAACTTGTTGCTCACCCTTGCTAAATAAAATTTTTCGGCTAAGGACGAAGTTGTAGAAGGTGCTGCGAAGAAGAACAAAGGAAAAGGAATAGTGATAAATTAGTTATGATGAACAATATTATTATTATGTTGTATTGTATCGTAAACCCTTTTTGTATAACTAAGGGGTATTTCTGTAATGTTAAGGTTAGTGGACCTGTGACTTATGTATTAACAACATATGTTAATGAGTTATGTATTCCTATTTCTATATGAATGGGTAGTTAGATGATATTATATTCTGGATCGTGAACACCAAACTCGGGGGTCAGGTAACCCGGATTTGGGGTGTCACAGGTTGGTATCAAAGCTGTAGGTTATAAACCTAAAGTGGGATGGGGAAAATCCTAGGATTATAACCATGAGCGAGATAGAGAATACTCATTTAGAGTACTAAGTGAGGGATTGGAGAAGCGTATTGATAGTGAAATAAGTGGTCACATAGTGTGAGGAGTGTGTACTGGTGAAGTACTAATCAAGTTGTTTAAAATGATTGTAGGATGTCGGAAGAAGATAAGATGAGTACGGGAATGCCAGTGGCTATTGCACCAGTGCCAGTAGCTGAGGTGCCAGCACAGAGTGAGTTAGTTGAAGAAGTCAGAAAAGATGAACCTATGGTTAATCTGGGGAGTGATCATGACGATTATCCCGAGATGTATTCGAGTGGTGATGAGGAGGCGGAGTCTGAAGAAGTCAAGGTGGAGAAAGAGATTAAGATCAAAGTTGGAGAACAAGATCAGCTATCTGCAGAAGTCCAGGAACTCCAGAGTAAGGTATTTCTCTTGGAGGAGTTGTGGAAGACGGAGCGGGCGTTACGCGAACTGACTGAAGAACAGAACGAGCTAAAGGCACATGTGGAAAGAATGAAGACTGAAGGTGGTGGATAGTCTAAAGGAACCAGCAAGAAGGACAAGAAGAAGAGAAAGAGGGATTACGACAGCAACAACTCTAAAAATTCAAACCCGAAGAAGAGTCAAGCCTGTAGCAAGTGTGGAAAGACTCACGCGGGAGAATGCATGACGCGGAAGAACATGTGCTTCAACTATAAGCAGGAAGGGCATATTTTTTTACATTGTCCTAAGCCGAATTTGAGGAAGTTTTTCTCATGTGATAGAATGGGTCACGGATTCAACAAGTGTCCCAACAAGAAGAAGACTGGTGAAGGGAGTGGTCGGTAGACAACTTAGATATAAGTAGTAGTATCTTTTGGTAGTATGTTATGATATTAATGATTGTAATATCGAGAACGATGTGTGAACATGTGTAAATATATATGTTTGTATGAATGAAATATTTATTTTTTATATGAATATAAGATTAAGATTAATTTGTGTGTTCTTAAAACTCATACTTATGGTAAGTTGATGACTCATAATTATATGAAATGTTTTGAACCCCTCAGCGAATGGATGCCAAAAGTCTGACTAGGATAAGTTCATACACTCATGTAGTTGTGGCAAGTTACTGAACTCATAAGCGTGGTAAGTTTGATGAACTGGAAATAGTGATGTGAAAATGGAAAATGTCAACTTTTTGTGTAAAGTTGGAGAATTGCAACTTTTTGTAAAGTTGAGTATGTTATCCCTAAATTATTTTAAAGGGATAGTAATATGTGTTAAGTACTAAATGTACTATGTGTGATAACCCAGGATTTCGAATAATCAAAATTTTATGAATAAATTTTTTTAAATTTAATATTAACTGTGAATATTGTAATGAGTATCTGTGATACGAGTTTCGAGAAGAGGTCAATTTATGTATTGACTGGTAAATCAGAGTAGAGTTATGCTTAACAGTTTTAGAAACCCAAACCCTAATTTCTGGATAGGGATTCAATAGAAAATATAATTAAAATAATTATATCGATATGTATGTGTTTATTCTGTATAGAATATTTGATCAATGATTGATCGGATAAGGTTTAAAATTTATAAACCCTAATAAGAGATTAGAAACCCTAATCTCAGATTTAGAAAACCTAACGTATAGTTAGAAACCCTAATTAAAAGCTGGGAAACTCTAATTTTATATTCGGGATTCCTAAACCCTAATTAGGAAATCCCAATCCTAATTAGCAAGCCTAAAGTGATTAGTATATGTTAATATAATTAGGAAACCCTAATTATACTTTAGAAGTATTAATTTGTATTTAAAACCCTAATTACATTTTCGAAATTCTTAATTTTCTATTTAAAAGCCCTAATTAGAAAATTCTAGAATTGGAGTATTTAAAACCTAAGGGTTAGAATCTTAGGATTAAATCCTAAGGGTTAAACCCTAAGGGTGTGCCAAATTCCATGTATGCCATTAAAATTATTATGCTAAAGACCAAAATACTCTTTTTACATATTTTAGTGAGTTAACTTGTAAAAATTGCCAAGACTTTAGTAGGTGACCAACTAGTTTGACTTTGTAACATGTAAATCTCAGCAAATTAGCCTTGTATTGATAGCAACATCAGATCATTCATTGCACTATGTAATTATAAGAGATCTAAGAGATAGAAAATACATATATTTGCTCATTTTGTACACAAGCCCTCAACAACTTTTCCTCTCTTCAAACATCCGAATTCTTTAAGTCTCTCAGTCATATAATAAGTTACTAAAACACCAAAAACAGTTAAGGAAAGCATAGATCAAAGATCGGAAGCAAGAAGGTATAAACCTAATTTGATTTTTGATCCAAGTTGCTAAGTAAAATTTTTTGTTTAAGTGTTTAATCAGGTGTTATATGATGCTTTTAGTTGATCTATTATGATCCATCATGGATTCATAGCATCAAAGTGGGTAAAAATCATGTTTTTCAAAATCTGTTCTTGAGCTTGAAATGTGGCCTGACATCCAAAGGTTAGTCGCCACAAATCCTTGCTCGTTTGTGTTTTTTGTTGTTTTATGTTATGGATCAGTAGTCTGGTGTGTTGTCTTTGACCTGCAAGTGGAATCAGTGTTATTTAATGTCTGGATTTGTGGTTATTAACGGTCAAAACCCGTTGACCGGGTATGACCGGGCCAATTCTGGGTAACCTAGAAAGCCATAATCAGCGTCTGACAACGTTTTGTTGGCTTAAGATCTGTTAGGTTTTATACGTTTTGTTGTTGTTGTTGTATTAAACTTGTAGGATGTTGTATGCACTTTAGATTCATGTCTTTATATCCTTTAAACAATCAATAGATCGAATGGAGTGGTCGGTCAAAGTAGCCATTCGAGCCTGACTTAGCATTTTTTGGGAATTTCTAGAAACTCTATGAACACCCGTTTTGACAGAGTTTGACTGAGCTGTAACTTGTGATTTGGTTGTTGTTTAATTGATCTATTGTTGTAGTGTTGTTCACTGTTATGAATACTACTAGTATGAACCAAGAAATCACCAAAAGAAGAACTAGAACACTTATCTAATTGAGCTCGAAATGAGACACTCGAACTGCCTTGGGTTTCTAGGTTGCCCAGAAAACCCAGGTATGGTCTGACAGGGACTTTGAGAGTCCAGATTGCTTTGTTATGTTGTTGGTTGACCTAGATATTGGTTGTTAGTTGTAGTGTTGTATAATGACTACAAGATCTTAGTTTTTGGTTGGACATAACATGCATGAACCGAGATTAAAGTGTGGTCAAACATGACCCCTTGTACACTGAGATTGTCAGTGTTCTTGAGCCAATAACACCTAAGACAACGAACAAGTGTCGCTAAATGCCTATAGCGATGGTTTTCAATATATTTATTTTTTGATTTTTCGAAAATTATTTAAAAATAGAAATAAATTGTAAAAATTACCAAAAATAGTTTTAAAATTTATTTTAAATTATGAAAAATAATTTTTGACCAATTGGAATATTTTTCTTTAATATTTATTATTATTTAAATATTAAAGGTATTTAAATTATTTAATTAGTTTATTAAATAAATTATAAAAAAATGATTTAATATTATGAAAAATCATTTTAAATAAGAAAAATGTATTTAAAAATATTTTGAGTTATAAAATATAATTTTTAATATTTTTGGAGAATTCTCATTAATAAATTAATATTAATGATATTAGATTATTTAATTATGATATTAAATAAATGAATTAAAAATGATTTTATTGATTTAAAAATCATTTAAAAATGAGAAAAATATTTTTAAAATATTTTAAGTTATAACTAATGACTTTTAATATTTGGATGATAATTTTATTAATATTTAAATATTAATGGTGATGATTTAAAAATAATTTTAATTACTTTAAAAATTATTTAAGTAGAATATTAATGATTTAAAAATATTTTAAGTTATTAATAATAACTTTAATATTTTGACAAGTATAACATTAATATTTTTATATTATTACATATTAATGATGATAAGATTATTTGATAATTAAATCATTTAAAAATAATTTAAGTGTTTAAAAAATTATTATAAATTATAATAAATGTTTAAATATTATTAAAAGCTTCCGAAAAATATTATAAACAATATTTGACTTATCTAAAATAATATTGAAGCTTAGAGACCAAGTTTAATTGACAATCAACGTGTTAATTGTCGGATAGAGTGACCAGAATACCGAGAATAGACCGAAGTCCAACTAGACCGAACTAGTTAGACTTGTTAAGTGTTTATATAGATTGTAAACACTGATGTGGCTATGTGGTAATGTGTCTAGGAGAAGATTGACTGTGAATTACAGTGTTGTGTGTTATGATGGTGCTAATTGTGAGACCGATATTATTGGTTATAGTTCTTTCGAAAGCATATAAATTTATTGTGTAGTTGTAAACAGTGGAAGATGTAAGTTTCCTAACTCAACCTTGAGTTAATATTGTTTAAATATTATAGTGGTTAATTATTGCTAATTATACTACGTCCAAGAATTTATTCTTGATTATTCGCAATTAGTGCATGTTTAATAATTCAAATTAAATTACTGATTCAGAAAATAAATATTCATAGAATTACTGTTGTTGGATATTTATATCTATAGAAGCTAATATTGACAGTACATATAATTATTGTTTATTGTCGAATTATGTTGAGAAATGTCTTAGCTAATTATTCTGGCTAGACGAATATTTGTTAGAACTTGATAGGTTCGAGAAGAGAAGAGAAGAGAATTAAATTATTATTTATAGATCAATGCCAGTTGTGTCGGCTAGATCGAAAAAGGAAAACTTGATATGTTTGAGAAGAGAAGAGAAGAGAAGTAAATAGAAATTGAAATCATCGAATTTCGTTGTTAAATCAAATCTTGATTCTGAGACTGAGAAGAACAACCTTTTATATAAAGGGAATATTTTTAGTCGTATATTCGACCATTGCGCGCGACTTAAGTATTATGCATATTATAAGGTACAAGGAGTTGGCCGGCTCTAAGTACTTGTAGAGGGGTATGATTTAATCTTTATGGTTATCTGATACACCTGCGTATATGTCAAAGTAAAACTTTAATATATACCCAAGAAGAGAAGTTCAAGATCCAATGGATCGCTCAACATAAATTTGGAAAACATTCCACTTTGCTATTTCGTAGAATAAATTCTTGATTATTCATTTGAATATCGTAGAAAATCTTGAAAGCGTTGTATCAGATTATTGTTGTGGAGAATATGAGAAGACTTGACATTGATTTCTATACCTTTATTGTATGTCTTAAGTTACGGAGCAAACTTGTTGCTCACCCTTACTAAATAAAACTTTTCAGCTAGGGACAAAGTTGCAGAAGGTGTTGTGAAGAAGAACAAAGGAAAAGACATAGTGATAAATTAGAATAATGAACATTATTAATATTATGTTGTTTTGTAAACCCTTTTTGTATATCTAAAGGGTATGATTGTAATGTTAATGTTAGAGAACCTGGGACTAATGTATTAATAATCTTTGTTAATGACTTATGTATTACTATTTCTATATGAATGGGGAGTTAGATGTTATTATATTGTGGATCGTGAACACCAAACTCGGGGGTCAGGTAACCCGAATTTGGGGGCGTCACACTATGTGCTATTTGAATAAATATGCTATTATATGAGAACTATGTGTTAAATTCTTATTGTGTTAAGAATTTATGTAGAGAAAGAGAATTGATGTAAGATGTTTATTTAAATCAGATCATGCCGCCTAGATGACAGAATCGAAATCAAAGAGAAGAGCGGTCGGTGAATAATGACGGTGGTCAAGCTAACCCAATGCAAAACTTTGCAAATATGATAGCCGAAGCTATGGAAAAAGGGCTCCAGCAAGAGGAAGAGCGAGAAATCAGCCAGCTGATAGATTGGCTAACTTCAAAGACTTTAAAGCGGTAGGTCCACCGAAATTCAAGGGAACCACAGATCCGATTGAAGCCCAAACTTGGGTGAAGGAGATGGAGAAAGCATTCGTCATTGCGTGAGTGGCGGAAGAGCAAAAGTCAGCTTTTGCAAGTTATCTGATGAAGAGAGAAGCCAATTACTGGTGGAAGACAAATCAGACGAGAGTTGGAACAACTATATTGGCTTGGGCCAAATTCAAAGAATTATTCTTTGAAAACTACTTCTCACCGAGTATGCAAGCTCGGATGGAAGTTAAATTTCTAGAATTGAAGCATGAGAACATGTTGGTATTAGAATACGCTGCCAAATTCAAGGAGTTAGCGAGATTTGCACCTCATCAAGTGGACACAGAAGCAAGAAAAGCGAGAAGATTTGAGAATGGGTTGAAGCCGGGGATATTCAACAAGGTAGTAGTATTACATATCAATACATTCATGGATTTATTGGAGAAAGCGTTAATTGCAGAAGGAGGGACCGAAGCTGCATCTCGATTTCATCAAGAAAATAAGAAGACAAGTGATGGAGGAAGCAGTGGTGGTAGTAACCCGAACAAGAGAAAGTTGAGCGAGAATACCCAATCGGGTAGCAAGATAGAAGGAAACAAGCAAGGGAGGGAGCCATGTGTAACGTGTGGGAAAAATTATGCAGGAGTTTGTCTGAAGAAGAAAGGAGTTTGCTGTAACTGTGGGCAAGAGGGGCACATGTCGTCCAATTGTCCCAATCCGAAGAAGATACAAGGTTGCTTTGCCTGTGGATCAACTGATCATATGGTTCGAAATTGTCCGAAGAGAAATGCTGAGAAGGAAAGTGTCAACAAGGGACCCGGTGGCGGAACCTTGGCAATTCGAGGACCTACACAGCCAGGAAGACCAACGGCCCGTACATTTAACATGACGGCGCAGGATGAAGTATCTGCTCAGGAAGTGGTAGCAGGTAACAATATTATTTAGAAATTTAATTACGCAATAATTATGAGTCAGATGCTTGTGTGAACTGTTTTTTTTATAGATTCAAGTCACAGGTTAAAATTTGAAACACAAATTAATATTGTGTTGATAAAAATAAATTGATGATACAACTTTAAAAGATTGTATAGAATAAGGAAGCGGTGATTCCGAGGACGGAATCCTTTTAAGGAGGGGTGAATGTGATAACCCCATATTTCGAATAATTAAAATTTTACGAATAATTTTTTTTATTAATATTAATATTTATTATCAATTTTGCGACAAGTTTCCGGGATACGAGTCTCGAGAAGGTCAATTTGTGTATTGACTAATAAAATTAGAGTAGAGTTCTGCTTAGCAGCTTTAGAAACCTTAACCCTAATTTTTGGATAGAGATTCGATAGAAAATATAATTAAAATAATTATATTAATGAGTATGTGTTTGTGTTGTTTAGAATTTTGATCAATGATTGATCGAATAAGGTTTAAAATTAATAAACCCTAATAAGGGATTAGAAACCCTAATCTCAAATTTAGAAAACCTAACGTATAGTTAGAAACCATAATTAAAAGCCGGGAAACCCTAATTTCATATTCGGGAATCCTAAAACCCTAATTACGAAACCCTAATCCTAATTGGCAAGCCTAAGGTGTTTATTAAACTTAAATATGATTAGAAAACCCTAATTATATTTTAGTTATCTTAATTTCTTTTTTACAAATCCTAATTATAATTTAGAAATTTTATTTTTATTTAAAACCCTAATTAGAAAAAAATTCTAGAAATTAAGGGTGTAAAACCTAAATGTTAGAACCTTAGGGTTAAACCCTAAGGGATTGGGAAATTGACAATCAAGCCATTAAATTTAGAATGCAAATGATAAAAATATCCTTTTTACTCTTTTAGTAAGGTTACTTGTAAAAATGGCCAATATATTTATTTGTTCACCAACTACATTGACTTGGTGACTCATTAAACTCCAGCAAACCAGTCTATAACATCAGTTAGGCAAGCAAAATTCATTGCATCATATTATATAAAGATATTGAGAGAAAAGTTACTAAAAATTGCCATTTGTGTCTCAAGCTCTCACCAACTCTTTCTCTCACTTAAACCTCCGAAAATCACAAGAATATCAGTCCCTAAAACAGCCCCTTGATCAACCAAGATCAGTTAGGAGGATTAAGATCAAGGATTTGAAGCTAGAAGGTAAAAACCTATTTTGATTTTTGATCCAAGTTGCTAAGAAAATTTTTACTTTAAATTGTTTAATCATGTGTTATATGATATTTTTAGATGATCTATATTGATTCATCATGGGTCCATAGCATCAAAGTGGGTAAAAAACCATGTTTTTCAAAATATGTTCTTGAGCATTTTTAGTGGTCTGACAAGAAATGTCAATGGCCACAGATCCTTGCTCGTTTATGATATTTGTTGTTTTAAAGTTGTTATTGGTAGCTTCTTATGTTGTTTTTAATTTGAAAGTGGTATCATAGTCAGTTGATGTCAAGATTTAAAGTTATTCTTAGTCAAAACCCGTTGACCGAGCATAACCGGGCCAAATCTGGGTAACCCAGAAATGGTTTACTAGCGTCTCACAACGATTTGAAGCTCCCAGATCTGTCAGGTTGTATACGTTGTGTTGTTCTTGTTATGCACATGTAGTAGTTGGTAATATGGACTTTTTAACCGTGCCTTTAGATCTCTTAAACAACAAGCTGATCGAATGTAGTGGACGGTCAAACCTGACCATCCGATCACGCTTTGCATTTCTGGGATTTTCCAGAAACCGTAAGAGCACTGATTCTGACAGCCTTTGACCAACTGATAAATTAAGGATCTATTGTTTTTGGACTGAGATATTGACATCTAGTTGTTCCTTGTCATGAATACTAATTGTATGAATCATAAAACCACCAAAACAATGATCAGAACCTAGATTAATTTGGACTGGAATGTACTAGGTCGAACTGCCTGGGTTTTTGGAAAACCCAGGTCATGTCTGACAGTGACTTAGGATGGCCAGAACTTCATGATTTGATGTTTTATGATCGAGTTGTTGATTGGTAAATGTAGTGTTACATGTCCACTACATGATCAAAGTTTCAGTTAGCCCAAAAACGCTTTGGATTGGATGTTTTAAGTGGTCAAACATGGCAGGTTGATAACGAAGCTGTCAGTGTTCTTGAGCTCAAGAACACCAACAACGACGCTTAGTGTCGCTAAAGGCCTATAAAGACGGTTTAATTAGTTTTTTATTTTCTGATTTTCCAAAAATTATATAAAAATAAAAATAAATTATAAAACTTACCAAAAATGGTTTTAAAAGTTATTTTAAATTGTGAAAAATAATTTTTGACCGATTGGAATATTTTTCTTTAATATTTATAATTATTTAAATAATAAAGGTATTTAATTTATTTAATTAGTATATTAAATAAATTAGAGAAAAATGATTTAATATTATAAAAAATTATTTTAAATAAGAATAATGTATTTAAAAATATTTTGAGTTATAAAATATAACTTTTAATATTTTTTAAGAATTTTCATTAATAAATTAATATTAATAATATTAGATTTATTTAATTATTAAATTAAATAAATAAGATAAAATTGATTTTATTGATTTAAAAAATTATTTTAAATAAGAATAAAGTGTTAAAAAATATTTGGAATTATAAAATATAATTTTCAATATTTTTGGGGAATTCTCATTAATAAATTAATATTAATGATAATAGATTTATTTAATTATTATATTACGTAAATGAATTAAAAATAATTTTATTGATTTAAAAATGAGAAAAATGATTTAAAAATATTTTAAGTTATAATTAATAACTTTTAATATTTTGATAACAATTTCATTAATATTTAAATATTGATGGTGATGGTTTAAAAATGATTTTAATTAATTTAAAAATTATTGAAGTAAAATATTGATGATTTAAAAATATTTTAAGTTATTAATAATAACTTTAATATTTTGACAAGTATGTTATTAATATTTTTATATTACTAAATATTAATGATAATAAGATTATTTGATAACTAAATCATTTAAAAATGATTTAACTATTTGAAAAATTATTATAAATTATAATAATTGTTTAAATATTATTAAAAGCTTCCAAAAAAATTATAAAAGATAGTTGACTTATGTAAATTAATATTGAAGCTTAGAAACCGAACTTAATTGACAATAACTGTGTTAATCCAATCAGACCGAAATAGTTAGACTTGTTAAGTGTTTATATAGGCTATAAACATTGATGTGACTATGTGATAATGTGCCTAGGAGAAGTTTGACTGTGAATTACAGTGTTATGTGTTATAAATTATTGTGCTAATTGTAAGACCGATATTATTAGTTATAGGTCTTTCGAACGCAGATAAGTTTATAGTGTAGCTGGAATCAGCGGAAGAGGCAAGTTTCCTAACTCAACCTTGAGTTATATTCATTTAATTATTATAGTAGTTAATTATTGCTAATTATACCACGTCCAAGAATTTATTGTTGATTATTCGCAGTTAGTGTATGTTTAATAATTCAAGTTGAATTACTGATTTGGAAAATATACATTTATAGAATAACTGTTGTTGGATATTCATATTCGTAGAAGATAGAAGTGACAGTACAGATAATTCCTGTTTATTGTCGAATTATATTGAGAAATGTCTTAGCCAATTATTCTGACTAGACGAACATTTGTTAGAACTTGATAGGTTCGAGAAGAGAATTCAATTATTAGTGACAGATCGATGCCAATTATTTTGACTAGATCGAGAAGTAATTAGAAATTGAAATCATAGTATTTTGTTGTTAAATCAAAATCTTGATTCTGAGACTGAGAAGAACAACCTTTTATATAAAGGGAACATTTTATTGGTCGTATATTCGACTTTTGCGCGCGATTAAGTATTATGCATAATATTGGGTATAATAAAGCTGATCACTTTATATACTTACAGAGAGGTATGATTTAATCTTTATGGTTATCTGATACACCTGGGTATATCAAAGTTAAATCTTTGATAGTTACTTGAGAAGAGAATTTCAAGATCCAATGGATCGCTCAGCATAAATCTGAAAAACATTCCACTTTGCTACTTTGTAGAATTAATTCTTGATTATTCATTTGAATATCGTAGAAAACCTTGAAAGCGGTATACTCTTTCATTATCAGATTATTGTTGTGTAGAATGCGAGAAAACTTATTATTTATTCCTCTACATTTATCGTATGTCTTAACTTGCGGGGCAAACTTGTTGCTCGCCCTTGCTAAATAAAACTTTTCAGCCAGGGACGGAGTTGCAGAAGGTGTTGTGCGAAGAAGAACAAAGGAAAAGGCATAGTGATAAATTAGTTATGATGAACAATATTATTATTATGTTGTATTGTATTGTAAACCCTTTTTGTATAACTAAGTCGTATTTCTGTAAGGTTAAGGTTGGTGGACCTGGGACTTATGTATTAACAACATATGTTAATGAGTTATGTATTCCTATTTCTATATGAATGAGTAGTTAGATGATATTATATTGTGGATTATGAACACCAAACTCGGGGGTCAGGTAACCTGAATTTAGGGGTGTCAAACCCCTCATCAGAGTTCTTGGCCATAATAGCTCCGCCCGCTGCAGCGTCTATACTCGATCTCATTGTGCTGAATAATCCGTTATAAAAAGTCTGCAACTGAAGCCATTTAGGAATCCCATAGTGTGGACATTTTCGCAATGAGTCTTTGAATCTCCCCCAAGCTTCATATAGTGATTCTGAATCATGTTGAACGAAAGAGAAGATAGCATTCCGCAACTTTGCTACTTTTGTAGGCGAGAAAAACTTTGCAAGAAATTTCTGGGCTAGGTCGTTCCATGTAGTAATCGAGCCTGGTGGTAATAAATGGAGCCAACTTTTAGCCTTATCTCTGAGAGTAAATGGAAATAGCCTTAGCCTTATTACATCCTGTAACACATTATTGTACTTGAAAGTATCACATATTTCTATGAAGCTGACTATATGATCGTTCGAATCATCATTCGGTAACCCTCCAAACTGACATGAATTTTGAATCATCTGCATTGTCCTCGATTTTATCTCAAAACTTGTAGCAGTAATGGCAGGCCTCTAAATACTCGACTGGATTTCAGTAACTCGCAATGTAGCATAATCCTGCAGTGCTTTTTGCTCTTCTTTAGCCATATTATCTTTCTTATCAAGTGCGTCTTTGGTTTCTTTAACCCACTTACGCAATCGCTGAAAATCTGGCTTCTTCGATCGCGTTTGCATACACTAATCAAGAACACCTGAAAAGAACAGAAAAGAAAAAGTTTAAATTAAGATTAACTCTATCAAAATCAATAATGACAAAATATTAAACTAATTTCCCCGGCAACGGCTGCCAAAAACTTGTTGTCTAAAAAAGATACCGACAATTCGTACGCAAGTATACGTGGTCAACAAGTAATACAATGATAAGAAAAGTATCGTTCCCACGAGGAAATAGATTAATATTTATCAATTATCAATTATCAATTTCAATGCAATTAATCATATTTTAAACTACAGAATAATGTTTGGGATTTGAAAATTAAAATTAACAAAATTAATTAAGAACTAAGATTAGAAGTTCACAAGAGTAACTGCAGATTCAACAAGTTAAGATTACTATTTCCCTTGGTATTTCATTTAAATCAATTTACTTCCCATTTAATTCAGTTAATTAGCACAAATTATTATCCAAGAATGCTTTATATTACTCCACACTTCTTCTGAAAGACACGTGAACAAATCCTCCTAAATCCAATCTCTACGAATCAGAATTACAAGGAACACCCTAGTCAATCAACTCACTATATTCCTATGTGAATCAAGTTAATTAGGGTTTTACACAAAAATTCTTTCAATGGATACAAAAGACACATAGGTATATTCTTATCCTACATGCTAATCATATTAACCTTATTCAGATTATATGAATAGATGTTATTATATCTAGATCTCAATCTATACTCCATCTTCCAATTTTATATAGATTATCATGGTAATTGTTGGCCAAATAATTAATCAATAAACGTAAGATATAATAAATAATTCAATAAAAACCAACTTTCATTTAATGGGAAAGTTTAATTTAAACTACATACCAAGTTCCGTTACAATCTTAATTAAAATTTAGTTCATAATAATAATAAGGAAATACATCATCCAAATTAATAATCCAAACATCCCAGATAATTACAAAGAAAAAAAATTAAAGAAGAAAAGAAGAAACTCTGAATTTTCTCTTAGACTCTCTCTTGATCTTCAACCTTTACAATCATCCTTCGTGTTTTCCTTCATTGTTCTCTCTGCAAATCCTTGATAAATTGAGTGATCCCTTTTTCTTGAAGACTTTTCCTATTTGTATTGGTCCCAGCCCTCATCAAGATTCTTAATTGGCTTCAAAAATAACTCAGCAGTAGAAAAATCCAACTTTGATAGTGTATGAGCGCTACATAGTAAAAATTCAAGCGCCTAGGTACTTGACCAGGACCATGTATTTATAAAAATGCCACTCAGCTCTAATTTTAATGATTTTTTTTATCTTTTTCTTCTCCTAAATGACCAATTTGTCCCTCCAGCTCTAACTTACAAGAAATAAACACAAAAACACATAATAAGATACTAAAAACACTTAAAGATAGCAATAATTAAGTTTAATAATATCAGATTCATAAGTATAAAACCTACTCATCATCTAGTTTAGATCTGAGCCAATCTAACATAAAAGTTTAATCTTTAAAGCCATGGAACCGGTTTAGGACTAGATCTGACTAGATTTAGGCTAGATCTAATAAAAAGATTTAATCTTTAACTAGATCTAAGCAAAATATTAGATAAAATATATAGATTTATAGGTAAACAGCCAATATGTGTATAAAGATTGCAACTTTAAACGAATTTAAGCACTATATTAAAATGGATCTAATAGATCTAACTATACGTGCAAAGAAATGGCCAAAGGTTCGATTTTTCACCTCGGGGAATGAAGATACAAGCTTCCTTAAGCTCAAATCTAAGATATACTACTCTTGATATATGATATCTACTATATAAGTGATGGATCTAACTCAAATCTAATGATTTTATGCTAAACTTGAGCCTTTCTCTCTCTAGGATCAGACTTTCTCTCTCTAAAAATGAGCTTTCTTCCTTGTAAATGAGCTACCAATGCTCTAATATAAGCCCCAGGTCAGCAGCATGTGTACTTGCGGCTAGGCCCCATGGGTCTCGCAGTCTCGAAGTTTGTTCCTTTGATCGTTCAATCCGAGAAAGTTGGGAGATGTGCCTAACTATTATGGAAAGCTTCTTCCGAGTGCTACACAATGGTGTTGAGTCTGACCAATTCGGGGTTCGGGAAGATAAAGTAGTAAGTTGATAGACATCTTCCTGTGTTTGAGGGTAGTCAGGAGGGTCGTATTGGGTAGTCTGCCTCTCGGGATCACTATGGTGGTCTCTTACGTCCTTCTCCTCAGGTTTCGTGATCCTTGCTTGAATGATGTCGTGGTTTGGGGCGAATTTTAACTTTTTCCCCTCTACGGGGTTGTCTCCAAGGTGAAATTATGCTTTTGCCCTTCCGCGGGATCGTCTCCAAGGTGAAATTATGCTTTTGCTCTCCTGCAGGATTAGTATAAGGAAAACGAAATTTTGGGTATCTACATGTAACACTAAAAACAGTCGCGCGTACTTTAACTGTGTACTTGGCGCGTCCACGCAGTAGCCTTATATGCCTCTATCCATCCTCTGGTGCGGGTGTGCCATGTCTTGCCTTGATGGTAGCGCAGCCGCGCTACTGCTGCTTCCTGTCTGCTGATGTTTGCTTTCTTCTGCTGTTGCTTCCTGCTACTTTCTTTTTCTTTATTTTACCACTTCATTGATCCTGTAAGTGCCCTCTTCACCTACTCAAGTCTAGCTGCTATCTTCATTCTAGCACGAGCCACCATGCCTTGTCTTTGCAAATTCCATTCCCATGCCATTTCCATGTCATTCCATGCCATAGGATGCTTTAAGAGTTCTAGCTATGTACACTGTAAAATAAACACAAAAAGAAAATAAAACATACCAAAATTACTTGAGTTGAGCAAAATTTCGGTGTGTTGGTAACCAATAAGTAGGTATAAAACCTACTTATAATAGGGGTCGAGTTCTCTAACCAGTCCGTTGGGAATTGCATATTAAAATTTGATGTTGAAAGTAAATAAAACATGCTTATATGTAAAGTCCTTCAAAGAATATATGTACAAGGACTTAGGTGATAGATCAAAATTTTTAGGTTGATCTATGCTTAATATTTATCATTCTGTAAATGAATGTATAGAAGAAAAGATCAAAACTATTAGGTTGATCTATGTTTATGTGTAATAGATAGGCATGTCTGATCGTAGAGCTCTGCACAAGTCATTCAAGTTTGCCAAGAAGACAAGGCAAAATCGTAGTCTACTGAAGCAGAATCGAAGACTGTCGAGTCAGACGAGATATGGCAGAAGTTAAGGCAGAATCGCGCGTAGAGTATCAAACAAGTTGATTCAGAATCGTAGTCAGTCTTGAAAGCTACTCTCAGAATCGTGGAGTTGGATTGAGCATCTGCCGAGCCAAGTCAAGAATCGTAGTCTACTCTTGAAAATGTAGATTCTGTGATGTCAAGCAAGTAAAGATCATAGTCTATCAGTGCTAAAGTGAAATCATAGTGTTCTCTTTGATCAGGCTGAATCAAGCACTAACATGACAAGACACAACGATCACGATCGTAGTGTATCTCCTAGCAGCATCAGAAGCATCGAGCCTTGTCCATTAGCTGAAGGATAAAATACTACAAATGAAGAATGGATTATAGACGTTGAGACTTTCGGGAATCACAATACTCATCCTTAGTATGTATCGAAGAAGCGAATTGAAGAAGCTAAGGAAAGGGACTGCATGCCTACTGAAAACACTTTTTCAAGTGTTAGGTGAGATAGCAGTGTGCCGTGTCAGTGGGTCAGACGGATGAATACAAAATTTCCAGGAAGTCAACATCAGTGCTCAGAAGTGTCTGATGCATTTAATGCTTCAACGGATGCCTTCAACGGATATATTTCAAAGGCTTCTTTATATACAAATCAAACAGAGATGCAGCAAGTAAGCAAGCACACAAAAAACAAAAGAACTCTCAATGCTCAAACTCTACGATTCAGAAAGAATAACTTGCTCAACTAGTGGCCAAAGGTTATTCCCAAGAAGAAGGAATCGACTACGACGAGACATTTGCACCTGTTGCCAGATTAGAAGCCATTAGGATATTCCTTATTTTTGCTGCCCACATGAAGTTCAAAGTTTTCCAAATGGATGTCAAGAGTGCATTCCTGACTGGTGAACTTTAAGAAGAAGTATATGTGGAGCAACCTCTAGGTTTCATCAATCTAACTCTCTCTAATTATGTCTATAGATTAGACAAAGCCTTATATAGACTTAAACAAGCACCTAGTGTAGCACCCCCAAATCTGGGTTCTCCATTCCCACAAGATTTGGTGCTCACTATCCAAAACAATTACATCTATCTACCCATAATAAAGGATAAAGACATAATTTAAATAACTTAAACAGTAATCTTTCTCATTAAAGGGTTACATCAACTTAAATCAATCACATGTAATCTAACCTTTAATTATTACATAAGTCTGCGGAATACATCACATACTAACATAAGTCTTATAACATAAATTCAGTCAAGTAAATTCAAATAACTCTTCATCACTTGGACATCTTGCCCTTTCCTTTGCTAGAAGACGGCTCATCAAATTTCTCAACTTCAGCTGCAGTGTTAAATGCAAGAGTGAGCAAACAATTGCCCACTATTATAAAGAATAATAATAGCAACAACATGAGATAAAACAATGGTTACTGTATAATAGGGAATTCGTTCTACGAATCAAGAATAGAGAACAAGTTTAAGATTTATATATAAGGGTCTTAAGACTATGAACTATGTCCCCGGTAATTAGGTATTATTACCTCAACCTTAATAGTCATTAGACTATATTGACCCTTCCTTACGTACTTAGGGGGATCAGTCCTTTGTACCATGTATTGTGCACAAACATCTAAATGCTAACACGTACATAATCCCCTATATTAGGGTTGTCATCTCAGTTTAACTTTAGAAATTCCGCACTAAAGAAAGTTTAGTTTGGAACTAGCTTATCAGTGGTTCTAGAATTTTAGAACACCCTATCAAGTATAGATTAGTCCAATCAACAAGAGTTTGCTTGCTATTTGAAGGTTCAACGCAATAATATAGGATTGAACAATGATATTTAAGTCAAAGATAGAATAATGACACTATACAATTGAATAGACATGGTATATATGCAAAGTACTACATCCAAAAGAGTTAGGAAAACTCATTTGGAACAATGAAGTTAAACAGTATATGCTTTGAATAGCAATAACAAGAGTTAGGATTGTAAAACTCGTTCAATGTAAAGAATTAGAATACAAGAGCTTGTATCATCATAAACAAGATGGAATCAATAAGCTTGTTCAACTTTAATACAAGATTTAGGAACTTGCATAATGATAAATTATGGTTAGAAAGCTTGCTTGTCAACAAAAGGTAAACATAGTTATGAAACTTGCATTCATTATAAAGAGAATGAAGTTAGGAAACTTGCCTCATGTGTAAGCTACACAAGTATAATAATATTTGCCAATTACCCTACATATACCATTGAAATTGCAATATCAATTAGTTATATTATCGTTAGCTTTATAGGTTCAATCCATCATCTAAGTCATAACATTTAACTTAATGTCTAACCATGTTGGTTAACCACTCACACGAATCTGAAAACTCACTATCGTATAATATAAAGCTTTAGCACTCACTTCTAACTCTTACAACATCAAATTTCATTCATTTCATAACTTGTTTAAGTGATCATTTAAAATCTTCATATTTAGTATTACATTACATTACAATCTGTTATCGTATCTTATGTTATGATTTAACATCTTTATCATGCATACTAAACTAGATTAGGTCTTCATATTATAGTCTGTAATTAATCAAAACTCACTACCTCTACTCAGGGTACGGCGAGCTGCGCTACCCCAAACCTTGGCACCGGCGCAGCTGCGCTGGTGCACAACTTCAGAAAGCTAACAGGCGCAGCTGCGCCGTTTCTGCCTTTGGTACTGGCGCAGCTGCGTCTGCACGCAGATAAAAACTGCAGCAGCTTCCTCTAATACAATTCAAACTCCAACTTTCCCAATTTCTACAGCAATTCACCAACCCCAGCAACTAGGATTTGGTAACAACATCACCAAGCATGCATTTCATAATTCTACCAATATAAAGAATATATATATAATCAACTTTTAAGGATCAAATTCATATTTTTACCAATTTCTTCATATTTCAACACTTTTAGCGAATTCAATTGCCAAATCTTTGTTTCTTAAACAATTGACACCCTTCTAACTACATTGTTTTTGTTTCTTGATGTACTATCACGATCTACAACTAATTTACAGATTCTATCAAGGATTGAACATAAAATTTTGGACTCAACTAAGCCATTTCACATATATATAACAATGTTATCTTAATTTTCCTCTTCAAACCCAATTTCATGAATTTGATTACTTCAACATCACTTATGTATGACAATTATCAGATTACATGTATATATAATCAACATCTCAACCCTATTACAGCAAAATTCTAATTCACATAAAATAGATATTGCAAAGCAAAAATTTGGAATTTAGGATAGATTATACCTTAACCCTTTGCTTGCAAGATGATGATAACAAGGTTTAGCAATCCTTCTCCTTCTTCTTGACAAAATTACAAAGAATTCTCTCTCAATTCCTCTAACATTATGTGTTTTCCTTTCATCTCCAAACTCTCTGTTCTTTAGCCTTAGGAAGAATACACGTAAAAAAAACAGACTAATATAACCATTACGCACGTCTCAGACGTCAGGTACAAAGCCCAAAGGCTTCATCGGTTATATTATGTCGAAGGCCACAATGCCCTGTTTGGCTACATAAAAAAAACACTTTTTAATTTATTTTTATAAACCTTATATTACATAGTTCCACTTGTCACACTTTTATTTAATTAATTTATGTTCTTACAATTATAATTATAATTTCCATCATAATTATTTTTATACTTAACAAATTACTACATATCTAATTTAATTATTAAATTAAACTAGAACATCATTTTATTTTATTTAATTATTTTATTTTATATTAAACAATTTATTTAATTTAATTATTTTATTAAATTAAATCTTCAAATAATAAAATTACCATTACTTAATTTAGTTAACATATACACTCAACTAAATTATTACATCACAATTCATCAATTATTTATTTATCTCCATAAATAAATTAATTAAAATATTTATTTAATTCAATAAATATTTAAAATTATAAAATTCTCAATCGTTACACCTAGAGCATGGTATGAAACACTAACTAACTTTCTTATTGAAAATAGTTTCACTATAGGTAGAGTAGATACCATATTATTTCTTAGGAAGCACAAAAATAAAATTTTACTAGTTCAAATATATGTAGATGATATTATCTTTGGTTCTACTGTTGAAAATCTATGCAAGAGATTTGCCAAGCTTATGTAGAGCAAGTTCGGAATGAGTATGATAGGTGAGCTGAATTTCTTTCTTAGACTGCAAGTGAAGCAAACTGATGAAGGTATCTTCATTAACCAAGCCAAGTACATTAAAGAGTTACTTAAGAATTATGGCATGGAATTAGCCTCTCCCATGAAAACACCAATTGCTCTAGCAACTAAGCTTGACAAAGATGAGAAATGTAAAAGTATTGACATTACTCAATACAGAGGTATAATATGCTCTCTTCTATATCTAACTACCAATAGACCTGAAATAATGTTTGCAACAAGCATATATGCTAGATTTCAAGATAATCCTAAAGAATCACACTTAACTGCTGCAAAGAGATTTTTAGGTATCTCAAAGGCACACCTCACTTGGGACTTTGGTATCCCAAGGAGTCCTCCTTTGAACTGACAGGATATATAGATGCTGATTTTGCAGGCTACAAAATCGATAGAAAAGGCACCAGTGGCACCTGTCAATTACTGAAAAACAGACTTGTGCAAAATTTAGTATCTACCTCTATAGCAGAAGCTAAATACATTTTTGCAGGCAGCTGTTGTGCTCAAATCTTATGGATGAAGAACCTGCTAGCAGATTATGGGTTTGATTTCAAGTCCATACCTGTTCATTGTGATAACACAACTGCCATAGCAATAACACATAATCATGTCATGCATTCTAGGACAAAGCATATAGAAATAAGATATCATTTTATTAGGGATCATGTACAAAATGGAACTATATCTTTACAATACATCCCTACTAAAAATCAACTTGATGATGTCTTTACAAACCCCTTAGATGAATCCAGATTTAATAAAATAATAAGTGAGTTAGGTATGCTAAATCTACAACCATAAATTCTGTAAGAACCTTGAATTTCATGAATAAATATTATTTTGATATAATAAGAAAATGAATATTTATTTGAATATAAATATTGATGTGTTGTGAGATGAGTAATTCAAATTGAATGTATAAGAATTGAGAAAAATGTGGAGTTGTGATGAGAATTGTGAAATGCCTTGTGTGGCATGAGAATATAAATTTGAATGGAATAATTTAATTAATTAGAGAAGGGATTAATAAGTGAATAATTAATTAATATTATATTATTAATTAATTGTTATTATGAATAATAGAATACTAATGAGTGAAGTAGTTTAGATAAGTTGAAATATATTGTTCATTTAATTGATGTGGGTAAGATATGTGATAATGTATAGTTCCTACATTTAAAAAAAAGTGTAGTGTGACACCTTAATGTGACTTTGTAATATATAGAAACTATATAGTAAGATGAAAATAATTATAAGTTACATAAATAATTGCTTATGTGGCAATAAGTATGTGTGGGAACATTAAAGATGTACTATATCAAAGAAATACAATTTATTTTAATAAGTGAGTTTAATTGGAATAATAAAAATTTAAGGATATATGGAATTATTAGTGATCAATTAAATTGAGTCCATGCATGTTATAAATATTAATTGGACTAGACTAATGTACATGGATAATATGATGTGGATACATAAATAATCTCTAACTTTTCATTGTGTAGTAGTATTAACACATTAAAATTATATTTTAGAAGTCTAAAGAACCAAACTAAGCATTATTAACCAAGTTGCTGAGATTTAAAACCCTGTCCCAAATTAAAAGTCTCAGTTATTAGCCGTGTATTAGGCCAATGGCCTATCCTCCCTATTGTTGCGTAAAACTCAGCAAAACTAAAAGGCTAGAGAAAGATGATGAAGCTAGAAATGTGATGTGATGATGGCTATGAAATGGTGGTTGGCCAACTTCTGTATACCCATTGTTTCCTCCCAATTTCCATTGAATCAAACCATAGTGTAAGAGCAATGATTGGGCAACAAATTTTCTATATAAAGCACCCTCTTCTTCTCATTCCTCAGTGTTTGAAAATTTGTCTGATAAGTGTAAACTGAGAACATGAGTTGCTAAGAATTGAGGAAGTATAATCAAAGGAGTGTGGGAGTTCAATTCAAGCTTCAAGGAGGTATAAATTCTGTTTTTGTTCTTAGTTTAAGTTTTGTCAAATTCTTAGCAATTACATAAATTCTATGTCAAATTGTATGAATTAGCATGTCACTGTGTTGTCTGAGTTGGCATGTATGCTCTAAAGTGTTGAAGTTAGTCTGGTTACAGAATTGGCAATACTTATGTAAAGGCTCTGCAGAAGCAGAGCCATTTATTTTTGTTTCTGGATGAAGTGGCGCGGTCGCGCCACTTCTATAGCTTAATACCACGCGGTCGCGCGGGATGTCTGCCTCAGATACTGCTTTAGTGATCCAGTGTTATGCTGAACACATTAGGTTTGTTTGAATATACATATAGATGACCCTAAGCTAGGGAATGATGTTGCTTAATATATAGTAAGTCTTTGTAACTTGGTTTGATGTGCATATTCAAAGAAAGTATAAGAATTTGGAAACTAGTTTTGATAAACATTATGTAATACATGTTCTGACCTTATGTACAAATGTATCAAGTTCTGATATGCATTGTTATGTGACCAATATGTTAGTTTACATTGTTGGAGATGGTATAGTGTATTCAAGCATGATTTAAAAGGAAAATACAAGTAAAAGACTATACTAGCTATGTGTACATGAACTATGCATATACTAAGTTTCAAACTTCAAAACATGCTCATGTGATCTATTGTGTGATTATGAAAGCATGCTATAGAATATGTGGACTTATCTTGCATACTTGAATAAATTTTACTAAGGGACATTTAAAGTTTCAAATACAAACTTGATAAACTATATAGGAACTTGTGAGCATGCTTATATGGTCTAATATGTATATATGAGAGCATGATGTATAGTAAATGAAGTGACTATGCATGCATGGTGACATAACATGAGATTTTCAAAAGAAACTTTGAAAACTAGTTTTGTTATTAACTACGTTACAAGTATTCTAGTATTTGACATCATGATTAGGTGTGTCATACGTGTAGACATGATTGACAAGCATGCTAGCTAACCGTATGCCTTATAAAGTAGTTGGGAATGATTAGATCTAGTCTAAAATGAAGTAGAGTTATACAAACTTGAAATACATGACAAATCAAATGAAAGCATGTTTAATTAAGACTTATTAATCTCATTGTATGAATACAATGACTAAACATGAAGGATTTTGTTAAATCAACATGTGAAGTCTTGTTTTTGTGAGATTTGACAAATCATGTAAGGAACAAGTTATAAAAGAGACCAAACCTATTGATAGATATCATAACATGTATGATTTTGTAAGTGTCATCCTAAACGTGTTTGGGTGTGGAAGTCTGGCCTAGCTTCAGTTTAGCAGTCTTGGTTTGCACCAGGAGCAGAGCGGCCGAACCACTCCTTAGTACAAACCAAGTGCGACCGCGCCACCCTACAGTGGAATCTATTTTCTGTTGATAATTTGAGAGTTTATGCATGCTTATATTGTTACCTTAATCTGTAATACATGTCCAGTATAGTATTCATGTGTTAATAAGCATGTTAATGAAAGGATCCTATGTTGGGTAAGTGTTTACAACTTTAAAGTCAAAATGTGATTTCAAACTATGTTCTTAATATGACATAGTGTATTAGAAACTAATTTTCATGTTATGTGATGACATACGTATGAGATTATACGACTAGAGAAGACTATCTATATATGTTTAGTATTGATGAATTACACTTGTGTATCATAGTAAATTAAGATAGTAGGTGTACATGTTAAACTTGTATAACTAATGTGATTATACATGAATATGATATTATAGTTCATTGGAATGGTATTAAGCTTTACTTTGGTAAACTACGCGTAAGGTAAGTACTCAAACCCTACTCTTTATTGAGCATTACTTGAGCTTGTACTATTTTTGGTTGTACAAGTAAATAATTGAAAGCGTGACTCTTATCTTATGACATAATGCTTCATAGATATAATAGAGTTGTTTATTCTTAAACTTGGACTCGAGTATTGAACTTATAATTATTCGTATATACATTTAAAGAGTGGTTTATGACAATTGAGTCGGCTAGACCTAAATCATAATTTCAAGGTGATCCAAACCAATTGATTGGTGAGGAATCTTGTATTGACTGAGATGAACAACCTTCTTTGAAGGGAAACTATAATTGTCGCGAGACCGACGTGCGCACATGAGTATGATTAAATGTTACGCATGACATAGGGTACTTTAGGCTGATCACCTGTTGTACTCATTTTGTAGAATTATCAGTTTATTACTGTTAATTCTAGGAGAAGTTCATAGTCCTTAGGGACTGATCAGTATTCATAACTTTGAAATCTCGAACTGATTATCTATTGAATCTTATTGATATTTTCCGTCCTTAGCGACTATTGTTGAGAACCATTGATACTTCTTGCTATCTTTGAACTATCATTACTATTATATCCTTGAGAAATTTGAAACTATGTTGAACACCCTTATTGTTATATTACTTGTTGAGAAAACTTGTTGCTCATTCTTGCTTTCCCTAAAAACATTTCAGTTAAGGCATAGCAAGACGGTCCCTCAGGCATTGATAAGGGCAAGGGCAAAGCTACAGAGTAGTTTATATTTAGTGGAGATTATCATGTTTATGTAATGACATAAGTTGTGTTATGTATTAGTTATATCTAAACTATGTTTAATTATGTTTAAGGTATGTTAGAGATGTTTAAGTTCTGATTCCTTGTGACGAGAATAATTATATTATAACAATGTAATTTATTCTATTATCTTTTCGTTGTTGATTATTTTAGTATGATATTAGAGTTAGCACGTGACGAATCAAATTTGAGATATGAGTGTCTGAATTTGGGGGCGTCACAAATTCTATGCTCTAGTTGGTGCTAACCATGCAGATAAAAAGGTTATGTTAAATCATAGAGATGACTAAGAGAAACCATGATCATAGAGCAGTCCCAACATGGCAGAGAAGCCCACTGTGATGACAGCATTCCTATCAAATCTAAGTGGTCTTTCTGAAAAGCGCCTCAGGGATAAACCTGACCCTTAGTTTCTGTCTAAGAGTGATGAATGGTATTTATACCTGTGAATCGGATACTTTATGACTTAAATAGTTGCCTGTTCTTATAGATTTTATATGGTTTTAGATGATTATATTGTTATTATGCCTAAGTTCTATTATGCAGGGCTTTGAAGACCGTTTCTAGCTTTCATAGACATTTTTGGCCATTTCTTGCTAACTGGCGCCGCAGCGCCAGTGATATGTTTAGAGTTCGCGCCGCAGCGCCAGATGTGGCTTATGCCCACTAGAAAATAGAGCCCCAGTGCCAGTTGTCTGTGCCCCAGCACCATCATTGGCGCCCCAGCGCCATCATTAGCGCCCCAGCATCCATGTTCCTTACGCCCCAGCGTCGTGCTTTGCTTAAGGAGTCGCGCCACAGCACGACCTCCGGTCCTTTTAAGTCTACGTGGCGTCGCAGCTCCACTTGCGAAGCAAAGGCTCGCGCCGTTTTCTGTTTGTGTTCATACAAATTGCTTCAATTTCTGACATGGCACAAAAGAGGCATGAGATAGTGATTTAGTACCAGGCTGAGCTGGTGAACACCAGACAGAGCATTTACACTGACTATTGTGGCTAGAACGCCGAGTTCATGCCATACCAGTTTCCAGAGTTGCCTGTCTTCCCACCATACCCTCCACCATCACCACCCGCCGAGGCTGACGAGGACGAGTTAAATAATCTTCATTTTTGTTGTAAAGTCTCAGCTGGCTTATGTTAATTACGTGGCCTTTACTGCTCGAGTTATTAGATTCATAGGGGTGTTCCACACCTAGTGCCCTAAAGTCGTCTGGCTTGGGAGTTGCTGATCAAAAGCTCATTCATGGGTAGTTCTGAATAGCCTAAGGTAATTAAGGACTGTCCGAGTCAGATTTTACTGTCGTCATGGTAGAGTCTTTTGATCTTTTCCTACATTTGCATCTTATTCTTAATGCTTGTTGAATGTTTAAGTTACGGAGTGTGCATATTATTTTAACAATCAACCGTGCGAACTTATTTGAGTTATGATTAGTTAGGACGGTTGGTCTCCACACACACACACACACACACACGGAATGGCGTCGTTGGTTATTGGTCGAAAAATCGATCACTAAACACGCGCAAGTATACGCGGTCTAACAAGTAATACTGTGATAAGAAGAGTGTCGTACCCACGAAGAACTATGACTAATATTTATCAAATACCGACTATGTATCGCTAAAGTCTTATTCGAACAAATATAAATAGAAGTGATGTTAATCTAGTTAACTAATTAATAAAGCAAGTAAATGGAAAACGAATGGTAATCTAAGGAATTACAAGCTAAGGTCACAACTTCACCCCACACAGGCATTCTGTCGAACACCTGGCGTGCTATGCTTTATCAAACTAGCTACCCTTCTCTCTTTGGTCTTTGGCACCATATGATTTGGTACACAATGTTATCTTAATTTTCCTCTTCAAACCCATTTTCACGAATTTGATTACTTCAACATCACTTATGCATGACAATTATCAGATTACATGTATATATAATCAACATCTCAACCCTATTACAGCAAAATTCTAATTCACATAAAATAGATATTGCAAAGCAAAAATTTGGAATTTAGGATAGATTATACCTTAACCCTTTGCTTGCAAGATGATGATAACAAGGTTTAGCAATCCTTCTCCTTCTTCTTGACAAAATTACAAAGAATTCTCTCTCAATTCCTCTAACATTATGTGTTTTCCTTTCATCTCCAAACTCTCTGTTCTTTAGCCTTAGGAAGAATACACGTAAAAAAACAGACTAATATAACCATTACGCACGTCTCAGACGTCAGGTACAAAGCCCAAAGGCTTCATCGGTTATATTATGTCGAAGGCCACAATGCCCTGTTTGGCTACATAAAAAAAAACATTTTTAATTTATTTTTATAACCCTTATATTATATAGTTCCACTTGTCACACTTTTATTTAATTAATTTATGTTCTTACAATTATAATTATAATTTCCATTATAATTATTTTTATACTTAACAAATTTCTACATATCTAATTTAATTATTAAATTAAACTAGAACATCATTTTATTTAATTTAATTATTTTATTTTATATTAAACAATTTATTTAATTTAATTATTTTATTAAATTAAATCTTCAAATAATAAAATTACCATTAATTAATTTAGTTAACATATACACTCAACTAAATTATTACATCACAATTCATCAATTATTTATTTATCTCCATAAATAAATTAATTAAAATATTTATTTATTTCAATAAATATTTAAAATTATAAAATTCTCAATCGTTACACCTAGAGCATGGTATGAAACACTAACTAACTTTCTTATTGAAAATGGTTTCACTATAGGTAGAGTAGATACCATATTATTTCTTAGGAATCACAAAAAATAAATTTTTCTAGTTCAAATATATGTAGATGATATTATTTTTGGTTCTACCGCTGAAAATCTATGCAAGAGATTTGCCAAGCTTATGTAGAGCAAGTTCGGAATGAGTATGATGGGTGAGCTGAATTTCTTTCTTGGACTGCAAGTGAATCAAACTGATGAAGGTATCTTCATTAACCAAGCCAAGTACATTAAAGAGTTACTTAAGAAGTATGGCATGGAATTAGCCTCTCCCATGAAAACACCAATTGCTCTAGCAACTAAGCTTGACAAAGATGAGAAAGGTAAAAGTATTGACATTACTCAATACAAAGGTATAATTTGCTCTCTTCTATATCTAACTACCAATAGACCTGAAATAATGTTTGCAGCATGCATATATGCTAGATTTCAAGATAATCCTAAAGAATGGACTTAGCAGCTGCAAAGAGATTTTTAGGTATCTCAAAGGCACACCTCATGTTTATAAATATAGATTAGGTAGATTAGGGAGAAGTCTGGCATATCCTTGGAGCGACAAGAGCAGTGAGCGACACGGATTGGAAGACTTGATTTGAGCAGAATGCGTGGTGATTGAAGGGGCTTTGACAAAGTTTCTTCTATCCATTTATTTCCTCTTATTTTGTAGTCTATAAATGTTGTCTTTATTGCTACTCATATTTGGTTTAATAGCTATGGACTGAATATTTGCTCTAAGGTTATAATGGAACCCTTTGTTATTTAAATTGACTGTCTTATCTCTTTGGTTGGCACCATATGATTTGGTTTGATATATTTGTGCTTAATGATTCTCGCTAAGATATTAGTGATGATTTTGGTAATCTACATTATATCGACAGAAGGAGTGTAGATTTATACCTAAATATATTAACATGTGATTGTGGTCTTGACTGCATAAGTTGTGCGTAGAATAGACATATCTCTGTGCGCCACGTGCGACCTTATTGAGAACTTATGCTTAATTCCTTGTTATGATTAATTCACATTGACATATGTTTGATTGCATCTAGCTTGGATGTTCTTTTCTGTTCTATTCCCTTTTGGGTAGATCTGGAGAGGATATGTTTGTGCATACCTCGACAGAGGTGCATAGGCATCTGTGTGTTCTCGGTCGATAAATTGTCGTGACCATTAAGACCAAAGAGAGAAGGGTAGCTAGTTTGATGAAGCATAGCATGCCAGGTGTTCGACAGAATGCCTGTGTGGGGTGAAGTTGTGACCTTAGCTTGTAATTCCTTAGATTACCATTCATTTTCCATTTACTTGCTTTGTTAATTAGTTAACTAGATTAACCGCACTTCCATTTATATCTGTTCGAATAAGACTTTAGCGATACATAGTTGATATTTGGTAAATATTAGTCATAGTTCCTCGTGGGTACGACACTCTTCTTATCACTGTATGACTTGTCAGACTGTGTATACTTGCACGTGTTTAGTGATCGGTTTTCTGACCAACAAGTTTTTGGCGCCGTTGCCGGGAAACTATTATTCTAATATTGTCCAATATTGATTTAAATCAATTTAGTCTTACTTTGAACTTATATATATTTATTTCTTTTATTTGTTTGATCTTCCTTTCTTTTTGTTATTAAGTTTACAGATTATGGTTGATCAATGCTATCAATGGCCTTATGAGGGAACGACGCAACCAAGCTCGGAAGAAGGACTCGAGAAACTGCAAGTTCAAATTACAAATGCCTTGAGATTTTCTAACAATCTTGAGTGCCAGTCCACTCAGAATGCCTACTGTCAGGAATAAGCTGACTTTGAACCGATTCCCTACCATCCAAATTTCCAGGGTTATCCAAACTAATGGGACTACAGTTAAGAGCAAAATCATAATCCAAATCATTCCTCTCTGTTTGCCTATCAGTCTCCGCCACAATATGAATTGACGTCTCGATCCAATGACAGCTTTTCTGAGTACTCAGCACAAGAGGAAGAAAGCAGGCTTGAAGAGCTTCTCACCAACTTTATTGAGAGAAATGAGGTTCGGATGGCAAGCCAAGAAGCTGCAGTGCAAAGCCTCGAAAGTCAATTGGGGCTAATCATCAATTCCATCACAAATCCACCGCAATGTAATCTACCGATCATAATTGATCTTGACGACGAAGAAGTAGAGCAGTGCATGGTGGATACTCGAGGAGAAGGCGATGAGTCTCACCAAAGTGTTGAGGGCAATGTCAATGTGCAACTTGACCAACCTGCGGAGGCTGAGCTAACAAAAGAGGGGATCACCAGTGGGTACACTGTCAAGAATGATCAACAACCAGAACCCACGCTCACGACTATGGAAACCCGAGAGGACCCAATAGAGCACAAAGAACGCTTTCGATTTAATGAACAAGGGGAATTAGTGGATAATTCCAGTGGTGAAAGATTCTTTGTGCCAAAGGATGAAGAGACATGAATGACCAATCATCCATGTCTGCCAAAAATCCAAAGGAATTGACGAATAGGCGGCATAAAATGGTCATTTTTGCATATGAGCCGGATTGAACGACATCGGTATAGTCAAGCCGACGACTTTAAAACAAGCGCTTGGTTGGGAGGCACCCCCATCTTGGTATAAATGTTATTTATTTTCGTTACTTATGTCTAGTTTACTTCATGTCTGTTCGTTTTAGTTGTGAACATAGCTGTCAGATTGTGCATTAATGATTTTGTGTCTATTATCTGCAGACATCATGTTTATTTTGATATATTGTATATTACAATAGTGTTTTTGTGGTTTTGAATTATGCAAACACCTTTGTAGTGTAGTTTTTATTCTTAGCTTGGCATGTGCAGAAAACAGATAAGAAAACACAAGAAATAGCCCTCGCACCGTGGCGCCACCAACTGTACTACATCGCGCGCTATAGCGCCATTGTTGACTTATATAGTTTCCTGTTCTTATAGATTTTATATGGTTTTAGATGATAATATTGTTATTATGACTAAGTTCTATTATGCAGGGCTTTGCAGACCGTTTCTAGCTATCATAGGCATTTTTGGCCATTTCTTGCTAACTGGTGCCACAGCGCCAGTAGTCTGTGCCCCAGCGCCATCATTGGTGCCCCAGCATCCCTGTTCCTTGCACCCCAACACCGTGCTTTGCTTAAGGATTCGCGCCACAGCACGACCTCCTGTCCTTTTAAGTCTACGTGGCGCCGCAGTGCCACTTGCGAAGCAAAGGCTCGCGCCGCAGCGCGAGCTCCGGTGCCCAAACAGTAAAGAGCCTTTAATGACCTAAAAGAAGGAGGGAGGCGTATATAACAGAGGAGAAGACTCTGCATTTCATATAGATCAGAGAGAGAGAAGACCATATAACCATATAGAATAGCTTAGCTTATATAGTTTCCTTTTATATTTCTCTTTCTCTTAGATTATTATGTCTGTAAATATAGATTAGGGAGAAGTCTGGCATATCCTTGGAGCGACAAGAGCAGTGAGCTACACAGATTAGAAAGCTTGATTTGAGCAGAATGTGTGGAGATGAAGGGCTTCGATAGAGTTTCCTCTTATCCATTTGTTTTCTCTTATTTTGTAATCTATAAATGTTGTCTTTACTGCTACTTGTATTTTGTTCAATAGCTATGAACTGAGTATTTGCTCTAAGGTTATAATGGAACCCTTTATTATTTAAATTCACTGTCTTATCTCTTTGGTTGGCACCATATGATTTGATTTGATATATTTGTGCTTAATGATTCTCGCTAAGACATTAGTGATGATTTTGGTAATCTGCATGATATCGATAGAAGGAATGTAGATTTACACATAAATATATTAGCATGTGATTGTGGGTCTCGACTGCATAAGTTATGCGTAGAATAGACATATCTTTGTGCTCCACGTGCGACCTTATTAAGAACTTATGTTTAATTCCTTGTTATGATTGATTCGCATAGACTTATGTAGGATTGCATCTAGCTTGGATGTTTTTTTCTATTTTATTCCCTTTTGGGTGGATCTGGAGAGGATATGTTTGTGCATACCTCGACAGAGGTGCATAAGCACCTGTGTGTTCTCGGTCAACAAATTGTCGTGACCATTAAGACCAAAGAGAGAAGGGTAGCTGGTTTGATGAAGCATAGCACGCCAGGTATTCGACAGAATGCCTGTGTGGGGTGAAGTTGTGACCTTAGCTTGTAATTCCTTAAATTACCATTCGTTATCCATTTACTTGCTTTGTTAATTAGTTAACTAGATTAATCACACTTCCATTTGTATCTATTCGAATAAGACTTTAGCGATACATAGTCGGCGTTGTTGTTGTATTAAACTTGTAGCCTGTTGTATGCACTTTAGATTCATGCCTTTATATCCTTTAAACAATCAATAGATCGAATGGTGTGGCCGGTCAAAGTAGCCATTCGAGCCTGACTTAGCGTTTCTGGGAATTTCCAGAAACTCTATGAACACCCGTTTTGACGAAGTTTGACTGAGCTGTAACTTGTGATTTGTTGTGGTTTAACTGATCTATTGTTGTAGTGTTGTTCACTGTTATGAATACTACTAGTATGAACCAAGAAATCACCAAAAGAAGAACCAGAACACTTATCTATTTGAGCTCGAAATGAGACACTCGATCTGCCTTGGGTTTCTGGGTTGCCCTGAAAACCGAGGTATGGTCTGACAGAGACTTTGAGAGTCCAGATTGCTTTGTTATGTTGTTGTTTGACCTAGATATTGGTTGTTAGTTGTAGTGTTGTATAATGACTACAAGATCTGAGTTTTTAGTTGGACAGAACATGCATGAACCGGGATTAAAGTGTGGTCAAACATGACCCCTTGTACACTGAGATTGTCAGTGTTCTTGAGCCAAGAACACCTAAGACAACGGACAAGTGTCGCTAAATGCCTATAGCGACGATTTTCAATATATTTATTATAAAAATTATCAAAAATAGTTTTAAAAATTATTTTAAATTATGAAAAATAATTTTTGACCAATTGGAATATTTTTCTTTAATATTTATAATTATTTAAATATTAAAGGTATTTAAATTATTTAATTAGTGTATTAAATAAATTAGAGAAAAATGATTTAATATTATGAAAAATTATTTTAAATAAGAAAAATGTATTTAAAAATATTTTGAGTTATAAAATATAATTTTCAATATTTTTGGAGAATTTTCATTAATAAATTAATATTAATGATATTAGATTATTTAATTATGATATTAAATAAATGAATTAAAAATGATTTTATTGATTTAAAAATGAGAAAAATATTTTAAAAATATTTTAAGTTATAACTAATAACTTTTAATATTTGGATGATAATTTTATTAATATTTAAATATTAATGGGTATGATTTAAAAATAATTTTAATTACTTTAAAAATCATTTAAGTAGAATATTAATGATTTAAAAATACTTTAAGTTATTAATAATAAATTTAATATTTTGACAAGTATAACATTAATATTTTTATATTATTAAATATTAATGATGATAAAATTATTTGATAATTAAATCATTTAAAAATGATTTAAGTGTTTAAAAAATTATTATAAATTATAATAATTGTTTAAATATTATTAAAACTTCCGAAAAATATTATAAACGATATTTGACTTATCTAAAATAATATTGAAGCTTAGAGACCAAATTTAATTGACAATCAATGTGTTAATTGTCGAATAGAGTGACCAGAACACCGAGAATGAACCGAAGTCCAACCAGACCGAACTAGTTAGACTTGTTAAGTGTTTAAATAGGTTGTAAACACTGATGTGGCTATGTGGTAATGTGTCTAGGAGAAGATTGACTGTGAATTATAGTGTTGTGTGTTATGAGATATGGTGCTAATTGTGAGACCGATATTATTGGTTATAGGTCTTTCGAAAGCTGATAAATTTATTGTGTAACTGTAAACAGCTGAAGAGGCAAGTTTCCTAACTCAACCTTGAGTTAATATTGTTTAAATATTTTAGTGGTTAATTATTGCTAATTATACTACGTCCAAGAATTTATTGTTGATTATTCGCAGTTAGTGCATGTTTAATAATTCAAATTGAATTACTGATTTAGAAAATAAATAATCGTAGAATTACTGTTATTGGATATTTATATCTATAGAAGCTAATATTGACAGTACAGATAATTCCTGTTTATTATCGAATTATGTTGAGAAATATCTTAGCTAATTATTATGGCTAGACGAATATTTGTTAGAACTTGATAGGTTCGAGAAGAGAAGAGAAGAGAATTTAATTATTATTGATAGATCAATGCCAGTTGTGTCGGCTAGATCAAAAAAGAAAACTTAATAGGTTTGAGAAGAGAAGAGAAGAGAAGTAAATAAAAAATGAAATCATCGAATTTCGTTGTTAAATCAAATCTTGATTCCGAGACTTAGAAGAACAACCTTTTATATAAAGAGAACATTTTTAGTCGTATATTCGACCATTGCGCGCTACTTAAGTATTATGCATAATATAGGGTACAAGGAGTTGGCCGGCTCTAAGTAATTGATGAGGTGTATGATTTAATCTTTATGATTATCTGATACACCTGCATATATGTCAAAGTAAAACTTTAATATATATTCGAGAAGAGAAGTTCAAGATCCAACGGATCGCTCAGCATAAATCTGGAAAACATTCCACTTTGCTATTTCGTAGAATAAATTCTTGATTATTCCTTTGAATATCGTAGAAAACCTTGAAAGCGTTGTACTATTTCATTATCAGATTATTGTTGTAGAGAATGTGAGAAGACTTGATATTGATTTCTATACCTTTATTTTATGTCTTAACTTGCGGGGCAAACTTGTTGCTCACCCTTGCTAAATAAAACTTTTCAGCTAGGGACGAAGTTGTAGAAGGTGCTGTGAAGAAGAACAAAGGAAAAGGCATAGTGATAAATTAGAATAATGAACATTATTAATATTATGTTGTTTTGTAAACCTTTTTTGTATATCTAAAGGGTATGATTGTAATGTTAAGGTTAGAGAACCTAGGACTAATGTATTAACAATCTTTGTTAATGACTTATGTATTACTATTTCTGTATGAATGGGTAGTTAGATGTTATTATATTGTGAATCGTGAACACCAAACTCAGGGGTCAGGTAACCCGGATTTGGGGGCGTCACACTATGTGCTATTTGAATAAATATGCTACTATATGAGAACTACGTGTTAAATTTTTATTGTGTTAAGAATTTGGGTAGAGAAAGAGAATTGATGTAAGATTTTTATTTAAATCAGATCATGCCACCTAGACGACAGAATCAAAATCAAAGAGAAGAGCAGTCGGTGAATAATGAAGGTGGTCAAGCTGACCCAATGCAAAACTTTGCAAATATGATAGCCGAAGCTATGGATAATAGGGCTCCAGCATGCCGAAGAGCGAGAAATCAGCCAGCTGATAGATTGGCTAACTTCAAGGACTTTAAAGCTATAGGATCGCTGAATTTCAAGGGAACCACAGATTCGATTAAAGCCCAAATTTGGGTGAAGGACATGGAGAAAGCATTCGTCATTGCGTGAGTGGCGGAAGAGCAAAAGACGGCTTTTACAACTTATCTGATGAAGGGAGAAGCCAATTACTGGTGGAAGACAAATCAGGCAAGAGCTGGAACAGCTATAGTGACTTGGACCAGATTTAAAGAATTGTTCTTTGAAAACTACTTCTCACCGAGTATGCAAGCTCGGATGGAAGTTAAATTTCTAGAATTGAAGCAGGAGAACATGTCGGTATCAGAATACGCTGCCAAATTCAACGAGTTAGAGAAATTTGCACCTCATCGGGTGGACACGGAAGCAAGAAAAGTGAGAAGATTTGAGAATGGGCTGAAGCCGGGGATATTTAACAAGGTAGTAATATTACAGATCAATACATTCGCGGCTTTATTGGAGAAAACGTTAATTACAGAAGGAGGGAGCGAAGCTACATCTCGATTTCATCAAGAAAAAAAGAAGACAAGTGATGGAGGAAGCAGTGGTGGAAGTAACCCAAACAAGAGAAAGTGGAGCGAGAATACCCAATCGGGTAGCAATATAGAAGGAAACAAGCAAGGGAGGGAACCATGTGTAACGTGTAGGAAAAATTATACAGGAGTTTGTCTGAAGAAGAAGGGAGTTTGCTATAACTGTGGGCAAGAGGGGCACATGTCGCCCAATTGTCCCAATTCGAAGAAGATACAAGGTTGCTTTGCCTGTGGATCAACTGATCATATGGTTCGAAATTGTCCGAAGAGAAATGCTGAGAAGGAAAGTGTCAATAAGGGACTCGGTGGCAGAACCTTGGCAATTCGAGGACCTACACAGCCATGAAGACCAACGGCCCGTACATTCAACATGACGGCGCAGGATGTAGTAGCTGCTCAAGAAGTGGTAGCAGGTAATAATTTCATTTAGAAATTTAATTACGCAATAATTATAAGTCAGATGCTTTTGTGAACTATTTTCTTTAATAGATTCAAGTCACAGGTTAAAATTTGAAACACAAATTAATATTGTGTTGATACAAATAAATTGATGATACAACTTTAAAAGATTGTAGAGAATAAGGAAGCGGTGATTCCGAGGACGGAGTCCTTTTAAGGAGGGGTGAATGTGATAACCTCAGATTTCGAATAATTAAAATTTTACGAATAAACTTTTTTGTATTAATATTAATATTTATTATCAAGTTTGCGATAAGTTTCTGGTATACGATTCTCGAGAAGGTCAATTTGTGTATTGACTAATAAAATTAGAGTAGAGTTGTGCTTAACAGCTTTAGAAACCCTAACTCTAATTTCTGGATAGGGATTCGATAGAAAATATAATTAAAATAATTATATTAATGAGTATGTGTTTGTACTGTTTAGAATTTTGATCAATAATTGATCGGATAAGGTTTAAAATTAATAAACCCTAATAAGAGATTAGAAACCCTAATCTCAAATTTAGAAAACCTAACGTATAGTTAGAAAACCTAATTAAAAGCCGGGAAACCCTAATTTTATATTCGGGAATCCTAAAACCCTAATGTGAAACCCCAAATTTTATCAATAAAGATTTAATTTTTTTGAAATATTTTTTAAATATTATGGTGTGAATTTGAGATAATGTTATAGCTGTGGGTAGTATTTATAAATTTTGCAAAGTATGCAAGTTGTTGTATTATATTCGATTGGTCGGGGAATATTATTTTTGCTGGGGAATATTCGTATGACGACACAATTATTGGTGGACCTCACAACGGAATTATTATCGAATTGAGAAAACGACAAAAATATTTTATAAAAATAACGACGGAAGTTTCACCGTTAATACTGTTGAACTACTCGGTAGTAAAAGTATAATAATACGTGTGATTGCATAGTAGCATACGGTTTTGATTGTTGAGGCTTACGTGATAAGTCACTCAGTTTTGTTTTATTAGTATTATTAACGTACTAAAACAGAAAAAATTTATATATAAAACAGAATACTTTTATAAAGTTATTCGTTTTATTAGGCTAATAGTAAAATCTTTTTATATAAAACAGAATACTTTTATGAAGTTATCTATTTTATTAGACAATAATTAGAATATATTATATTTTATTATGTATAGTGTTTGCATAGTGCCTGCATAGTATTTGCATAGTAAAATCTTTTATAAAGTTATTCGTTTTATTAGATTATAAATAGAATATATTATATTTTATTTAAAAGATTTTGCTTTAAATATGGACCGCTAGATTAAAGTAAATCAATCTAGACCGTTCATGAGTTAGTTATTATGCATTCTATTTTTCTATAAATAGAAGCTCATTCCTTCATTATTTTCTTACGAATTCACTGAAACTCTAGAGAGAGAAACTATAGATAGAAAGAAGAAAAGTATTCTGCTACTTCACTACTCCGATATCAAGTTTCTTTTACGGTAAGGGATATTATTTGTTGTACTCGTAAAGGGTATTCTTTATTTCTTATTCATGAAGAGAACTTCTGTTATTCCATTCTTTATTATTCTGTTGGAATAACCTGTATACGCGGGCTACCCTATACTTAGTAAAATTCTTCTGTTATTATATTTTTATTATTCTGTTAGAACATCCTGTCTGTGCTTTACGCCGGACCTGGTTCCATTATTTATTATTCTGTTGGAATATCTTGTATGTGCTTTACGTCAGACCTGGTTCCATTATTTATTATTCTATCATAATATCATGTCTGTGTTTTACGCCAGACCTGGTTCCATTATTTATTATTCCGTCGGAATATCTTGTTTGTGCTTTACGCCGGACCTGGTTCTATTTTTTATTATTCTGTCAGAATATCATGTCTATGCGTTTACGCCGGACATGGTTCTATTATTTATTATTCCGTCGAAATATCCTGTCGGTGCATTTACGCATGACCTGGTTCCACTATTTATTTTTCTATTGGAATAACCTGTCTGTGCGGTTTATCGCATACATGGTGATTTCTTTTGTTATTCCATTCTTTATTATACTCAGTTGGTTAAAACTTTGACTTCTATACTCCATGAAATTAGTGGAATATCCTTGATATTTGCGCTTCATCCAGTATCTTTTCATGAAAATATTCTTCTGAGCATTCTTGAATTTTATTCTACAAAGCAGTATCATGTTGACAATTTGGACATTATCAGTTCCTAGATAAATTAATTCTTAAACTTGTTTTATTGAATTCTTATATCATTGTCATCATCCTCATGTTTATATTTTGTTGAAAGTCATCTATGGCCTGTAGTGCATAGATGGACTTGGTATGATTATGACCAGGGATTATTCAGTGTAATCATGACCGTAATGTTACAAATGATGTGGAAAAAGTCCTCATTGGCCCATAGTGCATTGATGGACAATTTTTGGTATAATTATAGCTATGGATTCTCTTTGGCCGTAGTGCAAAGATGAATTATTTTATGGCATGATCAGGACCGTTGATGAAAACATGATTATCTTTAGCCGTAGTGCATGAATAATTCGTTGTCGTGATACTAAAGAATATCCTTGACCATAGTGCAGGGGTGATTCGATGATGTGGATTATTTATTAAGCTGAGTCCCAGCGATAAAAGTCATGAAAAACCTATTAAATCATAAAAGATAGTAGATTTTATTCTCTACTTGACTCTTTTAATGGATTGTTGGTTCCGCTGTAGTTAAACTTGATGTCTATTGTATTTTATTAGTTTAACATTGCTGAAGACTAATGATAATTTATTCTGCATTATCTTAGTCATAATATTTCTTACTGGGCTAGTTGAGCTCACCCTTTCTTTCACTGTTCTCTTCAGGAAATGAGAATATAGTTGGGACGAGTCAGAAAACAAAGTGATGGACCAGATGATAGCATTTGTAGTCCTCACTATTCTATGTAATAGTGTGATAATAATTGTAATGAGGACTCCTTTTGAGTATTGATACTCTCTAGAAGACAATATTTGTATTCAAACTCACAGTTTATGTTTTGTCGTATTGTACACGACAGTTGTATTATTAAGTTGTATTTGAATTCTGTACCATGTATCTGGCGACTCAAGATGGGTGATGTATACCTAATTTTGGGGGTGTCACAATTGGTATCAAAGCTTAGGGATATGATCCCTGGCTGAGATGTGAGACAAGAACTAGGAGGGGAGAGACGGGAAATTCCTTCGCTAGTATGACCTACCTAAGTTTATTTGATATTTAGTTGGCTGGTCAGAGTATAGAGATAATATGTGACATGTTAATTAACCCTTGTTTTGTGGCAGTATCTGAAAATGACATCCGATAATGTTGAGAATAGCAATGAAGCACAAGAGACCGTTGATTCTCCACAGATCAATAATCAAGACAATGTGCAATAGGATGGCGATAATCCTCCTGTAAACAACAACACTGATCAATTGACGAATGACGGTACGTTTAGGAGCTTTTTAGAATTCATGCAACATCAGGCGAAGGCGGCTCCTGTTCATAATGCAAGAGGAAACAATGGCAACCCACGGTTGGTCACCGCTAAGCAATTCAAGGAGCTGGGACCACCAGAGTTTTTGGGAAAGCCAGAACCACTTAAGGCGGACACGTGGTTAAAGCAGATCACCAAGATATTTGATGTCTTGGGATGCTCCGAGCAGCAAAAGGTTCCCTTTGCCACCTTTATGTTGCGTGAAGAGGCAAATCACTGGTGGGAATCTATAAAACGTACCCAGCCTGACGCACTCAAGATGTCTTGGGAGAAGTTCCAAGAGCTGTTCAATGACAAATACTTTCCCGAAAGCATTCGTCACATGAAGGAGGTGGAATTTATCAAGTTGGAGCAAAACAACATGACCGTGTCGCAATACGAAGCCAAGTTTGCTGAGTTATCCCGATTTGTGTCCCACTTGGTTGATAATGAAGAGAGAATGACGCGGATGTTTTTAAGAGGTTTGAAGCCGGAGATACGTCAATATCTTATTTCTTATAAACTGTGTTTGTATTCAGATATTGTAAATAGGGTTCAGTTAGTGGAACGCGATAACGAGTCAACGTAACCAAAAGAGAGCAGCCGGCAAAATGATAATACCGGTGATAACAGTCATCAAAGCAGTGACAATAAACATGGAGGGAATCAACATGCAAAAAATGGTAACCACTTCGGTGGTAATCATGGTCAAAATAATAAGAATGGACATTTCAAGAAGAGGAGATTCAACAATGATGGAAAGACGTCAGCACCAGCACCCATTGTTAAGGAAGGAGAACGACCACCTATCATATGTTTCAAATGCGGAGGGGAGGGTCACATCAGTTCAAACTGCGCGATACCGTCCAAAGCATGTTATAATTATGGAAGAGAAGGTCACTTAGCCTAATTTTGTCATTCACCGAATACAAGTTCAGCTAGGATGGAGGCACCAAAGGCCGTTCCAGAAAAGTCAAAGCCGGTAGTTTAAGAGAGTATTTTTTTCGTGACAAGGAACCTGAATAAAATTATCACGGGTATGTTAGTCATAAACTTTTGTGAAGTCTATACCGTGTTAGATACCTGTTCTACTCACTCTTTTATTTCACCTAGTTGTGTTCAATGTTTGAAGTTAACTCTGGAGAAGTTAGACTTTGATTTATCTGTTGAAATTTCGTTGGGAGAAACCTTCGTTACCTCCACTATTTATAAATCTTGTTCAAATCAAAATATTCACGTTAACTGTCGATCGAATCTCTTTGAAAATACTTACCTTTGATGTGATTTTAGGAATCGATTGGTTAACTACTCATCATGCTTTTTGTATGGTTGTTAGCTTTCATACTCCTAACCAACCTGTTATGCGAATTCAAAGTAACCAAACCACTAAAGTCAATCATTATCATATCAAGCCATAAGAAAAGAGCCCCGATCCTTTTGTTGTTGATTTTCTTGTGTGGAATGCACCAAAGCCAGACTTTCTGTAGGCGACGTCGTGAATGACGATGGCAAGTTGATAGGTATCAATGTGACGTACTATCCAAGTCTTGGATGAGAGTCACAGTTTTGAATAATATTTCTATTGGTAATAAATTTCCTGACGTATCCCTGAAGACTTCCTAGTCTACTTAGAGCGTGAAATCGAATTTTGTATTATCCCCAGTACAAAACCCATTTCTAAAACCCTTAAATATTTCTTCAACTGAACGAACGTAACATGCGCCAAAGACGTTGGCTCGAGCTGTTAAAGATTACGATCGTACCATTCAATATCATCGTGGAAGTACGAACGTGGTAGCTGACGCGTTGAGTAAAATATCGTATGCGGTTACAAGTGTGAATATACGAACCCACGTGAAGATAACGAATATACGAGTAGAATCGACTTTAATTGATAAAGTTAAAGCCGCTTAATCTACATACTCAGAGCTGATGAATGTGAAGAAGAAGGTTCAAGAGGGTGTTATTCTAGAAGCAAGAATTGACGAAGAGAGGAAATCTCAACCCTCGATTTAATTGGCCCATTTGAAATCCTTGATCGAGTAGGAACTGTGGCCTATAGACTCGTTTTACCGCCAAGTATATCGCGTGTTCATAACGTTTTTCACGTATCGATGTTACGTAAATATGTGGACGACCTGAACCACATTACTGAATTAAAACTAGACGAGATTGCAGAAGATTTAACGTATAAGAAGATACGTGTTAACATCTTAGATAAGAAGGATCATATTCGACGCTCAAAGGTTATACCTCAAGAGTTAGAATTTGAAGTGAAGTCAAGGTATACTCATCTGTTCGACATACCAGGTACGTACGTAAATTTCGAGGGCGAAATTTCATAAGGAGGGGAGATTGTGAAACCTCAGATTTTATGAATAAAGATTTAATTTTTTTGAAATATTTTTTAAATATTATGGTGTGAATTTGAGATAATGTTATAGTTGTGGGTAGTATTTATAAATTTTGCAAAGTATGAAAGTTGTTGTATTATATTCGATTGGTCGGGAAATATTATTTTTGTTGGGGAATATTCATATGACGACACAATTATTGGTGGACCCCACAACGGAATTATTGTCGAATTGAGAAAACGACAAAAATATTTTATGAAAATAACGGCGAAAGTTTTACCATTAATACTGTTGAACTACTCGGCAGTAAAAGTACAATAATACGTGTGGTTGCATAGTAGCATACGATATTAATTATTGAGGCTTACGTGATAAGTCACTCAGTTTTGTTTTATTAGTATTATTAACGTAATAAAATAGAAATTTTTTTTATATAAAACAGAATACTTTTATAAAGTTATTCGTTTTATTAAGCTAATAGTAAAATCTTTTTATATAAAACAGAATACTTTTATAAAGTTATCTGTTTTATTAGACAATAATTAGAATATATTATATTTTATTATGCATAGTGTTTGCATAGTGCCTGCATAGTATTTGCATAGTAAAATCTTTTATAAAGTTATTCGTTTGATTAGATTATAAATATAATATATTATATTTTATTTAAAAGATTTTGCTTTAACTATGAACCATCAGATTAAAGTAAATCAATCTAGACCGTTCATGAGTTAGTTACTATACAGTCCATTTTTCTATAAATAGAAGCTCATTCCTTCATTATTTTTTTACGAATTCACTGAAACTCTAGAGAGAGAAACTATAGAGAGAAAGAAGAAAAGTATTCTGCTACTTCACTACTCTGGTATCAAGTTTCTTTTACAGTAAGAGATATTATTTGTTGTACTCGTAAAGGGTATTTTTTATTTGTTATTCATGAAGAGAACTTCTGTTATTCCATTCTTTATTATTCTGTTCGAATAACATGTATACGCGGGCTACCCTATACTTGGTGAAATTCTTCTGTTATTACATTTTTATTATTCTATTAGAAAATCATGTCTGTACTTTACGCCGGACCTGGTTCCATTATTTATTATTCTATCGGAATATCCTGTCTGTGCTTTACGCCGGACCTGGTTCTATTATTTATTATTCTGTCGGAATATCCTATATGTGCTTTACGCCGGACCTGGTTCCATTATTTATTATTATGCCGGAATATCCTGTCTGTGCTTTACGCCGGACCTGGTTCTATTATTTATTATTCCGTCGAAATATCCTGTCGGTGCATTTACGCATGACCTGGTTCCACTATTTATTTTTCTATTGGAATAACCTGTCTGTGCGGTTTATCGCATACATGGTGATTTCTTTTGTTATTCCATTCTTTATTATACTCAGTTGGTTAAAACTTTGACTTCTATACTCCATGAAATTAGTGGAATATCCTTGATATTTGCGCTTCATCCAGTATCTTTTCATGAAAATATTCTTCTGAGCATTCTTGAATTTTATTCTACAAAGCAGTATCATGTTGACAATTTGGACATTATCAGTTCCTAGATAAATTAATTCTTAAACTTGTTTTATTGAATTCTTATATCATTGTCATCATCCTCATGTTTATATTTTGTTGAAAGTCATCTATGGCCTGTAGTGCATAGATGGACTTGGTATGATTATGACCAGGGATTATTCAGTGTAATCATGACCGTAATGTTACAAATGATGTGGAAAAAGTCCTCATTGGCCCATAGTGCATTGATGGACAATTTTTGGTATAATTATAGCTATGGATTCTCTTTGGCCGTAGTGCAAAGATGAATTATTTTATGGCATGATCAGGACCGTTGATGAAAACATGATTATCTTTAGCCGTAGTGCATGAATAATTCGTTGTCGTGATACTAAAGAATATCCTTGACCATAGTGCAGGGGTGATTCGATGATGTGGATTATTTATTAAGCTGAGTCCCAGCGATAAAAGTCATGAAAAACCTATTAAATCATAAAAGATAGTAGATTTTATTCTCTACTTGACTCTTTTAATGGATTGTTGGTTCCGCTGTAGTTAAACTTGATGTCTATTGTATTTTATTAGTTTAACATTGCTGAAGACTAATGATAATTTATTCTGCATTATCTTAGTCATAATATTTCTTACTGGGCTAGTTGAGCTCACCCTTTCTTTCACTGTTCTCTTCAGGAAATGAGAATATAGTTGGGACGAGTCAGAAAACAAAGTGATGGACCAGATGATAGCATTTGTAGTCCTCACTATTCTATGTAATAGTGTGATAATAATTGTAATGAGGACTCCTTTTGAGTATTGATACTCTCTAGAAGACAATATTTGTATTCAAACTCACAGTTTATGTTTTGTCGTATTGTACACGACAGTTGTATTATTAAGTTGTATTTGAATTCTGTACCATGTATCTGGCGACTCAAGATGGGTGATGTATACCTAATTTTGGGGGTGTCACAATTGGTATCAAAGCTTAGGGATATGATCCCTGGCTGAGATGTGAGACAAGAACTAGGAGGGGAGAGACGGGAAATTCCTTCGCTAGTATGACCTACCTAAGTTTATTTGATATTTAGTTGGCTGGTCAGAGTATAGAGATAATATGTGACATGTTAATTAACCCTTGTTTTGTGGCAGTATCTGAAAATGACATCCGATAATGTTGAGAATAGCAATGAAGCACAAGAGACCGTTGATTCTCCACAGATCAATAATCAAGACAATGTGCAATAGGATGGCGATAATCCTCCTGTAAACAACAACACTGATCAATTGACGAATGACGGTACGTTTAGGAGCTTTTTAGAATTCATGCAACATCAGGCGAAGGCGGCTCCTGTTCATAATGCAAGAGGAAACAATGGCAACCCACGGTTGGTCACCGCTAAGCAATTCAAGGAGCTGGGACCACCAGAGTTTTTGGGAAAGCCAGAACCACTTAAGGCGGACACGTGGTTAAAGCAGATCACCAAGATATTTGATGTCTTGGGATGCTCCGAGCAGCAAAAGGTTCCCTTTGCCACCTTTATGTTGCGTGAAGAGGCAAATCACTGGTGGGAATCTATAAAACGTACCCAGCCTGACGCACTCAAGATGTCTTGGGAGAAGTTCCAAGAGCTGTTCAATGACAAATACTTTCCCGAAAGCATTCGTCACATGAAGGAGGTGGAATTTATCAAGTTGGAGCAAAACAACATGACCGTGTCGCAATACGAAGCCAAGTTTGCTGAGTTATCCCGATTTGTGTCCCACTTGGTTGATAATGAAGAGAGAATGACGCGGATGTTTTTAAGAGGTTTGAAGCCGGAGATACGTCAATATCTTATTTCTTATAAACTGTGTTTGTATTCAGATATTGTAAATAGGGTTCAGTTAGTGGAACGCGATAACGAGTCAACGTAACCAAAAGAGAGCAGCCGGCAAAATGATAATACCGGTGATAACAGTCATCAAAGCAGTGACAATAAACATGGAGGGAATCAACATGCAAAAAATGGTAACCACTTCGGTGGTAATCATGGTCAAAATAATAAGAATGGACATTTCAAGAAGAGGAGATTCAACAATGATGGAAAGACGTCAGCACCAGCACCCATTGTTAAGGAAGGAGAACGACCACCTATCATATGTTTCAAATGCGGAGGGGAGGGTCACATCAGTTCAAACTGCGCGATACCGTCCAAAGCATGTTATAATTATGGAAGAGAAGGTCACTTAGCCTAATTTTGTCATTCACCGAATACAAGTTCAGCTAGGATGGAGGCACCAAAGGCCGTTCCAGAAAAGTCAAAGCCGGTAGTTTAAGAGAGTATTTTTTTCGTGACAAGGAACCTGAATAAAATTATCACGGGTATGTTAGTCATAAACTTTTGTGAAGTCTATACCGTGTTAGATACCTGTTCTACTCACTCTTTTATTTCACCTAGTTGTGTTCAATGTTTGAAGTTAACTCTGGAGAAGTTAGACTTTGATTTATCTGTTGAAATTTCGTTGGGAGAAACCTTCGTTACCTCCACTATTTATAAATCTTGTTCAAATCAAAATATTCACGTTAACTGTCGATCGAATCTCTTTGAAAATACTTACCTTTGATGTGATTTTAGGAATCGATTGGTTAACTACTCATCATGCTTTTTGTATGGTTGTTAGCTTTCATACTCCTAACCAACCTGTTATGCGAATTCAAAGTAACCAAACCACTAAAGTCAATCATTATCATATCAAGCCATAAGAAAAGAGCCCCGATCCTTTTGTTGTTGATTTTCTTGTGTGGAATGCACCAAAGCCAGACTTTCTGTAGGCGACGTCGTGAATGACGATGGCAAGTTGATAGGTATCAATGTGACGTACTATCCAAGTCTTGGATGAGAGTCACAGTTTTGAATAATATTTCTATTGGTAATAAATTTCCTGACGTATCCCTGAAGACTTCCTAGTCTACTTAGAGCGTGAAATCGAATTTTGTATTATCCCCAGTACAAAACCCATTTCTAAAACCCTTAAATATTTCTTCAACTGAACGAACGTAACATGCGCCAAAGACGTTGGCTCGAGCTGTTAAAGATTACGATCGTACCATTCAATATCATCGTGGAAGTACGAACGTGGTAGCTGACGCGTTGAGTAAAATATCGTATGCGGTTACAAGTGTGAATATACGAACCCACGTGAAGATAACGAATATACGAGTAGAATCGACTTTAATTGATAAAGTTAAAGCCGCTTAATCTACATACTCAGAGCTGATGAATGTGAAGAAGAAGGTTCAAGAGGGTGTTATTCTAGAAGCAAGAATTGACGAAGAGAGGAAATCTCAACCCTCGATTTAATTGGCCCATTTGAAATCCTTGATCGAGTAGGAACTGTGGCCTATAGACTCGTTTTACCGCCAAGTATATCGCGTGTTCATAACGTTTTTCACGTATCGATGTTACGTAAATATGTGGACGACCTGAACCACATTACTGAATTAAAACTAGACGAGATTGCAGAAGATTTAACGTATAAGAAGATACGTGTTAACATCTTAGATAAGAAGGATCATATTCGACGCTCAAAGGTTATACCTCAAGAGTTAGAATTTGAAGTGAAGTCAAGGTATACTCATCTGTTCGACATACCAGGTACGTACGTAAATTTCGAGGGCGAAATTTCATAAGGAGGGGAGATTGTGAAACCTCAGATTTTATGAATAAAGATTTAATTTTTTTGAAATATTTTTTAAATATTATGGTGTGAATTTGAGATAATGTTATAGTTGTGGGTAGTATTTATAAATTTTGCAAAGTATGAAAGTTGTTGTATTATATTCGATTGGTCGGGAAATATTATTTTTGTTGGGGAATATTCATATGACGACACAATTATTGGTGGACCCCACAACGGAATTATTGTCGAATTGAGAAAACGACAAAAATATTTTATGAAAATAACGGCGAAAGTTTTACCATTAATACTGTTGAACTACTCGGCAGTAAAAGTACAATAATACGTGTGGTTGCATAGTAGCATACGATATTAATTATTGAGGCTTACGTGATAAGTCACTCAGTTTTGTTTTATTAGTATTATTAACGTAATAAAATAGAAATTTTTTTTATATAAAACAGAATACTTTTATAAAGTTATTCGTTTTATTAAGCTAATAGTAAAATCTTTTTATATAAAACAGAATACTTTTATAAAGTTATCTGTTTTATTAGACAATAATTAGAATATATTATATTTTATTATGCATAGTGTTTGCATAGTGCCTGCATAGTATTTGCATAGTAAAATCTTTTATAAAGTTATTCGTTTGATTAGATTATAAATATAATATATTATATTTTATTTAAAAGATTTTGCTTTAACTATGAACCATCAGATTAAAGTAAATCAATCTAGACCGTTCATGAGTTAGTTACTATACAGTCCATTTTTCTATAAATAGAAGCTCATTCCTTCATTATTTTTTTACGAATTCACTGAAACTCTAGAGAGAGAAACTATAGAGAGAAAGAAGAAAAGTATTCTGCTACTTCACTACTCTGGTATCAAGTTTCTTTTACAGTAAGAGATATTATTTGTTGTACTCGTAAAGGGTATTTTTTATTTGTTATTCATGAAGAGAACTTCTGTTATTCCATTCTTTATTATTCTGTTCGAATAACATGTATACGCGGGCTACCCTATACTTGGTGAAATTCTTCTGTTATTACATTTTTATTATTCTATTAGAAAATCATGTCTGTACTTTACGCCGGACCTGGTTCCATTATTTATTATTCTATCGGAATATCCTGTCTGTGCTTTACGCCGGACCTGGTTCTATTATTTATTATTCTGTCGGAATATCCTATATGTGCTTTACGCCGGACCTGGTTCCATTATTTATTATTATGCCGGAATATCCTGTCTGTGCTTTACGCCGGACCTGGTTCTATTATTTATTATTCCGTCGAAATATCCTGTCGGTGCATTTACGCATGACCTGGTTCCACTATTTATTTTTCTATTGGAATAACCTGTCTGTGCGGTTTATCGCATACATGGTGATTTCTTTTGTTATTCCATTCTTTATTATACTCAGTTGGTTAAAACTTTGACTTCTATACTCCATGAAATTAGTGGAATATCCTTGATATTTGCGCTTCATCCAGTATCTTTTCATGAAAATATTCTTCTGAGCATTCTTGAATTTTATTCTACAAAGCAGTATCATGTTGACAATTTGGACATTATCAGTTCCTAGATAAATTAATTTTTGAACTTGTTTTATTGAATTCTTATATCATTGTCATCATCCTCATGTTTATATTTTGTTGAAAGTCATCTATGGCCTGTAGTGCATAGATGGACTTGGTATAATTATGACCAGGGATTATTTGGTGTAATCATGACCGTAATGTTACAAATGATGTGAAAAAAGTCCTCATTGGCCCGTAGTGCATTGATGGACAATTTTTGGTATAATTATAGCTATGGATTCTCTTTGGCCGTAGTGCAAAGATGAATTATTTTATGGTATGATCAGGACCGTTGATGAAAACATGATTATCTTTAGCCGTAGTGCATGGATAATTCGTTGTCGTGATACTAAAGAATATCCTTGACCGTAGTGCAGGGGTGATTCGATGATGTGGATTATTTATTTAGCTGAGTCCCAGCGATAAAAGTCATGAAAAACCTTTTAAATCATAAAAGATAGTAGATTTTATTCTCTACTTGACTCTTTTAATGGATTACTAGTTCCGATGTAGTTAAACTTGATGTCTATTGTATTTTATCAGTTTAACATTGTTGAAGACTAATGATAATTTATTCTGCATTATCTTAGTCATAATATTTCTTACTGGGCTAGTTGAGCTCACCCTTTCTTTCACTGTTCTCTTCAGGAAATGAGAATATAGTTGGGACGAGTCAGAAAACAAAGTGATGGACCAGATGATAGCATTTGTAGTCCTCACTATTCTATGTAATAGTGTGATAATAATTGTAATGAGGACTCCTTTTGAGTATTGATACTCTCTAGAAGACAATATTTGTATTCAAACTCACAGTTTATGTTTTGTCGTATTGTACACGACAGTTGTATTATTAAGTTGTATTTGAATTCTGTACCATGTATCTGGCGACTCAAGATGGGTGATGTATACCTAATTTTGGGGGCGTCACACCTAATTAGAAAACCCTAATCCTAATTGGATAGCCTAAGGTGTTTATTAAACTTAAATATGATTAGAAAACCCTAATTATATTTTAGTTATCTTAATTTCTTTTTTACAAACCCTAATTATAATTTAGAAATTTTATTTTTATTTAAAACCCTAATTAGAAAAAAAATCTAGAAATTAAGGGTGTAAAACCTAAAGGTTAGAACCTTAGGGTTAAACCCTATGGGATTGGGCAATTGACAATCAAGCCATTAAATTTAGAATGCAAATGACAAAAATATCCTTTTTACACTTTTAGTAAGGTTACTTGTAAAAATGGCAAATACCTTTATTTATTCACCAACTACATTGACTTGGTGACTCATTAAACTTCAGCAAATCAGTCTATAACATCAGCTAGGCAAGCAAAATTCATTGCATCATTTTATATAAAGATATTGAGAGAGAAAAGTTACTAAAAATTGCCATTTGTGTCTCAAGCTCTCACTAACTCTTTCTCACTTAAACCTCCAAAAATCACAAGAATATCAGTCCCTAAAACAGCCCCTTGATTAACCAAGATCAGTTAGGAGGATTAAGATCAAGGATTTGAAGCTAGAAGGTATAAACCTATTTTAATTTTTGATCCAAGTTGCTAAGAAAAAATTTGTGTTAAAGTGTTTACTCATGTGTTAGATGATGTTTTTAGATGATCTATGTTGATCCATCATGGGTCCATAGCATCAAAGTAGGTAAAAAACCATGTTTTTCAAAATCTGTTCTTGAGTATTTTTAGTGGTCTGACAAGAAATGTCAATGGCCACAGATCCTTGCTCGTTTATGATATTTGTAATTTTAAAGTTGTTATTGGTAGCTTGTTATGTTGTTTTTAATCTGAAAGTGGTATCACAGTCAGTTGATGTCTAGATTTGAAGTTATTCTTGGTCAAAACTCGTTGGCCGAGCATGACCGGGCCAAATCTGGGTTACCCAGAAATGGTTTACCAGCGTCTCACAACGATTTCAAGCTCCCATAAATGGTTTACCGGGCCGTGATCGGATGATCTCTTAAACAACAAAATGATCGAATGCAGTGGACGGTCAAACCTGACCATCCGATCACGCTTTGCATTTCTGGGATTTTCCAGAAACCGTAAGAGCATTGATTCTGACAGCCTTCGACCAACTGATAAATTAAGGATCTATTGTTTTTGGACTAAGATATTGACATCTAGTTGTTCCTTGTCATGAATACTACATGTATGAATCATAAAACTACCAAAACAATGATCAGAACCTAGATTAATTTGGACTGGAAAGTACCAGGTCGAACTGCCTAGGTTTCTGGAAAACCTAGATCATGTCTAACAGTGACTTAGGATGGCCAGAACTTTATGATTTGATGTTTTATGATCGAGTTGTTGATTGGTAAATGTAGTGTTGCATGTCCACTACATGATCAAAGTTTCAGTTAGCCCAGAAACGCTTTGGATTGGATGTTTTAAGTGGTCAAACATGGCAGGTTGATAACGAAGCTGTCAGTGTTCTTGAGCTCAAGAACACCAACATCGACGCTTAGTGTCGCTAAAGGCCTATAGCGACAGTTTAATTAGTTTTTTATTTTCTGATTTTTTTGAAAATTATTTAAAAATAGAAATAAATTATAAAAATTACCAAAAATGGTTTTAAAAATTATTTTAAATTATGAAAAATAATTTTTGACCAATTGGAATATTTTTCTTTAATATTTATAATTATTTAAATATTAAAGGTATTTAATTTATTTAATTAGTATATTAAATAAATTAGAGAAAAATGATTTAATATTATGAAAAATTATTTTAAATAAGAATAATGTATTTAAAAATATTTTGAGTTATAAAATATAACTTTTATTATTTTTGAAGAATTTTCATTAATAAATTAATATTAATGATATTAGGTTTATTTAATTATTAAATTAAAAAAATAAGATAAAATTGATTTTATTGATTTAAAAAATTTATTTTAAATAAGAATAAAGTGTTAAAAAATATTTAGAATTATAAAATATAATTTTCAATATTTTTGGAGAATTCTCATTAATAAATTAATATTAATGATAATAGATTTATTTAATTATTATTTCAAGTAAATGAATTAAAAATGATTTTATAGATTTAAAAATCATTTAAAAATGAGAAAAATGATTTAAAAATATTTTAAGTTTTAATTAATGACTTTTAATATTTTGATAATAATTTCATTAATATTTAAATATTAATGGTGATGGTTAAAAAATAATTTTAATTAAATTAAAAATCATTTAAGTAAAATATTGATGATTTAAAAATATTTTAAGTTATTAATAATAACTTTAATAGTTTGACAAGTATGTTATTAATATTTTTATATTACTAAATATTAATGATAATAAGATTATTTGATAATTAAATCATTTAAAAATGATTTAACTGTTTGAAAAATAATTATAAATTATAATAATTGTTTAAATATTATTAAAAGCTTCCGAAAAATATTATAAAAGATAGTTGACTTATCTAAATTAATATTGAAGCTTAGAAACCGAACTTAATTGACAATAACTGTGTTAATTGTCGGATAGGGTGACCAGAACACCAAGAATGGACTGAAATCCAACCAGACCGAAATAGTTAGACTTGTTAAGTGATTATATAGGCTATAAACATTGATATGACTATGTGATAATGTGCCTAGGAGAAGTTTGACTGTGAATTACAGTGTTATGTGTTATAAATTATTGTGCTAATTGTAAGACCGATATTATTGGTTATAGGTCTTTCGAGCGCAGATAAGTTTATTGTGTAGCTGTAATCAACGGAAGATGCAAGTTTCCTAACTCAACCTTGAGTTATATTCATTCAATTATTATAGTGGTTAATTATTACTAATTATACCACGTCCAAGAATTTATTGTTGATTATTCGCAGTTAGTGCATGTTTAATAATTCAAGTTGAATTACTAATTTGGAAAATATACATTTGTAGAATAACTGTTGTTGGATATTCATATTCGTAGAAGATAGAAGTGACAGTACAGATAATTCCTGTTTATTATCGAATTATATTAAGAAATGTCTTAGCCAATTATTCTGACTAGATGAACATTTGTTAGAACTTGATCGGTTCGAGAAGAGAATTCAATTATTATTGACAGATCGATGCCAATTATTTCGGCTAGATCGAAAAGTAATTAGAAATTGAAATCATAGTATTTCGTTGTTAAATCAAAATCTTGATTCTGAGACTGAGAAGAACAACCTTTTATATAAAAGGAACATTTTATTGGTCGTATATTCGGCTTTTGCGCGCGATTAAGTATTATGCATAATATAGGGTATAATAAAATTGATCACTTTATATACTTGCAGAGGGGTATGATTTAATCTTTATGGTTATCTGATACACCTGGGTATATCAAAGTTAAATCTTTGATAGTTACTCGAGAAGAGAAGTTCAAGATCCAATGGATCGCTCAGAATAAATCTGGAAAACATTCCACTTTGCTACTTCGTAGAATTAATTCTTGATTATTCATTTGAATATCGTAGAAAACCTTGAAAGCGGTATACTCTTTCATTATCAGATTATTGTTGTGTAGAATGCGAGAAGACTTATTATTTATTCCTATACATTTATCGTATGTCTTAACTTGCGGGGCAAACTTGTTGCTCACCCTTGCTAAATAAAACTTTTCAGCCAGGGACGAAGTTGCAGAAGGTGCTGCGAAGAAGAACAAAGGAAAAGGCATAGTGATAAATTAGTTATGATGAACAATCTTTAGCCGTAGTGCATGGATAATTCGTTGTCGTGATACTAAAGAATATCCTTGACCGTAGTGCAGGGGTGATTCGATGATGTGGATTATTTATTTAGCTGAGTCCCAGCGATAAAAGTCATGAAAAACCTTTTAAATCATAAAAGATAGTAGATTTTATTATCTACTTGACTCTTTTAATGGATTACTAGTTCCGATGTAGTTAAACTTGATGTCTATTGTATTTTATCAGTTTAACATTGTTGAAGACTAATGATAATTTATTCTGCATTATCTTAGTCATAATATTTCTTACTGGGCTAGTTGAGCTCACCCTTTCTTTCACTGTTCTCTTCAGGAAATGAGAATATAGTTTGGACGAGTCGAAAAACAAAGTGATGGACCAGATGATAGCATTTGTAGTCCTCACTATTCTATGTAATAGTGTGATAATAATTGTAATGAGGACTCCTTTTGAGTATGGATACTCTCTAGAAGACAATATTTGTATTCAAACTCACAGTTTATGTTTTGTCGTATTGTACACGACAGTTGTATTATTAAGTTGTATTTGAATTCTGTACCATGTATCTGGCGACTCAAGATGGGTGATGTATACCTAATTTTGGGGGCGTCACACCTAATTAGAAAACCCTAATCCTAATTGGATAGCCTAAGGTGTTTATTAAACTTAAATATGATTAGAAAACCCTAATTATATTTTAGTTATCTTAATTTCTTTTTTACAAACCCTAATTATAATTTAGAAATTTTATTTTTATTTAAAACCCTAATTAGAAAAAAAATCTAGAAATTAAGGGTGTAAAACCTAAATGTTAGAACCTTAGGGTTAAACCCTATGGGATTGGGCAATTGACAATCAAGCCATTAAATTTAGAATGCAAATGACAAAAATATCCTTTTTACACTTTTAGTAAGGTTACTTGTAAAAATGGCCAATACCTTTATTTATTCACCAACTACATTGACTTGGTGACTCGTTAAACTCCAGCAAATCAGTCTATAACATCAGCTAGGCAAGCAAAATTCATTGCATCATTTTATATAAAGATATTGAGAGAGAAAAGTTACTAAAAATTGCCATTTGTGTCTCAAGCTCTCACTAACTCTTTCTCACTTAAACCTCCAAAAATCACAAGAATATCAGTCCCTAAAACAGCCCCTTGATTAACCAAGATCGGTTAGGAGGATTAAGATCAAGGATTTGAAGCTAGAAGGTATAAACCTATTTTAATTTTTGATCCAAGTTGCTAAGAAAAAATTTGTGTTAAAGTGTTTAATCATGTGTTAGATGATGTTTTTAGATGATCTATGTTGATCCATCATGGGTCCATAGCATCAAAGTAGGTAAAAAACCATTTTTTTCAAAATCTGTTCTTGAGTATTTTTAGTGGTCTGACAAGAAATGTCAATGGCCACAGATCCTTGCTCGTTTATGATATTTGTAATTTTAAAGTTGTTATTGGTAGCTTGTTATGTTGTTTTTATTCTGAAAGTGGTATCACAGTCAGTTGATGTCTAGATTTGAAGTTATTCTTGGTCAAAACTCGTTGGCCGAGCTTGACCGGGCCAAATCTGGGTTACCCAGAAATGGTTTACCAGCGTCTCACAACGATTTCAAGCTCCCAGAAATGGTTTACCGGGCCGTGATCGGATGATCTCTTAAACAACAAAATGATCGAATGCAGTGGACGGTCAAACCTGACCATCCGATCACGCTTTGCATTTCTGGGATTTTCCAGAAACCGTAAGAGCATTGATTCTGACAGCCTTCGACCAACTGATAAATTAAGGATCTATTGTTTTTGGACTAAGATATTGACATCTAGTTGTTCCTTGTCATGAATACTACATGTATGAATCATAAAACTACCAAAACAATGATCAGAACCTATATTAATTTGGACTGGAAAGTACCAGGTCGAACTGCCTAGGTTTCTGGAAAACCTAGATCATGTCTAACAGTGACTTAGGATGGCCAGAACTTTATGATTTGATGTTTTATGATCGAGTTGTTGATTGGTAAATGTAGTGTTACATGTCCACTACATGATCATAGTTTCAGTTAGCCCAGAAACGCTTTGGATTGGATGTTTTAAGTGGTCAAACATGGCAGGTTGATAACGAAGCTGTCAGTGTTCTTGAGCTCAAGAACACCAACATCGATGCTTAGTGTCGCTAAAGGCCTATAGCGACAGTTTAATTAGTTTTTTATTTTCTGATTTTTTTGAAAATTATTTAAAAATAGAAATAAATTATAAAAATTACCAAAAATGGTTTTAAAAATTATTTTAAATTATGAAAAATAATTTTTGACCAATTGTAATATTTTTCTTTAATATTTATAATTATTTAAATATTAAAGGTATTTAATTTATTTAATTAGTATATTAAATAAATTAGAGAAAAATGATTTAATATTATGAAAAATTATTTTAAATAAGAATAATGTATTTAAAAATATTTTGAGTTATAAAATATAACTTTTATTATTTTTGAAGAATTTTCATTAATAAATTAATATTAATGATATTAGGTTTATTTAATTATTAAATTAAAAAAATAAGATAAAATTGATTTTATTGATTTAAAAAATTTATTTTAAATAAGAATAAAGTGTTAAAAAATATTTAGAATTATAAAATATAATTTTCAATATTTTTGGAGAATTCTCATTAATAAATTAATATTAATGATAATAGATTTATTTAATTATTATTTCAAGTAAATGAATTAAAAATGATTTTATAGATTTAAAAATCATTTAAAAATGAGAAAAATAATTTAAAAATATTTTAAGTTTTAATTAATGACTTTTAATATTTTGATAATAATTTTATTAATATTTAAATATTAATGGTGATGGTTAAAAAATAATTTTAATTAAATTAAAAATCATTTAAGTAAAATATTGATGATTTAAAAATATTTTAAGTTATTAATAATAACTTTAATAGTTTGACAAGTATGTTATTAATATTTTTATATTACTAAATATTAATGATAATAAGATTATTTGATAATTAAATCATTTAAAAATGATTTAACTGTTTGAAAAATAATTATAAATTATAATAATTGTTTAAATATTATTAAAAGCTTCCGAAAAATATTATAAAAGATAGTTGACTTATCTAAATTAATATTGAAGCTTAGAAACCGAACTTAATTGACAATAACTGTGTTAATTGTCGGATAGGGTGACCAGAACACCAAGAATGGACTGAAATCCAACCAGACCGAAATAGTTAGACTTGTTAAGTGATTATATAGGCTATAAACATTGATATGACTATGTGATAATGTGCCTAGGAGAAGTTTGAGTGTGAATTACAGTGTTATGTGTTATAAATTATTGTGCTAATTGTAAGACCGATATTATTGGTTATAGGTCTTTCGAGCGCAGATAAGTTTATTGTGTAGCTGTAATCAACGGAAGATGCAAGTTTCCTAACTCAACCTTGAGTTATATTCATTCAATTATTATAGTGGTTAATTATTGCTAATTATACCACGTCCAAGAATTTATTGTTGATTATTCGCAGTTAGTGCATGTTTAATAATTCAAGTTGAATTACTAATTTGGAAAATATACATTTGTAGAATAACTGTTGTTGGATATTCATATTCGTAGAAGATAGAAGTGACAGTACAGATAATTCCTGTTTATTATCGAATTATATTAAGAAATGTCTTAGCCAATTATTCTGACTAGATGAACATTTGTTAGAACTTGATCGGTTCGAGAAGAGAATTCAATTATTATTGACAGATCGATGCCAATTATTTCGGCTAGATCGAGAAGTAATTAGAAATTGAAATCATAGTATTTCGTTGTTAAATCAAAATCTTGATTCTGAGACTGAGAAGAACAACCTTTTATATAAAAGGAACATTTTATTGGTCGTATATTATGCTTTTGCGCGCGATTAAGTATTATGCATAATATAGGGTATAATAAAATTGATCACTTTATATACTTGCAGAGGGGTATGATTTAATCTTTATGGTTATCTGATACACCTGGGTATATCAAAGTTAAATCTTTGATAGTTACTCGAGAAGAGAAGTTCAAGATCCAATGGATCGCTCAGAATAAATCTGGAAAACATTCCACTTTGCTACTTCGTAGAATTAATTCTTGATTATTCATTTGAATATCGTAGAAAACCTTGAAAGCGGTATACTCTTTCATTATCAGATTATTGTTGTGTAGAATGCGAGAAGACTTATTATTTATTCCTATACATTTATCGTATGTCTTAACTTGCGGGGCAAACTTGTTGCTCACCCTTGCTAAATAAAACTTTTCAGCCAGGGACGAAGTTGCAGAAGGTGCTGCGAAGAAGAACAAAGGAAAAGGCATAGTGATAAATTAGTTATGATGAACAATATTATTATTATGTTGTATTGTATTATAAACCCTTTTTGTATAACTAAGGGGTATTTCTGTAATGTTAAGGTTAGTGGACCTAGGACTTATGTATTAACAACATATGTTAATGAGTTATGAATTCCTATTTCTATATGAATGGGTAGTTAGATGATATTATATTGTGGATCATGAACACCAAACTCAGGGGTCAGGTAACCCGGATTTGGGGGTGTCACACCCCTCATTAGAGTTCTTGGCCATAATAGCTCCACCCGCTGCAGCATCTATACTCGATCTCACTGTGCTGAATAATCCATTATAAAAAGTCTGCACCTGAAGCCATTTAGGAATCCCATGGTGTGGACATTTTCGCAATGAGTCTTTGAATCTCTCCCATGATTCATATAGTGATTCTAAATCATGTTGAACGAAAGAGAAGATATCATTCCGCAACTTTGCTATTTTTGCAGGCAGGAAAAACTTTGCAAGAAATTTCTGGGCTAGGTCGTTCCATGTAGTAATCGAGCCTGGTGGTAATAAATGGAGCCAACTTTTAGCCTTATCTCCGAGAGTAAATGGAAATAACCTTAGCCTTATTACATCCTCTAACACATTATTATACTTGAAAGTATCGCTTATTTCTATGAAGCTGACTATGTGATCGTTCGAATCATCATTCGGTAACCCTCCAAACTGACATGAATTTTGAATCATCTGTATTGTCCCCGGTTTTATCTAAAAACTTGTAGCATTAATGGTAGGCCTCTAAATACTCGACTGGATTTCAGTAACCCGCGATGTAGCATAATCCTGCAGTGCTTTTTTCTCTTCTTCAGCCATATTATCTTTCTTATCAAGTGCCTCTTTGGTTTCTTTAACCCACTTACGCAATAACTGAAAATCTGGCTTCTTCGATCGCGTTTGCATACACTAGTCAAGAACACCTGAAAAGAACAGAAAAGAAAAACTTTAAATTAAGATTAACTCTATCAAAATCAATAATGACAAAATATTAAACTAATTTCCCCGGCAACGGCTCCAAAAACTTGTTGTCTAAAAAAGATATCGACAATTCGCACGCAAGTATACGTGGTCAAAAAGTAATACAATGATAAAAAAAGTATCGTTCACGCGAGGAAATAGATTAATATTTATCAATTATCAATTATCAATTTCAATGCAATTAATCATATTTTAAACTACAGAATAATGTTTGGGATTTGAAATTTAAAATTAACAAAACTAATTAATAACTAAGATCAGAAGTTCACAAGAGTAACTGCAGATTTAACAAGTTAAGATTACAACTTCCCTTGGTATTTCATTTAAATTAATTTACTTCCCATTTAATTCAGTTAATTAGCACAAATCATTATCCAAGAATGCTTTATATTACTCCACACTTCTTCCGAAAGACACGTGAACAAATCCTCCTAAATCCAATCTCTACGAATCAAAATTACAAGGAACTCCCTAGTCAATCAACTCACTATATTCCTATATGAATCAAGTTAATTAGGGTTTTACACAAAAATTCTTTCAATGGATACAAAAGACACATAGGTATATTCCTATCCTATATGCTAATCATATTAACCTTATTCAGATTATATGAACATATGTTATTATATCCAGATCTCAATCTATACTCCATCTTCCAATTTTATATAGATTATCATGGTAATTGTTGGCCAAAAAATTAATCAATAAACGTAAGATATAATAAATAATTCAATAAAAACCAACTTTTATTTAATGGGAAAGTTTAATTTAAACTACATACCAAGTTCCGTTACAATCTTAATTAAAATTTAGTTCATAATAATAACAAGGAAATACATCATCCAAATTAATAATCCAAACATCCAAGATAATTACAAAGAATAAAAATTAAAGAGGAAAAGAAGAAACTCTGAATTTTCTCCTAGACCCTCTCTTTGATCTTCTGTCTTTACAATCCTCCTTCTTGTTTTCCTTCATTGTTCTCTCTGCAAATCCTTGAAAAATTGAGTGATTCCTTTTTCTTGAAGACTTTTCCTATTTGTATTGGTCCCAGCCCTCATCAAGATTCTTAATTGGCTTCAAAAATAACTCAGCAGTAGAAAACTCCAACATTGATCGTGCATAAGCGCTATGTAGTACAAATTCAAGTGCCTATGCCCTTGACCAGGACCACATATTTATAAAAATGTCATTCAGCTCTAATTTTAATGATTTTTTTAATCTTTTTCTTCTCCCAAATGACCAATTTGTCCCTCCAGCTCTAACGTACAAGAAATAAACACAAAAACACATAAAAAGATACTAAAAACACTTAAAGATAGCAATAATTACATTTAATAATATCAGATTCATAAGTATAAAACCTACTCATCATCTAGTTTAGATCTGAGCCAATCTAACATAAAAGTTTAATCTTTGAAGCCATGGAACCGGTTTAGGGCTAGATTTGACTAGATTTAGGCTAGATCTAATAAAAAGATTTAATCTTTATAGGTAAACAACCAATATGTGTATACAGATTGCAACTTTAAATGAATTTAAGCACTATATTAAAATAGATCTAATAGATCTAACTATATGTACAAAGAAATGGCCAAAGGTTTGATTTTTCACCTTGGGGAATGAAGATACAAGCTTCCTTAAGCTCAAATCTAAGCTATACTACTCTTGATATATGATTTCTTCTATATAAGTGATGGATCTAACTCAAATATAATGATTTTATGCTAAACTTGAGCCTTTCTCTCTCTAGGATCGGACTATCTCTCTCTAAAAATGAGCTTTCTTCCTTGCAAATTAGCTACTAATGCTCTAATATAGGCCCCAGGCCAGCAGCATGTGTACTTTCGGCTGGGCCCTATGGGTCTCGCAGTCTCGAAGTTCGTTCCTTCGATTGTTCAATCCGAGAAAAGTTGGGAGATGTGCCTAACTATTATGGAAAGCTTCTTCTGAGTGCTACACAATGGTGTTGAGTCTGACCAATTCGGGTTTCGGGAAGATAAAGTAGTAAGTTGATAGACATCTTCCTATGTTTGAGGGTAGTCAGGAGGGTCGTCTTGGGTAGTCTGCCTCTCGGGATCACTGTGCTGGTCTCTTACGTCATTCTCCTCAGCTTTCGTGATCCTTGCTTAAATCATGCCGTGGTTTGGGGCGAATTTTCACTTTTTCCCCTCCGCGGGGTTGTCTCCAGGGTGAAATTATGCTTTTGCCCTCCCGCGGGATCGTCTCCAAGGTGAAATTATGCTTTTGCTCTCCTGTAGGATTAGTACAAGGAAAAAAAATTTTCTGGTATCTACATGTAACACTAAAAATAGTCGCATGACCAGGGTGTTTCCTCCTTTTTGGTTTAACAAAATGGACTCTAACTCATGCAAGTATACACAGGTCAACAAGTAGTATAGAGTAAGAAAGTGTTGATCTCACAGAGAAAGGTGAATAAATCTATACTATCATGCAACAACCTTATCACTATTAATGTATGCTCAAACGATCAATGGATAAATAATTTGATATCTAGATTAATTGTTCACACAATAATACTAATTACTAAAAGTAAGGTAATCAAATTGGAGAGATATGGGATCCTAATTTCATTTAATGCTTTATCCAAAACGCATGCCTTCTGTTCTGTTTAATTATTTAATATGGACAGCTAGTCGAGAGCACAAAAGTAAAACATAATCATCTTTCGATGTACTATGTCTAAATCACATAAAATCCACAATTTGATAGAATTCATGTAAGCATCAAAATTACCTAACTCACTATATGTCTATGTGAATTATAAGCAACAATGATTTAAGTACAAGCTCTCATTGACTACACATGGTGAACTGGTATATTCCTATCCGGATCACAAATCACAAAGCCTAATATGATTAAGTCTCATGAACATATGCCAACATGGTCTAATCTATAATTATATTATATTTTTCAATTCCATACAAGTAATTAGTGTGAACGGTGATCAATCATTCAATATTTTAGCACAACCATGCATGGCAATCTAATATTAAACATACAACATCACAATCAGGCATACAAGTATAGACTACGCATTAAAATCCATTAGAATCCCATAATGGAAGTTAGTTCACTTCTGAATCAACAACCATTATGGGATTGAAGCAAAACATAGAAATAAACAATGTAAACAAGAGTTATAATGGAGATGAGGAATCAAATCTATAAAACCCTGCTTCAAAGTTTGTTCCCAAGCTTGTTCAAGTCCACATTCATCAACAAGTTCAAACCCAATATCTAAAATCGATAATCTAGAAAGAGAAGCTCAAAATAATATAGAAAATGCTATGAACTCTCTCTAAAGTCATAAACCCTAATAATCGTAATGAAAATTAATAATAGAATGAATACTACATCTCTGGTAACCAACCATATCATCTCAAAAATAGCAAACATGCTCCAACATTTCAAATTACAAAAGTCAGCATTTTAAAATAGTTCTGACTGTGTACTTGGCGCGGCCGCGCGGTAGCCTTATATGCCTTTGTCCATCCTCTGGCGTGGGTGCGCCGTGTCTTGCCTTGATGGCAGCGCCGCCGCGCTGCTGCTGCTTCCTGTCTGCTGATGTTTGCTTTCTTCTGCTATTGCATCCTGCTACTTTCTTCTTCTTCATTTTACCACTTCATTGATCCTCTAAGTGCCCTCTTCACACACTCAAGTCTAGCTGCAATCTTCATTCTAGCAGGAGCCACCATGCCTTGTCTTTGCAAATTCCATTCACATGCCATTTCCATGTCATTCCATGCCATAGGATGCTTTAAGAGTTCCAGCTATGAACACTGAAAAACAAACACAAAAAGCAAATAAAACATACCAAAATTACTTGAGTTGAGCAAAATTTCGGTGTGTTGGTAACCAATAAGTAGGTATAAAACCTACTTATCATAGGAGTCGAGTTCTCTAACCAGTCTGTTGGGAATTGCATATTAAAATTTGATGTTAAAAGTAAATAAAACATGCTTATATGTAAAGTCCTTCAAAGAATATATGTACAAGGACTTAGGTGATAGATCAAAAATTTTTAGGTTGATCTATGCTTAATATTTATCAATCTGTAAATGAATGTATAGAAGAAAAGATCAAAACTATTAGGTTGATCTACGTTTATGTGTAATAGATAGGCATATCTGATCGTAGAGCTCTGCACAAGTCATTCAAGTCTGCCAAGAAGACAAGGCAAAATCGTAGTCTACTGAAGCAGAATCGAAGACTGTCGAGTCAGATGAGAGATGGCAGAACTTAAGGCAGAATCGCGCGTAGAGTATCAAAGAAGTTGATTCAGAATCGTAGTCTGTCTTGAAAGCTACTCTCAGAATCGTGGAGTTGGTCTGAGCATCCGTCGAGCCAAGTCAAGAATCGTAGTCTACTCTCGAAAACGTAGAGTCTGTGCTGTTAAGCAAGTAAAGATCATAGTCTATCAGTGCTAAAGTGAAATCGTAGTGTTCTCTTTGATCAGGCTGAATCAAGCACTAACATGACAAGACACAATGATCACGATCGTAGTGTATCTCCTAGCAGCATCAGAAGCATCGAGCCTTGTCCATTAGCTGAAGGATAAAATTCTACAAATGAAGAATGGATTATAGACGTTGAGACTTTCAGGAATCACAATACTCATCCTTAGTATGTATCGAAGAAGCGAATTGAAGAAGCTAAGGAAAGGGACTGCATGCCTACTGAAAACACTTTTTCAAGTGTTAGGTGATATAGCAGTGTGTCGTGTCAGTGGGTCAGACGGATGAATAGAAAATTTCCAAGAAGTTAACATCAGTGCTCAAAAGTGTCTGATGCATTTAATGCTTCAACGGATGCCTTCAACGGATATATTTCCAAGGCTTCTTTATATACAAATCAAACAGAGATGCAGCAAGTAAGAAAGCACACAAAAAGCAAAAGAACTCTCAATGCTCAAACTCTACGATCCAGAAAGAAAAACTTTCTCAACTAGTGGCCAAAGGTTATTCCCAAGAAGAAGGCATCGACTACGACGAGACATTTGCACCTGTTGCCAGATTAGAAGTCATCAGGATATTCCTTATTTTTGTTGCTCACATGAAGTTCAAAGTTTTCCAAATGGATATCCAGAGTGCATTCCTGAATGGTGAACTTCAAGAAGAAGTATATGTGGAGCAACCTCTAAGTTTCATCAATCTAACTCTCTCTAATTATGTCTATAGATTAGACAAAGCCTTATATGGACTTAAACAAGCACCTAGTGTAGCACCCCCAAATTTGGGTGCTCCATTCCCACAAGATTTGGTGCTTACTATCCAAAACAATTACATCTATCTACCCATAATAAAGGATAAAGACATAACTTAAATAACTTAAACAATAATCTTTCTCATTAAAGGGTTACATCAACTTAAATCAATCCTAGGTAATCTAACCTTTAATTATTACATAAGTCTGCGGAATACATCACATACTAACATAAGTCTTATAACATAAATTTAGTTAAGTAAATTTAAATAACTCTTCATCACTTGGACATCTTGCCCTTTCCTTTGCTAGAAGACAGCTCATCAAAGTTCTCAACTTCAGCTGCAGTGTTAAATGCAAGAGTGAGCAAACAATTGCCCACTATTATAAAGAATAATAATAGCAACAACATGAGATAAAACAATGGTTACTGTATAATAGGGAATTCGTTCTATGGATCAAGAATAGAGAACAAGTTCAAGATTTATATATGAGGGTCTTAAGACTACGAACTATGTCCCCGGTAATTAGGTATTATTACCTCAACCTTAACAGTCGTTAGACTATATTGACCCTTCCTTACGTACTTAGGGGGATCAGCCCTTTGTACCATGTATTGTGCACAAACATCTAAATATTAACACGTACATAATCCCCTATATTAGGGTTGTTCATCTCAGTTTGACTTTAGAATTTCTGCACTAAAGAAAGTTTAGTTTGGAACTAGCTTATCAGTGGTTCTAGAATTTTAGAACACCCTATCAAGTATAGATTAGTCCAATCAACAAGAGTTTGCTTGCTATTTGAAGGTTCAACACAATAATATAGGATTGAACAGTGATATTTAAGTCAAAGATCGAATAATGACAATATACAATTGAATAGACATGGTATATATGCAAAGTACTACATCCAAAAGAGTTAGGAAATCTCATTTGGAACAATGAAGTTAAACAGTATATGCTTTGAATAGCAATAACAAGAGTTAGGATTGTAAAACTCGTTCAATGTAAAGAATTAGAATACAAGAGCTTGTATCATCATAAACAAGATGGAATCAATAAGCTTACTCAACTTTAATATAAGATTTAGGAACTTGCATAATGATAAATTAGGGTTAGAAAGCTTGCTTGTCAACAAAAGGTAAACATAGTTATGAAACTTGCATTCATTAGAAAGAGAATGAAGTTAGGAAACTTGCTTCATTTGTAACCTACATAAGTATAATAATGTTCGCCAATTACCCTACATATACTATTAAAATCGCAATACCAATTAGTTATATTATCGTTAGCTTTATAGGTTCAATCCGTCATCTAAGTCATAACATTAAACTTAATGTCTAACCATGTTGGTTAACCACTTACACGAATCTGAAAACTCACTATCGTATAACATAAAGCTTTAGCATTCACTTCTAACTCTTGCAACATCAAATTTTATTCATTACATAACTTGTTTAAGTGATCATTTAAAATCTTCATATTTAGTATTACATTACATTACAATCTGTTATCGTATCTTATGTTATGATTTAACATCTTTATCATGCATACTAAACTATATTAGGTCTTCATATTATAGTCTATAATTAATCAAAACTAACTACCTCTGCTCAGGGTACGGTGCAGCTGTGCTACCTCAAGCCTTGGCATCGGCGCAGCTGCACTGGTGCACAACTTCAGAAAGCTAACAGGCACAGCTGTGCCGTTTCTGCCTTTGGTACCGGCGCAGCTGCACCTGTACGCAGATAGAAACTGCAGTAGCTTCCCCTGATACAATTCAAACTCCAACTTTCCCAATTTCTATAGCAATTCACCTACCCCAACAACTAGGATTTGGTAACAACATCACCAAGCATGCATTTCATAATTCTACCAATATAAACAATATATATAAAATCAACTTTTAAGGATCAAATTCATGTTTTTACCAATTTCTTCATATTTCAACACTTTTATCGAATTTAATTGCCAAATCTTTGTTTCTTAACCAATTGACACCCTTCTAACTATATTGTTTTCGTTTCTTGATGTACTATCACGATCTACAACTAATTTACAAATTCTATCAAGGATTGAACATAAAATTTTGGACTCAACTAAGCCATTTCACACACACACATATATATAACAATGTTATCTTAATTTTCCTCTTCAAACCCAATTTCACGAATTTGATTACTTCAACATCACTTATGTATGACAATTATCAGATTACATGTATATATAATCAACATCTCAACCCTATTACAACAAAATTCTAATTCACATAGAATAGATATTGCAAATCAAAAATTTGGAATTTAGGATAGATTATACCTTAACCCTTTGCTTGCAAGATGATGATAACAAGGTTTAGCAATCCTTCTCCTTAATCTTGACAAAATTACAAAGAATTCTCTCTTAATTCCTCTAACACTCTGTGTTTTCCTTTCCTCTCCAAACTCTCTGTTCTTTAGCCTTAGGAAGAATACACGTAAAAAAAATAGACTAATATAACCATTACGCACGTCTCAGACGTCAGGTACAAAGCCCAAAGGCTTCATCGGTTATATTATGTCAAAGGCCACAATGCCCTGTTTGGCTACATAAAAAAACCCTTTTTAATTTATTTTTATAACCCTTATATTATATAGTTCCACTTGTCACACTTTTATTTAATTAATTTATGTTCTTACAATTATAATTATAATTTTCATTATAATTATTTTTATACTTAACAAATTACTACATATCTAATTTAATTATTAAATTAAACAAGAACATCATTTTATTTAATTTTTTTTAATATTAAACAATTCATTTAATTAATTATTTTATTAAATTAAATCTTCAAATAATAAAATTACCATTAATTAATTTAGTTAACATATACACTCAACTAAATTATTACATCACAATTCATCAATTATTTATTTATCTCCATAAATAAATTAATTAAAATATTTATTTAATTCAATAAATATTTAAAATTATAAAATTCTCAATCGTTACACCTAGAGCATGGTATGAAACACTAACTAATTTTTTTATTGAAAATGATTTCACTAAAGGTAGAGTAGATACCACATTATTTCTTAGGAAGCACAAAAATAAAATTTTACTAGTTCAAATATATGTAGATGATATTATCTTTGGTTCTACTGCTGAAAATCTATGCAAGAGATTTGCCAAGCTTTTGCAGAGCAAGTTCAAAATGAGTATGGTGGGTGAGCTGAATTTCTTTCTTGAACGGCAAGTGAAGCAAACTGATGAAGGTATCTTCATTAACCAAGTCAAGTACATTAAAGAGTTACTTAAGAAGTATGGCATAGAATTAGTCTCTCCCATGAAAACACCAATTGCTCTAACAACTAAGCTTGACAAAGATGAGAAAGGTAAAAGTATTGACATTACTCAATACAGAGGTATGATATGCTCTCTTCTATATCTAACTACCAATAGACCTGAAATAATGTTTGCAACATGCATATATGCTAGATTTCAAGATAATCTTAAAGAATCACACTTAACTACTACAAAGAGATTTTCAGGTATCTCAAAGGCACACCTCACTTGGGACTTTGATATCCCAAGGAGTCCTCTTTTGAACTGACAGGATATATAGATGCTAATTTTGCAGGCTACAAAATCGATAGAAAAAGCACCAGTGGCACCTGTCAATTACTGAAAAACAGACTTGTGCAAAATTTAGTATCTACCTCTATAGCAGAAGCTAAATACATTATTGCAGGCAGCTGCTGTGCTCAAATCTTATGGATGAAGAACCTGCTAGCAGATTATGGGTTTGATTTCAAGTCCATACCTGTTCATTGTGATAACACAATTGCCATAGCAATAACACATAATCATGTCATGCATTCTAGGACTAAGCATATAGAAATAAGATATCATTTTATTAGGGATCATGTACAAAATGGAACAATATCTTTCTAATACATTCCTACTGAAAATCAACTTGCTGATGTCTTTACAAACCCCTTAGATGAATCCAGATTTAATAAATTAATAAGTGAGTTAAGTATGCTAAATTTACAACCATAAATTCTGTAAGAACCGTGAATTTCATGAATAAATATTATTTTGATATAATAAGAAAATGAATATTTATTTGAATATAAATATTGATGTGTTGTGAGATGAGTAATTCAATTAATTCAAATTGAATTTATAATAATTGAGAAAAATGTGGAGTTGTGATGAGAATTGTGAAATGCCTTGTGTGGCATGAGAATATAAATTTGAATGGAATAATTTATTTAATTAGAGAAGGGATTAATAAGTGAATAATTAATTAATATTATATTATTAATTAATTGTTATTATGAATAATAGAATACTAATGAGTGAAGTAGTTTACATAAGTAGAAATATATTGTTCATTTAATTGATGTGGGTAAGATATGTGATAATGTATAGTTCCTACATTAAAAAGAAAGTGTAGTGTGACACTTTATGTGACTTTATAATATATAGAAACTATATAGTAAGATGAAACGAACTATAAGTTACATAAATAATTGCTTATGTGGCAATAAGTATGTGTGGAAACATTAAAGATGTACTATATCAAAGAAATATAATTTATTTTAATAAGTGAGTTTAATTGGAATAATAAAGTTTTAAGGAGATATTGAATTATTAGTGATAAATTAAATTGAGTCCATGCATGTTATAAATATTAATTGGACTAGACTAATGTACATGGATTATATGATGTGGATACATAAATAATCCCTAACTTTCTATTGTGTAGTAGTATTAACACATTAAATTTACATTTTAGAAGTCTAAAGAACCAAACTAAGCATTATTAACCAAGTTGCTGAGATTTAAAACCTTGTCCCAAATTAAAAGTCTCAGTTATTAGCCGCGTATTAGGCCAATGGCCTATCCTCCCTACTGTTGCGTAAAACTCAGCAAAACTAAAAGGCTAGAGAAAGATGATGAAGCTAGAAATGTGATGTGATGATGGCTATAAAATGGTGGTTGGCCAAATTCTGTATACCCATTGTTTCCTCCCAATTTCCATTGAATCAAAACATAGTGTAAGAGCAATGACTGGGCAACAAATTCTCTATATAAAGCACCCTCTTCTTCTCATTTCTCAGTGTTTGAAAATTTGTCTAATAAGTGTAAACTGAGAGTACGAGTTGCTGAGAATTGACGAAGTATAATCAAAGGAGTGAGGGAGTTCAATTCAAGCTTCAAGGAGGTATAAATTCTATTTTTGTTCTTAGTTTAAGTTTTGTCAAATTCTTAGCAATTACATGAATTCTCTGTCAAATTATATGAATTAGCATGTCACTGTGTTCTCTGAGTTGGTATGTATGCTCTAAAGTGTTGAAGTTAGTCTGGTTACAGAATTGGCAATACTTATGTAAAGGCTCTGCAGAAGCAGAGCCATTTATTTTTGTTTCTGGATGAAGTGGCGCGGCCGCGCCACTTCTATAGCTTAATACTGTGCAGTTGCGTGGGGTGTCTGCCTCAGATACTGCTTTAGTGATCCAGTGTTATGTTGAACACAATAGGTTTATTTGAATATGTATATAGATGACCCTAAGCTAGGGAATGATGTTGCTTAATATATAGTAAGTCTTTGTAACTTGGTTTGATGTGCATATTCAAAGAAAGTATAAGGATTTGGAAACTAGTTTTGATAAACATTATGTAATACATGTTCTGACCTTATGTACAAATGTATCAAGTTCTGATATGCATTGTTATGTGACCAATATGTTAGTTTACATTGTTAGAGATGGTATAGTGTATTCAAGCATGATTTAAAAGGAAAATGCAAGTAAAAGACTATACTAGCTATGTGTACATGAACTATGCATAAACTAAGTTTTAAACTTCAAAACATGTTCATGTGATCTATTGTGTGATTATGGAAGGATGCTATAGAATATGTGGACTTCTCTTGCATACTTGAATAAGTTTTACTAAGGGACATTTAAAGTTTTAAATAAAAACTTGATAAACTATATAGGAACTTGTGAGCATGCTTATATGGTCTAATATGTATATATGAGAGCATGATGTATAGTAAATGAAGTGACTTTGCATGCATGGTGACTTAACATGAAATTTTCAAAATAAACTTTGAAAACTAGTTTTGTCATTAACTACGTTACAAGTATTCTAGTATGTGACATCATGATTAGGTGTGTCATACGTGTAGACATGATTGACAAGCATGCTAGCTAACCGTATGCATTATAAAATAGTGGGGAATGATTAGATCAAGTTTAAAATGAAGTAGAGTTATACAAACTTGAAATGCATGACTAATCAAATGAAAGCATGTTTAATTAAGACTTATTGATCTCATTGTATGAATATAATGACTAAACATGAAGGACTTTGTTAAATCAACGTGTGAAGTCTTGTTTTTGTGAGATTTGACAAATCATGTAAGGAACAAGTTATAAAAGAGACCAAACCTATTGATAGATATCATAACATGTATGATTCTGCAAGTGTCATCCTAAACGTGCTTGGGTGTGCCGCGCCACTCTTTAGTACAAACCAAGCGTGGTCGCGCCACCCTATAGTGGAATCTATCTTTTGTTGATAATTTGAGAGTTTATGCATGCTTATATTGTTACCTTAATCTGTAATACATGTCCAGTATAGTATTCATGTATTAATAAGCATGTTAATGAAATGATCCTATGTTGGGTAAGTGTTTACAAATTTAAAGTCAAAATGAGATTTCAAACTATGTTCTTTAAATGACATAGTGTATTAGAAACTAATTTTCAAGTTATGTGTGAGGGCCCCGAATCCATGTCCCAAATCACCTCGGATCCGGTTCGATCATTCTATACAACTATTACTATTTGCGGAAGATATAAACATAAATTGTTTATACAATACATATACTCACTATTCCCCAAGGTCGAGTAACCTTAACTTAATACACATTTCATAACTTTTCTAACATATAACATTATTAACATACAATACTTATACAATTAAGCTGCACACCTATCCTAACGCTGGAACTGTCTTTAACCTTTCTTTGTATCCGACGCATTCGCCTTAATCTGCAATGTTTTATCATGATATAGCAAGGGTGAGCATAAGGATTACCCAGCAAGTTTAAGTACAACAATATAACGATATATCATGATTGAAGAGTTTGAATAATAAGCTGGCTATAATTTAACAATATATTTGTGAACTAGCAGGAACAAGTTTTGACTGAACAAGTATATAACATGAACAAATATTTCTTAACCGAAGGATCATGAAGGTGATCAGCCTTTCATACCTAACTTATACATGCAATATGTACAGAGTACAATTATACATGGCAATCAGCAATGATTAACCATAAGCTTATCCGAACAAAACACTCTTAGTATAGTTAAGTAAAAACAAACTTGCCTGAACCGTTGATTACCGCAACGTAATTTATAATACTTTATCTGAAGACCTAATATTAGTAATATAGATTACCAATATTAGAATAATTTCATCACAATGTAATACTATAAGATATATATATATATATATATATATATATATATATAATAACCTAAACACATAACACATAACCCTATCAGTCTATAACACACATAAGACTCGGTATCAAGTCAAACTATTGCAGTCTGAGTTGAACCCGACACAATTCTAACATCACATCCCGACGGTCTAGTCGGACATTTATCGAGTCTAAGTTCAATTAAACTCTGCCTAAACACTTAACAATTATCTCAGATAATTTTATTTCCAGTCAAAATATTTTTCACAGACTTGTAATAATTTTTAAATAATTATTACCAACTATCCTGATTTTTCAATCATTAAAAACGTATTAAATATCACTTAATTCTTTTATCATTAATATCTATTTATTATCAAATATTAATGAAAATCATGACATAATATTATAATATATTTATAATATCACAAAGTATTTTTAATACTTTAAAATCATATTTATATGATTTTTAAACACTTAAATCATTTTTATATGATTTTTAAATCATTAATTCTATTTTTTCTTAATTTATTTAATATATTCACTAAATAAACTAATTATCATTAATATTAACTAATTAAATAAATTTCTCACAAAATATTAAAAGTCACTAAAAATAACTTAAAATATTTTTTTATACCATAATATTATTTTTCATGATTTTTCATGAATTAAAACCATTTTAAAATAATTTATTTAATATTATAATTAAATAAATTAAATACCTTTTATATTACAAAAAATATTAAATATTTATGAAATATACTCAAAACAATTAAAAACTATTTTTCAGACTTTAAAATAATTTTTTAGAATTTATTTTGTATTTTTAATAATTAAAAACCATTTTTATCAATTTTTAAATAATTTTCAGAAAATAATAATAATAAACTGTCGCTAAAGGGCCCTATAGCGACAGACCCGTCGCTATAGGTGTTCTTGAGTGTTCTAGAGCTTTTCCAGTACTTCATCGGCAGTTTCAAGGTACCACGTTTGACTACAAATTAATTCTTGTTCTTGTTGCTTTCTGGGATTCTATTGGTGTTAGGATTGTAGTACTGATGTATTACTACAACCACAAACTGAATTCATGGTCATACAACATAAGATCAGAGAGATCTAAGCCCTCAAAATCGTTGTCAGACACTGTTCTCAAAATTCTGGGTTTTCCAGATTTAAAGGTACCTACTTTGCAACTTTTAATCTTGAAGTCCACGCTTTGTTAATGTGTTATAAAGGTTCATACTTGTAGTAGAGATGTTAAAGAACAACTATATGGCATCAGATCAGTCTAAAATCAACAATACATGATAATTTGAACTGGTCAAAGTACCTGTCAGACTTGTGTTCTTGAGAAATCTGGGTTTCCCAGATTTCTTCATAAAATAGTCGGTCAACCCAGGTTTGACCTGGTATAACTTTGATTCTATGTGTTTTCTGGGTGAGATAAAGGCATTAGCGTGTAGTCCTTATACCAGAATACAAAACTACAACAACAAATTAGCCTAAACATCAAACATCAAAAAGATCCATGGCCAGCAAAAATGTTGTCAGAGGTTACTAGAATTCTGGGCTGCCCAAAAATCAGTTCCTGTGAACGGTCAACGAGGTTTGACCGCTCGTATCTCTCACTATAATCATGATCTGGTCGTGTTTCCAGTTTCAGATCACAGTTCTCATGTCATAGAACATATCCAAAACATAAAACACATTAAACAATTAACACATAAAGATTTATAAGCCCTGACATTCGGCTGTCAGGCCATTTTTTTCTATTTTCCAGATTTTTGAAAAATGTTATTTCGTGCACTTTGATGTTATGGATCCATGATCCATCAACCCAGATCACTTATAGACACCCTATTACACAACTTTAACCAACAACTAACATTAAACAACATAAGATCAAAGGATTTCCAAAAATTAGGATTTATACCTTCTTATGCTTTTGATTTCTGATCCTGATCCTTGGATCTGATATTGGTGAACTAAGAGGCTAACATGGCTTTGTATCTCACTATCTATTACTCCCCATTCCCGAAATATAGAGAGAGAAGGGACTTGGACAAAATGAAAAATAACTCTCTTTAATCTACTAACTTTATGCCAATGCAATGTATTTGGCTGTCAAAAGGCTAGATTGCTGAGATATTAGTCAAGTTCTAGGGCTTAGGATTGGTGAACAACCACCTTAGGTTTAGATCTACAAGCAACATAAGAAATAATGCACAAAGGGCATTTTGGTCTTTTCACATTTAATTTCTAGAATGGTCATTTTGGACAATTGATCAAACCCTTAGGGTTTAGGGTTTGGTTAGGGTTTAAGGTTTGGAAAACTTTTAGGATTTAGGGTTTGAACCCTCAAGTTTAGCAAAATTTGATTTTTCTAAAATTCTAATTTAGGTTTCGAAAAATATAAATTTAATATTTCTAACTTATAATTAGGATTTACTAATTATATTACAATTCCTAATCATAACTTAAGCTTACTAATTAGGATTAACATTTCCTAATTAAAATCGCTAATTACGCAATTAGGGTCAAAATCACGGATTAGGGTTTATAAACCTCTAATTAGGGTTTTTAATAGAAAAATAAATTTCTAATTAAAAAAATTAGATTACCTAAATAGATTAGGATTTTCTAATAACTTAACTTGAAAATTAGAATTAATATATCCTAATTAACATTAAAAGTATTAAATTAACACTTAGGTTTTTCTCTATTTACAAATTAGGGTTTCAATCCATAAATTAGGGTTTAATAAATAATTAAGATTTACCCTAATTAACATTATAATTAATAGCATTTAAACAATATAATAATCATTTAAGTTCCTAGATTAGGGTTTCATACACCGAATTAGGGTTTCAAATTCTCTGAACTGAAATTAGGGTTTCCAGAACCGGTTTCTAGGGTTTCTTTTTAATCGCTAGGGTTTTCTAACCGAACGTTGACGTTCTTAAAATATACGATTAGGGTTTGTTACAGATATCGTTTATCTGGTCAACCCTTTCCCCTTAACCACATATTGTACACATATACACAGAACATAATCACGTTTTCCTTAATCCTGAATAATTCACCTAAATCCTTCACAGAATTTTGAAATCCTCAAAATTCTATCTTAAAAATATTAAACGCATGCACTTATTTTCTGTCTAGGTTCTAATTTTGAACCTTAAATCAATAAATAAAAATTTTAAAAAAATTCAAAATTCTCGGGTTGTCACATTATGTGATGACATACATATGAGATTATGCGACTAGAGAAGACTAGCAATATATGTTTAGTATTGATGAATTACAGTTGTGTATCATAGTAAATTAAGATAGTAGGTGTACATGTTGAACTTGTATAACTAATGTGATTATACATGAATAGGATATTATAGTTCATTGGAATGGTATTAAGCTTTACTTTGGTAAACTACGCGTAAGGCAAGTACTCGAACCCTACTCTTTATTGAGCATTACTTGAGCTTGTACTATTTTTGGTTGTACAAGTAAATAATTGAAAGCGTGATTCTTATCTTATGACATAATGCTTCATAGACATAATGCTTCTGAATTTGGGGGCGTCCCAAATTCTATGCTCTAGTTGGTGCTAACCATGCAGATAAAAAGGCTATGTTAAACCATAGAGATGACTAAGAGAAACCATGATCATAGAGAAGTCAAAACATGGTAGAGAAGCCCACTGTGATGACAGCATTCCTATCAAATCTAAGTAGTCTTTCTGATAAGCACCTCAGGGACAAACCTGACCCTTAGTTTCTGTCTAAGAGTGATGAGTTGGATTTATACCTGTGAATCAGATACTTTATGACTTAAATAGTTTCCTGTTCTCATAGATTTTATATGGTTTTAGATGATTATATTGTTATTATGTCTAAGTTCTATTATGCAGGGCTTTGCAGACCGTTTCTAGCTTTCATAGGCATTTTTGGCCATTTCTTGCTAACTGGCGCCGCAACGCCAGTGTTATGTTTAGAGTTCGCACCGTAGCTCCAGATGTGGCTCATGCCCACTGGAAAGTGGCGCCCCAGCGCCAGTAGTCTGTGCCCCAGCACCATCCTTGGCCCCCCAGCGCCATCATTGGCGCCCCAGTATCCCTGTTCCTTACGCCCCAGCGCCGTGCTTTGCTTAAGGAGTCGTGCCACAGCACGACCTCCGGTTCTTTTAAGTCTACGTGGCGCCGCAATGCCACTTGCGAAGCAAAGGCTCGCGACGTTTTCTGCTTGTATTCATACAAATTGCTTTAATTTTTGACATGGTACAAAAGAGGCATGAGATAGTGATGCAGTACCAGGCTGAGCTAGTGAACACCATGCAAATCATTTACACCGACTATTGTGGCGAGAACGCTGAGTTCACGCCATACCAGTTTCTAGAGTTACCTGTCTTCCCACCATACCCTCCACTATCACCACCCGCCGAGGCTGACGAGGACGAGCCCGTTGCGGAGTGAGCAATCTTCAGGGAAGCCCTCTTGTATCAATTGATTATGTTTAAGCAATAAGGGCATTGCTCACTTTAAGTTTGGGGGTGTTTTGGCTACTATCTGTTTATTTCTGTCTACTGCCATGTTGGGTTACATACTTTAGTAGTTATTATGTTTTTATTATCAGTATTGTGGTGCAGTCGTTTTGAACTACGAGATTAATCTTTGATATTTGATGCCATGAACTGTTTTTTGTTTTATTTATTAATGTTTTGATTTTTATTAGCATGATCGTTGTTTTTAGCCATCTTTTTGGGGCTTATATAGATTTAGATGCTTGTGCCATATGAATAGCCTTTTCACCCTATTTTGTGCTGCTATTTAGCAAGGGTGTTATAGTTATCATTATTTTTTTATTATGGCTGATGACAAGCACCATCTATTATTGTCTATCTCTTAGAGCCGTACAAGCATATATGAGCTAGGGGTTTTTCAATCGATAAGTTTAGACTATTATTGATCCGTCCTTCTTAGCAATCACCAACCAACTATGTTAACTAGTTATTTTCGAATTTAGTTCGCGTGTTTATTGCTTTGAAAGTTTGTCACTCTTATAAACTTTCATTTTTGCAAGGTAATAAAAGACTTAGACGTTTATACAATTTTGGATCTTGGATTCTATCATGTTTACATATATATAAAAAAAAGAATGAAATGAGAATAAAAATAGAAAAGAAGAGTTTATATCGAAATTTTTGCGGTGGGTCGAGATGGAGCGCAAAACACACTAGCCCATAAACGTAGGATCAATATCGAGATGGAGCATAAAATGCACTTGCTTAATAATCTTCATTTTTGTTGTAAAGTCTCAGCTGACTTATGTTGATTACGTGGCCTTTACTACTCGAGTTATTAGATTCATAGGGGTGTTCCACACCTAGTGCCCTAAAGTCGTCTGGCTTGGGAGTCACTAATCAAAAGCTCATTCATGGGTAGTTCTGAATAGCCTAAGGTAATTAAGGACTGTCCGAGTCAGATTTAAATGTCGTCATGGTAGAGTCTTTTGATCTTTTCCTGCATTTACGTCTTATTCTTAATGCTTGTTAAATGTTTAAGTTGCGGAGTATGCATAATATTTTAACAATCGACTGTGCGAATTTATTTGAGTTGTGATTAGTTAGGACGGTTGGTCTCCACATATACACACACATAGAATGGCGTCGTTGCTTGTTGGTCAGAAAATCGATCACTAAACACGCGCAAGTATACGCGGTCTAACAAGTAATACAGTGATAAGAAGAGTATCGTACCCACGAGGAACTATGACTAATATTTACCAAATACCGACTATGTATCGTTAAATTCTTATTTGAACATATATAAATGGAAGTGCGGTTAATCTAGTTAACTAATTAATAAAGCAAGTAAATGGAAAACGAATGGTAATCTAAGGAAATACAAGCTAAGGTCACAACTTCACCCCACACAGGCATTCTGTCGAACACCTGGCGTGCTATGCTTCATCAAACTAGCTACCCTTCTCTCTTCGGTCTTAATGGTCACGACAATTTGTCGAGCGAGAACACACAGGTGCCTATGCACCTCTGTCGAGGTATGCACAAACATATCCTCTCCAGATCCACCCAAAAGGGAATAGAACAGAAAAGAACGTCCAAGCTAGATGCAATCCTACATATGTCTACGCGAATTAATCATAACACGGAATTAAGCATAAGTTCTCAATAAGGTCGCACGTGGCGCACAGAGATATGTCTATTCTACGCACAACTTATGCAGTCGAGATCCACAATCACATGCTAATATATTTAGGTGTAAATCTACACTCCTTCTGTCTATAACATGCAGATTATCAAAATCATCACTAATGTTTTAGCGAGAATCATTAAGCACAAATATATCAAACCAAATCATATGGTGCCAACCAAAGAGATAAGACAGTCGATTTAAATAACAAAGGGTTCCATTATAACCTTAGATCAAATATTCAGTCCATAGCTATTAAACCAAATAAGAGTAGCAGTAAAGACAACATTTATAGACTACAAAATAAGAGGAAATAAATGGATAGAAGAAACTATGTCAAAGCCCCATCAATCCCCATGCATTTCGCTCAAATCAAGCCTTCCAATCCGTGTCGCTCACTGCTCTTCTCGCTCCAAGGATATGCCAGACTTCTCCCTAATCTACCTAATCTATATTTACAGACATAATAATCTAAGAGAAAGAGAAATACAGAAGGAAACTATCTAAGCTAAGCTATTCTATATGGTTATATGGTCTCCTCTCTCTTTGATCTCTAAAATGCAGAGGCTTCTCCAGTTATATACGCCTCCTCTGCCTTCAAGCTAGGTCAAATACAAGCCCTCTCTGCGTGGACACCGGAGCTCACGCTGCGGCGCGAGCAATAACTCTATGGATGGCACTGCGGCACCACCTTAGCATGAAAAACATGGAGCTCGCACTGCGGCACGAGCTAGAGAAGGGCCAGTGGCGCTGAGGCGCCATGATTACGTTAGCAGTGATAGGGGAGGTGGTGCTACGGCGCGAGTCTAAGCATTAGCTTTGGCGCCGCGGCGCGGGCATATGTAAATTGACCAATTTTTCCCCTGAAAGCTATAAAACACCTGATAAGACCTGCAATATAACGATTAAGCACAATAACACTATAATCATATACAATCATATAAAATCTACGAATTCAGGAAATTACTTAAGTCATTAAGTACCCGATTCGCGGGTATAAATTCCACTCATCAAATACCCCCAAACTTAAGTCTTTGCTTGTCCTCGAGCAAACTAACTAACACAACGCTAATAATAAATAAAACACACGCGAAAGAAATATAAAATAGTAAAGTAGTATCATGGCTTCAAAGCTCGATCATAGCCACTCCCAGAGAATAGGGCAAACACAGAAATGAATAAGGGTTCATTCAATTTCAAGCATAAGACTGTATTCGATCCATTCTATGTGTGTGTGTGGAGACCAACTGTTATAACTAATCATGGCTCAAATAAGTTCGCACAGTCGATTGCTAATACCAATATGCATACTCCGCAACTTAAACATTCAGCAAGCATTAAGAATAAAATGCAAGTGTAGGAAAAGATCAAAAGACTCTAGCATGACGACAATAAAATTTGACTCAGACAGTACTTAATTACCTTAGGCTATTCAGAACTACCCATAAATGAGCTTTTGATCAGTGACTCCCAAGTCAGACGACTTTAGGGCACTAGGTGTAGAACACCCCTATGAATCTAATAACTCGAGCAGTAAAGGCCACGTAATCAACATAAGCCAACTAAGACTTTACAACAAAAATGAAGATTATTTAGCGAGTGCATTTTATGCTCCATCTCGATATCAGTCCTGTGTTTATGGGTGAGTACGTTTTACGCTCCATCTCGATCCACAGTATGCAAATTCATGGCAGTAGACCACAAAAAACATAAAAACTAGTTCATGGCATAATAATAAAAATTCAAGCATAAGCACGCAGTTCAAAATTACTGAACCACGAAACTGATAATAAAAACATAATAAAGTACTACAGTATGCAACCTAACATGGCAGTAGACAGAAATAAATAGATATAGCCAAAAACACCCCCAAACTTGAGATGAGCAATGCCCTCATTACTAAACATAAAGCAATTGTATACAAGAGGGCTTCCCTGAAGTGGGCTCACTCAGCAGCAGTCTCGTCCTCGTCAGCCTCGGCGGGTGGTGATGGTGGAGGGTATGGTAGGAAGACAAGCAGCTCTGGAAATTGGTATGGCGTGAACTCAGCGTTCTCGCCATAATAGTCGGTGTAAATGCTCTGCATGGTGTTCACCAACTCAGCCTCGTACTGCATCGCTATCTCCTGCCTCTGAGCCACAGCTGTGATGTGCCTCCGCTGCCTCTATGCCTCGGCATCCTGTTTCTGGTGCAGTAGGGTGAGGGATGTCATGATGTTCGGTAGTAGACCCTATGCAGCAAGGCCTGCGTTTGGCACCTGAGAGGGTTCTGGCTCTGCTGTAGGAGGTGGTGTTGTAGGTGGCCCGTAGCCTTCACCTCTAATATGCCACTCTACCCCGTCCCACACAGTGAAGCGTGAGATCATCTGATGATCGATGACTGCCATGGAAGGCAAGGCTATCTCCTCTGGCCCCCACTCAATACCTGCCTGCTTGCACAACCGAGTGATCAAGGACGGATGTGGAAGTCCCGAAGCGACGGTACTCTTGATCGCCTTCAGAATTAACTCGTAAATCACCTACAGACCCGTGACAATGGTGAATAGCAGAATCACCCTATCTTTGGTCACGTTGATCAAGTGACGAGTCGGGATCATGGTCGCACATATGAAGCTGAACCACGCTTTCCCATAGCGACTGAGCGCTGAAGTTAGGAAGCTGGTCTTTTCACCAGTATAATCATTTTTCCTCCACGCAGTCCCGGGCTTGTAAAGCTGCCTAATGATATCCTCGAGATCATAGCTACGGAGCCTCGGCTCTAGATAGTCTCTGCACTGATAATCGGGTGTCGGAAACAGTTCATTGATGGCTTGGCTCCTAAAATCCACTAACTTCCCCTGAACTTGGACAACAGCAGGACCCTCGGGGTTAGCGTTGGCATAAAACTCCCGAACCACTGGTACTATGGCCGACACATGCGGTTTTATGAAATGGATCCAGTTGCGCTCTTGTATCATAGTGGTTAGCTTACTATCTTTCTTGTCCGGCCTAAACCCCCGCTCAGGAATCAGATTTCGTGAATCGAAAGAACTTTTGTACCTTTTTTAGGCCTCCTCATTGATAAACTTGGCTCCGTCCCAATTTGTTGGTGGTGGCACGACGAAAGATGAAGACCCTCCGACACTCAGGTGTTGTCTCTTTGGTGCCATGTCGAAATTTTAGTCGATTTGATGCAAAAATAGTCCTAAACAGTGCCCACTTTGTGTGTTGGCAATTGTGGAGCAAAAATCGGCTGTAATAGTGGGTTGAGATGGGGCACTCGATCAATTTCTAATGATGTTGGGGTAGGGCGACGGTTGATGTGCTTGGGTTAGCGTTGCCGAATGCTGTCGAGAAAGAGGAGAGGAAATGACATGAACTGCAGGCCAAAAACCAAACTTAAAAAACCAATTCTCGCTGTCGGAGCCGCGTCGCGAGACAATAATCTATGTTTGGCGCTGCGGCGCGATTTAGCAGTAGTTGAGGCTCGCTAGTGGCGCCGCGGTGTGGCGTTGTCTTTAGTAGTTGGCATTGTAGTGCGGATTAGCAGTGGGCAAGGCAAGTTAGTGGCACCGCGGCGCGAGATGCAGTATACTTGTTGGCGTCGCGGCGCGAGTACCAATTTATGAGTTTTACTGTCTCTTATCTGCACATGCCAAGATAAGTACAAAAACTACACTACAAAGCAAATCTGCATTATTCCAAACAATTTAATAATTAACTACAAAGTGAACTAGACATATGTAAAGAAAACATATAAAATTTATACCAAGATGGGGGTGCCTCCCCACAAAGCGCTTGTTTTAAAGTTATCGGCTTGACTATACCAACGCCGTTCAATCCGGCTCATAAGCGAAAATGACCTTCTCATGCCGCCTATTCGTCTATTCCTTTGGATTTTTTGGCAAACATGGATGATGGATCATCCTCGTTTTCCTCATCCTTTGGCACGAAGAATCTTTCACCACTGGAATTATCCACTAATTCCCCTTGTTCATTAATTTAAAAGCGTTCTTTGTGCTCTATTGGGCCCTCTAGGGTTTCCACAGTCGTGCGCTCGGGTTCTAGTTGTTGATCAGTCTTGACAGTGTAACCACTGGTGATCCCCTCTTCTTCTAGCTCAGCCTCCGCAGGTTGGTCAAGTTGTAAATTGACATTGCCCTCAACACTTTGGTCAGACTCATCGCCTTCTCCTCGAGTATCCACCGTGCAATGCTCCACTTCTTCATTGTCGAGATCAATTATGACCAGTAGATTGCATTGCGATGGATTTGTGATGGCAATGGTGAGTTGCCCCAATTGATTCTCAAGGCTTTGCAATGAGGCTTCTTGGCTTGCCATCCGAACCTCATTTCTCTCAATAAAGTTGGTGAGAAACACGCGCAACTTATATGAGACCTTAGATATCTCATAACCTACAACATATAAGACCTTAGAATAATATAGATTAGCTTAGGCTAGTTTTTCTTCTGTAATTTCTCTTCTTTTCTCATGTTTGTAAATATAGATTAGGTAGATTAGGGAGAAGTCTGGCATATCCTTGGAGCGACAAGAGCAGTGAGCGACACGGATTGGAAGGCTTGATTTGAGCGGAATGCGTGGGGATTGAAGGGGCTTTGACAGAGTTTCCTCTATCCATTTATTTACACTTATTTTGTAGTCTATAAATGTTGTCTTTACTACTACTCATATTTGGTTTAATAGCTATGGACTGAATATTTGCTCTAAGGTTATAATGGAACCCTTTGTTAGTTAAATTGACTGTCTTATCTCTTTGGTTGGCACCATATGATTTGGTTTGATATATTTGTGCTTAATGATTCTCGCTAAGATATTAGTGATGATTTTGGTAATCTACATGATATCGACAGAAGGAGTGTAGATTTATACCTAAATATATTAGCATGTGATTATGGTTCTCAACTGCATAAGTTGTTCGTAGAATAGACATATCTATGTGCGCCACGTGCGACCTTTTTGAGAACTTATGCTTAATTCCTTGTTATGATTTATTCGCTTAGATATATGTAGGATTGCATCTAGCTTGGACGTTCTTTTCTGTTCTATTCCCTTTTGGGTGGATCTGAAGAGGATATGTTTGTGCATACCTCGACAGAGGTGCATAGGCACCTGTGTGTTCTCGGTCGACAAATTATCGTGACCATTAAGACCAAAGAGAGAAAGGTAGCTAGTTTGATGAAGCATAGCACGCCAGGTGTTCGACAGAATGCCTGTGTGGGGTGAAGTTGTGACCTTAGCTTGTAATTCCTTAGATTACCATTCGTTTTCCATTTACTTGCTTTATTAATTAGTTAACTAGATTAACCGCACTTCCATTTATATTTGTTCGAATAAGACTTTAGCGATACATAGTTGGTATTTGGTAAATATTAGTTATAGTTTCTCGTGGGTACGACACTCTTCTTATCACTGTATTACTTTTTAGACCGCGTATACTTGCGCGTGTTTAGTGATCGGTTTTCTGACCAATAAGTTTTTGGCGCAGTTGCCGGTGAACTATTATTCTAATATTGTCCAATATTGATTTAAATCAATTTAGTCTTACTTTGAACTTGTATATATTTATTTCTTTAATTTGTTTGATCTTCCTTTCTTTTTGTTTTTAAGTTCACAGATTATGGACGATCAATCCTATCAATGGCCTTATGAGGGAACGACGCAACCAAGCTCGGAAGAAGGACTCGAGGAACTGCAAGTTCAAATTGCAAATGCGTTGAGATTTTTTGACAATCTTGAGTGTCAGTCCACTCAGAATGCCTACTGTCAGGAACAAGCTGACTTTGAACCGATTCCCTACCATCCAAATTTCTAGGGTTATCCAATCTCATGGGACTACAGTCAAGAGCAATATCATGATCTGAATCATGCCTCTATGTTTGCCTATCAGTCTCCGCCGCAATATGAATTGACGTCTTAACCCAATGATAGCTTTTCTGAGTACTCAACACAAGAGGAAGAAAGCAGGCTTGAAGAGCTTCTCACCAACTTTATTGAGAGAAATGAGGGTCAGATGGCAAGCCAAGAAGCCGCAGTATAAAGCCTCAAAAGTTGTCATTTTCGCATATGAGCCGGATTGAACGGCATCGGTATAGTCAAGCCGACGACTTTAAAACAAGCGCTTGGTGAGGAGGCACCCCCATCTTGGTATAAATGTTATCTGTTTTCGTTACTTATGTCTAGTTTACTCCGTGTTTGTTCGTTTTAGTTGTGAACATAGCTGTCAGATTGTGCATTAATGATTTTATGTCTATCATCTGCAGAAGCATGTTTATTTTGATGTATTGTATATTACAATAGTGTTTTTGAGGTTTTGAATGATGCATGTTTACCTTTGTAGTGTAGTTTTTATTCTTAGCTTGGAATGTGCAGAAAATAGATAAGAAAACACAGGAAATAGCCTTCGCGCCGTGGCGCCACCAACTGTACTACATCTCGCGTCGCAGCGCCATTGTTGACTTAAATAGTTGCCTGTTCTCATCGATTTTATATGATTTTAGATGATAATATTGTTATTATGTCTAAGTTCTATTATGCAGGGCTTTGCAGACCGTTTCTAGCTATCATAGGCATTTTAGGCCATTTCTTGCTAACCGGCGCCGCAACGCCAGTGTTATGTTTAGAGTTCATGCCACAACGCCTGATGTGGCTCATGCCCACTGGAAAGTGGCGCCCCAGCGCCAGTAGTCTGTGCCCCAGCGCCATCATTGGCGCCCCAACATCCCTGTTCCTTGAGCCCCAGCACCGTGCTTTGCTTAAGGAGTCGTGCCACAGCATAACCTCCGGTCCTTTTAAGTCTACGCGGCACCGCAACGCCACTTGCGAAGCAAAGGCTAGCGCCGCAGCGCAAGCTCTGGTACCCAAACAGTAAAGAGCCTTTAATGACCTAAAAGAAGTTGGGAGGCATATATAACAGAGGAGAAGCCTCTGCATTTCATATAGATCGGAGAGAGAGGAGACCATATAACCATATAGAATAGCTTAGCTTAGATAGTTTCCTTCTATATTTCTCTTTCTCTTAGATTATTATGTCTGTAAATATAGATTAGGTAGATTAGGGAGAAGTCTGGCATATCCTTGGAGCGACAAGAGCAATGAGCTACACGGATTGGAAAGCTTGATTTGAGCAGAATGCATGGAGATGGAAGGGCTTCGACAGAGTTTCCTCTTATCCATTTGTTTTCTCTTATTTTGTAATCTATAAATATTGTCTTTACTGCTACTTGTATTTTGTTCAATAGCTATGAACTGAGTATTTGCTCTAAGGTTATAATGGAACCTTTTGTTATTTAAATTGACTGTCTTATCTCTTTGGTTGGCAACATATGATTTGGCTTGATTTATTTGCGCTTAATGATTCTCACTAAGACATTAGTGATGATTTTGGTAATCTGCATGATATCGACCGAAGGAATGAAGATTTACACCTGCATATATTAGCATGTGATTGTAGGTCTCGACTGCATAAGTTATGCGTAGAATAGACATATCTCTGTGCGCCACGTGCGACCTTATTGAGAACTTATGTTTAATTCCTTGTTATGATTGACTCGTATAGACATATGTAGTGTTACATCTAGCTTGGATGTTCTTTTCTGTTCTATTCCCCTTTTGGGTGGATCTGGAGAGGATATGTTTGTACATACCTCGACAGAGTTGCATAAGCACCTGTGTGTTCTCGATCAACAAATTGTCGTGACCATTAAGACCACAGAGTTAAGGGTAGCTCATTTAATGAAGCATAGCACGCCAGGTGTTCGACAGAATGCCTGTGTGGGGTGAAGTTGTGACCTTAGCTTGTAATTCCTTAGATTACCATTCGTTATCCATTTACTTGCTTTGTTAATTAGTTAACTAGATTAATCACACTTCCATTTATATCTGTTCGAATAAGACTTTAGCGATACATAGTCGGTATTTGGTAAATATTAGTCATAGTTCCTCGTGGGTACGACACACTTCTTATCACTGTATTACTTGTTAGACCGCGTATACTTGCGCGTGTTTAGTGATCGATTTTCCGACCAATAAGTTTTTGGCACCGTTGTCGTGGAACTATTATTCTAATATTGTCCAATATTGATTTCAATCAATTTAGTCTTACTTTGAACTTGTATATATTTATTTCTTTTATTTGTTTGATCTTCCTTTCTTTTTGTTTTTAAGTTTATAGACTATGAATGATCAATGTTATCAATGGCCTTTTGAGGGAACGACGCAACCAAGGTCTGAAGAAGCACTCGAGAAATTGTAATTTCAAATTCTAATGCCCTGAGGTTTTCTGACAATCTTAAGTGTCAGTCCACTCAGAATGTCTAATGTCAGGAACAAGCTAACTTTGTACCGATTCCCTACCATCCAAACTGCTAGGGTTATCCAAACTCATGGGACTACAGTCAAGAGCAATATCATGATCCGAATCATGCCTCTCTGTTTGACTATCAGTCTCCGCCGCAACATGAATTTACATCTTGACCCAATGACAACTTTTTTGAGTACTCAGCACAAGAGGAAGAAAGCACGCTTGAAGAGCTTCTCACCAACTTTATTGAGAAAAATGAGATTCGGATGGCAAGCCAAGAAGCCGCAGTGCAAAGCCTTAAGAGTCACTTTGGGAAAATCATCAATGCCATCACAAATCTACCGCAATGCAATCTACCGGTCATAATTGATCTCGACGTTGAAGAAGTAAAGCAGTGCTCGATGGTTACACGAGGAGAAGGCGTTGAGTCTCACCAAAGTGTTGAGGGCGATGTCAATGTGCACAATGACCAATCGGCGGAGGTTGAACTAGAAGAGAAGAGGATTCACTATGGGGGCACTATCAAGAGTAATCAGCAGTTAGAAACCACGCGCACGACTGTGGAAACCCTAGAGGGCCCAATAGAGCACAAAGAATGCTTTCAACTTAATGACAAAGGCAAATTAGTGGATAACTCCAGCGGTGAGAGATTCTTTGTGCCGATGGATGACCGGATGGTTGTGGAAAACGAAGATGATCCATCATCAATGTCTGCCAATAATCCAAATGAACTAACGAATAGGCGGCATGAGAAGATCATTTTCTCTTATGAGTCGGATTTAAAGGCGTCGGTATAGTCAAGCCGACGACTTTAAAACAAGCCCTTGGTGGGGAGGCACCCCCATCTCGGTATAAATTTTATCTATTTACCTTTACTTATATATAGTTTACTCTATGTTTTTCCTTTAGCATGTGTTTATAGCTATCAGGTGTTTGATGTTTATGGTATGAAGTAGTTTGTAGATAGTTATTATATTGTTTGTAAGAATGCATTTTTACTTCGAAGTGTTTTCCGTTATACTTGGCTTGGCATGTGCAGAAGACAGATAGAAAAAGCTCAGAAATTGCCCTTCGCGCCGCGGCGCCAACTAATGTACTGCAACCAGCGCCGCAGCACCGGGTCTTCGCGTCGTAGCGCCAAAACTCGCACTGCGGCGCCAAGAGCGAGCCTTGCCCACTGCTAACTTGTGTTGCGGCACCAAGTACTAAAGGACAGCCCGCGCCGTGGCGCCGGTAGCGAGTTTTTGGCTTTTAAGTGTAATTTTAGGCAGCAGTTGTGTCACTTCCTCTCCTTTTTCTTGGCACAATTTGGCAGCAAACGCCCCAACCAACTGTCCCTCTTCCCACAAAACCCTCATCCTCTACAAAGCAACCAAGTCATGACATCATTCACATAATCACACCAACAAGTTCAGGCATGGATCCAATTGGAGATCAGCAACAACTAGTCTCTTTTCCCCATCAAGGTATTTTATTTGGATTTTAATCATTCACGAAGATATTTTACTCGAATTGTTGGGTTGGTGCTCTCTTGGTGTTGTCTTTGTTTATGATTTGGGAGATTTCTACTGACAAAAATCGGGCTAGAACACTGTCAAGAAAAGGGTGGTCCATATTTGATTTTCAGAGTGCACTCTAGGTGTTTGATAAAATTCCTGAAAGAAAAATGAGACTGATCTGGGCTGTTTTGGCATTGGATTTTCATTGGGGATTATCTATTTAAGTTTGGGGGAGTGTGTGCTTTAGTTTTCTGCTTGTGTTCATACAAATTGCTTCAATTTCTTGCATGGCATAAAAGAGGCAAGAGATAGTGATGCAACACCAGGCTGAGCTGGTGAACACCATGCAGAGCATTTACACCAACTATTGTGGCGAGAACGCTGAGTTCACACCATACCGGTTTCCAAAGTTGCCTGTCTTCCCAACATACCCTCCACCATCACCACCCGCCGAGGCTGATGAGGACGAGCCCATTGCAGAGTGAGCAATCTTCAGGGAAGCCCTCTTGTATCAATTGATTATGTTTAAGCAATAAGGGCATAGCTCACTTTAAGTTTGGGGGTGTTTTGGCTACTATCTATTTATTTCTGTCTACTGCCATGTTAGGTTGCATACTTTAGTAGTTATTATATTTTTATTATCAGTATTGTGGTGCAGTCGTTTTGAACTATGGGATTAAGCTTTGAATTTTGATGCCATTAACTGTTTTTGGTTTTATTTATTAATGTTTTGATTTTTATTAGCATGATCGTGGTTTTTAGCCATCTTTTTGCGCCTTGTACAAATTTAGATGCTTGTGCCATATGAATGGCCTTTTCACCCTATTTTGTGCTGCTATTTAGCGAGGGTATTATAGTTATCATTATTTTTTTGATTATGGTTGATGATAAGCACCATGTATTATTGTCTATCTCTTAGAGTCGTGTCAAGCATGTATGAGCTAGGGGTTTTTCAATCGATAAGTTTAGACTGTTATTGATCCGTACTTCTTAGCAATCACCGACCAACTGTGTTAACTAGTTATTTTTCGAATTTAGTTCGCGTGCTTATTGCTTTGAAAGTTTGTCACTCTTATAAACTTTCATTTTTGTAAGGTAATAAAAGACTTAGACGTTTATACAGTTTTGGATCTTGGATTCTAGCATGTTGACATATATAAAAAAAAGAATGAAATGAGAATAAAAATAGAAAAGAAGAGTTTATATCGAAAGTTTTGCGGTGAGTCGAGATGGAGCGTAAAACGCACTCGCCCATAAACGTAGGACCAATATCGAGATGGAGCATAAAATGCACTCGCTTAATAATCTTCATTTTTGTTGTAAAGTCTCAGCTGGCTTATGTTGATTACGTGGCCTTTACTGCTCGATTTATTAGATTCATAGGGTTGTTCCACACCTAGTGCCCTAAAGTCGTCTGGCTTGGGAGTCACTGATCAAAAGCTCATTCATGGGTAGTTCTGAATAGCCTAAGGTAATTAAGGACTGTCCGAGTCAGATTTTATTGTCGTCATGCTAGAGTTTTTTGATCTTTTCCTGCATTTACGTCTTACTCTTAACACTTGTTGAATGTTTAAGTTGTGGAGTGTGCATATTATTTTAACAATCGATTGTGGGAACTTATTTGAGTTATGATTAGTTAGGACGGTTGGTCTCCACACACACATATAGAATGGATCGAATGCAGTCTTATGCTTGAAATTGAATAAACCCTTATTCATATCTGTGTTTGCCCTATTCTCTAGGAGTAGCTATGTTCAAGCTTAGAGGCTATGATGCTACACTACTGTTGTATTTTTCTCTTGCGTGTGTTTTATTAGTATTAGTGTTGTGTTAGATAGTTTGCTCGAGGACAAGCAAAGACTTAAGTTTGGGGGTATTTGATGAGTGGGATTAATACCTGCGAATCGGATACTTTATGACTTAAATAGTTGCCTGTTCTCATAGATTTTATATGGTTTTAGATGATTATATTATTATTATGTCTAAGTTCAATTATGCAGGGCTTTACAGACCGTTTCTAGCTTTCATAGGCATTTTTTGCCATTTCTTGCTACCTGGCGCCGTAGCGCCAGTGTTATGTTTAGAGTACGCGCCGCAGCGCCAGATGTGGCTCATGCCCACTGAAAAGTGTCTGTGCCCCAGTGCCATCATTGGCACCCCAGCGCCATCATTGGCACCCCAGCGCCATCATTGGCGCCCCAGCATCCCTATTCCTTGCGTCCCAGCGTCGTGCCTTGCTTAAGGAGTCACGCCACAGCATGACCTCCGGTCATTTTAAGTCTACATAGTGCCGCAGCACCACTTGCGAAGCAAAGGCTAGCGCCGCAGCGCAAGCTCCGGTGCCCAAACAGTAAAGAGCCTTTAATGACCTAAAAGAAGGAGGGAGGCGTATATAACAGAGGAGAAGCCTCTGCATTTCATATAGATCGGAGAGAGAGGAGACCATATAACCATATAGAATAGCTTAGCTTAGATAGTTTCCTTCTATATTACTCTTTCTCTTAGATTATTATGTCTGTAAACATAGATTAGGGAGATTAGGGAGAAGTCTGGCATATCCTTGGAGCGACAAGAGCAGTGAGCTACACGGATTGGAAAGCTTGATTTGAGCAGAATGCGTGGAGATGGAAGGGCTTCGACAGAGATTCCTCTTATCCATTTGTTTTCTCTTATTTTGTAATCTATAAATGTTGTCTTTACTGCTACTTGTATTTTGTTCAATAGCTATGAACTGAGTATTTGCTCTAAGGTTATAATGGAACCTTTTGTTATTTAAATTGACTGTCTTATCTCTTTGGTTGGCACCATATGATTTGACTTGATTTATTTGTGCTTAATGATTCTCCCTAAAACATTAGTGATGATTTTGGTAATCTGCATGATATCGACAGAAGGAATGTAGATTTATAGCTAAATATATTAGCATGTGATTGTGGGTCTCGACTGCATAAGTTGTGCGTAGAATAGACATATCTATGTGCACCATGTGCGACCTTATTGAGAACTTATGTTTAATTCCTTGTTATGATTGATTCGCATAGACATATGTAGGATTGCATCTAGCTTAGACGTTCTTTTCTTTTCTATTTCCTTTTGGGTGGATCTGGAGAGGATATGTTTGTGCATACCTCAACAGAGGTGCATAAGCACCTGTGTGTTCTCTGTCGACAAATTATTGTGACCATTAAGACCAAAGAGAGAAGGGTAGCTAGTTTGATGAAGCATAGCACGCCAGGTGTTGGACAGAATGCCTGTGTGGGGTGAAATTGTGACCTTAGCTTGTAATTCCTTAGATTACCATTCATTATCCATTTACTTGCTTTGTTAATTAGTTAACCAGATTAATCACACTTCCATTTATATTTGTTTGAATAAGACTTTAGCGATACATAGTAGGTATTTGATAAATATTAGTCATAGTTCCTCGTGTGTACGACACACTTCTTATCACTATATTACTTGTTAGACCACGTATACTTGCGTGTGTTTAGTGATCGGTTTTTCGACTAACAAAGAGATTGGCCCTTCCTGAGCTACTTTAACCCATAAGGAATGCTAATTCAGAATGCATCATAAGAACCCGAAAAGACAATGATCGTAGAGTAGGATCAGCAGTGAACTCAGCAATCGTAGAGTAACCTTAACGATCGTAGTCGTCCCAAAGGATACACTAGCTCAGGGGGAGCTAATGGCAAATTAGTACTTTTCACACTACATAAAATCGTGGAGCCCAACAAAACTCGACATGTTCCCCACTCTACAGATCGTGAGGTGAAAAGTTACAAATACAGTTTAAAAATATGTTTTGAAAATTCACTTCAGAATTTCAAAAGCTCGTTCCTCTCTTTCTCTCTTAGAAGTAACCCTAGCTCTCAGAACGTTCAACCAATATTTGTTCTAAGAAAATCACATCAATCAATGGTTGCTTCCAACATTGTATCTGGTTACCAACTATGCTTCGACGAATTCAAGACAGCTGACCCACAGTTTCACAAGATTCTGTCTTTTCTGAAGAAGGCTGACCTTGAAGAAACTCTGAGCACCAGCATAAGGATTTACCCTAAGCTGGTAAAGGAATTCTACAGCAATGGAGTCTTCGAAAATGACATCATCACTACAAAGATCAAGGGGGAGCAGATTTGACTCAAAGCTGAAGATATAAACCTAGCCCTAGGTTTCAAATCAAAGGGACTCTCATCTATGAGTATCATTGACTTTCATGAAGGTCTGAAGAAGATGCACCACCAGAATTTTCAGAGTGTCAAGGGCTACAAAAAGAAAGAATTTTCCCAGAAGTATGAATTTATGGCTGATATTGTTGGAAAATGCATATACTGCAAAAGCTCTGGCCATGACTCTATGAATGAGGTTCAACTGAAGCTCATGACAGCAATATGCTTTAGAATTCAACTCAACTATGGGGCTTTGCTCATAGATTGGATCGAAAAGTGGATGATCAGCTCAAAGAAGACAAAGAGCTCTGGCAAAATGTTCTATGGAAGATACATAAGCATAATTCTGCATTTGCTCTGGGTAACAAAATTGGAGACACGAGAGGAGAACCCATCAACCCCAACAAAAAAATGACCCAGTAGCTGTTTCAAAATTGGAAGAGAAACCCTACAGAAAGCATGAGGATAATAACTGAATCCAGTGGGAAAACTGGTGAAGTAAAGAAATCTGGTCTACCTGGAAATATGTCAGTTGTGAAAGAAGTAGAGGAAGAAGAAGTCAATCAAGAGGAACCCATAGCTTTGATCAGAAAAAGTAAGGGTAAGAGGAAATTGAATGATCAAATAACAGAAGAGCCTCAAGGCTCAACCACTAATGCGCCCCAAGAAAGTTCGAGAAATGAGATTCTAAAGGAAATAAAGAAGAGGAAGCAGCAGACTAAAGAGAAAGAAGACAGATCTACCATCTCTCAGCTTCTTAAGAAGGGAAAACGCAGCCATAAATCAAAGAAGTCTTCACTCACCTCGATCGTAGAGTCACTACTGATCGTAGAGACCAGACTTGCCAACCCATCAGAGGTGGATGTTGTAACAGTTTCTCAGCCTAAACAAACGGTCAGAGCTGAAGTTGAAGAGAGCGCTGAGGCTGTGGCTCAGCCCAGGAGGACAAAGAGAAATCTTATAAAGAAATAAATTCTAGCCATTGAAGGAGTCTTAAAGGAAGAAGATAGAAGAATAGCTGTCGAAAATGAGCTATCTGAAGCCATTGAGGAGAATACAGCTGGGGTTGAGGGGAGGCTTCTTGAAGCCCATGAACAAGCAAGTGCTCCAACTGAGGGGGATCTTCCTGAAGAATTGGAACAGATAGAGGATCACATTGAGGGGGAGCCTCGTGAAGTCCTTGTGTCATAGAAGGCTACAGCTGAGGAGGAGCTGCAAAGAAATGACCATGAACCTCCCTCAATTCCTCAAGAGATCTTAGCCTCTGAACCTGTGGAAATGGAGAGGGTTGAAGCTATGGAGGTGGAGAGGGAAGAAGAACAAAGAAGAAATGAGGAGATGATTGATGTGGTGGAAGTTTTAAATGAAGAAAATGAAGACCGGGAAGAAGAAGAGGATGACGAAGTTGAGATTATTGTAGTAGGCTAGGATGGATATAGGAGAGCTAACTGCAATCAGTTATTCTCATAGTTGCCAATGATTTCCTATCACAGAGCCATAATTCTCAACTCCTTGGATCACATGTTCTGGACCTGCAAAGCTTATCCAGCAATCTCAGTGCTAGCTCATGGATTCCCAAGAAACCTCACTTTTGCCCAGAAGCTGATCACTAACCATCCTTCTTCAGAAGCTGAGCATGAGGTACATTCTATTCCCATCTCTTTCAGAGTAAATCATTGTCCTCCATCAAACTTCAACCAATTCTATGAATTTCCAAGATGGTTAGAAGTGGTTCTTCACCCACAAAATCAATTTCCAGTTAAAGAATCCCAACATTCTGTAACTAATGAACCAAATACGCCTAACTTCATATTAGCCCAATCCTTAACCATCAATCCCACTCAAATCATAAAGTCACCTGCTTTACCAGCCTCAACAACCTCTACTCCCACACCTCAAACCTCCATATCTGCACCTCCTTCGGGCATTCCTTCCTCCTCAACCAACAGTTATTTCAATCTTGCTCTTACTCTCTTAAATTTGCAAGAACAAAATATAAGAATCTCTCCTCTGGACATTTAGAGAATTCTTAAGCATCCCTCAACTCTTCCCACCAAATCTGAGCTGACTCATGTATCACAAAAAGTGACCAAAGAAATTTAAGACGATCTAAAAACTCACTCTCTGCTTGTCAATACACGGTTAAACCACTTGATCGATGTTGCCAACACTCTTCCTAGCAACCTGAGTTCGAAACTCACAAAGAAGATCTGGGAAATCATTAAGGAAATGATCCACAACATAAATGAAAGGGATCAAATTCGCTCTCAATCGAACCGAAAGTAAAAGGAAGCAGTTATCCTTCTTCAAAAGACTCAGGAAGCTCAAAACAAACTCCTTATGGAAAGCATCTCAAGCCTATGATCTTCTATGACTGAATTCCAGGCATACTCTATGAATTAAATGTAACAAACAGACATTGTCTTGGCCATTCTGCAAAAGCACAAATCCCAAATTGATGCTCTGGTTCAAGAAAATCGTGAAGACATTGCTCAGTCAAAGAATCAGCTCCGCAAACTTGTTCAAGGAGTGAATCGTCTATCAGAAGACATTCGAATCCTTAATGCTGACATAAAGGGGGAGAATAAAACGAAAGGAGAGAAAGGCAAAGGTAGAGGCAAAGGAAAAAAATTTCTCAAATTACTCAAACTTCAAGGAGTCCTCTCTTAAGACAACCTCACCATCAGACTCCACGAACTGAACAACAATAGCGCTAACCAATTCTCATGGCGCAACCGCTAAGGAGTCAAGGGCCATCTCCTAGCTCACAAGGGATAACCACTACTGTCTTAAATACGCCGATTGGAGATCTTGCCTTTATGAATAGACATGATCATGGAGAAAGGTTAAGTCAAAGTGAGCTGGTAGATATTACATGGAGAGATAAAGCCAGCAGGAGAAGGAGAGTTGTAGAGTATGCCAACCCTCCAAGAATCAAAAGGCAAAAGAGATAGAGAAAAGTTGAAATTATTCCTTATTGATGTAACTATGCTATATTATAATATCTATTTTTCAACATCAATAAATTCATGCTTATTGTTGACGTCAAGATTTTTATTTGTCCCTTTCTATTCTTGCCTTTTGGTGTTCTCATGTTAGGTGAGATTTGTTCGAAAAAAACAAGTTTGAAAAGGTCTGACACGTATATGTCGATGATTTGACTGTAAGAGTCGCCAGTTGGTATTTTTAAATGGTTGCACTAACTCAATCGAGAAAAGGTTTGCACAAAGACCTAGTGGTGTGACACTGTTTAACTGGTCTGCAAAATCAAAATTCGTTAGGGTTCGGGAGCTTGATTAAGCGAATGGGATGTGTTAGGCACCCCCCCGACTTCCGTGATAACACGGTTACCGCTACTTTCCATTTTTAACTTTTATCTGAATATGTGTGTAGGTCTATGTGCAATTGTCTAGAAGTAGTTATATGTCTCGTTTACACCTAAATACAAAGGTTTGACTTTTGTATAAAAGTTCAATTTTAACAAGATATAGTAGTGATATTTTGTAAAACAGGTTTTTCAAACTCGTGTGCTGAATAGTAATTGAGGCCTTTGATACTTCAATTTTATTATGTGTTTAGTTTGGTTGCTTTTATTTCTGATATGTGAAGCATCTTCAAGAAAATAAGATACATAGCAGTGTCAAACTCCTTGTGGACATTAGAGTCATCTAAGGAAATTCAGACACCGTGAATAATTTACAAGCTGGCTGCAGCAGAAAATGTCCATCACAGGAACCGAATCTAGATTCAGAAACTGAATCTGTGATCACATGATTCTTAGGCTCACATGACAAAGCAATATGTGCAAAAGCTAGAAAACGGACTAGATTTGAATAAATCTAAGCATTACAGATTCAACGATTCCAATTTAGTCACCATGAACCGGTTAAAGTGAGAAATAGTCAGATTTAGGCAAATCTAACCCGCAGGTAAATAAAAGCTAAAAAAAGAACTATATTTGAGTAAATCTAAACTATTCTAGCTTCAACGGTTCCCGTTTAGTCACTATGAACCGGTTAACGGGAAAAGTAATCAAATTTAAGCAAATCTAGCCTGTAGGCTGAAAAACAATTATATATAAAAAAGTTGTAAATATATATATATATATATATATATATATATATATATATATATATAAGTGATCAACTGCCACGAAATAGACTCCAACAGCACTCAAAATGTAAATATATATGTTAGTTCCCAGTAAACACACAATAGATCTAGAAGGGGGGATTGAATAGATCCTTTTAATTTCAAATACTTTTCTCATTTATTTTGTGATGTTAGTAAATTAGCATATGACAAACATAAGAATCTTTTCAAGCACAGCAGAATAAGTAAAAGATCCCCTTCATTGATATATTCATAATCATACATACATTGTTCTTAGAGTTAGTTCGGTGGTAAGCAGTTAATGCATACATAGCAATTATAGCAGTTAGGTGCATAATGTAAATGATATAAAGTAAAAGACACAAGAGATTTTAAGTGGTTCAGAGACTCAAGCTCCTAATCCACTCTTCTGCTTTCAACTAGCAGGATTTCCACTAAGGAAGGGCAGCACCCTGAATCACTAAGGCCAGTAGCTTTGGGACTTCAGTTCACTAAGAACTCTTCAAGGCCAACAGCCTTGGAACTTCACTTCACTAAGAACACTTCAAGCCCAACAGGCTTGGAACTTCATTTAGTCCCTTCGGACAAGGACCCCTCAGGCCCTGGCTTCTTGTTGATGTTGTTTGTTGTTGTTGTTGGTGTTGAGCTGCTAAGATGTTCTTTAAGATCTTAATCTCTGAATTCTTAGTAGCTTGATGTGATCATCCTTGAGGCGCAGTTGAGTGTTGCATGATGCTCAGAATCCTCAGATACTCAACCACTTCTTATGATCCCTTGTTGAACTGCAGTGAAGATCATTCTTCTTGATACTTGATGGCTGCACATGATGAATGTCTAAGATGACTGTAAGCTCTTCTGTTAGGTACTTAGAAACTTTCCCATGCTTGACACCATGATGACGTTGGTGATCTTCTTCCTTGATACTTGATGTCTTCTCATGATGGACCTTCTAAGATGACTGTAAGCTCTTCGCTCTGGTACTTAGAGTCTTCCCATGATAGACATTAAGATGACATTGATGCTCTTCTTTCTCTTGGCAGTTCAGAACACTCTTCTTGTAGTAAAACTCTCACTTCTACTTCATACTTTGTTTATCTCCAAGTGTTCTTGGTGGATCGCAGAGTGTGCTTTCGGACATTCATTGGTCACTCACTATTTTACTTTATTTAGATCAGTCCACTATTTCTCCAAACTCAGCAACTCTAACAGCCTTTGATCTTTGAAGCTCTTGTTGATTTATACTCCTTCGCAATCTTCCCGTTGGAGTGTAGCCGTTGGGAGCTATTTGAATTACTTTGCAGATCTCGAATTGTTTGGTGTAGACTGCATATGTGACATGACATCCCCTTTTTTTGACTTTCTGACACTGTAGTCTACTTTTTCACCTACTCCATCAGATATGTTACTTTGATGTCTTGGGCAGGTTGACGACTTTATTTCCTCCTTCTGATTTCTTAATCAGAGGTTGTCCTTTTGCATCGATGCTCTCAATAAGCTCTTGTCCGAATATCAATCTTCAGTTAACCGAACTCTACGATTCTGATGCACATCTTCTTGAACCTGATCGTAGTGTCTTGTTGAATGTTGCTAATTGACTGGTAGAGTCAACACTACGATCTTAAAGAGTGTTGATTGGATCTTCAAAGTAGAACACCTCTTCCTTGTCTTATGCAGTGCTTCAACACTTCTGTTTGCCTCAACTGATCTCAGATACTGATGGCTTGACTCCTTGCTCTGGCCCCTTCTGAGTAGCAAGACACTTCAAATTTATAGCGTGTCCAACTCGCTTTCTCCTTATTATCTTCCTTTCACTTATCATCAATGATCTGACCCAATGCTTAATCACTTTAGCCTTATTCTTCAGAGGCTTACCAGTATTTCTGTGTATACTCCATCAGTTCCTTCTTTGTTCGGCAAACACTACGATCCTGGTTGCTTCCAAGATCGTTGTCTTCTATTCACTTGACAGCTACTACACTTATTGACTTTCCTTAGTCATTAACTGAAGTCTTCTTCTGATTAACTTGTGGAAGACTTCATTTCGAATGGCTTCCCAACTCAATCTGAATGCTGATTGGGTTAATGCCTAGATCTTCTGTTAGCCTACATGCCATTCGTTGAGTGCTCTCTGGTTTTTTTTTGGTTGGATGTAACATTGCAGCTTGGACCAGAGGCTTCATTTCTTTGGATATTCTAGGAGTGCTCATTTGTTGATAATCGTATATGCTCTACGATTCTACCTTGGAATTGTGAGCACTTTTGTTGAGGTCTTAGTTCTGCACTCTACGATTCTGCTTCGGCTGTGTAGACAGTACGACTCCAAGATCAAATCTTGGCACTCTATAATTTCTGTCTTTGTGCTCGTTGTATTCATCTGATCTTGCTTGACTACGATCTCTACCTCAGATATGATCAGTAGACTCTACGACTCAGAGGGTAGTCTAAGATTCTTGACTTGGCTTCGGCATCAGTAGACTCTACGACTCTGAGTGTAGTCTACAATCCTTGACTTGGCTTCAGCAGATGGTCGGTCGGCATGTAGGTAGGCTGTCTCTATAATTTTGAACATGACTTCCTCAGCAGACTACGGCTCTGAGGAAGTTCTTCTCGACACACTACGATCCTTCCTCGTCTCTCTTGTCAGTCTACGAACTCTGAGATCTACTATCTTGCAGACTACGATTCTGCCTTGATAGCTCCCGAGTTTTCCTTGACTCTCCTGACAGACTACGATTTCTGGTGCAGTGCTCGACGATCAGACAAGCCTATCTATTACATTATAAGATCAACCTAACATGCTTGATCTTTCTATATTTATAGTCCTTGTACATCATTTCTTTTTAAGGACTTTACAAAGCTGTTTTGCTTATGTAGGATCAACCTAACATATTTGATCAATTCATTCTAAGTCCTTGTACACATATTTCTGTTATCTATCAAAGGACATTATAGCTTTTCTCAATGCAAGCATACTTGCATATTCATTTATATATATATATATATATATATATATATATATATATATCATAATCAAATCTTATGTAAATAAGAATAACATTCACATGCTTATTCTTGACAATATCTCCTTATTTGATTATGACAAAAATATTAAGTGCATATGTATGTTATGAATGAATCTTATATACAGTGAGCAGCTATATTTCTAAAACAGATAATCATGAATGTCATTTATAATGATATGGAATTTAATATACTATGACATTTTACATCCTGGATCCATAACATACCTAACTAGTTAGAGACATACCTCTTTGGCTCCATGCATGTTTCCAAGATGTCTGTTGATCAACTATTCATCTATTTGACCTTTTGGCTCCTGCTCCCCCTAGGATGTGGACTTGTTGTCTTTGTTTTGCTCACCTTCAGTCTTATGATCTTCTTTCTTAATATGCTCCCCCTCAAACTCTGCGACCATCTGACCATCATCTTTTGGCTCCCCCTCAAATGATGGTTCTGCTTCGATAGCTGCTGTCTTTTTCTTTGCCTTCTTATCTTCACTTTTTCTGCTCCCCCTGCTCTTCCTTGAGTGCCTCTGACTCTTCCTCTTTCTATGCCTCTTTTTCTCCCCCTTTTTGTCATTAATCACTTGAGAGAGCTGCTCCATGTTGAACATTAGTCGCTCCATCAGGTAAGATGAGTTACCAACCTCAATCTTGAGCACTTGTTGGCTCAGCTCAAGTTGTAGAGAGAATGATTGATCCATGTTGTCAATCTTGTCAGAGAGGACTTGGATCTGCTCTTCATTGGCCTTCTGTGCTCGTTTAGCTTCTGCCTTCTCATCATTTATGGCCTTCAGATAGATGTGATCTCTCTCTTCAATTTTGAGAGATACATCTGCCATAGTTGCTTGAAGTCTCTTTTGAACTGAGTTATCTCCTGCTGCTGTCAATATCTTTGACTCTTCATTGATTATAGATATCTCCTTAGGAATTTGGTCATCTGGTTGGGCAGCCTCTTGTTGAACACCAGATTGGACTCTACGATTTTCATCCTTGGACAGGTTTTTGAAAGCATTGAGAATCGGAAAAATCGTTGAGTACCACTTGCTATTGGGGGATGAAGGAATGTCAGATAGTTGTGCTTGGGCAGATGGAGGCTTCTCATTTTGGACTTGATCAATATCAGTGGTAGAGTGAACAGACTCTACGATCATCTCCTTGGCCATAATCCTTCTGCCATCAGAGTCGTTTCTACGATCATAAGGAATGTAGTGATTTCCAGTATGTCGATAGACTTTGAAGTGGGGCTGGTCTTTGATCATTTTGGTTGCAAACTTCTTCTCCCTTGGGAAGTTCTGAGCCACCAGCTCTAGTCTTGGAAACTAAGAGTAGCACCAGCTGAAGTAACTTCCATCTCTTTCAGTATGTCCTTTAACCAAGGCATCCATTAGAAAAACCATCTCATCAGCAGATCATCAGGGTTGTAGAGGATAGTAGTGCAGTCCATCTCCATGTTATTCCAGTTCTTAAACACTTTAAATGCAGTCATCCTCACAACCTTGAGCTGTTCATTTCCATAGTTTACCCATCTTTCTGGAGGTACTTCTGGTGGTTTATTAGAGACTTCCACCACTATTCTCCTGGTAATTTTTGCTGGAGAGAGAATAGGATAGTATTTTGGTTCCTCTGATTCCTGAGTTGTAGAGCTGGAATCCTTCTCCATTTCTTCTCTTTCTAAGCTTGAATCATGTTGGCTTCTTTCATCTGATTCATCAAAGAATTCTTCAGGCTAAGTTTCATCATTAGTGCTTTCTTCAGCATCTTTTCCCTCGGATTCAGCTTTATCATCACTCACTTCAATAATTATAGTAGAAGATTCACCTTGCTTCTTTAGGACAAATCTAGCAAGTAGTCTATAGCTCTTTCTTCTCCTTGGAGGTTCAGTTATAAGAGAGACATGCTTTTTTCTTCTTCAGACTATGAGGCCTTTGAATCATCAGACAGACTCTCTTGATGTTCAGCATTGGTAGGGGCAGGTCCTTCTTCTTCGGACTCAACATCATTTGACCCATCATGTGGGCTAGTTGGAGCATATGCATTTAGAGATGCAGTCAACTTGTAGCTTTTCTTCATCATCAGAGTGAATGCTCTAAGAGTCAGCCACAAGGCTTTTGCATTCTTTTTCTTCAGCAGGGTTTATATTTTCTTTCATGAATCCAACTTCAACTTCATCGTTGGATTTGTTCTTTGCGAACTCAGTCTTGAAACTTTTAGTTTCCTTCTCATCTTCTGACTCTACATCCTCTTCTTTGCCAGATGTACTTCCTTGAGGAACTGGGGCTGTCTTGTTAACCACCTTAGCTTTCTTTCTGGATAGCCCTTGAAGTAGTCTGTTGCTTCTTCTCTTTGTGGTCTCTGGTGTAGTTAAGGCCTTTTCACCTTCATCTTCGTCTTCAATGGAGAGGCTTCTTGGTGGAGCCTCTATCTTCTTCACACCCCTGGATCTTTTCCTTACTGGTGTGGCTGCTACTGGTGCAGAGTCACCAGACTCAGAGCTTTCCACCTCCTTCGTTTTTCTCTTCTTTGCGGAAACATTACTGCTTCTTTCAGTTGTTGTTAGCCTCCTGTTTTTCCTTTGGATTTTTCTTCCAGTTTATAAATAGTTGTGGAGACATCACTTTATGAACATTTAGAGGCTCTCCCTCATCATCCTTGATCATCACAATACTCAGCAGTCTTCCATGAAAGACTTTAGTCAGAGGTCTATCTGTAGACTTCTTTATCTCAACCCTTTCCACCCATTTGGAGATCTGATCGAACAAGATAGCTCCAAAGTTTATTCGCTTCTTCAGAACTATTGTAGACATAATCTTTAACTGCTGATCAAGTACAGTGTCATGTGCAGTGTCCTTGCATAGTATACATTTGCCCACTATCTCAGCAAGGAACTTGAATTCCTCAAGAAACTCCTTTTTCTTACTGTCCTTCAGACTAGGGTTCCTTTGGTACCCCATAATCTCCTTCACTTGTTAAGTGTTAATTTCATCAAGGCTTTTCAGTCCTAGGTCAGGAAAGCCTAAGAATTGATTGATATCCGACGATTTCAGTTTTAGCGACTGACCTTTGACCTTGGTAAAAAGGGTTCCGGAGTTTATGGATGCATTTGAGTAAAACTCCTTAACCAGGTCAGCATATATTTGAATGCTTGCCTTAAGACATTTTGAGAATCCAGTTTCTTCACAAGTTCAAGAATGTCTCTGAACTTCCTCTTGGATTTCTCAAACGACTTAGTTTCGAGCTGAATGCCAGTGATTACTCGCCAATCTGCCATTTGAATAGTTTGAAGAATATGGGTATATGATCTAGGGAGTCTTCTGAGAGATAGTTGAATGTGATTTGGACTAAGCTCTAGAGGGTTAATGGGTTTTGGCTTTAAAAAGGATTCTTAGGGTTTAAAAATGGGAGGGAGAGAGGTTCGATAGTTTCTGATAACTGTTTGAAGATTTTGAATTTGTCTTTATGGTTATTCCTTCTTATGCTGCAAAAGTTGTGATGTGTCAACCAGCCATTGGTTGCACGATGCCCAGAAATGAGTTGTAACTTCCCATTAACTTTTTAGTTTAATGTCCCTTTTTAAAAGAATAGGCTTCAATGACGTGGATTGACCGTTGACCTCTTTGGTTCACAAAGTAGCTTGGTGAGATAGCTATGGACTCTACGTTTTCCTTTGTTGACTCAATGATCTACTTCTGAAAGGTGTTGCAGTGGATGGTTTAACACTAATCCTTATCTTGAAACTGCATAGCTTAGCCACTGATGTACTTTATGAAGGGCTGGGGACTCTACTTCTGAGTTGAGTCTGCAGGACTTCTTTCCAACCGGTATTCGAACTTATCTCCTCATGATCTGAATAGATGAGCATTTGTTTAGTTCTTCAGAGCTCCTCATGAGCTAGTGTATCCTCTAATAAGACTGCGATCGTCGAGTCTGCTTCTATGATCGTTGAGGTTGCACCACAATCATTGAGTTTTCTTCAAACTATACTCTACGATCGTTGACTGTCTTGGTTCTTGAGATGAACTTGACTAAGCAATCCTTCTAGGTTAAGGTAGCTCAGTAAGGGCCAACCTCTTAGAGTGAGCTAAGGGTCAGGTTTGTCCCTGAGGCGCTTTCCAGATGAAATACTTTAGAAGTGATTTGCACTAATATCTCGCTTGACCTTTTCTGCTGGGGAGATCCTCTACCAACTTTTGGACATTTGCATTGGCTGTAGTCGTGGTGTCCTCCTGCTCCTATACTACAATCAGATGTTTGATAGTAGGCACTCCACGATTTTGAGTTGGGTGGCTGATAGGTTATCAGTAGTACTTTTTGAGATGTTCATACAGACTATGGATCTTCATTTGGTTCATCAGCCACAAAGTTTTAAGACTTTGTAACTGGTATATTGATTCATAGTGTCTTTCTGATACTTTCAGTGCTGGTGTTCCTTAACAGATCACTGCTCCCCCATGTTTATATTGTCTTCTTAGTGAGGTGTGATTTCCTTTTTATTATGTGCATTTGGAGGTAGCCTTGCATATCTCCTTCTGACGGGAATCACCACTATCAATTAAATCTCCTTATATCGTAGACATAGATATCTTCAGGACTGATCCCTATACGATTATTTGTCAACACTACGAACATAGTCTTCTTTGACAGTTTGTGCTTGTTGAGTTCTGCTTCCATAATGAGTTCCTCATGATTGATGCTCGATGATCCTCTGATGTGAACTTCCTTGAGGATTCTTCTCATATGATATGCTTTGCATAATTGAGCATATACGACCCTTTTCATCTTTGGTTGAATGGTCTGCTTCCATATAAAGATCAGCAGCCATGTGAGCTTTATTCAGATTAGCTTAGTAGGTCTTCAAGGACAGGCTTTGACATATAGGAATTTTATCAGAATCATTTTTGAATAGTCTTAAGCCTTCTACTTGTTGAGTCTTCTTAACTGAAGTCTTCTGCTTTAGCATTCCTTAGTGTGGTCAAATAGATCAAGTACTTGTAGGTTAGATATATTTCTATTTTTGGTACCCATAGTTAAATGGATCCTACCAGGTTAGTTTTCAAAATCCCTATTCCTCATATATTAACATCACATTGATCACCAACAATCATATTCATGCATGTAACTAATTTAGATATTACATTTTGAGATGCATGATGATGAGTGTGTGTAAGATTTGCCATTTTAATAAAAACATTCTTTTCCTTTGATGGTTTCATCATTTGCTTGGTTATGTTCATAGAGTTTAAATGTTCACAGAGTGAGAATCAACACTATTACTTAAGTGTATCTGGTTGATTCATGGAGGTGATCAGTTTTTACGAATCTTCAAGATACTCTTATAGAACTGATCATACTCTGTGTGTTATCAAACAGTTAGAACATAGGTTTGTACATACATACTAACCTATCAACAAAGATTACTCCACATAAGATTAATTTAACCTTTGATATTCTTATGACCCATTTCAGATTTCTTTCACGATGTCATCTTCAACCTAAAACTTGGATAGGGAGAAAGTTTGTAAGCATTGAGTTTCCAACTTCAGTGTACTTTCTCTCTTCACCTTTTTAGGTAGATTATGATTCCTTGAAAGAATACTGTTATAGGTCATAAGGAAGTGCAACATGATGTACACAATTATATTAGTGAGTAACCGTACCTTTCTACTGTCAGTTTCTTAACAGTCATTTAGCTTAGATATACTGAGGTTAGGCATTAATGTGCATAGTTTCTCATTTGCTCCTGACAACTTGTTGCTCTAGTTGACCTTTAATCAATCAGTCATGGTTATGAAGATGTAAGCTAAGAGAATCTCAGCATCTTTAGTTATTTGACATCCTTGAGTTCACAAGGTTTTCATCCAGCTGCTGGTTGGCCAGACACATGTTTGAGAAGTTCTTCTTTCTTCTCTGGATAAGTATTTCTTAGCATGTATGGCCTTTTCATCTTTTTAGGTTGGTGGATGTTTGACTCTTTTCTGTTGATGTCTCTTGAGCTTTCTAGCCTGATCTTCAGACTACAAGATTGGCTGCGGGCAAGGATTGGTCTTGTTGATATGGCAATCAAGAACATGGACCAATTTAGGCAACTTTAGGTGTGTATACACATTTACCTGTTCGCAATATTTCTAACTTGTGAGCTCATCTACATATAACAAGTGACTTACTACTAAACTAAGTTTAGAACAATGTTTGTGCCTAGGATCAAACTCAAAGCGATTAGCTTTTGAATATAGCATGAGAACCTGCTCTAATACCAATTGTTAGTTCCCAGTAGGCACACAATAGATCTAGAAGGGGGGGTTGAATAGATCCTTTTAATTTCAAATACTTTTCTCATTTATTTTGGGATGCTAGTAAATTAGCATATGACAAATATAAGAATCTTTTCAAGCATAGCGGAATAAGTAAAAGATCCCCTTCATTGATATATTCATAATCATACATACATTGTTCTTAGAGTTAGTTTGGTGGTAAGTAGTTAATACATACATAGCAGTTATAGCAGTTAGGTGCATAATGTAAATGACATAAAGTAAAAGGCACAAGGAATTTTAAGTGGTTCAGAGACTCAAGCTCCTAATCCACTCTTCTGCTTTCAACTAGCAGGATTTCCACTAAGGAAGGGAAGCACCCTGAATCACTAAGATTCCTTCAAGGCCAGCAGCCTTGGGACTTCTGCTCACTAAGAACTCTTCAAGGCCAGTAGCCTTGGACCTTCAGTTCACTAAGAACTCTTCAAGCCCAGCAGGCTTGGAACTTCATTTAGTCCCTCCAGACAAGGACCCTTCAGGCCCTGGCTTCTTGTTGATGTTGTTGGTCCTGAGCTGCTACGATGTTCTTTAAGCTCTTCATCTCTGAATGCTTAGCAGCTTGACGTGATCATCCTTGAGGTGAAGTTGAGTGTTGCATGATGCTCAGCTTCTTTAGATACTCAACCACTTCTGATGATTTCTTGTTGAACTGCAGTGAAGATTATTCTTCTTGATACTTGATGGCTGCACATGATGAGTTTCTAAGATGACTGTAAGCTCTTCTGTTTGGTACTTAGAAACTTTCTCATGCTTGACACCATGATGACGTTGGTGATCTTCTTCCTTGATACTTGATGTCTTCTTGGGATAGACTTGCTAAGATGAAAGTAAGCTCTTCTCTCTAGTACTTAGAGTCTTCCCATGATATACATCAAGATGACATTGATTCTCTTCTTTCTCTTGGCAGTTCAGAATCTGATGACCCAAGAATTTAGAAAATTATTTAAATCTTAAATTATTGAATAAAGGTTAAATAATAAACCTAGACAGAAAATAAGTGTATGGATTTGACATTTCTGAAAATAAATTTTTGGGTTTAAAATTTTCTGGTCAATTATTCAGGATTAAGTATATAAGTGTATATATTCTGTGTATATGAGTACAGTATATGGCTAAGGGTCAAGGGTTGACCAGATAAATATATCAGTGTCCAACCCCTAAGTATATATTTAGAACATCAACGTTCAGTTAGAAAACCCTAACGTCTAATAAGAAACCCTAGAAACCGATTCTGGAAACCCTAATTTTAGTTTCGGGAATTTAAAACCCTAATTCGGATATTAAAATCCTAATTTGGGAATTTAAATGCTATGTATAAGGTTTATGTATTTTAATTACAAACCTAATTAGGGATAACCCTAACGATTAATTAGATTTTTAATAAATTAGAAACCCTAAATCTTGGGTTATAAACCCTAATGCATGATCATGAAACAAAATTGCTAAATTAGTAATTTTAATTAGGAAATATTAAATCCTAATTAGCAAGCTTGAATAATGATTAGTAAATTTTAATATAATTAGAAAATCCTAATTATAATTTTTGAAATATTAATTTTCTATTTCGAAAATCGAAATTTGGAAATCCTAAAAATTAAATTTCAAATATTTTAGGGCTAAACCCTAAGGGTCAAATCCTAAACCCTAAGAGTTAAATCCTAAACCCTAAGGGTTTGGATAATTTACTAATATGCCATTAAATCAGAAAAAAACAAATGACCAATTTGCCATTTGTGCATTATTGGAGGAGAAATGAGAATCTTGCCAAGATATTGGGTGATTGACCAAATCTAGCTACCCTATATAGATGAGTTCAGCAACTACTAGCCCCCATACCAGCCATTTCATTTGCATTCAAGTTTTTAAAATAATTGAAGAGAGAGAAAGTTATTATCTAACCTCATTTTTGTGACAAACTCACAACCCACACTTTCTCTCTCTAGACCCACGAAAATATGGATTATATCAGTCCCTTATATGATCCATAGCAAGCTAAGAACATATCATAAGGATCAGAATCAAGATCAAGCATGAATAAGGTATAAAAACCCTAAATCTTAAAATTCTATGATCTGATGTTAGATGTAGTTAATGATTGGTTAGATATGTGTTATATGGTATCAATTAATGATCTGGGTTGTTGGATCATGGATCCATAACACTTAGATGCATGAAATTAGCATTTTAAGAAATCTAAAAAATTTTGAAAAATGGACTGACAGTCATATGTCAGAGGCCTTAGATCTGTGTGTTTGAGTTTTGGTGTATGTTATGTTATAAATCTGTTCTTGGATGTTAGGGCTTTGATCTGAGACTTGAATCAACCTCAAATCATGTTTAGATTGCTAGATATGATCGGTCAAAGTCCGTTGACTGTTCACGAAACTGGAAATATGGGCAGCCCAGATTTACCCAGATTGGTCTGACAAGTTTTTCTGAGCCTCAGATCTTGCTATGTGTTAGTGTTTAGTCCATGTTATTGTGTTGATCTCGTAGACTGGTATAGGGACTACACGATCATGCTTTCATAACACTTATATCTATAACAGAATCGTAGCTAATCATGGTCAAAACCACGTTGACCAACTGGCCGGAAGGAGATTCTTGGTAACCCAGAATCTTCAAGACCCGTTTTCTGACTACTACTTTGACCGGCCTTGATTTCTTCAATGTGTTGTTGTTAGACCGATCTGTTGATGTTTTGTTGTACCCTGACATGAAGAATATAGTATCGAACCTTCATATCACCCTAACCAAGTCGGGGATGTGAAGATTAAATGGGCTAAAGTAGCACCTACATCAGTTCTTCATTTTTTGGAAAACCCAGAAAATGAAGAACAACGTTGTCAGTCATTTTGCTAGCTTAGATCTTGCTGTGATGTTATGTAAAGACCTTGAAACTTGATTTCAGATGTAGTATTGCATGGATACTACAACCTTAATACAAATTAGAAGCCCAAAATCAACAAGAACCTACATCAATCCCCGGTCAAACTAGGGAACTTGTTCACAGACTTGAAGTTCTGAGCAGCTCAAGAACACCTATAGCGACGGTTCTGTCGCTACAGGGCCCTTTAGTGACACTTAATTTCGGAAAATGATTTATTTTAATAAAAAAATCGAAATAAATAGTTTTTAATTATTAAAAATACATAATAAATTCCTAAAAAATTATTTTAAAGTCCGAAAATTAGTTTTTAATTATTTTGACTATATTTCATAAATATTTAATATTTTTGGAATATAAATGGTATTTAATTTATTTAATTATAATATTAAATAAATTATATAAAAATGATTTTAATACATGAAAAATCATGAAAAATTATATTATGGTATAAAAAAATATTTTAAGTTATTTTTAATGACTTTTAATATTTTGTGAGGAATTTCATTACTTAATTAATATTAATAATAATTTATTTATTTAATAAAAATATTAAATAAATTATGGAAAATAGAATTAATGATTTAAAAATCATATAAAAATGATTTAAGTGTTATAAAAATATTTTAAGTTATACTCCCTCCGTCCCAAATTAATTGCTCAGTTTTGACTTTTTTAAGTCAAATTGACTATTTTTAGAATTAATAATTAAGCATATATAAATATATTTCTAAAATTATAAAAATTGAGATTAGTAATAAATTGTATATACTTTCTTTTGGTTATAATCACTTCACCTATATTTTAGCAAAAATAGTAAAAATATTAGTTTTAAAAATGATCAATTTGACTTTAAAAAGTCAAAACTGAGCAGTTAATTTGGGACGGAGGGAGTAATATATAACTTTTGATATTTTGTCATGAAAATATTAATATTTTAATATTAATAGCAATTATCAGATAATTAATTTAACTGTTTAAAAATCATATAAATATGATTTTAAAGTATTAAAAATACTTAATGATATTATAAATATATTATAATATTATGACATGTATTTCATTAATATTTGATAATAAATAAATATTAATGATAAAGGAATTATGTGGTATTTAATTCATTTAAATACGAGGTTAATGATTGAAAAATCTTGATAAATAGTAATAATTATCTGAAAATTATTACGAACTTATGAAAAAATATTTGACTGATATTAAAATTATCTAAGATAATGGTTAAGTGTTTAGATGTTGTTTAATTGAACGTAAACTCATGAATAGTCCGACTAGACTGTCGGGATGTCAGATTTGTGTCGGGTTCAACTTAGACTGCAATAGTTTGACTTGATACCAAGTCTTATGTGTGTTGTAGACTAATAGGGTTATGTGTTATGTATTATGTGTTTAGATTATTTTAATTACTGTGATGATATTATTCTTATTTGTATATCGATATTATTTATATATTAGGTCTTCGACCAGACAAAGCTTATTATAATGCATAACGATAATCAACGAACCAGACAAGTTTTACTTAACTCTACTGAGAGTTGTTTCATTCAGATATGCTTATGGTTAATCATTGTTGATTGCCATTGCAGAATTGTACTCTATACATATTGCATGTATAAATCAGGTATGAAAGGCTAATCACCTTCATTACCATTCGGTCCAGATATATTTGTTCATGTTTAATACTTGTTCAGTCAAAAGTTTGTTCCTGCTAGTTCACAATTATATTGTTGAATTATAGCCAGCTTATTATTCAGATTCATTCAATCATGATATATCGTTAAATTTATTGAACTTAAACCTGTTGGGCAAACTTATGCTCACCCTTGCTATATCATGGTTTAACATTGCAGATTAAGACGAATACGTCGAATATAGGAAATGATAAAGCCAAGTGCGGCTTGGGATTTTTTTTTATGTGCAGCTAAATTGTAATAGAATAGTATGATAATAATATTGTATGTCAGATATGATAATGAATTGTGTTATTTGAAGGTTACTCGACCTTGGGAAAATAATGTGTAAAGTTTATTGTATAAATAATTTATGTTTATATCTTCCGCAAACAGTAATAGTTATAGAATTAGCATACCAAGATCCGTGGTGATTTGGGACCCGGGTTTGGGGATGCTATAGTTGGTATTAGAGCTGTTGGTTATAAACCTAGGGTAGGAATACCTTAGACTAATAACCGTAGTGATTAGGATAAGTACTAACTCAAATAGAGTTAGTGAATCGGTAAGATTCAAAGACGAATCTTGGCGGGGTATAATTTAAAGAGTTCCCTAACTCTGATAATAAAGTTGAACAGTAGTGGTGAATAGATAGAGTCTAAAAGACTAATAGTGCAGTGATAGAAGATCATAAAACAAAAAGATCATAGAATAGAAATGAATTGTATTATATACGATGAGATCACCCCGTGATCTGATATGGATTAAGTGAATAATTGACAAATTTATAGCAAGATTGTTGTGTGTCTATGAATTGGTACAGATTCAGGAAAGGATTATGAATACGAGTTGAATGAAATTCGTATTGAGAAGGGAGTTATTAGGTGGGGATTTCAGTTAAGGACTCTTGTCAGCTGCTGAGTTGTATGATTCCTTATTATGGGCGGGGAATTATACTTAGCGTAAAAACCACTTAGTTTCTGGCACTGATAATTGTTAAAAGGTTTGTGTCGCGCTATTTGCTATATGCATGTTGAGAAGGTGATTCTTTTTTAATGTGTATAACAGATAGATAGGTTATAGGTAGAGAATATAAGGTTAAGTACGAGTTCTTAAAACTCATACTTATGGTATATTCGTGACTCATAATTATATGAAATGTTTATGAACCCCTCGGCGAATGGACGCCAAAGGTCTGTCTAGGATAAGTTCTTAAACTCATATTATTGTGGCAAGTTCCTGAACTCATAAGTATGATAAGTTTGACGAGCTGGGTATAGTTTTGTGTGAATAGAGTATTGAGGATAATAGGAATAGATAGATTACTAAGCAATTGATCACTAGTGGAGACATAAGTTTTCTAAAATTCCTAGCTATGTTAGACTTCGAACTTTTTGGACATCAAGCTAAATACGCACTATGTGCCTTTTTGAAAATGAATTTTCATTCACAACTTCGGGTGACCATTGTGTATTCGGGCCACCGACACATCGTTACCTGTTGAGTAATAAAACAGATTTGCAAAGATTTTTGGAATGGTTTAAGGTACAGCCTATGCTAATTATTTCGGCAAGACAATAATGATTTGAAACATCAAAATATATTTTTATTTATCACTTATGTACCATGTAACCTGGTGCAAAGATGATAAAAAATTGATGGAGTTGTAAATACAGGAATACTTAGTATTGAATTGATCTAAAATCATTGTTCCATTATTGTGTGATGTGTTATGACAAAGTCATACAATGACAGCATCTTCAAACAGGCTGTTAATACAGTACGACATAATGACGTCATTTTCAAACTAATTTTAAAATTTTAATTTACCAACAGGGTTTGGCTACACCTAAATAATTCGATTGAATTAAATTATTGATATGAATCTATGCTATTCGATTCAGCTAGACCAACTTTTATGAAAACTCTAAGCGTTCTTTGGAAATTATCCCGAACCAAATTATTTTGGTGCGGATTCCGATAAAGACTGAGGTACAATTTTGCGCCCCGGCTGGATATGAGAAACAGATCAGACCAGCAGTACTTTATAAGTACAGGGGATACCGGGCTAATTACCCATTATATCCGTAAGTTAAGACAGTTTGCGGATGAATTTTCATAAAACCTTTGCGAAAATGACAGACAACAGTCTATAAAACCCTCAGCACAATTTCAAAATTTTTATTCTCGTAAGGAATGTATTGGGTAGCATGCGATGTTGTGTATGTATGGTGTATGGTGTATGGTGTAAGGAAAATTTCGGGGACAAGATTTTTAGAAGAAGGGGTTAATGTGACGACCCAAGAATTTAGAAAATTATTTAAATCTTAAATTATTGAATAAAGGTTAAATAATAAACCTGGACAGAAAATAAGTGTATGGATTTAAGATTTCTGAAAAGAAATTTTTGGATTTAAAATTTTTTGGTGAATTATTCAGGATTAAGTATATAAGTGTATATGTTATGTGTATATGATTGTATATGAGTATAGTATGTGGTTAAGGGTCAAGGGTTGACCAGATAATTATATCATATGTGGCTAAGTATATATTTAGAACATCAACGTTCAATTAGAAAACCCTAACGTCTGATAAGAAACATTAGAAACAGGTTCTGGAAACCCTAACTTCAGTTCGGGGAATTTAAAACCCTAATTTGAATCCTAATTTGGGAATTTAAATGCTATGTATAAGGTTTATGTATTTTAATTACAAACCTAACTAGGGATAACCGTAATGATTAATTAAATTTTTAACAAATTAGAAATCCTAATTCGTGAGTTATAAACCCTAATGCATGATTATGAAACCTAATTGCTAAATTAGTAATTTTAATTAGGAAATATTAAATCCTAATTAGCAAGCTTGATTAATGATTAGTAAATTTTAATATAATTAGAAAATAATAATTATAATTTTTGAAATATTAATTTTCTATTTCGAAAAACGAAATTTGGAAATCCTAAAAATTAAATTTTCAAATATTTTAGGGTTAAACCCTAAACCCTAAGGGTTTGGACAATTTATTAATATGTCATTCAATTAGAAAAAAATAAATGACCAATTTGCCCTTTGGGTATTATTGGAGGAGACATGAGAATCTTGCCAAGATATTGGGTGATTGACCAAATCTAGCTACCCTATATGGCTGAGTTCAGCAATTATTAGCCCCCATACCAGCCATTTCATTTGCATTCAAGTTTACAAAATAATTGAAGATGGAGAAAGTTATTATCTAACCTCATTTTTGTGACAAACTCTCAACCCACACTTTCTCTCTCTAGACCCACGAAAATATGGATTATATCAATCCCTTATATGATCCATAACAAGTTAAGAACAAACACTACAACAAAAAGACTTATCAGCGACCGCATATCAGCGACCGCATATGATCTCAGATGAGTATCTGCGACCGAATGCGGTCGCTGATAGTTGTCGCAGATTATCTGGTCGCTGGATGGACATTAGCGACCAACAATAGCGACTGATTTCTCAGCGACCGCGGTTAGCGACCGAATCCGTCGCTATTATGACTCATGCTGAGTCATTTGTCAGCTGTGACGTGGCACACATGTCAGCGACCGCCATCAGCGACCGCATGCGGTCGCTAGTTTCAACATAGCTATCAGCGATCGTGTTTCAGTTTTAGCAACCGTATGCGGTCGCTGACCCTTTTTTTTTATAAATATTTTTCCTATTTTATTGATTTCCCAAAAATAACCTACTTTGTACCTGCTTTCTATCCCAACACACAGCAGTATATATAAGTATCCATCCATGATAACTACCATATGACAAACATTCATCCATTATAACTACTATATGATAAACATCCATCGTAAACCAACACAATACAGTCGTAAACATCCATATAATATAATCGTAAACTAATACAATTGTCCAAAGAATCAATCTAAAAGAGTACAAGGCTTTAAAAATCTAAAAAACAAGTCTAGCAAAGCTTTAAAAATCTAACATATATGACTGGTCTAGCTCTTCATGGATCATCCAAATTAGTACGCTGTAATTAACAAAAGAATAAAACATATATGTTACATGTGTTGATACTGCTATGACTTGGGAATTAAAAGCTAAACAATATCGATATATATACCTGGTCGCCACCCTGATGCTGTGATTCTGCTGCTGCCTCCACTGCCTCTGCCAACTCATCAAGACTAAGAGAATGCAGATGCCCGCCTAGTATACGAAGAAGATCACAATTCTGGTAGATCGATCTCACACAGTCAGCAGGAGTATGATAGGCTGGATGACCTGATGACTGTGTAGACTGGGTAGCAGAGCTGCCCGTGCCACTGATGGTCGGGCGTCATTTTTTTCCTTGGCCTTTAACATAGTTTTTCTTCACGACCGACGCCCTCTCCCACAATTCTTGATCAATCGACAGACGTGGGGTGCCTTCAGGATAGCGCTCGTTCATTAAGCCCTTATAAGTGTCCTGTCAGAATGTCAACAATTAAATAATTAAAAATAAATAGAAAATGCTAAAAAGGTCATCACAATTTATAAACAACACATTAGTATAAAGTTAAATTATTACCGCTATCTAAACAACATCAGGCAGACCATCCCGGGTGGCCATATACACATCCAACCAATTGATAGGTTGACCTTGAGACTAAGACTCCTACAGTTCATGTTCTCATATTAATATGTAAACATATGATTTTTTAGCTACAAAACATGATTGTAAACATAAAAACAAATAACTAAGTCAATAAGCTTGCTATACATACGTACCCTAGCAGCAATATGCTACAGCTGTGATATACTGCCGCCCTTGTACGTGCCTTTTTTCCTTTTCGCCTTCAGATACACCTGAGGATCTGTTCGAGGCGGCAGTCTTGCGTCTCTTGACCCAACTCTCTGCTCTCCACTGGTCACACATCTGCACCCGTATGGGATGTGCGCACCACCAGGGACTATGCTCATGCATATACTGCTCACCCTGTCCTGGATGGTCAATCTTAGCATTGTGCAGGGCTTTTTGTCGTTCCTTATTCAGATTATCTTTAGTTCGGACGGCGTACTTCTGCCAGAACAGTGTCTGAATAACTGATGCTTGTGCGTCGTCCCATCTATACCGCTTCTGCAAATAAAACAACAATAATAATATTAAAATTGTTGTATGATATTACCATAATCCAACATTACTAAACAATATTATTTGATTAACTATGCATTATCTATCAGAGTGATAAAAAAAATATACCTGAAATTCAGCCCAAACTTCATCCTTATGGGCGAGAGGTGTGCTCGCCCATGTAATCACTGGCGTAGGCCAATTCTGTAAGCATAATTGTGAAATGCACTTCACAATTTTACTATCTTGAAAATCACTACAATATACAATAATTTACAGTCATATATATTTATAACAATGGAAATATTAAACCCTTATATGTACACGATGTTTAACTTACGTGCTTTCTGGAGGAGGACAGATCTGTATAAGAATGTGATCATCTGGATTAGTCGGGGCCTTCGGCACATGATTAGGGCCCCGACCCAACCCGCGCTTTCGTGCTGCAGGTTTAGAAGACATCTATAAATAAAAAATTTAGGATGTTAGTATGAGTTATAAATGAAAGATACATAAACGCGTCAAGGATATAGAGAATATGTACATATGTAATTGTATGTAATACAATTAAAACTAAACATGCATTTTATATAAAAGGACAATAATGACAATTAATTGTATGAAATTGTTAACTACGACAACTATAAATGAAAGGTACATAAACATGTTAAGGATATAAAGAACATTCCTATATGTAATTCATTGTAATACAATTAAAAATAAACAAACATCTTAATGAAAATCGTTGTCTAAGTCAGAATCATTTTGTACAAGTGTCGGAGATTCATAACCATCTTCTTCTTCAGATTCTGTGTCACTGTCAGTCAATAACTCTTCCTCAGTATCACTGTCATCTGGCACAATGACTGTCTCGGGATCCAATTCATCAGGTTCATCTCCACCCTCTAACTAGATTACATCATTGTTGTCCTCTATATTTATTATATGAGGTCTATGAAGCATCTCCTCTTGGTAGAAATCCTTGTTTATTACTTGGACACGACTGCGCGCAGGAGTATGAATTACAACTTGCCAATCTGTAGGCGGTCTATCCCTTTTCCTAACAGGACTAGGAGTGTAGTATACGTGTACTGTTTGAGTTGGTAAAACAAACGGTTCGATGCACTTGCAATACAAGTAATCAACCATGAAGATTGTTTTGCCAAAGAAAAGTGCAACCCAGCCCTTTTGTCAACAATTATTTTCTCCTCATTATTTTCTTTTTTGTTATTCAATCCAGTCCTTTTGTCACTTCAAATTCCATTGCACCCGACGAACATAGTTCCTTTAAGGAGAAGGAGTTGAATTCCTCTTATGCCTTACTAAATTTATACTCTCTCTTTGCCTCAAAATGATAATCCACCATCAAAAGTCAAATATTTAGAAAGTTAATGTTTTCAACTTTAACATAACCAATTGTCAACATCATAATCAAACAATGATGAATGAAGCACATTAATTTTAACAGTGGCCTCATTTTTGGACATCATCAGAAAGGAGAAATTGAAGTCCAATTTTAAGACAGAGAAAGTATAACTTCTGTTCATCTTTCAATTTAATCAGTAACTAGTATGCAATTATTTCCACCCACAAGCAATGATTTTTAAATGCAGTAATATTACACAGGAAACATCAATTTCAAGAAAGGCTAGTAATTTAGAAATCTAAAAATGAAATATTAAGCTCACACAAACTATCAATTAGGGGTTCAAATCCAATCATTTTTATTTGCAGTTACTGCATCAACCTCATAGACTCTTGCCATTCAATTAGCAATAACAGACATTTTAATTTAGGGATTAATTGGGGGTTACCGGTAGTGGTGCAGCGGTGTTGCGGCAGTGGTGCAGCGGTGGTGCAGTGGTGGTCGGCAGTGGTCGGTAGTGGTCGCCAGTCTCCCACCCTCTTCTCTTCCCCCCTTACTCCCTCTTCTCCCTCGTCTGTATCTCACTCTTTTTTTTCTTTTCTTCCCCCCTACTCCCTCTTCTCCCTCGTCTATATTCCCTCTTTTCTTTCTTTTCTGTACTGATCGAGCGAACTTGAATCTGATTAAGTTTATGAGCATCAGCGACTGCTATCAGCGCACCGCATGTGGTCGCTGATTTTTAATGATGTGGACATATCAGCGACGGCTAACGGTCGCTGATATAGGTTGGTCGTCGCGCCAACTTTTCGCACAAATTTTTGGGAGGGAAAATCATACCAGCGACCGATCAGCGACCGCATGCGGTCGCTGATATTAACTAGCGACTAGAATTCTTTTCGGTGGCAAATAGCGGTCGCTATTACTATTACCAGCGACCGGATAGTGCGGTCGCTGATATCATTGGTCGCAGATGGCTCTTTTTCTTGTAGTGAGATCATGAGGATCAGAATCAAGATCAAGCATGAAAAAGGTATAAAAACCCTAAATCTTAAAATTCTATGATCTGATGTCAGATGTAGTTAATGATTGGTTAGATATGTGTTATAGGGTGTCAATTAATGATCTAGGTTGTTGGATCATGGATCCATAACACTTAGATTCATGAAATTAGCATTTTAAGAAATCTGAAAATTTTTGAAAAATGGACTGACAGCCATAAGTCAGAGGCCTTAGATCTGTGTGTGTTTGAGTTTTGGTGTATGTTATGTTATAAACCTGTTCTTGGATGTTAGGGCTTTGATCTGAGATATGAATCAACCTCAAATTATGTTTAGATTGCTAGATATGATCGGTCAAAGTCCGTTGACCGTTCACGAAGATGGAAATCTGGGCAGCCCAGATTTACCCAGATTGGTTTAACAAGTTTTTCTGAGCCTCAGATCTTGCTATGTGTAAGTGTTTAGTCCAGGTTATTGTGTTGATCTCGTAGACTGGTATAGGGACTACACGATCATGGCTTCATAACACTTATATCTATAATAGAATTGTAGCTAATCGTGGTCAAAACCAAATTGACCAACTGGCCGGAAGGAGATTCTGGGTAACCCAGAATCTTTAAGACCCGTTTTCTGACTACTACTTTGACCGGCCTTGATTTCGTCAATGTGTTGTTGTTAGACCGATCTGTTGATGTTTTGTTGTACCCTCACATCAAGACTATAGTATTGAACCTTCATATCACCCTAACCAAGCCGGGGATGTGAAGATTGAAAGGGCCAAAGTAGCACCTACGTCAGTTCTTCATTTTCTGGAAAACCCAGAAAATGAAGAACATCGTTGTCAGTCATTTTGCTAGCTTAGATCTTGTTGTGATGTTGTGTAATGACCTTAAAACTTGATTTCAGATGTAGTATTACATGGATACTACAACTTTAATACAAATTAGAAGCCCATAATCAACAAGAACCTACATCAATCCCCAGTCAAACTAAGGACCTTGTTCACAGACTTGAAGTTCTGGGCAGCTCAAGAATAGGCTCAAGAACACCTATAGCAACGGTTCTGTCGCTATAGGGCCCGTTTATGACACTTAATTTCGAAAAATGATTTATTTTAATAAATAAATCGAAATAAATAGTTTTTAATTATTAAAAAATCATAATAAATTCCTAAAAAATTATTTTAAAGTCCAAAAATTAGTTGTTAATTATTTTGAGTATATTTCATAAATATTTAATATTTTAAGAATATAAATGGTATTTAATTTATTTAATTATAATACTAAATAAATTATATAAAAATGATTTTAATACATGAAAAATCATGAAAAATTATATATTGGTATAAAAAATATTTTAAGTTATTTTTAATGACTTTTAATATTTTGTGAGGAATTTTATTACTTAATTAATATTAATGATAATTATTTTATTTAATAAAAATATTAAATAAATTATGGAAAAATAGAATTAATGATTTAAAAATTATATAAAAATGATTTAAGTGTTATAAAAATATTTTAACTTATAGTATATAACTTTTGATATTTTGTCATGAAAATATTAGTATTTTAATATTAATAGCAATTATCGGATAATGAATTTAACTGTTTAAAAATCATATAAATATGATTTTAAAGTATTAAAAATACTTAATGATATTATAAATATATTATAATATTATGACATGTATTACATTAATATTTGATAATAAATAAATATTAATGATAAATGAATTATGTGGTATTTAATTCATTTAAATACGAGGTTAATGATTGAAAAATCTTGATAAATAGTAATAATTATCTGAAAATTATTACGAACTTATGAAAAATATTTTGACTGATATTAAAATTATCTAAGATAATGGTTAAGCGTTTAGATGGAGTTTAATTGAACTTAAACTCGTGAATAGTCCGACTACACCGTCGAGATGTCAGATTTGTGTCAGATTCAACTCAGACTACAATAGTTTAACTTGATACCAAGTCTTATGTGTGTTGTAGACTAATAGGGTTATGTGTTATGTGTTTAGATTATTTTAATTACTGTGATGATATTATTCTAATTTGTATATCGATATTATTTATATATTAGGTCTTCGACCAGACAAAGATTATTATAATGCATAACGATAATCAACGAACCAGACAAGTTTTACTTAACTCTACTAAGAGTTATTTCATTCAGATATGGTTATGGTTAATCATTGTTGATTGTCATTGTAGAATTGTACTGTGTATATATTGAATGTATAAGTTAGGTATGAAAGGCTGATCACCTTCATTACCATTCGGTCCAGATATATTTGTTCATGTTTAATACTTGTTCAGTCAAAAGTTTGTTCCTGCTAGTTCACAATTATATTGTTGAATTATAGTCAGCTTATTATTCAGATTCTTTCAATCATGATATATCGTTAAATTTATTGAACTTAAACCTGCTGTGCAAACTTATGCTCACCCTTGCTATATCATGGTTTAACATTGCAGATTAAGACGAATACGTCGAATACAAGAAAGGATAAAGCCAAGTGCAGCTTGGGATTTTTTTTTATGTGCAACTAAATTGTAATGGAATAGTATGATAATAATATTCTATGTCAGATAGGATAATGAATTGTGTTATTTGAAGGTTACTCGACCTTGGAGAAATAATGTGTAAAGTTTATTGACCAACTGGCCGAAAGGAGATTCTGAGTAACCTAGAATCTTCAAGACCCGTTTTCTGACTACTACTTTGACCGGCCTTAATTTCTTCAATGTGTTGTTGTTAGACCGATCTGTTGATGTTTTGTTGTACCCTCACATCAAGACTATAGTATTGAACCTTCATATCACCCTAACCAAGCCGGGGATGTGAAGATTAAAAGGGCCAAAGTAGCACCTACGTCATTTCTTCATTTTCAGGAAAACCCAGAAAATGAAGAACAGCGTTGTCACTTATTTTGCTAGCTTAGATCTTGCTGTGATGTTGTGTAATGACCTTGAAACTTGATTTCAGATGTAGTATTGCATGGATACTATAACCTTAATACAAATTAGAAGCCCAGAATCAACAAGAACCTACATCAATCCCCGGTCAAACTAGGGACCTTGTTCACAGACTTGAAGTTCTGGGTAGCTCAAGAACAGGCTCAAGAACACCTATAGCGACGGTTCTGTCGCTATAGGGCCCTTTAGTGACACTTAATTTCGGAAAATAATTTATTTAAATAAATAAATCGAAATAAATAGGTTTTAATGTAACGACCCCAAAATAGGTCCATTCTATCCAAACTATTCTGAGTCGCTAAATACATGGTACAGAAAACAACTATAATTTTATTACAACAATTATCGTGCAAAATACAACAACGCGTATGATGTGAGTTTGGATACAAATATATACCAAATGTGACTCATGTCCCAACCGTGGACATCACCTCACAATGACACCTTACATAAAGGTATAGTCAAAAACTGTTTTAGAAATTAGAATCTTTGGGAAGTGCTCATGGAAACCTTCGTACATGGGAGGTCATGCTTCTAGGTTGTGATAGATATTATATGGCCACAGAATTATCCTTGGTTGACCCAATATATCCCAAAGAAAAACGAGAAGATTACTATCATATTCTTCCCAATGGTGAGTCTTCTCTTGACTTATCATTATCTCCACTGTCTCTAATTGAGAATTATACTTCAAACAAACACCAAGATTATGTAGGTAGTGCTCGTAGATATACTCAGCAAGTGGATGTGCACAACCGTGTCTTATGATGACACGATGTTGTATGTCATTAGACATCTTGTATGATAGTGACAAAACACCCTTCCAACGTTGGGTTTGCCTCACCCTATTTGATTCACCAAATATGACTACTAAATGATGACCACCGTTCTATTCTCCTGTTACCCCTGCTCGACCCAGCTACACTCTTATTACCTGAAAGGAATTGTGAAACAGAAGGGTGAGCACAACTAGCCTAGTAAAGAATATCATAACTAAAGATAATTAAATTATCAATAGCCTTCATCAATAATAAATCAGAGATTTAGAACATATGGTAGATGATAAAACTTTTCAACCATAGTTGCAGTGGAACGAGCAATCCATTAGAAGAGTCAAATAGACCATAAAGTCTATTATCTTCTCCATGTTAAAAATCCACCAACAATGTTTTATCCCTGTAACATCAATCAACAGTTCTGGTCCACAATCATATGAATAACTCATAATCATAATTGTGATTCTAAATTCCTCTTCGCACCCAGGACGAAGATAATTTTCATCACATGTCTTTACCTGAAACATCAAAGATCATGGTTATACCAAATCACAGTTCCTGTTCATAATCATACTAATAAATTCATCTTTGCACTACGACCCAAAGATATTCATCAACAAGTCATCTTTGCACTACAGGCCAAAGATATTCAACAACAGGTCATATTTGCATTACGAGCCAAAGATATTCATCAATAACTCATCTTTGCACTACAGGTTAAAGATATTCAGCAACATGTCATCTTTGCATTACGACCCAAAGATATTCATCAACAACTCATCTTTGCATTACAGGCCAAAAATATTCCTCAACAGTTCATATTTGCACTACAGGCCAAATATATTCATATCTCAAAGAAATATATAATCATTTCAGAATTTATATAAAATTATAACCATGTTAATCATTTCATCTTTACACTTAAGCTAAAGATATTCAATTATAAATTCAATGGTCATGATCATACCAGTTAACAATTCATCTTTGGACTACAGGTCAAAGATATTCATCAGTCACGATCATACCACTAATTTACCCATCTTTACACTCAAGTGAAAGAGAAATTCAACATCAAGGTTATAAAAATGTTATATATGATAATAAAAACCATATGATCTACAACTTCATTTATTTTTAAGAGCAACAATCATAAATCAACGATAATTTGGTCAGAAAAAGAAACCAATTTTTGTCGTGAATAGTACTCATGAATAGTACCTCATGAATAGTAACTCGTGAATAGTACTCCGTATTCGTACATAGTACCGTATACGTAAATAATGTCATATACGTAAATAGTGCCATATACATGAATAGTGTCGTATACGTGAATAGTTTCGTATACGTGAATAGTAACCCCGAGTCAAAAAGGTAAAAATTCCACAATAAAATGAAACAACCCGGGTCAAATCCCTAGTCCGGAACAAATCTCGGGTCAAATCCCAAGTCTGAATCGAATCAAATTCATCAAAATAATGCCTCAAACTACTGGCCCAATAGTATCTTCTTGGGTCATCTTAGCCCACCACAGGCTCTCAAAAGGTCATGACTTGAAGGTACTATTAGTAGTTACTTAATTCCTTATATGCAGATAAATTTTTTCCCTATCTTTCGATGTGGGACTGGGGTGTTACAAACTCCCCCACTTAAATTTCTGACGTCCCCGTTAGAACCGATCACACACACGGACCAAAGATCCTTGCCGGCTGGCTTCGTGTCCCGACCTCCGGACCTCCATCTCTCCATTATGGGATAATACCACCAGCCTTCGTGTCCCCACCTCCGACAACCCGATCGGATGACCCGACCCGAACTTTCGAGAGTCAGCTCTGATACCATATGAAACAACCCGGGTCAAATCTCGAGTCCGGAACAAATCTCGGGTCAAATTCCAAGTCCGAATCGAATCAAATTCATCAAAATAAGGCCTCAAACTACTGGCCCAATAGTATCTTCTTAGGTCATCTTAGCCCACCACAGGCTCTCAAAAGGTCATGACTTGAAGGTACTATTGGTAGTTACTTAATTCCTTATATGTAGACAAATTTTTCCCCTATCTTTCGATGTGAGACTGGGGTGTTACATAAAATCTATACCAATATTTCAGTATAATGATATTGAAAGAATAACATCATTATAAAGAATATAGCATCCCTTAATATCCCTTACTATCCCTTACAATCCTTTACAATCTCTTACCTCAAAAGAACAGCACTTCTGACTGGATATCGGATATGACGCTGAAAGAAACTTGCACTGAAGAATAGCAACTCACCAAGTATCTAAATACTCATAAAATAGGCTCGATAATATAGAGAGAAAAAGAGAGAAAACTTATGAATTCTGGTGTAATTTTCAATTCTAACTTAGTCCTATATTTATAGGAAAATATTAGCACGCCGAAGCAGACTTAACCTGCAACCTGATGGCTTTACCTGCTACTATTCCCACCCATCACATTTGAATAAAAATCTCAGCACATTTTTTTACCAACCAAGAGTGGGGCCCACCAATTCTAGAATTTTTCACCAAAATGATAAAATTTAACAATTTCTGAACCAGTCATCTCGTAAAATTTATAACAAATCATACGTTCATTTTTAACGGTTCAAAATTTGTGGACATATACTCAACTTATATATGTATAACATATCCAAATATTACCACGATCCAACGGTCGGATTAAAAATTATAACCCTCGCAAAATATCTCAAAAACCCTGATTTGATTTTCAATACCTCCGTTCCGACAAAAATACAGATAAAACACCTCAACATTAACTCTTTCATTTTTTTAACCACAAAAATATATCCCTCATTTATATCCACATAAAATAAATATTTCTTTATCATATGAATCAATAATTAATTATTCATAAATAGTATTACTGAATCATATTTATGACAACCAGGCCGTTCTCAAGAAAGAGGGGGCTTTCCAATAAGAATTTCTCCTTACTGACGCGCAATTAGGTGACCAAACATCTCCTTAGACAGAACTTTCTAAACATTGCCAATAATGTTATCTAATAATATTATTCAAATACTATGAATTATTGATCTGATAATGGGAAATACTGTACAGTGATAATTATTGAACAACAATAATATAAAATTTCAACGTAGCAATTATTGAATCAATAAAATAAAATATTGAACAGTAATTACTGTAACAATTATTGAGTAGTGCCTTCTTACGTAAGAATCAATAATTTCAAAAATATTATGCAATACCGTGTGCTACTATGCAATAACGAGTATTACTGTATTTTAACCACCGGGTATTCCAACAGTGTTAACGGTGACAACTACGTCGTTATTTGTAAAAACTCAAATTTGTCATTTTCTTCATCCGACAGTTATTCTGTTATGGAGCCCACAAATGGCTACGCCGTCGTACGAATATTCCCCGACAGAAAGAATATTCCACGACCAAACGAATATTTCCCGACAACAATGAATATTTTATAACCACTTGTGTATTTTGAAAAAAAAAATTCATATATCACCTTTAACTTTAACTTTTATCAATTTAATCATTTACTGAATAGTAATTATAAGAAAAATTAAATACTTTTATTTCATAAAATTCGAGGTCTTACATTTAATATTTTTGGAATATAAATGGTATTTAATTTATGTAATTATAATATTAAATAAATTATTTAAAAATAATTTTAATACATGAAAAATTAGGAAAAATTATATTATGGTATAAAAAAATATTTTAAGTTATTTTTAATGACTTTTAATATTTTGTGAGGAATTTAATTACTTAATTAATATTAATGATAATTAATTTATTTAATAAAAATATTAATAAATTATAAAAAAATAAAATTAATGATTTAAAAATCATATAAAAAATGATTTAAATGTTATAAATATATTTTAAGTTATAATATATAATTTTTAATATTTTGTCAAGAAAATATTAATATTTTAATATTAATAGCAATTATCGAATAATAAATTTAACTGTTTAAAAATTATATAAATATGATTTTAAAGTATTAAAAATACTTAATGATATTATAAATATATTATAATATTATGACATGTATTTCATTAATATTTGATAATAAATAAATATTAATGATAAAGGAATTATGTGGTATTTAATTCATTTAAATACGAGGTTAATGATTGAAAAATCTTGATAAATAGTAATAATTATTTGAAAATTATTACGAACTTATAAAAAATATTTTGACTGATATTAAAATTATCTGAGGTAATGGTTAAGTGTTTAGATAGAGTTTAATTGAACTTAAACTCGTGAATAGTCTGACTAGACCGTCGGGATGTCAGATTTGTGTCGGGTTCAACTCAGACTACAATAGTTTGACTTGATACCAAGTCTTATTTGTGTTGTAGACTAATAGGTTATGTTTTATGTGTTTAGGTTATTTTAATTACTCTGATGATATTATTCTAATTTGTATATCGTTATTATTTATATATTAGGTCTTCGACCAGACAAAGCTTATTATAATGCGTAACGATAATCAACGAACCAGGCAAGTTTTACTTAACTCTACTAAGAGTTGTTTCATTCAGATATGCTTATGGTCAATCATTGCTGATTGCCATTATAGAATTGTACTCTGTACATATTGCATGTATAAGTTAGGTATGAAAGGCTGATCACCTTCATTACCATTCGGTCCAGATATATTTTTTCATGTTTAATACTTGTTTAGTCAAAAGTTTATTCCTGCTAGTTCACAATTATATTGTTGAATTATAGCCAGCTTATTATTCAGATTCTTTCAAACATGATATATCGTTAAATTTATTGAACTTAAACTTGCTGAGCAAACTTATGCTCACCCTTACTATATCATGATTTAACATTGCAGATTAAGACGAATATGCCGAATACAGGAAAGGATAAAGCCAAGTGCAGCTTGGGATTTTTTTTTATGTGCAGCTAAATTGTAATAGAATAGTATGATAATAATGTTGTATGTCAGATAGGATAAGGAATTGTGTTATTTGAATGTTACTCGACCTTGGGGAAATAATGTGTAAAGTTTATTGTATAAATAATTTATGTTTATATCATTCGCAAACAATAATAGTTATAGAATTAGCATACCAAGATCTGTGGTGATTTGGGACCCGGGTTTGAGGATACTACACAGAACACTCTTCTTGTAGTAGAACTCTCACTTCTATATAGTAGAACTCTCACTTCTACTTCTTACTCTGTTTATCTCCAAGTGTTCTTGGTGGATCATAGAGTGAGCTTTCGGACCTTCATTGGTCACTCACTATTTTACTTTATTTAGATCAGTCCACCATTTCTCCAAACTCAACAACTCCAGCAACCTTTGATCTTTGAAGCTCTTGTTGATTTATACTCCTTCGCAATCTTTCTATTATAATGTAGCCGTTGGGAGCTATTTGAATTGCTCCGCAGATCTCGAGTTATTTGGTGTAGACTGCAGATGTAATATGACATCCCCTTTTTTGACTTTTTGACACTGCAGTCTACTTTTTCACCTACCCCGTCAGATATGTTACTTTGATGTCTTGGGCAGGTCAACGACTTTATTTCATCCTTCTGATTTCTTGATCAGAGGTTGTCCTTTTGCATCAATACTCTTAATAAGCTCTTGTCCGAATATCAATCTTTAGATTGAACCGTTGCCAATGCTTCAATCTGCAGTTAACCGAACTCTACGATTCTGATGCACATCTTCTTGGACCTGATCGTAGTGTCTTGTTGAATGTTGCTCATTAACTGGTAGAGTCAACACTACTATCCTGAAGAGTGTTGATTGGATCTTCAAAGTAGAACATCTCTTCCTTCTCTTATGACATGCTTCAACACTTCTGTTTGCCTCAACTGCTCACAAATATTGATAGCTTGACTCCTTGCTCTGGCCCCTTCTGAATAGAAAGACACTTTAGATTTGTGGCGTGTCCAGCTCACTTTCTCTTTGTGATCTCTCGTTCACTTATCATCAATTGACTGACCAAATGCTTAATCACTTTAACCTTATTCTTCAGAGGCTGACTAGTATTTCTATGTATACTCCATCAGTTCCTTCTTTGTTCGGCAAACACTATGATCCTGGTTGCTTCCAAGATCGTTGTCTTCTATTCACTTAACAGCTACTGCACTTGCTGACTTTTCTTAGTCAGTAACTAAAGTCTTCTTCTGATTAACTTATGGAATACTTCATTTTGAATGGCTTCCCAACTCAATCTGAATGCTGATTGGGTTGGTGCTTAGATCTTATTTTAGCCTACATGCCATTCATTGAGTGCTCTCTGGTTTCCTTCTGGTTGGATGTAACATTTATGCACTCTATGATTCAGTTTCGAATGTGCAGACACTACGACTCTGAGATCAGATCTTGGCACTCTACGATTTTTGTCTTTGTGCTCGTTGTCTTCATCTGATCTTACTCGACTACAATCTCTGCCTCAGATAAGATCAATAGACTCTACGACTCAGAGTGTAGTCTATGATTCTTGACTTAGCTTCGACATCAGTAGACTCTACGACTCCGAGTGTAGTCTACGATCCTTGACTTGGCTTCAGCAGATGCTCGGTCGGCTTGTAGGCAGGCTGTCTCTACGATTCTGAACATGACTTTCTCAGCAGACTACGACTCTGAGAAAGTTCTTCTTGACACACTACGATCCTTCCTCCTCGCTCCTGTCAATCTACTAACTCTAAAATCTACTATCTTACAAATTACGATTCTGCCTTGATAGCTCTCGAGTTTTTCTTGACTCTCTTGGCAGACTACAATTTATGGTGTAGTGCTCGACAATCAGACAAGCCTATCTATTACATTATGAGATCAACCTAACATACTTGATCTTTCTATATTTATAGTCCTTGTACATCATTTCTTTTTAAGGACTTTACAAAGCTATTTTGCTTATGTAGGATCAACCTAACATATTTGATCAATTCATTCTGTACATATGTTTTTGTTATCTATCAAAGGACTTTACAGCTTTTCTCAATGCAAGCATACTTGCATATTCATATATATATATATATATATATATATATATATATATATCATAATCAAATCATATGTAAATAAGAATAACATTCACATGCTTATTCATGACAATCTCCCCCTATTTGATTATGACAAAAATAATAAGTGCATATGCATGTTATGAATGAATCTTATATACAGTGAGCAGCTGTATTTCTAAAATATATAATCATGAATGTCATTTATAATGATATGGAATTTAATACACTATGACATTTTACATCTTGGATCCAGAACATACCTAACTAGTTAGAGACGTACCTCTTTGGCTCCATGTATGTTTCCAGAATGTCTGTTAATCAGTTATTCATCTGTTTAACCTTTTGGTTCCTGTTCCCCCTGGGATGTGGACTTACTGTCTTTGCTTTGCTCCCCTTCAGTCTTATGATCTTCTTTCTTAATATTCTCCCCCTCAAACTCTGCGACCATCTGACCATCATCTTTTGGCTCCCCCTCAGATGATGGTTCTGCTTCGATAGCTACTGTCTTTTTCTTTGCCTTCTTACCTTCACTTTTTTTGCTCCCCTTGCTCTTCCTTGAGCGCCTCTAACTCTTCCTCTTTCTATGCCTCTTTTTCTCCCCTTTTTGTCATTAATCACTTGAGAGAGTTGCTCCATGTTGGACATTAGTCGCTCCATCAGGTAAGATGAGTTGCCAACCTCAATCTTGAGTTCTTGTTGGCTCAGCTCAAGTTGTAGAGAGAAAGACTGATTTATGTTGTCAATCTTGTCAGAGAGGACTTGGATCTGCTCTTTATTGGCCTTTTGTGCTCGTATAGCTTCTGTCTTCTCATCATTTATGGCTTTCAGATAGATGTGATCTCTCTCTTCGATTTTGAGAGATACATCCGCCATAGTTGCTTGGAGTCTGTCTTGAACTGAGTTATCTCCTGCTGCTACCAATATCTTTGACTCTTCATTGATTAGAGATATCTTTTTGACCATCTCATCAGAATTCTTCAACAGCTCCTACTCCATAGGAATTTGGTCATCTGGTTAGATAGCCTCTTATTGAACACCAGATTGAACTCGACGATTTTCATCCTTGGATAGTTTTTCAAAAGCATTGAGAATATAAAAAATCATTGAGTACCACTCGCTATTGGGGGATAAAGAAATGTCAGATAGATGTGCTTGGGCAGATGGAGGCTTCTCATTTTGGACTTTATCAATATCAGTGGTAGAATGAACAGACTCTACGATCATCTCCTTGGCCATAATCCTTCTGCCATCAGAGTCCATTCTATGATTATAAGGAATGTAGTGATTTCCAGTATGTCGATAGACTTTGAAGTGGGGCTGGTCTTTAATCATTTTGGTTGCAAACTTTTTCACCCTTGGGAAGTTCTAAGCCACCAGGTCTAGGCTTGGAAACTGAGAGTAGCTCCAGCTGAAGTAACTTCTGTCTCTTTCAGTATGTGCCTTTAACCAAGGCATCCATTGAAAAAAACCATCTCATCAGTAGATCATCAAGGTTGTAGAGGATAGTAGTGCAGTCCATCTCCATGTTGTTCCAGTTCTTAAACACTTCAAATGCAGTCATCCTCACAACCTTGAGCTGTTCATTTCCATAGTTTACCCATCTTTCTGGAGGTACTTCTGGTGGTTCATCAAAGACTTCCACCACTATTCTCCTAGTGATTTTTGCTAGAGAGAGAACAAGATAGTATTTTGGTTCATCTGATTCCTGAGTTGCAGAGCTGGAATCCTTCTCCATTTCTTCTCTTTCTATGCTTATATCATGATGTCTTCTTTCATCTGATTCATCAAAGAATTCTTCAGGATGAGTTTCATCATTAGTGCTTTCTTCAGCATCTTTTCCCTTGGATTCAACTTCATCATCACTCATTTTAATAATTACAGTAGATGATTCACCTTGCTTCTTTGGGATAAATTTAGCAAGTAGTTTGTAGCTCTTTCTTCTCCTTGAAGGTTCAGCTATAGGAGAGATAGACTTTTTTTCTTCTTCAGACTTTGAGGCCTTTGAATCATCAGATAGACTTTTTTGATGTTCAACATTGGTAGGGGTAGGTCCTTCTTCTTTGGACTCAACATCATTTGACCCATCATGTGGGCTAGTTGGAGCATTTACATTTGGAGATGCAGTTGGGTTATCTTGTAGCTTTTCTTCATCATAAGAGTGAATGCTCTGAGAGTCAGCCACAGGGCTTGTGCATTCTTCTTCTTCAGCAGGGTTTACATTTTCTTTCATGAATCCAGCTTCAACTTCATCGCTGGATTTGTTCTTTGGGGACTCAGTCTTGAAACTTTCAGTTTCCTTCTCATCTTCTGACTCTATGTCCTCTTCTTTGTCAGATGTACTTCCTTGAGGAACTGGGGCTGGCCTGTTTACCACCTTAGCTTTCTTTCTGGATAGCCCTTGAAGTAGTATGTTGCTTCTTCTCTTTGTGGTCTCTAGTGCAGTTAAGGCCTTTTCACCTTCATCTTCATCTTTAGTGGAGAGGCTTCTTGGTGGAGCCTCTGTCTTCTTCACACCCCTGGATCTTTTCCTTACTGGTGTGGTTGCTACTGATGCAGAGTCACCAGACTCATAGCTTTCTACCTCCTTCGTTTTTCTCTTCTTTGCAGAAACTTTGCTGCTTCTTTCAGTTGTTGTTAGCCTCCTGTTTTCCTTTGGATTTTTCTTCCAGTTTATGAACAGTTGTGGAGACATCACTATATGAACATTTAGAGGCTCTCCCTCATCATCCTAGATCTTGCTTCCTAGCTTCTTCTTCATCACAATACTCAGCAGTCTTCCATGAAAGACTTTAGTCAGAGGTCTATTTGTAGACTTCTTTATCTCAACCCTTTCCACCCATTTGGAGATCTGATCGAACAAGATAGCTCCAAAGTTTATTCGCTTCTTCAGAACTATTGCAGACATAATCTTTAACTGCTGATCAAGTACAGTGTCATGTGCAGTGTCCTTGCATAGTATACATTTGCCCACTATCTTAGCAAGGAACTCGAATTCCTTAAGAAACTCCTTTTTCTTAATGTCCTTCAGACTAGGGTTCCTTTGGTACCCCATAATCTCCTTCGTCTATTCAGTGTTGATCTCATCAAGGCTTTTCAGTCCTAGGTTAGGAAATCCTAAGCATTGATTGATATCTGACGATTTTAGTTTTAGCGACAGACCTTTGACCTTAGTAGAAAGGGTTCCGGAGTTTATGGATGCATTTGAGTAAAACTCCTTAACCAGGTCAGCATATATTTGAGTTCTTGATTCAAGACATTCTGAGAATCCAGCTTTCTTCACAAGTTCAAGAATGTCTCTGAACTTCATCTCGAATTTCTCAAACGACTTGGTTCCGAGCTAAATACCAGTGATTACTCGCCAATCTGCCATTTGAATAGTTCGAAGAATATGGGTATATGATCTAGGGAGTCTTCTGAAAGATAGTTGAATGTGATTTGGACTAAGCTCTAGAGGGTTAATGGGTTTTGGCTTTAAAAAGGATTCTTAGGGTTTGAAAATGGGAGAGAGAGAGGTTCGATAGTTTTTGATAACTATTTACAGATTTTGAATTTATCTTTATAACTATTCCTTCTTACTCTACAAAAGTTGTGATGTGTCAACCAGCCATTGGTTACACGATGCCCAGTAATGAGCTGTAACTTCCCATTAACTTTTTAGCTTGATGTCCCTTTTTAAAAGAACAAGCTTCAATGATGTGGATTGACCATTGACCTCTTTGGTTCGTAGAGTAGCTTGGTGAGATAGCTATGGACTCTATATTTTCCTTTGTTGACTCAATGATCTACTTCTGAGAGGTGTTGCAGTGGATGGTTTGACACTAATCCTCATCTTGAAACTACATAGCTTAGCCACTGATGTACTTTATGAAGGGCTGGGGACTCTACTTCTGAGTTGAGTCGGCAGGACTTCTTTCCAACCGGTATTCCAACTTATCTCCTCATGATCTGAATAGATGAGCATCTGTTTAGTTCTTCAGAGCTCCTTATGAGCTAGTGTATCCTTTAATAAGACTGCGATCGTCAAGTCTGCTTCTACGATCGTTGAGGTTGCACCACAATCGTTGAGTTTTCTTTAAACTCTACTCTATGATCGTTGACTGTCTTGGTTCTTGAGATGAACTTGACAAAGCAATCCTTCTGGGTTAAGGTTGCTCAGTAAGGGCCAACCTCTTAGAGTGAGCTAAGGGTCAGGTTTGTCCCTGAGGGGCTTTCCAGATGAAATACTTTAGAAGTGATTTGCACTTATATCTCGCTTGACCTTTTCTGCTAGGGAGATCCTCTACCAACTTTTGGACATTTGCATTAGCTTTAGTCGTGGTGTCCTCCTGCTCTTATACTACAATCAGATGTTTGATCGTAGGCACTCCACGATTTTGAGTTGGGTGGCTGATAGGTTATCAGTAGTACATTTTGAGACGTTCCTACTGACTATGGATCTTCATTTGGTTCATTAGCCACAAAGTTTCGAGACTTTGTAACTGGTATATTGGTTCATAGTGTCTTTCTGATACTTTCAGTGCTGTTGTTCTTTAACAGATCACTGCTCCCCCATGTTTATATTTTCTTCTCAGTGAGGTGTGATTTCCTTTTCATCATGTGCATTAGGAGGTAGCCTTGCATATCTTTTTCTGACCTGAATCACCACTATCAATTAAATCTCCTTATATCATAGACATAGATATCTTCAGGACTGATCACTCTATGATTATTTGTCAACACTACGAACGTAGTCTTCTTTGATAGTTTGTGCTTGCTGAGTTCTGCTTCAATAATGAGTTCCTCATGATTGATGCTGGATGATCCTCTGATGTTAACTTCCTTGAGGATTCTTCTCATATGATATGCTTTGCATGATTGAGCATATACGACCCTTTTCATCTTTGGTTGAATGGGCTGCTTCCATATAAAGATCAGCAGCTATGTGAGCTTTATTCAGATTAGCTCAGCAAGTCTTCAAGGACAAGCTTTGACATATAGGAATTTTATTAGATTCATTTTTGAACAGTCTTAAGCCTTCTACTGGTTGAGTCTTCTTGACTGAAGTCCTCTGCTTCAGCATTCCTTAGTGTGGTCAAATAAACCAAGTACATGTAGGTTAGATATATTTCTATTTTTGGTACCCATAGTTAAATGGATCCTACCATGTTAGTTTTCAAAATCCCTATTCCTCATATATTAACATCACATTGGTCACCAACAATCATATTCATACATGTAACTAATTTAGATATTACATTTTGAGATGCATGATGATGAGTGTGTGTAAGATTTGCCATTTTAATAAAATATTCTTTTCATCATTTGCTTGGTTATGTTCACAGAGTTTAAATGTTCACAAAGTGAGAATCAACACTATTACTTAAGTGTATCTGGTTGATTCATGGAGGTGATCAATTTCTACGAATCTTCAAGATACTCCTGTAGAATTGATCATACTATGTGTGTTATCAAACAGTTAGAACATAGGTTTGTACATACATACTAACCTATCAACAAAGATTACTCCACATAAGATTAATTTAACCTTTGATATTCTTATGACCCATTTCAGATTTCTTTCAAGATGTCATCAAGCTAAAACTTAGATAGAAAGAAAGTTTGTAAGCATTGAGTTTCCAACTTTAGTGTACTTTCTCTCTTCACCTTTTTAGGTAGATTATGATTCCTTGAAAGAATACTGTTATAGGTCATAAGGAGGTGCAACATGATGTACACAATTATATTAGTGAGGAACCGTACCTTTCTACTGTCAGTTTTTTAACAGTCATTTAGCTTAGATATACTGAGGTTAGGCATTAATGTGCATAGTTTCTCATTTGCTCCTGACAGCTTGTTGCTCTAGTTGACCTTCAATCAATCAGTCATGGTCGTGAAGATGTAAGCTAAAATAATCTCAGCATCTTTAGTTCAGTGACATCCTTGAGTTCACAAGGTTTTCATCCAGCTGCTGGTTGGCCAGACACATGTTTGAGAAGTTCTTTTTTCTTCTCTGGATAAGCATTTCTTAGCATGTATGGCCTTTTCATCTTTTCAGGCTGGTGGATGATTGACTCTTTTCTGTTGATGTCTCTTGAGCTTCCTAGCCTGATCTTCAGACTACAAGATTGACTGTGGGCAAGGATTGGTCTTGTTGATATGGCAATCAAGAATATGGACCAATCTGGGCAGCTTCAGGTGTATACACACATTTACCTGTTCACAATATTTCCAACGTGTGAGCTCATCTGTATACAACAAGTAACTTACTACTAAACTAAGTTTAGAACAATGTTTGTGCCTAGGATCAAACTCAAAGCGATTAGCTTTTGAATATAGCATAAGAACCTGCTCTGATACCAATTGTTAGTTCCCAGTAGGCACACAATAGATCTAGAAGGGGGGTTGAATAGATCCTTTTAATTTTAAATACTTTTCTCATTTATTTTGTGATGCTACTAAATTAGCATATGACAAACATAAGAATCTTTTCAAGCACAGCGGAATAAGTAAAAGATCCCCTTCATTGATATATTCAAAATCATACATACATTATTCTTAGAGTTAGTTCGGTGGTAAGCAGTTAATACATACGTAGCAGTTATAGAAGTTAGGTGCATAATGTAAATGACATAAAGTAAAAAACACAAGAGATTTTAAGTGGTTCAGAGACTCAAGCTCCTAATCCACTCTTCTGCTTTCAACTAGCAGGATTTCCACTAAGGAAGGGAAGCACCCTGAATCACTAAGATTCCTTCAAGGCCAGCAGCCTTGGGACTTCAGTTCACTAAGAACTCTTCAAGGCCAGCAGCCTTGGAACTTCAGTTCACTAAGATTATAATAAGTTTTGTTTTTTTATGAAAAATAGAATATATTATATTTTATTATGCATAGTATTTACATAGTGTCTGCATAGTGTTTGCATAGTAAAATTAGAAAATTTGTTGTTTGGCATGATCATGACCATTAGTGATAACATGAATATCCTTGACCCGTAGTGCATGGATAATTCGTGGATGTGATACTAATGAATATCATTGGCCCGTAGTCATGGATAATTCAGTGATGTGGATTATTTATTAAGCTGAGTCTCAGCGATAAAATTGATGATAAACTTTTAAATCATAGAAGATATAGATATCATGCTCTACTTGACTCTTCTAATGGATTATTTGTTCCGCTGCAGTTGAACTTGTTATCTATTGAATTCTATCAGTTTAACACTGTTGAAGGCTAACGATAATTTATTCTGCATTATCTTAGTCATAATATTCTTTACTAGGTTAGTTGAGCTCACCCTTTTCTTTCATTGTTCTCTTTAGGAAATGAGAATATAGCTGGGACTAGTCAAGCAATGGAGTGACGATCCGAGATGGTGGTTGTAGTAGTCCTCACTATTTTATAAAATAGTGTGATAATAATTGTAATGAGGTCTTATTTTAAGTTTGAATATTGTGTAGGAGACAATATTTGTATTAAAACTCACAGCTTATGTTTTGTCGTATTCTGCACGGCACTTAACAGTTGTATAAATTAAGTTTGTATTTGAATTATGTACCATGTATTTGGCAACTAAGAATGAGTGATGTATACCTATTTTGTGGGTGTCACAGCAAATATATGTTGAGTGTATGGAATGGAGGCTGCTCCATGAAATGAGACTAGAGGATGTTGACATTGGGGTTATCACTAAAGTCCTTAACCTTCAGCGCAACTTTCTACCGAAGATGTTCTTCTCATGTACGAGAGACTCTTGGGGAATTATGCTCTATCTATTGAAGATCTGTATAACAGATTCCATCATCTGTCCTCCCCGATGAGGATGGTTTTTTCCTGGTTTGTATCGCCAGGTTTTTCCAGTGTTCTGTTGGAGTTACTTCCAATAGTTTGTGTTGTCAGGGCTGCTTGACCTTCGTTGAAATGTGCTTTAATGGCTGAACTTCATCGGACCGCCTCCGATGCTTCGCTAGATTTTATTGCCAACAGGTGAAACCGTTAAGGTTGCTTGACCTTCGTTGAAATGTGCTTCAACGGTGAACATCATCGGACCACCTCTGATGTTTCGCTGGATTTAATTGCCAACGGCTGATAACGTCAGGGTTGTCTAACCTTCGTTGAAATGTGCTTTAACGGATAATATCATCGGACCACCTCCGATTCTTTATTGGGTTTAATCGCCAACGGTTGATAACATCAAGGCTACTTGACCTTCGTTAAAATGTGCTTCAACGGTGAACATCATCGAATCACCTCCGATGCTTCACTGGGTTTAATTGCCAATGGCTGATAACGTTAGGGTTGTCTGACTTTTGTTGAAATGTTCTTCAAAGATAATATCATCGGACCACCTTCGATGCTTTGTTGGGTTTAATTGCCAACGGTTGATAACGTCAAGGTTGTTTGACCTTCATTGGAATGTGCTTTAACGGCTGATATCATCGGACCACCTCTGATGCTTCGCTGGGTTTAATTGCCAACGGCTGAAAACGTCAAGGTTGTTTGACCTTCGTAGAAATGTGCTTCAACAGTGAACATCATCGGACCACCTCCAATGCTTCGGTAGGTTTAATTGCCAACAACTGATAATGTATGAAATCTCCGCTGGGGAGGAACTTTTGATGAAATGTATGTTTGTGATTGGAGTTACGACCCCAAGTTGGTGGCATCAGACCTTCGCAAGTTATTGCCTAATGTAGCTTACAACAGTTGTGATCATCGGCTTTATGAACCCTGTGTTTAGGTGAATACCAATGAGTGATATGTAGACCCGCAGTTTGGTCTCTGAAAATCAGGATTTCAGGCTTTTTCGCTTAATCTCGTAGCATCTTTTTTCCTGATTTGACTTTTTAGCTTGCGGGACCTCCTTTGCAACTCAAATTTGATTGAGCCGGAGGGGCTGGGGACCACATATCATCTACTAGCTGTTATGGCACAATTTAACTAGTTTTAGGGTGTTCATCCCTATGACGGGGCATTAGGTCAGCGTTTGTCATCTCGGCTTCTGTCAGCAGAGGATTTGTCCAGGATTTATGCCTATTGGACCCACTGTAAGAGGGCTGACTTTTTGACTAGCCATCCAGGCCATTCTACAGAGTATTCTGCATGGTTGGAGGTAGAGATTGCATCGGCTAAGGTTGTATCCTCAGAACCGGGTGCTGATTCTGATAGTGGGGAGCCTATGGTGATTCTCCCATTGAGGATGAGTTATTTGATGGGATAATAGCAGCTCTGGTTGATTCCCCCAATAGTCTTGCTACTGTAACTCCGCCTTCTGTAGAATATTTAGAGCAGAGTCTGCATCTGATGACGTTTGAGAGGGATCAAGCTAGGGCCTTGATGTTGACAACTCTTTCTGGTAGAGACGTTGCCCTAGTTGAGAGAAATGTTGCTTTAGCTCATAGAGATACCGTTGTTGCTGAGGGGGATGAGGCTAGATCATCTAGGGATGCCACTGTTACTGAGCGGGATGGTGCTCTATCCGCCCGAGATGTCACTATTACAGATAGTATTACATTGCGGTCCCATACTTCTGATATCATTACAGAGATGAACACGTTCATTGATGAGCATAGTGTCACCATGTAGATGGATGTGGATCGTTTAGCTCGTGTTGATACCCTTGGGCAAGAGCTCATAGAGTTACCCCGTTCTTCTGAGAGGGATGTCATGCTGGACTTGATAGCGCACTTATCCACTAGATTGTAGATTAGCTTGGATTTTCTTGCACAGACTAGCTTAGCCATTTTTTTCATGTACAGGACACATTGTATATATCAAACAGTATTATATGGTAAGAAAATATATTTTGATTCACTTCCCTTTTAGTTATGCCTTGTTACTTGCTTGATATTTGCATGTTTCTCTAGGGATTGTGATCTTGATGTATTATGAGCTCCCCCTTGATGGATGGACATTGAGATGTCTCAGGATCTTTCAGAATGGATCGTTGATTTATGTATTCTCAACCCTTTGTTGTCTTGGGACTGCTTTCTTATATGTGGCTATGGAGAGGATTGTGGATTTCCTCTCTAGGGTTGACCGCCCCATAGATGGTCGCCCGTACTCCTTTGTATTGGGGAGCCCAAGTAGTTCCATCTCTTATGGATTGGTGTTTCTCTTTGAGGACTTAACCACAGCTTAGATGGTCACCGATTTTTCTCCCATTTGTGTGGGGAGACCAGGTAGTTCCATCCCTTTGGTCTAAGCCGATGATGTGTGGTTTGAAGGTTTGAAAGATGATCCCAGTACCATTGATAAGTTTTTTTGTTTTGGTAGGGGTGAGACCGAATCATGAATGGTTGCCTACGTACTCTCATTGATGAGGGGAGATCAGGTCTACGTAGTTTCAACCTAGCATGAAAAGGTTGAAAGTTATAGGTGGTAAAGTGGGTGTAGAGAATTTATTTTTTTTGTAGTTAAACAGGACCATAAAAATGGCTGCCTACGTACTCCCATGTATTAGGGAGATCAGGCCTGCGTAGTTCATTCCTGGTGAGACAGACTGCAGATGTGAAAAGTTTTATCCCTAGTGGAACAAAACTGAGGATGTGAAAAGTTTTATCCCTGGTAGGACAAAATTGAAAGTGTGAAAGGTTTTGAAAACCTGAGTTGAGTGATGGATCTGATGATCCGGAACTAGGCTGCTAGTTGGAAGGCATGTTTTGTAAGACCCCAACTTTTATAAATAAAGACGAATTTTCTATAAATATCATTTTTGAATATTATGGAGTTAATTTGATATAATGTTATAGTTGTGGGTAATATTTATAACTTTTGCAAAGTACGCAAGTTGTTATATAATATTCGATTGGTCGGGGAATATTCGTTTTAACAGGGAATATTCGTACAACGACACAATCATTGGTGGACCCCACAACGGAATTATTGTTGGATTGAGAAAACGACAAAAATATTTTATTAAAAATAACGACGGAAGTTTTACCATTGTTACTGTTGAACTACTCGGTAGTAAAAGTACAGTAATATGTGTGGTTGCATAGTAACACACGGTATTGATTATTAATGCTTATATGAGAAGTCACTCAGTTTGATTCAATTATTGTCAGTTAATAATATGAATTATTTAGCGATAATGACGCTTTGTTTTATTCAAATTATAAACGTTATAAAACAGAAACATCTTTTTATATAAAACAGATTACTTTATTAAAGTTATTCTATAAATAGAATATATTATATTTTATTTAAAAGATTTTTCTTTAAATATGGACCGTCAGATTAAAGTAATCAATCTGGACCGTTCATGGATTAGTTATTATGCATTCTATTTTTCTATAAATAGCAGCTCATTCCTTTATTATTTCTTACGAATTTACTGAACTCTAGAGAGAGAAACTATAGAGAGAAACTATAGAGAGAGAGAGAAGAAGAGCATTCTGCTACTTAACTACTTCCTTATTTCAGTTCTTCTTTAAAACGGTAAGGGGTGTTATTCTTTCTTATTCATGAAGAAAACTGTTGTTATTCCATTTCTTATTATTCTGTTGGAATAACCTGTATACGCGGTCTACCCTATACTTGGTGGCATTCTTCTATTATTCTGTTGGAACATCCTGTCTGTGTGTTTTACACCGGACCTGGTTCCATTTTTATTATTATTCTGTTGGAACATCCTGTCTGTGTGTTTTACACCGGACCTGGTTCCATTATTTATTATCCTGTCGGAATATCCTGTCTGTGCGTTTACGCCGGACCTGGTTCCATTATTTATTATTCTATTAGAATAACATGTCTGTGCGGTCTATCACATGCATGGTGATTTCTTTTGGTATTCCATTCTTTATTATACTCAGTTGGTTAAGTTTTGACTTCTATTCTCCATGAAATTTCTGGAATATCCTTGATAATTGCGTTTCATCCAGTATCTTTTCATGAAAATATTCTTCTAAGCATTCTTGAATTTTACTCCACAAAGCAGTATCATGTTGACTATTTGGACGTTGTTAATTCTTGGATAAATTAATTCTTGAACTTGTTTTATTGAATTCTTATATCATTGTCATCATCCTCATGTTTATAAAATGTTAAAAGTCATCTGTGGCCTGTAGTGCATAAATGGACTTGGTATGATTATGACCAGGGATTATTCGGTATAATCATGACCGTAATGTTACAAATGATGTGGTAAAAGTCTTCATTGGCCCGTAGTGCGTTGATGGATAATTGTTGGCATGATCATGACCATTAATGAATACACGAATATCCTTGGCCGTAGTGCAGGGGTTATTCGATGATGTGGATTATTTTATTAAGCTGAGTCCCAGCGATCACAGTGTTGAAAAACCTTTTAAATCATAAAAGATAGTAGAGTTTATTTTCTACTTGACTCTTTTAATGGATTGCTTATTCCGCTGCAGTTAAACTTGATGTCTATTATATTTTATCATTTTAACATTGTTGAAGGCTAATGATAATTTATTCTGCATTATCTTAGTCATAATATTTCTTACTGGGGTAGTTGAGCTCACCCTTTCTTTCACTGTTTTCTTCAGGAAATGAGAACGTAGCTGGGGCAAGTCGGGGAACGGAGTGATGGTCCGAATGATAGTATTAGTTAGTAGTCCTCACTATTCTATGTAATAGTGTGTTAATAAATGTACTGAGGACTCCTTTTGAGTATGAATACTCTCTAGAAGATAATATTTGTATTCAAACCCACAATTTATGTTTTGTCGTATTGTACACGATAGTTGTATTAGTAAGTTATATTTGTAATCTGTACTATGTATCTGACGACCCAAGATGGGTGATGTATACCTAATTTTGGGGGCGTCACAGTTGGTATCAGTGCTTAGGGATATGATCTCTGGCTAAGATGTGAGAATAGAACTAGGAGGGGAGAGACGGGGAATTCCTTCGCTAGTATGACCTACCTAAGTTTATTTGCATGGTATTTAATTGGTCGGTCAGAATATAAGGATAATATATGACATATCAATTAACCTTTATTTTGTGGCAGTATCTGAAAATGGCATCCGAGAATGTTGAGAATAGCAATGGAGCACAGGCGACTGTGGATTCACCACATATCAATAATCAGGATAATGTGCATCAGGAAGGCGACAATCCTCATGCAAACAACAACACTGACCAGATGGAGACACCAAAGGCCGTCTAAAGCATGTTATAATTATGGAAGAGAAGGTCATTTAGCTCGATTTTGTCGTTTACCAAAAACAAGTTCAGCCAAGATGGAGACACCAAAGGCCGTCCCAGAAAAGTCAAAACCGGTAGTGCAAGGGAGAGCGTTTGTTGTGACCTCCCAGAAAGCAAGGAACCCGAATGAGGTCATCACGGGTAAGCTTATCAAAAACTCTAACGAAGTCTATACTTTATTTGATATTGGTTCTACCCATTCTTTTATTTCTCCTACTTGTGCTCATCGATTAAATTTGATTCCGGAGAAATTAGACTTTGACTTATCTGTTGAAACTCTATTGGGAGAAACCTTCATTACATCCACGGTTTATAAGTCTTGTTTGGTTCAAGTTGGTACCCACACATTACCTGTCGATCTTATTTCATTAAAAATACTTGCATTTGACGTGATTCTAGGGATTGATTGGTTAACTACTCATCATGCAAAAATTGATTGTTTTCGTAAGGTTGTTAGCTTTTATATTCCTAATCGACCTATTATGCGAATTCAAGCAACCAAACCATTAAAATCAATCGATGTCATCTCAAGTCATAAAGCTATTTATTTATTGAAAAACGGATGTCAAGCTTTCTTAGCTCATGTCACGGATCTAAACAAAAATACGTCAGTTTTGAATGATATTTTTATTGTTAATAAATTCCCTGACGTATTCCCTGAAGAACTTCCTGGCCTACCCCCAGAGCGTGAAATTAAATTTTGTATCGACCTTGAACCCGGTACAAAACCCATTTCCAAAGCCCCATATCGAATGGCTCCTATTGAACTTCAGGAGTTAAAGATCTAACTGCAGGAATTGTTAGACATTGGCTTTATTCGTCCTAGTACTTCTCCTTGGGGTGCTCCTGTGCTATTCGTGAAGAAGAAATATGGAAGTATGCGACTTTGTATTGATTATCGGGAGTTGAATCATGTCACCATCAAAAACAGGTACCCATTGCCACGTATTGATGACCTGTTTGACCAGTTGCAAGGAGCACAATTCTTTTCAAAGATCGATCTTCGTTCTGGATATCATTAGCTGAAGGTTAGAACTGAGGATATTCCAAAGACGACTTTTAGAACTCGGTACGGGCATTATGAATTCCTAGTCATGTCCTTTGGATTGACTAATGCTCCTACTGCCTTCATGGATATGATGAACCGGGTATTCAAGAAATATTTGGATCACTTTGTGGTCATCTTTATTGATGACATCCTTATTTATTCCAAAAGTCGTGAAGATCATGAGCAACACTTGAGGTTGGTACTCCAAAAGCTTCGTGAATACAAGCTTTATTCCAAGTTGAAGAAATGCGAGTTCTGGCTGGAGGAGGTAGCATTCCTTGGGCACGTAGTATCAAGTCGTGGAATATCGGTTGACCCGGCAAAGATTGAAGCTATTCAAAGCTGGGAGCAACCTAAATCAGTGACCGAAGTATGTAGCTTTCTTGGTTTAGCTGGTTATTATCGGAGATTCGTGGAAGGATTTTCTCGAATCGCGACTCCATTAACTCAGCTGACTCGAAAAGATACAAAGTTCGGTTGCAGCGAAGAATGTGAGCAGAGTTTTCAAGAACTCAAGAGGAGACTCATTTCAGCACCTGTTCTAACAATACCATCTGGCTCGGAGGGATTTGTCATCTACAGTGATGCTTCGAGCAAAGGGTTGGGATGCGTTCTCATGTAATATGAAAAAGTCATAGCCTATGCATCAAGACAACTCAAGGAATACGAGAGGAATTATCCTACTCATGATCTAGAGTTGGCAGCTGTTGTCTTTGCACTTAAAATTTGGAGGCATTACTTGTATGGGGAGAAGGTGGAGATCTTTACGGATCATAAAAGCCTCAAATATTTCTTCACTCAAAAGGAACTCAACATGCGACAACGACGTTGGCTTGAACTATTGAAAGATTATGATCATACCATTCAATACCATCCTGGAAAAGCGAACGTGGTAGCTGACGTATTGAGTAGAAGATCATATGCAAGTACGAGTGCGATATTGTCAACACAAAGGCCCATTTTGTGTGATTTGCAAAGGATGGAGATAGAGTTAAAGACTCCAGGGACCCATGTGATGATGTCGAATATACGAGTAGAACTGACTTTAATCGATAAAGTTAAAGCTGCTCAAGCTACAGACCTGGAGCTGATGCGTATGAGGAAGAAAGTACAAGAAGGTGCTATGCCGGAAGCAAGAATCGATGAAGAAGGAATACTTCGAGTCAACTCCAGACTTTGTGTTCCTAACAACCCTTATTTAAAGTATGAAATCATGATGGAGGCGTACAACACACCGTTTGCAATCCATCCTGGAAGTACCAAAATGTATCATGATCTTCGTCATACATTTTGGTGGAGCAATATGAAGAGAGAGATAGCGTTGTTTATCTCAAGGTGTCTAACTTGTCAACGAGTCAAAGCGAAGCATCAAGTACCAAAAGGTCCATTGCAATCACTTAAAATTCCAAAATGGAAGTGGGAGCACATTACCATAGATTTCGTTACCGGTCTTCCTAGGGTTTCTCAAGGTATTGATGCGATTTGGGTCATTATTGATAGATTGACCAAGTCTGCTCATTTCTTACTGATACGAGAAACTTATACACTTGAACGTCTTGCTCGTATGTACATAAACGAGATTGTAAGACTGCATGGTATGCCAGTATCCATAGTTTCTGACCGAGACCCAAGATTCACTTCACGATTTTGGGTTAGTTTACATAAAGCTATGGGCACGGATTTACAATTTAGTTCAGCATATCATCCTCAGACGGACGGACAATCAGAGAGGACTCTTCAAACTCTAGAAGATTTATTAAGACTCTGTGTCCTTGACTTCAAGGGAAGTTGGGACAAGTTCTTACCATTGGTGGAGTTTTCCTACAACAACAGTTATCAAGCAAGTATTGGCATGGCTCCATTTGAAGCATTGTACGGAAGAAAATGTCGTTCTCTAGTATGTTGGGATGAGGTGGGTGAAGCAACGTTGTTGGGACCGGAGTTGGTACGTATGACTACAGAAAAGATTCAAACGATCCGACAACGTATAAAAACCTCACAAGATCGACAAAAGAGTTATGCTGATCTTCATCGAAAGGACGTGGAATTTGATGTAGGAGATCATGTGTTCTTACGTGTTGCTCCATGGAAAGGAGTTACGAGATTTGGAAAAAGAGGAAAGCTCAATCCTCGATTCATCGGTCCATTTTTAATCCTCGATCGAGTAGGAACTGTGGCTTATAGACTCGCTTTACCGCCAAGTATGTCTCGTGTTCATAACGTTTTTCACATATCCATGTTACGCAAATATGTGGAAGACCCGAACCACATTATTGAGTTAGAACCAGATGAAATAGCGGAGGATTTGACGTATGAAGAAGTTCCTGTTCAAATCTTGGATAAGAAGGAACATATTCTACGCTCCAAGGTTATACCTCAAGTCAAAGTTTTGTGGAGAAACCACGATGTTGAGGAAATGACTTGGGAGTTAGAATCTGAAATGAAATCAAGGTATCCTTACCTCTTCGACATACCAGGTACGTACCCTAATTTCGAGGGAGAAATTTCATAAGAAGGGGAGGTTGTAAGACCCCAACTTTTATAAATAAAGACGAATTTTTTATAAATATCATTTTTGAATATTATGGAGTTAATTTGATATAATGTTATAGTTATGGGTAATATTTATAAATTTTGTAAAGTACACAAGTTGTTGTATAATATTCAATTGGTCGGGAAATATTCGTTTTAACAGGGAATATTCGTACAACGACACAATCATTGGTGGACCCCACAACGGAATTATTGTCGGATTGAGAAAACGACAAAAATATTTTATTAAAAATAACGGCGGAAGTTTTACCATTGTTACTATTGAACTACTCGGTAGTAAAAGTACAGTAATACGTGTGGTTGCATAGTAACACACGATATTGATTATTAATGCTTATGTGAGAAGTCACTCAGTTTGATTCAATTATTGTCAGTTAATAATATGTATTATTTAGCGATAATGACGTTTTGTTTTATTCGTATTATTAACGTAATAAAATAGAAACATCTTTTTATATAAAACAGATTACTTTATTAAAGTTATTCTATAAATAGAATATATTATATTTTATTTAAAAGATTTTTCTTTAAATATGGACCGTCAGATTAAAGTAATCAATCTGGACCGTTCATGGATTAGTTACTATGCATTCTATTTTTCTATAAATAGCAGCTCATTCCTTCATTATTTCTTACGAATTCACTGAACTCTAGAGAGAGAAACTATAGAGAGAAACTATAGAGAGAGAGAAGAAGAGTATTCTGCTACTTAACTACTTCCTTATTTCAGTTCTTCTTTAAAACGATAAGGGGTGTTATTCTTTCTTATTCATGAAGAGAACTGTTATTATTCCATTTCTTATTATTCTGTTAGAATAACCTGTATACGTGGTCTACCCTATACTTGGTGACATTCTTTTATTATTCTGTTGGAACATCCTGTCTGTGTGTTTTACACCGGACCTGGTTCCGTTTTTATTATTATTCTGTTGGAACATCCTGTCTGTGTGTTTTACACCGGACCTGGTTCCGTCTTGTTATTATTCTGTTGGAACATCCTGTCTGTGTGTTTTACACCGGACCTGGTTCCATTATTTATTATTCTGTCGAAATATCCTGTCTGTACGTTTACGCCGGACCTGGTTCCATTATTTGTTATTCTGTTGAAATAACCTGTCTGTGCGGTCTATCGCATGCATGGTGATTTCTTTTGTTATTCCATTTTTTATTAAACTCAGTTAGTTAAGTTTTGACTTCTATACTCCATGAAATTTGTGGAATATCCTTAATAATTGCGTTTCATCCAGTATCTTTTCATGAAAATATTCTTCTAAGCATTCTTGAATTTTACTCCACAAAGCAGTATCATGTTGACAATTTGGACGTTGTTAATTCTTGGATAAATTAATTCTTGAACTTGTTTTATTGAATTCTTATATCATTGTCATCATCCTCATGTTTATAAAATGTTAAAAGTCATATGTGGCCTGTAGTGCATAGATGGACTTGGTATGATTATGACCAGGGATTATTCGGTATAATCATGACCGTAATGTTACAAATGATGTGGTAAAAGTCCTCATTGGCCCGTAGTGCGTTGATGGATAGTTGTTGGCATGATCATGACCATTAATGAATACACGAATATCCTTGGCCGTAGTGCAGGGGTGATTCGATGATGTGGATTATTTTATTAAGCTGAGTCCCAGCGATCACGGTGTTGAAAAACCTTTTAAATCATAAAAGATAGTAGAGTTTATTTTCTACTTGACTCTTTTAATGGATTGCTTATTCCGCTACAGTTAAACTTGATGTCTATTATATTTTATCAGTTTAACATTGTTGAAGGCTAATGATAATTTATTCTGCATTATCTTAGTCATAATATTTCTTACTGGGCTAGTTGAGCTCACCCTTTCTTTCACTGTTCTCTTCAGGAAATGAGAACGTAGCTGGTGCAAGTCAGAAAACGGAGTGATGGTCCGAATGATAGTATTAGTTAGTAGTCATCACTATTCTATGTAAAAGTGTGTTAATAAATGTAATGAGGACTCCTTTTGAGTATGAATACTCTCTAGAAGATAATATTTGTATTCAAACTCACAGTTTATGTTTTGTCGTATTGTACACGACAGTTGTATTAGTAAGTTGTATTTGTATTCTGTACTATGTATCTGACGACCCAAGATGGGTGATGTATACCTAATTTTGGGGGTGTCACATGTTTGTCCCTGATAGGGCAAACTGATGTGAAGAAAGGTTGTATGTAGTGAAAGGTTTTGAAAACCTGAACTGACTAGGGATTTAGTGATCCAGAACCAGGATGTTGATTTGCAGGTAACTTCAGACATAGTACCGTTTCACGGTGTTCGAGTTAATGAGTTGAGGAAATTCCTCACCATCCATCTCTTGTAATCTGAGGGCTCTTCCTATCAATACCTCCTTGACAACAAACGGGCCTTCCCAGTTTGGGGCGAATTTTTTTGTGAATTGATCTTGGTTGTCAAGAACCTTCTTCAAGACCAATTCATGTTCCTTGAATTACCGTAGCCGGACTTTCTTGTTGTAGGATCGAGCGATCCTCTGTTGGTATAACTGACCACAGAAGATGGTTGTAAGACCCCAACTTTTATGAATAAAGATTTAATTTTCTCAAAATATCTTTTTGAATAATAAGGTGTGAATTTGATATAATGTTATAGTTATGGGTAATATTTACAAATTTTGCAAAGTAAGCAAGTTGTCATAAAATATTCTTTAGGTCGGGGAATATTCGTTTTATCAGGGAATTTCGTACGACGTCACAATCATTGGTGGACCCCACAACAAAATTACTGTCGGAGTTAAAAAATGACAGAAATAACTTTTTTATAAAAATAACGGCAAAAGTTTTACCGTTACCTGTTGAAATATCCAGTGATAAAAGTATAGTAATACGCGTGATTGCATAGTACTCCCTCCATTCCTAAAAGATTGTCGTTTTAGGAAGTAATTTTTGTTTCTAAAAGATTGTCGTTTTGAGTTTATCAATACACATTAGCTATTTTTTTCCTACTTTACCCTTATTGAAAGCTTTCTCCTATTTAAAGCTTTCTTCCCTTCCCAATGATTCTTATTCAATTCAATGTTATAATCCAAGTAGTAATTGGTTGAATAAGAAGTAATTAGTTGAATTGAATAAGAAACATTGGGAAAGGAATAATTGGTTGAGATAATTAATAAGGGTAGTATAGTATTTTCCCTAGGTATTAATTATATTCCTTAATCTGTGTGCATTATCCTTAAACGACAATCTTTTAGGAACAGAGGGAGTAGCACACGGTATTGTATAGTATCTTTGATTATTGATACTTACGTGAGAAGTCACTCAGTTTTATTCAATTATTGCCACAGTAATTGATGCATAGTATCTCACGTTAATGATTCAATTATTATCATATTATTTTATATTATTAAATCAATAATTGAGATGACAAAGTTATTCATATTATTATTTGCATTATTGACGATGTCTAGAAAGTTCTGTCGAGAAAAGGGATTTGGTCACCTAATTGCGCGCCAATAAGGAGAAGTTCTTATCAGAAAGCCCCATCTTTCCTGAGAATGATCTGGTTGTTAATATTGCGAGTTATGATATTAATAATGAATAAAAAGTGTTATTAAAAATGTGTTCAGTGAAGCCAAGTGAATTGAGATAAATAGAGGAGTTTTTATTGAAGTGTTTGTTGTAAATTTTGCTTATTACATAGACCCCCACTTACTCATTTTTTAAAATCATCGGTAGAAAGTTTTATATATATGTCAATATATATATATATATATATATATATATATATATATATATATATATAGTTTTGTTTTTTATGTAAAATAGAATATATTATATTTTACTATGCATAGTACTGCATAGTGCTGTATAGTGCAGCATAGTAAAATCACAAGTTTTCACTGGTTACAGCCCGATAACTCCTGCATTGTTGGTTCGTGATTTCTAAATTCAAATAGTGCCCTACCATTCTCCTATAAATAGGATGCTTAGTTTAGAATTGAAAATTACACCAGAATCAGAGAATTCTTCTTCTATAATATTGAGCATATTTCTTTAGAGTTTAAGGAAACTTTGAATGTAGAAAACAGTGCAAGTTTTCTTCTAAAATATCCCTACCCTACCAGTCAGAAATACTCTCTTTTTAAGGTAAGGAATATTATTTTTGTTCAATACTCGTAAGAAATAATATTTTTCTTCATACTCTGTAGTATGTAAGTAATATTATTTCTTTTCGTATTTCTAATTCTATATTCATGTTGATAAGTATTGCTTCTATACTCCTTGAAATTAGTAGAATATCCTTGAAATTTGTGCTTCATCTAGTATCGTTTCACAAGGATATTTTTCTGAACATTCTTGTTAAATTTTAAGCTTTTCATGTCAAAGTACTGTTTATGGGTACTATTCATTTATACGGCACTATTCATACGTACGGCACTGTTCATACGTATGGTACTATTAATATGTACAACACTATTCATGAGGTACTATTCACAGGATACTATTCACTCGGGTACTATTCACCTGGGGCACTATTCACAATAAAAATTAATTCCTTTTCTGTCCAAATTATTTTTGATACATGAATATTATTCTTAAATTTTACTCCACAAAACAGTTATCATGTTGACAATTTGGATATTTTTAAACTCTGGATAAATTTAAAATCTTTAATATTTATCCTTGATTTCGTTTGATTGATGCTTATATCATTATCATCATCCTCATGCTTATATTGTGATGAAAGTCATCTTTGGCCCGTATTGCATAGATGGACTGGTGATCGTTATGATTATGATCAAGAATTATGTATCGGTATAATCATGACATGTAATGTTACAATTGATGTGGTAAAAGTCCTCATTGGCCCGTAGTCCATTAATGGACAATTGTTGGCATGATCATGACCACTGGTGATACTAACGGATATCCTTAGCCCGTAGTGCATGGATAATTCGTGGATGTGATAATAATGAATAACCTTGACCCATAGTGCATGGATAATTCATGGATGTGATACTAACAAATATCTTTGGCCCGTAGTACATGGATAATTCGATGATATGGATTATTTATTGAGCTGTGTTACAGCGATAAAATATTGATGATGAACTTTTAAATCATAGAAAATAGTAGATATTATGCTCTACTTGACTCTTCTAATGGATTGTTTATTCCGCTGCAGTTAAACTTGTTGTCTATTGTATTATATCAGTTTAACATTGTTGAAGGCTAACGATAATTTATTCTGCATTATCTTAGTCATAATATTATTTACCGGGCTAGTTGAGCCCACCCTTTTCTTTCATTGTTCTCTTCAGGAATTGAGAATGTTGCTGGGACTAGTCTGGGAATGAAGTGATGGTCTGAGATGGTGGCTATAGTAGTCCTCACTATTCTATGAAATGGTGTGATAATAGTTGTAATAAGGACTCCATTTGAGTTTGGATATTGTCTAGGAGACAATATTCGTGTTAAAACTCATAGCTATGTTTTGTCGTATTTTACACGACAGTTGTATAATTAAGTTTGTATTTGAATTCTGTGCCATGTATTTGGTGACTCTGAATGGGTTGTGTATACCTATTTTGGGGGCGTCACAATGGCTGCGACCCGCCTATCATCTATTTGAGATAATTGGTGGTACCGATCTTGTGACCATTGGTCTTCATCCAGCTGAGCGTCTATCAACACCAAGAGGGATTCCATTTCCATCTCTATAGGGAGCACTGCTTCCTTTGCATAGGTTAATGAGTAGGGGGTTGCCCCAGTGGAAGTGCACATTGATGTTCTGTAGGCTAATAGAGTCAGAGGCAACAAGTCAGGCTATCCTTTGTGATTGATGGACATCTTTTGCATTATTTCCCTTATATTCTTATTAATAGCTTCAACAGCACCATTCATCTTTGGACGATAGATGATGGAGTTGAGATGTTTGATTTGGAATTTACTACATAATTCCTCCATCATTTGATTGTTGAGGTTTTTGGCATTGTCAGATATAATCACCTCTGGTTATCCATATCGACAAATGACATTGTTTCTGATGAAACCAATGATCATCTCTTTATTAACCCTAGGGGAAGAGGCTGTTTCTACCCACTTGGTGAAGTAGTCGATCATGGTGAAGATAAACCGATAACCATTGCTGGCTTTAGGCTCGATGGGCCCAATCACGTCCATTCCCCACATTGAGAAGGGTCAGGGCGAACTCATATTGTGGAGGTCCCTTGGAGGGGCGTGAATAGCATTCCCATGAATTTGGCATTGGTAACATCTCTTGACGTGATCATCACAGTCAGCCTTGAGAGAGAGCCAGTAATTCCCTGTTCTTAGGATTATCTTAACAAGTAGAGGGCCGCTCATGTGTGGGTCACCCATATGTGGGCCGCATACTCCACCATGGATTTCATCCATGAGCCTCTGAGTTTGGTCTTTGTCTAGACATCTGAGAAGACCTAGTCCTACATCTCTTTTATAGAGTACGTCTCCGCTCAGATAGAATTTAATGGCCATTCGATGGATCCACTTTCTTTCAGCTTGACTTGCCTCGGCGGGTGTAGATCCATCCCGCAGATACTCCTTGATATGCTGATACCAAGGGTGTTAAATGGGAAGCAGCTTATCCGATACTTCTCCAATATAGTTCCCGTAGGTTGGTGCCTTTTGTCGGGCAAATGTGATATTTGGCATGTCTGCCTTGTCAAGTATGTTGATCAAGGAGGCCAAAGTTGCTAGTGCATCCGCAAAGTCATTCCTATTCTGAGGAATGTGGAGGAAGGATATTTCTTCAAACTCCAAAGCCATCTGGATAACCTACCGATGGTAAGGCAGCAAATGTAGCTCTTTGGTATGATAGATCCCAATGGTTTGTCTGATTACCAATTTGGAATCTCCAAAGACAGTTAATCGTCTGATGCCCATGGATTGGGCTAGTTTCAACCCCATGATACAGCCTTCATACTCAGTTGTGTTGTTGGTGTTGGCAAACTACAATTTGACAGCAACGAGATACTGCTCCCCCGAAATGGATACCAGAACTACTTCAGCTCCAGAACCTTCCATGTTTACAGCTCCATCAAAATAAATTTTCCACGGATGGTGTGTATTGTCCTGATGGTGTTGTTGAATTGTCATGACCCCTTCATCGGGGAAGTATGTTTCCAAAGGTTTGAAATCCCCTGAAGGTGCGAAGGCCAGTTGATCCGTAATTCCTTGACCTTTGATAGACTTTTGAGTCACATAAATGATGTCAAATTGTTGTAGGATCAACTGTCAATTGGACAGTCGACAATTCAACATGGGTTTGATGAACACGTACTTGAAAGGATCCACGTGGGATATGAGATGGGTTGTGTGACCATGGAGATAATGTTGTAATCTCATGGAAGCCCATGCTAAAGCACCACAAGTTTTCTCAATTAGAATGTACTGATGAGTGGGATTTATACCCGCGAATTGGATACTTTATGACTTAAATAGTTGCCTGTTCTCGTAGATTTTATATAGTTTTATATGATTATAGTGTTATTGTACTTAATCGATGAATTGCAGAGCGTTACAGGTGTTTTCCATGCTTTCAGGAATAAAATGGCCAAATTACATATGCTCGCGGCGCGGCGCAAAAGACAAGGCTTATGCTCGCTCCGCAGCGCGACCTTCTATTCTTGCTGACATCACCCTCGCGCCCCGACGCCACTGAGGCTTCTATGGCTCGTGCTGCAGCGCGAGCTCCGTGTCCTTCATATTAAAGTGGCGCTATAGCGCCAACTGCAGCTTAGTGACCTGCGCCGCGGCACCACCTCCGGTGCCCAGGCAGAAAGGGCTTGTGTTTGACCTAGCAAACAAAGGAGAGGCGTATATAACACAGAGAAGCCTCTGCATTTCCACATTGGGGGGGGGGGATAACGTATATCAGACACAATACATCATATAGATTAGCTTAGGTTTGTTTTTCTTCTATAATTTCTCTTTCTTTCTCTTAGTTGATGTCTGTAAATATAGATTAGGTAGATTAGGGAGAAGTTTGGCTTTTCTTTGGAGCATCAAGAGTAGTGAGCTACATGGACTGGAGAGCTTGATTTGAGCAGAATGCATGGAGATGGAAGGGCTTTGACAGAGTTTCCTCTTATCCATTTGTTTTCTCTTATTTTATAATATATAAATGTTTTCTTTACTGCTCCTTGTATTTGATTTATTAACTATGAACTGAATATTGGCTCTAAGGTTATAATGGATCCCTTTGTTATTTGAATTGACTGTTGTGACAACCCCAAAATAGGTCCATTCCATCCAACCCATTCTGAGTCGCCAAATATATGGTACAGAAAACAACTACAACTTTATTACAACAATTGTCGTATAAAATACAACAACACATATGCTGTGAGTTTGGTTACAAATATATACCAAATATGACACATGTCCCAACCGTGGACAGCACCTCATAGTGGCACCTTACATAAAGGTATAGTCAAAGACTGTTTTAAAAATTAAAATCTTTGGAAAGTGCTCAAGGAAACCTTCGTACATGGGAGGCCATGCATCTAGGTTGTGATAGATATCATATGGCCACAGAATTATCCTTGGTTGACCCAATAGACCCCAAAGAAAAACGAGAAGTTTACTATCATATTCTTCCCAATGGTGAGTCTTCTCTTGATATATCATTATCTCCACTATCTCTAATTGAAAATTTTACTTCAAACAAACACCAAGATTATATAGGTAGTGCTCGTAAAGATACTCAGCAAGTGGATGAGCACATCCATGTTTTATGATGACACGAGGTTGTATATCATTAGACATCTTGTATGATAGTGGCAAAACACCCTTCCAACGTTGGGTTCGCCTCACCCTATTTGATTCACCAAATATAACTACTAAATGATGTATACAACACTTTTCTATACTGCTTAGGGAGAACCTCCACAGCTAGAGACCACCGTTCTATTTTCCCATTACCCTCGCTCGACCCAGCTATACTCTTATTACCTGTAAGGAATTGTGAAGCAAAAGGATGAGCACAACTAGCTCAGTAAAGAATATCATGACTAAAGATAATTAAATTATCAATAGCCTTCATCAATTATAAATCAGAGATTTAGAACATATGGTAGATGATACAAATTTCAACCATAGTTGCAGCGGAACGAGCAATCCATTAGAAGAGTCAAATAGACTATAAAGTCTATTATCTTCTCCATGTTAAAAATCCACCAACAATATTTTATCCCTGCAACATCACTCAACAGTTCCTTTCCACAATCATATGAATAATTCATGATCATAATTGTGATTCTAAATTTTTCTTCGCACCCACGACGAAGAATATTTTCATCACCTGTCTTTACCTGAAACATCAAAGATCATGGTTATACCAAATCACAGTTCCTTTTCATAATCATACTAATAAATCCATCTTTGCACTACGGCCAAAGATATTCAACAACAGTTCATTTTTGCACTACAGGCCAAAGATATTCATCAACAGACCATCTTTGCACTACAGGCCAAAGATATTCAACAACAGTTCATCTTTGCACTACGGGCCAAAGATATTCATCAACAATTCATCTTTGCATTACAGGCCAAAGATATTCATCAATAATTCATCTTTGCACTACAGGCCAAAGATATTCATCAACAGTTCATATTTGCACTACAGGCCAAATATATTCATATCTCAAAGAAATATATAATCATTTCAGAATTTATATAAACAATAATTATAACCATGTTGATCAATTCACCTTTGCACTTAAGCTAAAGATATTCACTTATAAATTCAATGGTCATGATCATACCAGTCACCAATTCAACTTTGCACAACTGCCAAAGAGAACCCTAGTCATGATCATACCAATAATCTACCCATCTTTACACTCAAGTGAAAGAGAATATCATCATTAGGGTTATAAAAATATTATATATGATAATAAAAATAATATGATCAACATATAGTTTTAATCTCAAGAGTAATATTCATAAATTAACTATAATTTGGTCAGAAAAAAGAAATTACTTTTGTCGTAAATAGTACCCGTGAATAGTAACTCGTGAATAGTAACTCATAAATAGTAACCTCAACACAAAAAGGTAGAAATTCCACAATAAAATCTATACCAATATTTCGGTATAATGATATTGAAAGAATAACATTTCTTAAATTTATAAACAATTTATTTTAATTGTTTACACTTTACTAAATAATGCATTTAATCATTTTAAAATGTCAAACTCATAAGATTTCATCACCAATAACCAAAACCCTCATAAACAAATCTGCATATACCTCATATAGAATTCTCAAGTCATAAAATCCTATTTTCCAATTTTCTTACTTCACAAAACATATTTAATTCATTTACTCATAACTAGACCATTTTCATGAAAAATAACAAATCAGTTCTAAAAATATTTCTTTTCTGAGATTTAGCATAATATAGTCTCATAGTGAACATATATTTTTCTCAGAATTTTTAAAAGTCATTTACTATTTTTCATATGGCCAAAACAGCCGAATATTTAGACATTTATCAAAAATTGTACTTTTGTCCAAAAATTTTGAAATTTACAGAGTATACTTCTATCATATACATGTACTCCCAATAAAAATTTCATCAATTTTGGAGTTAACCACAAGGAATTATAAGCGATTACTTTTAAAATAGTCTTTTCCCGTAAAATTCATAACTCTTAATCTATACATCTAAAAATCACCATTTTTGGACACAACCAAGAAAACTCATCAAAATATCATTTCAAATTTTTCCAGAATTTTTGAAGGTCAGAAAAATTACGAAACTGAAAAATATAACAACCCTTAAAATCTCTTGTTATCCCTTACTATCCCTTACCTCAAAAGTGCAGTATTTCTGACTGGAATGCAAAGTCGAAGGAAACTTTCACTGAATAACAACTCTCAAAGTATCTAAATACTTACAAAATATGCTTCAAAATATAGAGAGAGAAAAAGAGAAAGCTTATGTTTCTGGTGTGATTTTCAATTCTAACTTAGCCCTCTATTTATAGGAAAATGTTAGCACGCCGAAGCAGACTTAACCTGTAACCTGATGGCTTTACCTGCTACTATTCCCACCCACCACATTTGAATAAAAATCTCAGTACATTTCTTCACCAATCAAGAGTGGGGCCCACCAATTCTAGAATTTTCCACCAAAATGATTAACTCCGAAAATTCAACAATTTCTGAACCAGCCATCTCGTAAAATTCATAACAAATCATACGTTCATTTTTAACGGTTCAAAATTTGTGAACATATACTCAACTTATATATGTATAACATATCCAAATATTACCACGATCCAACGGTCGGATTAAAAATTATAACCCTCGCAAAATATCTTAAAAACCCTAATTTGATTTTCAATACCTCCGTTCCAACAAAAATACAGATAAAACACCTCAACATTAACTCCTTCATTTTTAACCACAAAAATATATCCCTCATTTATATCCACATAAAATAAATATTTCCTTATCATATGAATCAATAATTAATTATTCACAAATAATATTACAGAATCACATTTATGACAACCAGGCCGTTCCCAGGAAAGAGGAGGCTTTCTAATAAGGATTTCTCCTTACTGGCGCGCAATTAGATGACCAAACCTCTCCTTAGACAGAACTTTCTAGACATTACCAATAATGTTATCTAATAATATTATTCAAATAATATGAATTATTGATCTGATAAAGAAAAATACTGTGCAGCAACAATTATTGAAACAATAATAATATAAAATATCAACGCAGCAATTATTGATTCAATAAAATAAAATATTGAACAGTAATTACTGTAACAATTATTGAGTAGTGCCTTCTCACGTAAGAATCAATAATTAAAAAAAATATTGTGCAATACCGTGTGCTACTGTGCAACTACGCGTATTACTGTATTTTAACCACCAGGTATTCCAACAGTGTTAACGGTAACAACTACGTCGTTATTTGTAAAAACTCAAATTTGTCATTTTTTTCATCCGACAGTTATTCTGTTATGGGGCCCACAAATGGCTGCGCCGTCGTACGAATATTCCCCGACAGAAAGAATATTTCACGACCAAACGAATATTCCCCGACAACAATGAATATTTTATAACCACTTGCGTATTTTGAAAAAAATTCATATATCACCCTTAACTTTAACTTTATCAATTTAACCATTTACTGAATAGTAATTATAAGAAAAATTGAATACTTTTATTTCATAAAATTCGGGGTCTTACAACTGTCTTTATCTATTTGGTTGGCACCATATGATTTGGTTTAATATATTTGTGCATTATGATTCTCGCTAAGACATTAGTGACGATTTTGGTAATCTGCATGATATCGACAGAGGGATTGTAGATTTACACCTAAATATATTGGCATGTGATTGTGGGTTTCGGCTGCATAAGTTGTGCGTAGAATAGACATATCTCTGTGCGCCACGTGCGACCTCATTGAGAACTTATACTTAAATCCTTATTATGATTAATTCGCATAGACATGTGTAGGATTGTATCTAGCTTGGACGTTCTTTTCTGTGCTATTCCCTTTTGGGTGGATCTGGAGAGGATATGTTTGTGCATACCTCGACAGAGGTGCATAAGCACCTGTGTGTTCTCGCTCGACAAATTGTCATGACCATTAAGACCAAAGAGAGAAGGGTAGCTAGTTTGATGAAACATAGCACGCCAAGTGTTCGACAGAATGCCTGTGTGGGGTGAAGTTGTGACCTTAGCTTGTAATTCCTTAGATTACCATTCGTTATCCATTTACTTCCTTTGTTAATTAGTTTCAACTAGATTAATCACACTTCCATTTATTGCTATTCGAATCAGACTTTAGCGATACATAGTCGGTATTTGGTAAATATTAGTCATAGTTCCTCGTAGGTACGACACACTTCTTATCACTGTATTACTTGTTAGACCGCGTATATTTGTGCGTGTTTTGTGATCGGTTTTCTGACCAACAAGTTTTTGGCGCCCCTGCCGGGGAACTATTATTCTAATATTGTCCAATATTGATTTAAATCAATTTAGTCTTACTTTGAACTTGTATATATTTATTTCTTTTATTTTTTTGATCTTCCTTTCTTTTTATTTTTAAGTTTACAGATTATGGACGATCAATGTTATTATTGGCCTTATGAGGGAACGAAGAAACCAAGCTCAGAAGAAGGACTCGAGAAATTACAACTTCAAATTGCTAATGCCTTGAGATTTTCTGACACTCTTGAGTGTCAGTCCACTCAGAATGCCTACTGTCAGGATCAAGCTGACTGTGAATCGATTCCCTACCATCCAAACTGCCAGGGTTATCCAAACTCATGGGACTATAGTCAAGAGCAATATTATGATCCGAATCATGCCTCTCAGTTTGACTATCAGTCTTCGCTGCATTATGAGTTGACGTCTCAACCCAATCAGAGCTTTTATGAGACCTCAACACGAGAAGAAGAGAACCGACTTGGGGAGCTTCTCGCCGACTTTATTGAGAGAAATGAGGTTCGGATGGCAAGCCAAGAAGCCGCATTGCACAGCCTTGACAATCAATTGGGGCAACTCGTCAATGCCATCACAAATCCACCGGAAGGCAATCTCCCGGTCGTAATTGATCTCGACGATGAAGCAGTTGAGCATTGCATGGTGGATACGTAAGGAAAATGCATTGAGTCTCACAAAGTTGTTGAGGGAGACGTCGTAGTGCAATCTGGCCAACCAGTGGAGTCTTAAGTTGGTGACAAAAGGATCAACAGTGGTTGTATCGTCAATATTGATCTATAATCAGAAACCACGCTCCCGACTATGGAAATTCGTGAGGGCCCAATAGCGCACAAAGAACGTTTTCAACTTAATGAAATAGGCAAATTAGTAGATAATTCCAGTGGCGAAAGCTTCTTTGTGCCGATGGATGACAGGATGGATGAGGAGAACGAGAATAACCAATCATCCATGTCTGCCAAGAATCTGAAGGAATTGACGAATAGGCGGCATGAAAAGGTCATTTTTGCTTATGAGCCGGATTGAACGGCATCAGTATAGTCAAGCAGACGACTTTAAAACAAGTGCTTGGTGGGGAGGCACCCCCATCTCGGTATAAATTTTATATGTTTTCCTTTACCTATATCTAGTTTACTCTGTAAGTAGTCATTATATTGTATGTAATAATGCATATTTGCTTCGTAGTGTTTTCTGTTATACTGGTCTTGGCATGTGCAGATAGCAGTTAAAAAAATTTCAAAAAATGGCATCTCACGCGTACGGCGCCACCAAATGCATTGCAAGTCGCGCTGCAGCGCCGGCTTCGCTCCCCAGCGCCATGATTCGCGCTGCAACGCCAGTGTTTAATGCATTACTTGTCTCTTTCGCGCTGCAGCGCCATCCAACACTGGGCAATTCACGTCGCGGCGCCATGAGCGAGCCCAGCCACTGCTAACTCGCATCACAGTGCCAAACTACATATAGCAGATCGCGTTGCGGCGCCGGCAACGAGTTTTTGGTGTTTAAGTACAGTTTTCGGTCAACAGTTAGGCCATTCCTCTCCTCTTTCTCAAATTGACTCGGCAAGCAGCCAAGCACCAAAATTGCCTTATTTCTCCTACACACCTAGCATTCATCCATAAATCTCTCACGTGAACAAATTCAGACAACCTACAAGAGCCCAAGTCAGTGCAAAGCAAAGAAAGAGGGGATCAAACTAGGGTTCAAACTTAAGGTATTTGGGGATTTTTGTTAATTCTATTTTGATTTCAAATCATGGAACTGTGTTGTTCTTCTTGTTATGTTTTGGGGTGATTTTCCACTGTGGGAAATCTAGTTAGTGCACTGTCAAGCAAGGTTTGTCCATAGTTAATTTTTAGAACGCACACTAGGTGCTCGACTAATTGCCTGAGAGAGAATTTGAATGTTTGGGGCTGATTTGGCATTGCTATTGCATTGGGTTTATCTACACTAAGTTTGGGAGAGTGTGTGCTTCAGTTTTCTGCTTATGTTTATACAAATTACTTCAATTTCCAACATGGCACCAAAGAGGCAGCGACTCAGTGTTGGAGGGTCTTCGTCCACCACGCCACCACCAACGGTTTGGGACACCACCAAGTTTATCAATGAGGCGGCCTGGAAAAGGTACAAAAGTTCATTCGACGCGTGAAATCTGATTCCTGAACGGGGGTTAAGACCCGACAAGAAGGATGGTGAGCTAACCACCATGATACAAGAACGTCATTGGATCAACTTCACAAAACCGCCTACATCGGCCATAGTACTAGTGGTTCGGGAGTTTTATGCCAACACCAACCCCGAGGGTCCTGCTGTTGTCCAAGTTCGGGGGAAGTTAGTGGATTTTGGGAGCCAAGCCATCAATAAACTGTTTGCGAGACCCAATTATCAGGGCAGAGACTATCTAGAGTCGGGGCTCCGCAGCTATGATCTCGAGGATATTATTAGGCGGCTTTGCAAGCTCGGGACTGCGTGGAAGAAAAATGATTACACGGGGGAAAAGACCAGTTTCCCAGCTTTCGCACTTAGTTGCTACGGGAAGGCGTGGATCAGCTTCACATGTGCAAACATGATCCCGACCTGGCATCTGAGCGACGTGACGAAGGATAGGGCAATTATGCTATTCGTCATTGTCACGGATCTTAATGTGGATATTGGAGTGCTTATTCACGACTCCATTATGAAGGCAATCAGGAGCAACATCGCTGCAGGACTCCCTCATCCATCATTGATCACCCGGCTGTGCACGCAAGTAGGCATCCAGTGGGGGCCCAGAAGAGATAGCCTCTCCACCCATGACAGTCATTAACCACGTGACCATCTCGCGCTTCACTGTGTGGGATGGGGCAGAGTCGCATATTAGAGGTGAAGGTTATGGGCCACCTACAGCGTCGCCTCCTACAGTAGAGCCAGAGCAGACACAGACTTCAGATGTAGGCCCAGCTGCACAGGGTCTACTAATAGACATTATGGCATCCCTCACCCTGCTGCATCAGAAACAGGACGCTAAGGTGCAGAGGTAGCGGAGGCACATAGCTGCAATGGCTCAGAGCAAGAGGTACCGATGCAGTACCAGGCTGAGCTGATGAACACCATGCAAAGCATCTACACCGATTATTATGGAGAGAATACTGAGTTCACGCCATACCAGTTTCTAGAGTTGCCTATTTTCCCACCCTACCCTCCCCCATCACCACCTGCCGAGGTTGACGAGGACGAGACTGCTGCTGAGTAGAGAACTTCAGGGAAGCCCTCTTGCATACGATTGTTTTATGTTTAGCAATGAGGGCATTGCTCACCTCAAGTTTGGAGGTGTTTTGGTTATATCTGTTAATTCTCTACTGCCATGACTAGGTTGCATACTTTAGTATCTTATTATATTTTTATTATCAGGATTGTGGTGCAGTCGTTTTGAACTGCGGGTTTTTGTTGGATTTTTATTATTATGCCATGAACTGTTTTTGGTTTGTATTAATTAATGCTTTGATTATTATCAGCATGAGTGTGGTTTTTAGCCATCTTTTTGGGGCTTTTACAGTTTAGATACTTGTGCCATTTGAATGGCCTTTTTACCCTATTTTGAGCTGCTATTTAGCAAGGGTGTTATAGTATCATTAATTTTTTATTGTGGCTGATGGAAAGTGTCAAGTATCTTTGCCTATCTCTTAGAGTCGTGTCAAGCATGTATGAACTAGGGGTTATTCAATTGATAAGTTTAGACTGTTATTGATCCGTCCTTCTTAGCACGCACCGACCAACTGTATTTAACTAGTTATTTTTCAAATTTAGTTCGCGTATTTATTGCTTTGAGAATTTGTTCACTCTTATAAACTTTCATTTTTACAAGGTAATAAAAGACTTAGACGTTTATATAGTTTTGGATCTTGGATTCTAGCATGTTGACATATAAAAAAAATGAATGAAAACGAAATAAAAATAGAATAGAAGAGTTTATATTAAAAGTTTTGCGGTGGGTCGAGATGGAGCGTAAAACGCACTCGCCCATAAACGTAGGACCAATATCGAGATCGAGCATAAAATGAACTCGCTAAGTAATCTTCGTTTTTGTTGTAAAATCTCAGTAGCTTATGTTGATTTCGTGGCCTTTACTACTCGAGTTATTAGATTCATAGGGGTGTTCTACACCTAGTGCCCTAAAGTCATCTGGCTTGGGAGTCACAGATCAAAAGCTCATTCATGGGTAGTTCTGAATAGCCGAAGGTAATTAAGTATTGTTCGAGTCAGATTTTACTGTCGTCATGCTAGTCTTTTGATCTTTTCCTGCATTTGTGTCTTATTCTTAATGCTTGTTAAATGCTTAAGTTGCAGAGTATGCATATTAGTATTAGCAATCGACTGTGCAAACTTATTTGAGCCATGATTAGTTTGGACGGTTGTTCTCCACACACACACATAGAATGGATCGAATATAGTCTTATGCTTAAAATTGAATGAACCCCGATTCATGTCTGTTTGCCCTATTCTCTAGAAGTGGCTATGATCGAGCTTTGAAGCCATGATACTACTTTACTGTTTTATTTTTCTCTCACGTGTGTTTCATTATTAGTGTTGTGTTAGATTGCTCGAGGACAAGCAAAGACTTAAGTTTAGGGGTATTTGATGAGTGAAATTTATACCCGCGAATCGGATACTTTATGATATAATAGTTACCTGTTCTCGTAGATTTGTTATAGTTTTATATGATTATAGTATTATTGTTCTTAATCGATGAATTGCAGAGCGTTACAGGTGTTTTCCATGCTTTCAGGGACAAAATGGCCAAATTACATATGCCCGCGCCGCGGCGCCAAATCCAAAGCTTATGCTCGCGCCGTAGCGCCACCTTCTGTTCTTGCTGACGTCACCCAACAAAGCAGTTAGCAAAGAAGTACATGTCATATGAGCTGTATTTTCAATAAGTATGTGGATGAATGGTACGGGAAAGCTATCCTTGAGACAAGCTTTGTTAGGATCCCTGTAATCCACGCAAACTCGCACCTTCCCTTCGGGTTTAGGCACTGGGACTATGTTGGATAACCACTCAGGGTATGTCGATACCATGATGATGTCGGCTTGAAATTGTTTCATAATTTCTTCTTTGACTTTTAAACTTCACTCAGGTTTTAATCGCCTGAGCTTCTGTCTGACTGGCTTGAATCCCTCTTTGCTGGGAAGGCGATGAATGACGATTTTAGTTAACAAACTGGCCATGTCTTCATGAGACCATGCAAACACATCCTAGAATTGGGTCAATAGAGTAACCATGTCATTCCTTTGGCTTAAAGTAAGGTTCGTACCAATCTGGATTTGTTTTGGGTTTTCTGAGGTTCCAAGGTTAAAAGAAGTGGTTTGATCAATATTTGTCTTGGGTTTGTCTTCGACCAATTCTTTGATCTCCTGAGGTATCTTATAGTCCTCTTATTCAATCTCCATCAAGTCGGAGTCCAACTTTACATCAAACTTGCAGTCCTTGTAAAGAATAGGTACCTCATCAGCAAGTTTAGGCATATCTAACTTTAGAGTGCTGAAACAAAATGCTTTCACTTAATATATGAAACTGTTCAATCATACAAAGTGTTAGCATAAAATAACAAAAATAACTACTAATACTATTCAACAAAAGTAAGCAGTTATTACTATCTACAGGGCAGAGGGGGTTTCTGCCCTTTTTACCCTTGTCGACAAATATAAGGAGTGCTGCTCCAATTGCCAAGGGTCAAGTCCTGGTGGACGGCAGTGATGAAGGTGTTGTTATTATCCTCCTTCTCTTGAATGATGACCATGATGTCTAAACAGTCGTCATCTAAGATATCCTTATTCATACCCTCAGTATGTGCCAGGAAGTACATCTTCGATAACCGCCTCTTGATGTCTTGTTTACGCCTTTGATTCCTTTCCTCCACCTCCGGATCTGGAATCAGGACTTCTTTTCCTTTAACCGGTATCGGCTTGGGAAACAACATGGCTACCACATGGGCAGGAACCTTTAATAAAGGTCATACAGGATTATCACCCATAGGTCTAGGCAATCGCCTTGTGGATGAAGGAACCAGTGAATGCTTGTGCAGGTTCCTGTGAGTGGAGCCAAAGGAGTAGCCTAGTCCGGCTGTCCCTGTCTGGCTGGAAACTTGAATTGGGCATTTGATTCCCTGATGATCCTTTCTTAACCCTTGTCCAGGTTGAAAATCCAAGGATATCATCTCTTGACTTACCGACATTACCTCGGCAGAAACTCTGGGTTTCAGAGGTGGAGCCCTATTGGGTAAAATCTAGTTATGCACAACACGCAAATATACGTGGTCAACAAGTAATATAGTAATGAGTAGAGTATCATTCCCACATAGACAAATTAGTAAGAAACTTAACCTTACAATTACCAATTTCCTATTAATCCTAATTTAATTAAACTATCCAATTCAATGATTAACATTAAAGAAAACTAAATTATTAATAAATATACTATCACAAAACAATCACAAATATCAAAATCTAAAATTTCAAACAATTAATGGAGAATTAGACTTATGATTTCACCCTAAGCTTCACTTTGATTTCTACAACTTTATTCCAATTCAGATCATTATCACAGTTCATTAATCAAGAACACGAATGTAGTACTAGCCACCTCTCGATGCACTAATACCGTATTAACTTAAATCCACAAATTAGATAGAAACAAGTTAAACACCTTAATCAACTAACTCACTATATCTCTATGTGAATTATAATTAAAGAAGGTTTAAGATTAAGTTCTCTATCCGATTACATGCGATGTCAAGCATATCTCTACCTTAACATTCATCAAGAATCTGCTATTCACAAAATTCATGAACACACGCTATATTAACTAAGTCTAGATTTGAATATCCTCTCTCGATTCCATACAAATCCACAAAGAATTGTTGATCAGGCAATTCATAAATTCAAGCTCAAATTAATATAGATAAACTGGAAAATAGTTTATTGAACTGGAAATCAAAGTTTACCCATAAGCCTAAAAAGTGAATTAGTTCATCATAAATGAAATAACAACTCAATAATTCAAAGATAACATTCTTTCAATTACAAATAAAAGACTAAGGAGAAGAATAGTGAAAAACACCCTTCACGTAGCCTAAATCTGCAATCATCTCAAAAATCTCTTCAAAATCTTCCTCCAATGCTTGCTATGAAAAACTGGAATTAATCTTCGTTAGTTGCTTATGATGATGCCCCCCTTCCATTATTTTTTTAGTGCACAATCTATCTACCACAGAGTTCTAGTCGAAGTCCCTCAGCCACTAGAGTCCACATGTCACACAAAGTCATAACAAGCCATGTTCCAACCAAGTTTCAAAAGCAACAGGTCACTCCAGACTTCGGCACCCCCGCCCCGGTGGGGGTCTATAGGCAAAATAGGCCCGCCACGGCAGGCATGACTCCTTCTAATTGAATTTGACAATTTTCTATACTTGCTTCAATTATGCTCCAAATGCCTCCTTTTCTTATCATTCGCCACACCAACCACCCTACACATGAAATAACAAGAAACAAGTAAGAATGAACATGAACTCAAAGAATTAACAACGATTATGCTTAAAATGGACATCGAATCACGGATATAAAATCCACTTATCAAGGCCCAATGGGATGATAGTGAGTGTTGCTCACCTCAAGGGCCTGGAAGATGACAAGCTCAATTTCTTCATTGAAACTAGTAAGTGGTATATCACTTTAAACAGGACATTCTGGCTTAAAATCGACAGTGACCAGATTATTGTTAATGATATACTTAAGTTGCTAATGAATAGTGGATGGGACTGCTCCCGCCATATGAATCCAAGGTCTTCCTAACAGTAAATTATATCTTGTAGTGATATTGAGCACTTGAAAGGATATATAGAATGTATGTGGACCGATTTCCATGGGTAGTTCAACCTCTCCGACAGCATTTCGCCGAGATCCATCAAAAGCTTTGATGATTATGTGGCTGCTTAGAATCCTATTGAGATTGATGTTCATTTTTTTTAATGTGGCATAGGGGCAGATGTTTACGAATGATCCTTCATCTATTAGCACTCCTCCGACCATATATTCGGAAGACATAATAACTATGAGCAGTGGTTTGCAATGACCTGTCCCTTCAGAAGGTATGTCATCATCGGTGAAGGATATCACATTGTTATTGAAGATGTGATCAACCAAATTATGGAACTTTTCAACATCCACTGTCTTTGGGAAGCGGGCTTCTTCTAATACTTTTAGTAAGACCTTCTTGTGATCTTCTGAAGAGAAAACCAAGTCCAGAATAGAGATCTGTTGTGGAACTTTTTTCAAGTTTTGAACCACCTTGGCTTCATTGTGTTCCATCTGACGGAGGAATTCTTCAATCTTCCCTTTAGGCACTTTCCCCTTAGATCTGATAATAGGCTTCATCACTCGTTGAGGGAGATACAGTGGATTTTCTTTAGACACCGCAGCAGTTATGTTTGATGTTGATCCTTCAACCTCTCCATAATTCCATGGCACTTTCTTGAGGCTGATGATAGGATATTGTGGCCTGAACGCCAATATGATTGGCTTTGGTGCAACCATTTTTAAAGGGTTTTCAACTCCTTTGAGCTAAATTGGTTGAATTGTAAGTGGTGTTGTAACGCCCCGTAATCCGGTCTACTTTCACATCCGGATTCCGTGCGTCACGATCCCATCTCCTTCCAAACACACATCATTATATAGTTAAATATAATGACATATATTATCAAATCCCAGGTTCTAAAAATCTTATAGCTTTTCTCATTACAAATAATGATAATTACATTATTCTTTACATCTTGCACGAGTGACTTTTATCCGCCACCAAGGACACATAAACGTTCATTAAACTATTCTATAGTTTGATTCTCATCTTTCTACATTACAAGTCTTCACTTGATTTTCTCGCTCATTCACATTTTTGAATGACACTTCATCTGGATACTCTCATCTTGATCTTTACGAAATCCTTAAGTTCTTTCTAACATCGTTCGCTGAATATGTTTTTCATTTAAAGTAAGTGTTAGCATTCAGTTGCCCAGCAAGTCATAACAGTTTGAACAAACCAGTTCAAGAGTTTAAAACATTCTTCAGAACTTCGATAACCGAACAAAGGTTATGAAGCAGCTTGAATAATAGGAATAATCTCGATTCCTATCATCTTAAAACCATACTCACTTTCACTTTAAAATACTTTCATTCTTCTACCTTTTTCATACACATTCTGTCTGGCTAGAATCATTAGCATAGACTTAACAATAACGGTTCATGAATAAATCGAGCATACTTGTATTGAACAGTTCGATCACAAAATAGTTCATCTCATAGAAACATCGAAGTGCTCACATTGTGGCACAAGGCCTCATATATTCTACCACCTTGTACAAATATCGCACATTCGCACATAGACAGAACTTCTCAAGTTCAACATTTGAGAAGTTTAAGAAACTAGCATTCATTTAAAATATGAATGAAGTTAGGAAACTTGCCTTACGCACAGCTGCAGCTTACGCTGAACTGCTCATTCCCATTCTTATGTAGCACATAAGAAAAATAACACATACACCAATTAGTCATATATATATTTGACTTATACATTGGTTTACTTGACTTTACTTCTTAAGGTTCGCGTTCTTGCAATATAATTTTACGCGACTGACTTTCATTACCGGTCTACGGTTTCATGACATATGGAGATGTCTTACTCAAAACGTTCATCATCTTTGATGATTCACATTCTTATCTTACAACATCCAGTTCATTTGACTCGGAGCATCATCCAAGTTATAAACATTAACTCAGCTTCTTTTACATTATACATACTTGTCTTTAAATAAGTTTCTTCATTGCTCACAGCTTTAATCAATGGTCTTCATTATTCTACGGTCAAACCATACACAGGGTGTAGGTTCTACCCATTTAATATTCGTGTACACTCAACCTTCACATTGGTTAGAGTATTCAACACTTACCTTTCATTCTATCATTCTCATCCGACTTATATTCGGCTTTCAATAATCTTATTATCATTCGTTACGGCTCTCTTGATACCATTCGTATCTTACTTACTACCTTCGTCAACGTCTAAGTCATACAACTAGTGTATACTTAGAATGTTCGTCCAAAGCGAATACAATTCACAAGGATCGTTTACGTATTCAACGTTCATGTTGCTCGTCTCTTAATCTCTCATTCAACCTTTATTCAAGGTTTTAATCATTTTCAATTGTTATCCATCCCATGAACCCCATGTTCATTATTCTTTCTTAATGTCAAAGTTATACTGTTCGTTGTATGCTAAGACCGATCGTTCTTCGCAACAACATTGCGTTCACAGCGTCTATACGCTTTACGTTCATCTTATAATGCCATGTCATAACATCGGAATGTTATTCATTACCTTCATCACTCAACGTCTAAGGAATCACAATCATAGTAATCCCTCACGTTCGTTCATCGTGACTACGGTCCCCGGATATCGGTTCTGTAACCCACGTTTGCATTCTTTATCTTTTAATCTCATTTAATCTTTCCGTTCAACCTTTATTAAAGGTTTAAAACACTTGATTAAGTGTTACATTAGTTGAAAATTATGTTCTTTATCTTTCCTTACACTTCCCCCAAGAGCTGAGTAGTTAAAAGCTCTTCTCTGGCTTTTTCCCTTCACTGGCACTGCGGCGCCACTCCCTTCCTTTCCTCTCGCGCTGCGGCGCGACCTATTTCTCTCTCCTCTCTTCACGGGCTGGCGCTGCGGCGCCAAGTCCCTTGTTAACTCTCGCACTGTGGCGCCACTCTCTAGAAGATTATGGCCGATCTCGCGCTGCGGCGCTGGCCTCCAAGGCACGACTCGAGCTGCGGCGCCGACCATGAAACCTAGAAAAAATTGTCTAAGTCTTTTACAAGCTTGAGATGCTGATTTCAAAATCTCATAACTTCTTCGTTATAACTCGGAACGAGGTCGTTCCAAAGCCATTCTCTTCCTTATCTTACGTACTTTGATTACCCACAGACAAAATTTCATTCTGAATCCGTTAATATGCCATTCAATTGGCTTAATCTTTACTCTTCGTTCATTTTAACGTTTTTAACGTTCTTCGTTCGTTCGTCCGTAATTCGGTCATCCGAACTTGGAATTCATTCGTTCTTGAGTCCACGACTCACATTTTATACGTTCTCTTACATTCTTATGAAACCCTACACATTCGGGTTCATTCTCTAACTTTCTAATTCTCGTTCGTCTTTTACGAAATTTTGCCATAACTTTGTTATAGCTCCGTTTTAATCCGTTCTTCATGAATGTTTCTAACGTTCCTAACTAAGCAATAAGCATCTAACTTATACACGATGGTTTTAAACTTGTCCATCAACAGCAATTACACTATGATAGTTTTAAATTTGTCCATCAACACGTTCTACGTATTCTTCGCGTTCTTCGCGTTCTTCGTTCGTTCTTCATTTTAATCAATATTTTGGATTACGATTCTACTTTTTCATGGAATTTGATATTATAGAACATCATTCCTTACTAATTTAACCTACTCATTCATAAAATTCATTCGGATCGCTCAAAATCCTTAAAAATCTTATACTTCCTTAAGAAATTCATAAAATAAATTTCTAATTCTTATTTCTTCATTTTCTCATGATTTCAACCATATGAAATCATTCTTAACTTCATCTACATCTTATCTTCATTAAGTTATGTTTTTGAACATAAAAACTTAAAGAAAATTTAGAAGAAACTAGTGTTCGGATTACCGTTCTTCTTTAATCTCCTTCCGTCGGACAAAGCTTGCTCACGAGCCAACTTTTCCTCTTCCTCTTTCTTTTCTCCTTCATCCGAAGTCTCTCTCTCTCTCTCTCTCTCAAATGTTTGATAACTTTCAAATTTTCAAACAAATGAAATTAAGCTTCCTATTTATAGATTTTCAAGGCTAGGGATATTTTAGTCATTTTTCCTCTAAACCTCCTTACTATTCATAACTTAACCACCAAATTTACTTAGTGGCCAAGTGGTCGCCCCACCTCCTTTACCTAGCTTCCCTTGGAAGCTTCGTGCTTCCGTAATTCGAAATTCGTCCAACAGTTCGAAAACTGCGATTCTCGGAATCCAAATATTTTTGGATATTTTGTCTTTGGCCATAACTGAAATATTATTAAATATTCCATCACGTCTCAACATTTTACGTAATGTATAACTTCTCAGAATTTCAAAATAAAACTCCGAGCAAAAACTAATGAATAGTGCATATTTCGTCTTTTTCCCCGAAAAATATTTTGTTCTCGGAAAACTTCCATTTTCGTCTTGAAAATTCTTACTCGTTCAATCTAGCTCGTAGCCAAAATACTCCCGACTTATAATCATCCTAGGTTATAGAACAATTAATAAACACATAGCACAGAATAGTATTAATAAAAATTTATTTTATTAATAACTAATTCTTTAAACCTAAATTCTAGATAATCCAAAATTATAGGTTGTTACATTCTTCCCTCCTTATAAAAATTACGTCATCGGAATTTCTTAAAACCAAACCCTTACCCGGGTTCTCACATTCTTCCCTTCTTCACAGAATTTCGTCCTCGAAATTTTAACTTACTCTTCTTCAAACATTTCCTACCCTTCATAATTTATCAAGAATCATGAAGTGAAAACGAGGAATATAAAGATTCCTTTAAAACATTTCATACTTTTGCTGAGGGGTCAAATTGACCATGAACTCTTTATTAGGTTAAACAGTCTTTCGCCGTAAACCTTTCTTTCCACGGTAAGTTTACAATCACAAAGAAGGTAAACTACCTCTTTCCATACGTAGGTGATCATCCTATCGTATATCCCCATTTTGGGATATGTTCACCTCAGACTTAATTATTAGATTCCGCACCAAAACAATTTGGCTTGGCATAACTTTTTCAAAGAAAGCTCGATTTTCTTATAACATGACATACCATTTGTCTTAGCCAAATCAATTAGCTTAGACCATACCAATAAATTGGACATCAACTTGAAACATTCGTCTAGTCAACTCACTTGACATTGACTATTTTTTTAAAATTCTTTTCGTAATACATCAAAATATTTTATGACGTCATGATACCGTACTCTTCACAGTACGTTCAGGACTTCGTCAGTTTATGACTTCGTCATTATACATCTTACCATAGTGGTTTATTGATCCTAAGATCACATCCCACCAGGTTCAAGTGCATTAACAACTCCATCTTTTTACCACCCTTGCATCAAATGTACAGATGATATAAAAATTATTTTTGATATTTTAAAATCAACTTCTGTCTAGCCGTAGCAATTGGCATAAACATACCAAGAATAGCTCTTTTAAAATCCATTGGTTCCGAAAGTTGAACCAATTTTTTCTTTTTCAAAATGTACATTTCAACACGATTTGAATAAACTTCGAAATCTAGCATAGCTAGAGGATTTGGAATATCCTTTCCTCCATCTTCCTTCATTGTCTTACTGCGACAATACTTAAACTTCTCTAGCACCTTCAGTGCTAAGTCTACTAAAAATACTTTGTTTTCAGTCTAAACATCTCTATACTTTAGTACAGTCCATCAACTTACCACACATTATGAGTTCAGGAACTTTCCATAATAGTATGAGTTTAAGAACATCTAGACAAACCTTAGGTGTCCATTCGCTGAAACATTCAGAAACATACCATATTATTATAAGTCACGATCTTACCATAAGTATGAGTTTCAAGAACTCGTACCTACCTAATCCTTCTCTACCTATCAAGTATATACATGAGAAAAGATTCACCTTCTCGTCATATACATCTTGATAGCGCAACCAATTCCAATGATTATCACCGTAATAAACTGAGTAGTTGTTACACCAAAGCACAAACCTCTGCCCATACAAAGATTCATACAACTCAGCCATCACATGAGTCCTCAATTGAAATTTTACAACTTCAAACTTTCTCTTTACTTAATATGAATTTTCTTTAATTCGTATACTATCATTTATAACTCAATCTGAGTTCTTCTTCCCGTACTACTTCGTAGTACCAATCATTCATAGCATTAGCTATATTTCATTCATCGTTTCATAGCTCATTTGTTACTACGATTTACTATGGTCACTTGGTGATCTTCTTATCTTTCTCTTTACGGTTATAGTCTTAGGTACTCATACCTAAGGTTTATAACCTATCAGCTCTGATACCAACCTGTAACGCCCCGAAATCCGGTCTACTTTCACATCCGGATTCCGTGCGTCACGATCCCATCTCCTTCCAAACACACATCATTATATAGCCGGATTTCATACGTCACGAGTACATCATTCATCCAACATACATCATTATATACTGAAATATAACAACATACATTCTCAAATCCCAGGTTCTAAAAGCCTTATAGTTTTTCTCATTACAAATAATGATAATTACATTATTCTTTACATCTTGCACGAGTGACTTTTATCCGCCACCAAGGACACATAAACGTTCATTAAACTATTCTATAGTTTGATTCTCATCTTTCTACATTACAAGTCTTCACTTGATCTTCTCGCTCATTCACATTTTTGGATGACACTTCATCTGGATACTGTCAGCTTGATCTTTACGGAATCCTTAAGTTCTTTCTAACATCATTTGCTGAAAATGTTTTTTATTTAAAGCAAGTGTGAGCATTCAGTTGCCCAGCAAGTCATAACAGTTTAAACAAACTAGTTCAAGAGTTTAAAACATTCTTCAGAACTTTGATAACCGAACAAAGGTTATGAAGCAGCTTGAATAATAGGAATAATCTCGATTCCTATCATCTTAAAACCATACTCACTTTCACTTTGAAATACTTTCATTCTTCTACCTTTTTCATACACATTTTGTCTGGCTAGAATCATTAGCACAGACTTAACAATAACGGTTCATGAATAAACCGAGCATACTTCTATTAAACAGTTCGATCACAAAATAGTTCATCTAATAGAAACATCGAAGTGCTCACATTGTGGCACATGGCCTCATACATTCTACCACCTTGTACAAATATCGCACATTTGCACATAGACAGAACTTCTCAAGTTCAACATCTGAGAAGTTTAAGAAACTAGCATTCATTTAAAATATGAATGAAGTTAGGAAACTTGCCTTACACACAGCTATAGCTTACGTTGAACAGCTCATTCCCATTCCTATGTAGCACATAAGAAAAATAACACATACACCAATTAGTCATATATATATTTGACTTATACATTGTTTTACTTAACTTTACTTCTTAAGGTTCGCGTTCTTGCAATATAATTTTATGCGACTAACTTTCATTACCGCTTTACGGTTTCATGACATATGGAGATGTCTTACTCAAAACGTTCATGATCTTTGATGATTCACATTCTTATCTTACAACGTCCGGTTCATTCGACTCGAAGCGTCATCCAAGTTATAAACATTAACTCAGCTTCTTTTACATTATACATACTTGTCTTTAAATAAGTTTCTTCATTGCTCACAGCTTTAATCAATTGTCTTCGTTATTCTACGGTCAAACCATACACAAGGTGTAGGTTCTACCCATTTAGTATTCGTGTACACTCAACCTTCACATTGGTTAAAGTATTCAACGCTTACCTTTCATTCTAGCATTCTCATCCGACTAATATTCAGCTTTCAGTAATCTTATTATCGTTCGTTACGGCTCTCTTGATACCATTCGTATCTTACTTACTACCTTCATCAACGTCTAAGTCATACAACTAGGGTATACTTAGAACGTTCGTCCAACACGAATGCATTTCACAAGGATCATTTACGTATTCAACGTTCACGTTGCTCGTCTCTTAATCTCTCATTCAACCTTTATTCAAGGTTTTAATCGTTTTTAATTGTTATCCATTCCATGAACCCCATGTTCATTATTCTTTCTTAATGTCAAAGTCATACTGTTCGTTGTATGCTAAGACCGATCGTTCTTCGCAACAACGTTGCGTTCACATCGTCTATACGATTTACGTTCATTTTACAATGCCATGTCATAACATCGAAATGTTATTCATTACCTTCATCACTCAACATCTAAGAAATCACAATCATAGTAATCCCTCACGTTCGTTCATCGTGACTACGATCCCCGGATATCGGTTGCGTAACCCGTGTTTGCATTCTTTATCTTTTAATCTCATTTAATCTTTCCGTTCAACCTTTATTAAAGGTTTAAAACAGTTGATTAAGTGTTACATTAGTTGAACATTATGTTCTTTATCTTTCCTTACACTTCCCCCAAAAGCTGAGTAGTTAAAAGCTCTTCTCTGGCTTTTTCCCTTCACTGGCGCTGCGGCGCGACCTACTTCACTTTTCTCTCTTCACGGGCTGGCGCTGCGGTTCCAAGTCCCATGTTAACTCTCGTGCTGTGGCACCACTCTCCTGAAGATTATGGCCGATCTCGCGCTGCGGCGCCGGCCTCCAAGGCACGACTCGAGCTGCGGCGCCGAGCATGAAGCCTAGAAAATTTTTTCTGAGTCTTTTACAAGCTTGAAACGCTGATTTCGAAATCTCATAACTTCTTCGTTATAACTCGGAACGAGGTCGTTCCAAAGCCATTCTCTTCCTTATATTACATACTTTGATTATCCACAGACAGAACTTCGTTCTGAATCTGTTAACATGCCATTCAATTGGATTAATCTTCACTCTTTGTTCATTTTAACGTTATTAACGTTCTTCATTCGTTCGTCCGTAATTCGGTCATCCAAACTCAGAATTCGTTCATTCTTGAGTCCACGACTCACATTTTATACGTTCTGTTACATTCTTATGAAACGCTACACATTCGGGTTCATTCTCTAACTTTCTAATTCTCGTTCGTCTTTTACGAAATTTCGCCATAACTTCGTTATAGCTCCGTTTTAATCTGTTCTTCATGAACGTTTCTAACGTTCCTAACCAAGCAATAAGCATCTAACTTATACACGATGGTTTTAAACTTGTCCATCAACAACAATTACACTACGATAGTTTTAAATTTGTCCATCAAGACGTTCTTCGTGTTCTTCGCGTTCTTCGCGTTCTTCGTTCGTTCTTCATTTTAATCAATATTTTGGATTACGATTCTACTTTTTCTTGGAATTTAATGTTATAGAACATCATTCCTTACTAATTTAACCTACTCATTCATAAAATTCATTCGGATCGCTCAAAATCCTTACGAATCTTATACTTCCTTAAAAAATTCGTAAAATTAATTTCTAATTCTTAATTCTTCATTTTATCATGATTTCAACCATATGAAATCATTCTTAACTTCATCTACTTCTTATCTTCATTAAGTTATGTTTTTGAACATAAAAACTTAAAGAAAATTTAGAAGAAACTAGTGTTCGGATTATCGTTCTTCTTTAATCTCCTTCCGTCGGACAAAGCTTGCTCACGAGCTAACTTTTCCTCTTCCTCTTTCTTTTCTCCTTCATCCAAAGTCTCTCTCTCTCTCTCTCTCAAATGTTTGATAACTTTCAAATTTTCAAACAAATGAAATTAAGCTTCCTATTTATAGATTTTCAAGGCTAGGGGTATTTTAGTCATTTTTCCTTTTAACCTCCTTACTATTCATAACTTAACCACCAAGTTTACTTGGTGGCCAAGTGGCCACCCCTCCTCCTTTACCTAGCTTCCCTTGGAAGCTTCGTGTTTCCGTAATTCGGAATTCGTCCGATAGTTCGAAAACTGCGATTCTCGGAATCCAAATATTTTTGGATATTTCATCTTTGGCCATAACTGAAATATTTTTAAATATTCCATCACGTCTCAACATTTTACGTAATCTATAACTTCTCGAAATTTTAAAATAAAACTCCGAGCAGAAACTGATGAATAGTGCCTATTTCGTCTTTTTCCCCGAAAAATATTTTATTTCCGGAAAACTTTTATTTTCGTCTTGAAAATTCTTACTCGTTCAATCTAGCTCGTAGCCAGAATACTCCCGACTCATAATCATCCTAGGTTATAGAACAATTAATAAACACATAGCACAGAATAGTATTAATAAAAATTCATTTTATTAATTACTAATTCTTTAAACCTAAATTTTGGATAATCCAAAATTCCAAGTTGTTACAGGTGTGGCAGCCAAGTCTCCTTCAGAGGATATAACTGCTACAACTTCCTTCCATCTTGGAGGAAATGTGTCCCCACTCTCAGATGATACTACCTCATTGTCTGCTATTTGTAGGTCACCGCTGTCAATCATGTTTTGAATAAGACGGCGGAGTGCCCAGCATTCCTCAGTACTGTGACCGCGAGAGTGGGAGTGGTATTGTCAGACTCCAGTAGCATCAAACCTCTTTGAGCATGGATTGACTGGAGGTAGCAGTGCTGTGATTTTTCCCTCATTGATCAGCATCTGCAATATTTCTTCCATTGGTTGGCCTAAATAGGTAAATTCCCTTTTGTTGGTGAAGTCCCGACGGGCTTTAGCTTTTTCTTTTCTAGCAAGCTTTTCCTCCAATGTTTCACTTTCTAAAGCAAGTGGTGGAGTACTTGTGATGAGAAAAAGGAGGCTAGCATGCTCCTAACTGAACAACTGATATGTGACTTTGTGTTGATGAGTCACCAGTTCTGCCAATTGATTGACTTGTTCGCCAAGAGCCTTTAACTCTCGTTCCATCATGAACTAAAACTCTGAATAATCCCATTTTTCGGCATTACCCTTGTTGATTTGGGATGAACCATCCACATATTTGAAGTTCTCTACACTGCCCTAGTTGATCATGTTAACCTCATCTTCCTTATGTTGAAGGAGAGGGTTGTTTTGAACATATGGTTGGTCAGGCTTGGCCACTAAGATCTCACCACTATCAATTAAATCCTGGATCTTATGCTTAAAGGCCTATCAATCTTGAGTGTCATGGCTTGGAACTCCAGCATGGAAAGCACATTTCTTGCTTGTGTTGAAACCGTTTCCACTCGGGTTGGCCGGTGGAAGGAGATGAGTGATTTTCTTCTGATCTGTCAGAAGTTTGAGAATGTTTTTAAGTGAATCCCCTAAGGGTGTGAACACTCTTATACGTCTGACTTCTCCATTTTTTGGCAAGGGAGGGTTTGATGACGGTGCTTGAAAAGGGGAATAGTTTCTCCTCTGAATAGGCAAGTTTTGATTGCCCTTTTGTCCTTACAGTATCAAGGAAACATCCTCTTCTTTCTTCTTATGGACCCTCCGGGGGTTGTTCCCATAACTTCCAGATTGGATATGCTTAGTTACAGCTTTTAATGCGGTGAGGTCTTGAATCTTCCCAGATTTCAATCCTATTTTTGCCATTTCTCCGTGCTAAATCATTTTTGAGAATGGCTTTCCTATTCCAGCTAGGACCCTCTCATAAAATGGAGCTTCTTGAATGTTTATGAAGGTCATCACCATTTCAGACTCAGTTATGGATGGGATAACTTAAGTAGCCAGACGCCTCCATCTTTGGGCATACTCTCTGAATGATTCATTGACTTACTTCTTGACCTTGGTAATTTGATACCGGTCTGGAGCCATCTGAGTTTGAAAGCTGTATTGACTGAGGAAAGCATGGGCTAACTCCTCCCAGCTATGAATTTTGGAATTATCCAATCTGGTGTACCATGCTCTGCCTTCTCCGGTCAGACTTTTCTAAAATAGTTGCATTCTAAGCTTTTCATTCTCGGCATAGGACCCGATCTCTCGAATGAACACTTTTAAGTGGGTATAAGGATCTCCCAATCCATCATATTTCTCAAAATCAGGAGCCTTGAATTTCTCCTGATAATGAACCCCGGGGAAGATGCAAAGCTCTGAATATGAAACACTTCCTTGTTTTCCAATCCCTTTGATGGACCGAAGGGTCTCTTCCATTTATAGAACCTTCTTCCGAATATCACCGGTGTCTTGATCTTCTTTAAGATGAGTGATTTCAAAGATTTTGTTGGTCTTATTAGACTGAGACTCAGGTGCTGGAACTTCTCTGTCCAGACCCTGTATTTCTCCATGTGCAGAAGGCTCTGTGTGGATGGGTATTTGTGGACCCTAAGTTGACTTGTGTAATTCTTTGAGCAAAACAGCCAACTCTATCATTTGATGGCTTAATCCTTCGAACTCCTCATAAGACACAAGAGTAGGATTAGGCTGGCTAAATGTAGCCATGTTTGGCTGTAGGCTTAATGCCTTCTTGGATTTTCAACGGGTAACAGGACCAAACGTTTCCCTACAAAAAGACTTATATAAGTCTGGGGAATTGTGGAAATGTTACATGTTATGTAATGTGTCTATTTTTTATGAGTGTTATCTTGCAAAACGGATATCAGTTGTTTTAATGACAAGATAGCATGCTAGGTTTTAATATGCATGTTCACATATTGCATTATATTTTCCATTACATTGAGATTGACATGGAAATGCAATTACAAGTAATTGAAATTACAAGTAATTAAAATGAGAAGGTATGAAGAGACTTCCCTCCGCGTTTGGTTTATTAGAGGCTGACCTATCTTAGGTTACTCTCGCGACTTTTTGGCATGAAGGTCCCTAGATCATCGCAATTTACTCGATGGGAAGTTAATCCGATCTTTCAACTGGAGCGAATATGAGTGGTGCCTTTCCTGAACCTCGTGGAATTAGTCTCCCGACGAGTCCAGTAATCAAACACCGACGGGATAGCCTCCTGATAGAGGGACCACACAACATACATTCACATACATCGCGTCTCACCGTATGAAAATGATAACATGTGCGAAGCACTAATATCACAGGCAGATATGGTGCGAAGCACTAAGTGCAGTAAATAAAGCATTAGTATACATTCATTCAAATGTAAATGCAGGATCCACACACAAGCAGATAAAAAATTTTGAAAAGCTTTGATAGCGGCTTAAGCCCTCTTACTGGTGTCTCCAGCAGAGTCACCACATGTTGACGTCGGGATTTTTATGTGTCCCTTTATGTGTTAGGTTTGTAATATTCATGAACGCAATCAAATTGCACAAAATAAGCGAAAATGTGAAAAAATTAGAGTTTTAAAATTTTACAAACCATATACCCGGATCATCCTTTATGCACAATTATTAATTAAACGAAAATATGAAGAACAAGAATCATACCCTTAAAGTTTCGAGCTTCCTCAGGTACAAGTTCACCTCCAATCTTTTTCGCGTTCAACTTGAATCCACCGGGTTTGGTTCCTTCCTTTGATCAACGTTAGCCACCCAAGTGTTTGGCCTCTAGAGGTGATCCGCCAAGGAAGAAGAAATATTCAAAAAGAATGGTGTTTGGTAAAACCCTAGTTTTTCTATCTCTATAGAAAAAGAATGTACTCTCCAACAATTGGAATCACGTCTATTGTTAAAAGTCAACAACAACTCTTTTCACCCATAATAAGACTCCTCTTATTTATAGATGTGGGCAACCCTCCTTAACAATTAAAGAAATGGATTTTATTTTAATTAATTAAATTCCTTTAATTAATTATGCTCCCAATCTATTAGGGATAATTAATTAAAATATTTTAATTAATTTACCTCCTAATCTTATTAAGAATATATGAGAGTACTTTTATTAATTAATTCTCAAACTCCTTTAGGAATTAAATAATAATAATATTAATAATAATAATAAAACTCCTCTTATTAATTTATATTTAATATTTCTAAAATATTAAATAATAAATATTAAGCTATTTAATTTATTCTATCAACATAGATTAAATTAAATATACTTAACTTATTATTACGATTACGCCATTAACTTTTTAAATAATTATTCTTCATTTTATGGTGTGACCCTTTAGGTTCTCCATATTAAACCGGTTGTGAATAAATCAATTAGAATAATTCTAATCTGATTTAAATAAATAAATTAAACTATTAATTTATTTAAATAAATAATATTTATTCTACAATAGGGATAAGTCTCCCTAGCGATTAACGACTTTCCAGATAATATAAATTTTAACATTAATCATAAAAGAACCTTTGAGTAAATAGTTACCGTACAATACAATCCTTCCACCATATAATGTCACAATTAAATATAAGACATGGAATTACTGTCAAGTCTTATTTTATTTAATTATATGTATTTCGACTCTTAAATGCACAACTCCAAACAATGCAAATTAGAAACTCCTTTCTAATTTCATTCTACCTTGGCCAAGGATTACTGGGTTGTCATTTATCGAATCACATAAGATATTTTTCTTCTTTTACTAGAAGTGGTAGATTCTTTATTGATCATACATTATCTCCATATACAACTTATTATACTCAAGCTTACCCTTTGATATACCCTAAGGGTCTTAAGGAATAAGTCAAAGTATAAATCATCATACACAAGATGCTATGATGATCTCAAGTCCAAGGATCACTTATACTACTATCACTACACGAATTCCTATTGACAGGCAAGTAAAACTCCATTAGGTATTCCTTAGCGAGCCATGTTCAGTGAACTTATTCTCTAATAAGCACCTACATAGTGAACTTATTCTCTAATAAGCACCTACATACTTACTTTAGTGTCTCCACACAAATGATCATGAGATCAATCATCCTCATCCAATGAGCAAGCAACGTATGTACCAATCTATCCGGATTTACTAATCACCAATTTAGTAATCCAACTATTGGAAACTATTTTAGTTTTAAGCTTTCTAAGAATTTAGATCTCATTAGAATGATCATCATCATTATTCTAAAAGCATTGCTTAAAACTATGGGTTTATCACATATTATAAAACAGCATCATGTAGATAATTAAAAGCCTTTAATAAATTAATTCTTTTTATTAATAAATGAATAAGATTGTTACAAAGTATATGCTTTATCATCAAACATGATTAACTTGTGTGCATACTACTTTCAATCTCCCACTTGCACTAAAGCCAATCGCCATGGTATCTCATACCCTTCTTCTCTAAGTGATGATTATCCTGCTGTTGGATAAGCTTTAGTTAATGGATATGTAATGTTGTTCTTGAGAGTCCACTATCTCTATAGTGATTTCCCCTCTTTCAATGATTCCTATAATCAAAGGAAAGTGCCACAACATAAGTTTAGATCCAAGATGAGACTTAGGAACTATTTCTAGTTCTGTAATGAACTTTTCATCCAAACAATCAACTTGTAGCTTCATTTATAACTATATACTTTGTCTTTATCACTAAACTAGCAACTCTTTTCTGTTTGAAACCTTTCCAATTCATTGCACCACCGTTCAAAGTAACGCTTTACCTTAAAGTGGATTTTTTGTCGTCTTGGTCTGTCTGAAAAACTTGAGTCTGTTAAGCCCTCTAGTTTTAATTCATACCCACCATGAATATGATCGCATTCTTAGTGTCGGTTAAGTACTTTAAGATATTTTTCACTGACTCATAGTGAACCTCTCTATAGAATATGACTGATCAACATCAGGTCTTGTACATTTCATTGTATACATAATAGTTACTCATGCGATCTCTCTTTTATGAGTCTATGGGGACTATTAGGAGAGATACACTCTAGGGCTCATCAACATGAGACATCCCATGGAGTTTGCCATGCTAAACGACTTTAGCATCAAATGAATATATGTTCCTTGGGTTAAGTCGAGTATCCTCTTAAATCTATCTATATAGATTTGTATCCCCAATTTACGATACTCTTCCCAAATCATTCATGGAGGAATGTTTAGACAACTTTATCTTTACTGATTGTAACATTGGTATGTCATTCCTTATCAATAATATATCAACATATAATACTAGGAATGTCACGACGCTCCCATTGACCCTTTTGTACACACTAGGTTCATTCTTATTTTTGATAAAATCAAACTCTTTTGATTGTCTCATCAAAGCGAATGTTCCATATTTGAGAAGCTTGATTCAATCCATTTCTCTGAGTGTCTACAACTCTTACCTCATCGTATGTAACAGGATCATCATCTTCTATGATGTGTACCTCATCATCATCATCTATGATGAATCCATTCCTCCTAGGTATCTTTGGTATATTCCAGATTTACGATTCTGTTGTGGTACAATAGCTCTATCTACAGGTTCCTCTTATTTGACTTATAGTGTTTTGTGGTTCTTGAACTCTTCAAGATCTATTATCCTCATACTAGCCCCTTTAATGATAAACACCTTTATCTTAAAAGGTAGCATGTTTCGCATCAAACACATTTTGCTAAGTAGAATTATAGAACATATACCCTAAACTTACTTTAGGATGTCCCACAAATTTGTACTTGTCAAATCTTATCCCAAGCTTATCCTTTGAAACCTTTTTCACATAAGCTGGACAACCCCTTATCTTAACATACTTAAGATTAGGAATCCTCCCTGTCCATAACTCTTATAGAGCCTTGGGGTTGAATTTTGAGGTTACCTTTTCCGTAGATATGTAGCCATTTCTAGGACATTACCCCAGAAGGATACTGGAATATCGATAAAATCATTATGGACCGTACCATGTCCAATAAGGTATGATTTTTCCTTTCAGATACATCAATCAATTATTGCATATCAGAAGGCATCCATTGTGAGAACATCATTTGAGATGATCTAGAAACTTATTGCACAAGTGTGACAACCCCAAAATAGGTCCATTTCACCCAACCTATTCTGAGTCGCCAAATACATGGTACAGAAAATAACTACAACTTTATTACAACAATTGTCGTACAAAATACAACAACATATATGCTGTGAGTTTGGATATAAATATATACCAACTGTGACTCGTGTCCCAACAGTAATGTGACAAATGTCCCATCAGTGGACAGCACCTCACAGTGATACCTACATAAAGGTATAGTCAAAAACTGTTTTAGAAATTAGAATCTTTGGGAAGTACTCAAGAAAATCTTCGTACATGGGAGGCCATGCTTCCAGGTTATGATAGATATCATATGTCCACAGAATTATCCTTGGTTGACCTAATAGACCCCAAAGAAAAACAAGAAGATTACTATCATATTCTTTTTAATAGTGAGTCTTCTCTTGACATATCATTATCTCCACTGTCTTTAATCGTGAATTATACTTCAAACAAACACCAAGATTATATAGGTAGTGCTCGTAAATATACTCAGCAAGTGGATGTTCACAACCCTATTTTATAATGACACGAGGTTGTATGACATTAGACATCTTGTATGATAGTGGCAAAACACCCTTCCAACGTTGGGTTCGCCTCACCCTATTAGATTCATCAAATATAACAACTAAATGATGACCACCGTTCTATTCCCCTGTTACCCCGCTCGACCCAGCTACACTCGTATTGCCTGAAAGGAATTTTGAAACAGAAGGGTGAGCACAACTAGCTCAATAAAGAATATCATGACTAAAGATAAATAAATTATCAATAGCCTTCAACAGTAATAAATCAGAGATTTAGAACATATGGTAGATGATAAAATTTTCAACCATAGTTGCAGCGGAACGAGTAATTCATTAGAAGAGTCAAATAGACCATAAAGTTTACTATCTTCTCCACATTAAAAGTCCACCTACAATGTTTTATCCCTGTAACATTAATCAACAGTTCCTTTCCACAATTATATGAATAACTTATAATCATAATTGTAATTCTAAATTCCTCTTCGCATCCAGCACGAAGATAATTTTCATCACATGTCTTTACCTGAAACATCAAAGATCATGGTTATACCAAATCACAGTTCTTATTTATAATCATACTAATAATTTCATCTTTACATTACGGCCAAAGATATTCATCAACAGACCATCTTTGCACTACAGGCCAAAGATATTCAACAACAGGTCATCTTTACACTACGGGCCAAAGATATTCATCAACAATTCATCTTTGTACTACAGGCCAAAGATATTCCTCAACAGTTCATATTTGCACTACATGCCAAATATATTCATCAACAGTTCATATTTGCACTACATGCCAAATATATTAATATCTCAAAGAAATATATAATCATTTCAGAATTTATATAAACAATAATTATAACCATGTTGATCATTTCACCTTTGCACGTAAGTTAAAGATATTCAATTATAAATTCAACGGTCATGATCATACCAGTCAACAATTCAACTTTGCACTACTGGCCAAAGGAAACCCATAGTCATGATCATACCAAAAATCTACCCATCTTTACACTCAAGTCAAAGAGAAATATCATCATTAGGGTTATAAAATGTTATATATAATAGTAAAATCAATATAATCAAAATATCTAGATTTAATCTTAAGAGTAATATTCATAAATCAACTATAATTTGGTTAGAAAAAGAAACCAATTGTAAGACCTCAAATTTTATGAAATAAAAGTATTCAATTTTTCTTATAATTACTATTAGTAAATGGTTAAATTGATAAATATTAAAGTTAAGGGTGATATATGAATTTTTTTTCAAAATACACAAGTGGTTATAAAATATTCATTATTGTCGGGGAATATTCGTTTGGTCGTGGAATATTCTTTCTGTCGGGGAAATATTCGTACAACGGCGCAGCTATTTGTGGGTCCCATAACAGAATAACTGTCGGATGAAGAAAACGATAAATTTGAGTTTTTACAAATAACGGCGTAGTTGTTACCGTTAACACTGTTGGAATACCCAGTGGTTAAAATACAGTAATACACGTTATTGCACAGTAGCACACGGTATTACACAGTATTTTTGAAATTATTGATTCTTACGTAAGAAGGCACTAGTCAATAATTGTTACAGTAATTACTGTTCAATATTTTATTTTATTGATTCAATAATTGCTACGTTAAAATTTTATATTATTATTGTTTAATAATTGTCATTGCACAGTATTTCTCATTATCAGATCAATAATTCATATTATTTGAATAATATTATTAGATAACATTATTGGTAATGTCTAGAAAGTTCTGTCTAAGAAGTGGTTTGGTCACCTAATTGCACGCCAGTAGGGAGAAATTCTTATTGGAAAGCCCCCTCTTTCCTGGGAACGGCTTGGTTGTCATAATTGTGACTCTGTAATATTATTTGTGAATAATTAATTATTGATTCATATGATAAGGAAATATTTATTTTTATGTGGATATAAATGAGGGATATATTTTTGTGGTTAAAATGAAGGAGTTAATGTTAAGGTGTTTTATCTGTACTTTTGTCGGAACGGAGGTATTGAAAATCAAATTAGGGTTTTTGAGATATTTTGCGAGGGTTATAATTTTTAATCCGACCGTTGGATCGTGGTACTATTTGGATATGTTATACATATATAAGTTGAGTATATGTCCACAAATTTTGAACCGTTAAAAATAAACGTATGATTTATTATGAATTTTACGAGATGACTGGTTCAGAAATTATTGAATTTTCGGAGTTAATCATTTTGGTGGAAAATTCTAGAATTGGTGGGCCCCACTCTTGGTTGGTGAAAAAATGTGCTGAGATTTTTATTCAAATGTGATGGGTGGGAATAGTAGCAGGTAAAGCCATCAGGTTACAGGTTAAGTCTGCTTCGGCGTGCTAACATTTTCCTATAAATAGAGGGCTAAGTTAGAATTGAAAATCACACCAGAAACGTAAGCTTTCTCTCTTTCTCTCTCTATATTATGAAGCATATTTTGTGAGTATTTAGATACTTTGAGAGTTGCTATTCAGTGCAAGTTTCCTTCGGCTTTGCATTCCAGTCAGAAATACTGCACTTTTGAGGTAAGAGACAGTAAGGGATAGTAAGGGATGTTATATTCTTCATAATGATGTTATTCTTTCAATATCATTATACAGAAATATTGGTATGAATTTTATTGTGGAATTTCTACCTTTTTGAGTCGGGGTTACTATTCACGTATACGACACTATTCACGTATACGGCACTATTCATGTATATGGCACTATTTACGTATATGACATTATTTACGTATACGGTACTATGTACGAATACGGAGTACTATTCATGAGTTACTATTCACGAGTTACTATTCACGAGTTACTATTCATGAGTTACTATTCACGAGTTACTATTTACGGGTACTATTCACGATAAAATTAGTTTCTTTTTCTGACCAAATTATAGTTAATTTCTGAATATTACTCTTGAGATTAAAACTATATGTTGATCATATAATTTTTATTATCATATATAACATTTTTATAACCCTAATGATGATATTCTCTTTCACTTGAGTGTAAAGATGGGTAGATTATTGGTATGATCATGACTAGGGTTCTCTTTGGCCAGTTGTGCAAAGTTGAATTGGTGACTGGTATGATCATGACCATTGAATTTATAAGTGAATATCTTTAGGTTAAGTGCAAAGGTGAATTGATCAACATGGTTATAATTATTGTTTATATAAATTCTGAAATGATTATATATTTCTTTGAGATATGAATATATTTGGCCTGTAGTGCAAATATGAACTGTTGATGAATATCTTTGGCCTGTAGTGTAAAGATGAATTATTGATGAATATCTTTGGCCTGTAATGCAAAGATGAATTGTTGATGAATATCTTTGGCCCGTAGTGCAAAGATGGCATGTTGTTAAATATCTTTGGCCAGTAGTGCAAAGATAAACAGATGTTGAGATGAACATGACCAACTGGTGATACAAAGGAATATCTTTGGTCGTAGTACAAAGATGAAGTTATTAATATGATTATGAACAGGAAATGTGATTTGGTGTAACCATGATCTTTGATGTTTCAAGTAAAGACAGGTGATGAAAATAATCTTCGTCCTGGGTACGAAGAAAAATTTAGAGTCACAATTATGATTATGAGTTATTCATATGATTGTGGAAAGGAACTGTTGAGTGATGTTACATGGATAAAACATTGTTGGTGGATTTTTAACATGGAGAAGATAATAGACTTTATAGTCTATTTGACTCTTCTAATGGATTGCTCGTTCCGCTGCAACTATGGTTGAAATTTTTATCATTTACCATATGTTCTAAATCTCTGATTTATTATTGATGAAGGCTATTGATAATTTAATTATCTTTAGTCATGATATTCTTTACTGAGCTAGTTGTGCTCACCCTTTTGATTCACAATTCCTTTCAGGTAATAAGAGTGTAGCTGGGTCGAGCGAGGGTAACGGGAAAATAGAACGGTGGTCTCTAGCTGTGGATGTTCTCTCGAAGCAGTATAGAAAAGTTCATTTAGTAGTTTTATTTGGTGAATCCAATAGGGTAAGGTGTACCCAACGTTGGAAGGGTGTTTTACCACTATCATACAAGATGTCTAACGACATACAACCTCGTGTCATCATAAGACAGGGATGTGCTCATCCACTTGCTGAGTATATATACGAGCACTACCTATATAATCTTGGTGTTTGTTTGAAGTATAATTCTCAATTAGAGACAGTAGAGATAATGATATGTCAAGAGAAGACTCACCATTGGGAAGAATATGATAGTAATCTTCTCGTTTTTTTTTGGGGTCGTTACACCAATTTTGTCATAAATAGTAACTCGTGAATAGTAACCCATGAATAGTAACTTCGTGAATAGTAACTCATGAATAATAAACCCGACACAAAAAGATAGAAATTCCACAATAAAATTCATACCAATATTTCGGTATAATGATATTGAAATAACATTTCTTAAACTTATAAATAATTTATTTTAATTGTTTACACTTTACTAAATAATGCATTTAATCATCCTAAAATTCCAAACTCATAAGATCTAATCGTCAATAACCAAAACCCTCATCAAAAATCTACATATACCTCATATAGGATTCTCAAGCCATAAAATCCTATTTTCCAATTTTCTTACTTCACATAACATATTTAATTCATTTACTCATAACTAGTCCATTTTCATGAAAAATACCAAATCACTACAAACAAATTTTCTTTTATGAGATTTAGTAGAATATAGTCTCATATTGAACATATATTTTTCTCAGAATTTTTAAAAATCATTTACTATTTTTCATATGGCCATAACAGCCGAATATTTAGATATTTATCAAAAATTGTACTTTTATCCAAAAATTCCGAAATTTACAGAGTATACTTCTATCATATACATGTACTCTCAATAAAAATTTTACCAATTTTGGAGTTAACCACAAGGAGTTATAAGCGGTTACTTTTAAAATAGTTTTTTCTCATAAAATTCACAACTCTTAATCTATACATCCAAAAATTACCATTTTTGGACACAATTAAGAAAAATTATCAAATTATCATTTCAAATTTTTCCAGAATTTTTGAAGGTCAGAAAAATTACGAAACTGAAAAACATAACAACCCTTAAAATCCCTTACTATCTCTTACCTCAAAAGAGCAGCACTTCTAACTGGATATCAGATATGGCGCTGAAGGAAACTTGCACTGATGAATAGCAACTCACCAAGTATCTAAATACTCACAAAATACACTCGATAATCAAGAGAGAAAAAGAGGGAAAACTTGTGAATTCTGGTGTGATTTTCAATTCTAACTTAGCCCTCTATTTATAGGAAAATATTAGCACGTCGAAGCAGACTTGACCTGCTACCTGATGACTTTACCTGATACTATTCCACCCACCAAAAATTAGCCATCTTCCCCAACAACCAAATGGGGCCCACCCATTTCTAGAATTTTTCACCAAAATTATTTATAAACCTAATTTCCGAATCAGTCACCTCTTAAAATTCATAACAAATCATTCGTTCATTTTTAACGGTTCAAAATATGTGAAAATATACTCAACTTATATATGTATAACATATCCAAAAATCACAACGATCCAACGGTCAGATTAAAAATTATAACTCACACAATAAAGCTGTAAGAACACTGATTTGATCTTTTAATACCTCCAATCCGACAAAATACTGATAAAATACCTCAACATTAATTCTTTCATTTATAACCACATAAATAAATCCATCATTTATATCCACATCAAATAAATATTTCATTATCATATAGATCAATAATTAATTATTCATAAATAATATTACAGAATCACAATAATGACAACCAGGCAGTTCCTAGGAAAGAGGGGGCTTTCCGATAAGGATTTCTCCTTACTGGCGCGCAATTAGGTGACCAAACCTCTCCTTGATAGAACTTTCTAGACATTGCCAAGAATGTTATCTAATAATATTATTCAAATAATATGAATTATTGATCTGATAATGGAAAATACTGTGTAGTGACAATTATTGAATAGCAATAATATAAAATATCAATGTAGCAATTATTGAATCAATAAAATTAAATATTGAACAGTAATTACTGTAATAATTATTGAGTAGTGCCTTCTTACGTAAGAATTAATAATTCAAAAATACTGTGCAAAACCGTGTGCTACTGTGCAACAACGCGTATTACTTTACTTTAACCACCGGGTATTCCAACAGTGTTAACGGTAACAACTACGCCGTTATTTATAAAAACTCAAATTTGTCGTTTTCTTCATTCGACAGTTATTCTGTTATGGGGCCCACAAATGGCTTGCTTATTTTGAAATATTTTCACATTTCACCCATAACTTTAAACTTTTATCAATTTAACCATTTACTGAATAGTAATTATAAGAAAAATTGAACATTTTATTTCATAAAATTTGGGGTCTTACAACAAGTATTTATTCCTTGATCTAATCAAAGAATCTTAATACTTTGCCAATTTGTTTCACTTCTGAATTCTTTAAACCTTTTAAATAATTCACACTTGTATTTCAGCAAATACACACATTCAACTCTTTGAATGATCATCTCCTTTTCTTATACTAGTTTGTTCAATTTGCAAAATATATTTTCACGTAAGTCAAGTACACAAAATCTATTAAGTAATATTTCAGTTCTATACAAAATATTATTATTATAAATAGAACAACAATTGTTCTTAAATATAATACCAAAGATTTTATTGTTCAACAACAAAATAGAAATAATATTTCTAACAAGTACTGGAATACAATAACAACTTATTGACTTAACAGATTTGCCTGTAGGCATTGCTAAACTATAAGTTTCTATATCTAATACAGCAACCTTTGCTTCATTTCCTACACATAGGATTACTTATCTTTGTTTAGCTTTCTACTTCTGCTTGATCCCTTCATAAATCTATATTTATGATAACCAAAGTCGGTATCCAATACCCAAGTAGAACCTTGACTTAAGTGAAAAATTTATTTTAAATCATGAATAAAATTGTATTTGTAACCAAAGCTTCACTAAGCTTCTTCTGGTTAGCCTTTGCAAGATGCTTCTTGCAGTTTCTTTCCAGTGTCCAGGCTTATTGCAGTGGAAGCAAACTCCTTTGCTATTCGTATCAGTTTTGTTCTTATTATTCCTTTGTTTTTACCTTTTTTCTTTACCTTCTTAGAATCATTCTTCTTTTCAGAAGATCCTTTAACCTCTACCAGTAAGACTTAGTCTTTCTTGATTGGAAAGTGGCTCTCAACATTTTTAACATGTTAAGCAAATCAGCGAAGCTGATATCTAGTTTGTTCATATGAAAAATTCACAGCAATTGTGAAAGGAGTCCGGGAGTGAGTGCAAGATCAAATCTTGGCTCAAATCTCCATTCATGACAAAACTCTTTGTCCTAATTGATTAATCAAATTGATTATATTAAGGACTTTTATCTGTACTGTAGTGTCATCGGTCATTCTAGATCGGAAGAGCTCCTTAGATATCTGATATCTATCAGTCCTACTTTCCTCACCATCAACTACTTGATGTGCAAGAATATAGTAAGAGCATCCATAGTTTCATGCTGACGCTGAAGTTCGTTACTCATGGATGCGAGCGTGATACATTGAGCCAACTGTGCATCATCTTGCCACTTTTTAAAAGTAGCAATCTCTTCCTCAGAGGCATTGTCTGCAACCATTGCAGGGATAGGCGTATTAAGGACATAAGATAGCTTTTCAGCCGTGAGAACTATTCTCAAATTTCTTAACCAATCCATTTAATTCGGTCCGGTTAAATAGCATCTAATATACTACACAGTGATAGTAATTTAGACATTGTAACATTCTGTAAATAAATTTGTAATTACCAACATTTTAGCATACATTCTTTTATTAATTACCAAAATAAGTTAGGTCTTGTTTTAAATTGGTATCTCCCACTATTTTTATCAAACTATATTACCCTCACTTATATTGTTCAGCAAAATCTAATTAAAGATTTGCTAGTGAGAATAAGGATCCCATTTCAAATGTATATAGTCTTGTGGTGACACAATAAACTATATATAAATAAATAGGTAGACAACTCTTGTCAATTACATCAACTATGCAACTCCTTGTATTTTGCCTCTTAGATTATTTTGATCAAGTGGTGGCACATCCGAATCAAAATTATCCAAGTTAAGTCCAACCTAGCACTCCATATATTTAAAAAAAGAAAAATATTGTCCTTGTGGTGACACAACAAAATAACATTGTTCAATTTTCTTTATAAGCATCAAATGTGATAAAATTAACATCTTAAAGAATTAAGATAAGCCTTGTGGTGACACAACAAACTTATAATAATTAATTGATACTCTATTATTTTTAACATGCTAGAAGGTGACGTTCGATATTCCAAATATCTTTGAACGCTTAGGACTTAATATAAAAAATTTAAGGAATTTGATATTAATTTGTCTCATCTTGTTTAGCGCATGCACATATATATATAAAATACGCGTCATATTAATTAACATGCGAAGCATGTTTGCATAATATATATATATATATATATATATATATATATATATATATATATATATATATATATATATAGTATAAGCATGCACATATAAAATACTATATTCTACCTGGATTGATTATGGACTTTTATTCTAGTTTGGTTCACTAGAGCCACCAAGTAAACTAAAAGGTCAAACCCTAGGGGTACAAGAATTAATATTTAAATATAACTATTACATTTAAATCCGGGCTCCATTACAAACGGGTCTACAAGCGCTCCTTGCTCCTTGATCTCAAATTCTTCAAAAATTAATTCTAACTATTCCTATTACAAAACTATTTAAAATAAATAGAAACCTTGATCAGCAGTCAAGGGGAAGTACATAGGAGGGAGTTAGAATTTATATTAAAAAAAATTAAAGAAGACGAGGTACGCAGACCCCATTTAATAAAACCCATAAATTCATGCATCCAACTAAAATAAAATCCAATCACATTGGTCAATAGTCCATAATCAATCTCATTTATTATCATACACATCACCATATGCATCAATAAATAACATTCATCTCATGAATAAAAAATATTCAATATATATATTGATATCATTTAATGGGCAAATTTAGTTAGCATAAAATCTAATTTTGAATCAAAATAAACTCCTTTATTTTAATCCAAATTTAAATAAAAATAAACCCTTTTATTTTAATTTATCTAATTTTGAATAAAATAAACTATTTTATTTTAATCAAATTCTTTAATCAAAATAAACTCTTTTATTTTAATTAATTATGGAATCCAATTCCAAGTAAAAAAAAAACTCCTTTATTTAAAGGAAACACGGATTCTTTTCCTATTCACAAATAAACTCCTTTATTTTGAATAATATGAAATCTTATTTCATATCTAAATAAACCCCTTTATTTAAAGAAACATGGAATCCAATTTTAACTCCAATTAGTTAACATGGAATCAAATTCCAACTCTAATTAGTTAGCATGAAATTCAATTTTAAAATTAAAATAAACTTTTTATTTTAAGATTAAAATAAACTTTTATTTTAATTATAAAATAATTAAGAATATATATATATATATATATATATATATATATATATATATATATATATATATATATATATATATATATATAATAAACCGAAGAAATCTAATACCATGACTTCTCCGTACATATATGACTATGATATAAGTATATATAATTTCCACCAAGATGCTTCAGGATTCAAAAGGCAGCATGTTTCGGAATTCGCGTAAGAAACATTCTGGTGGAATGTTACAGTACTATGATTCAACTCATATTATATAATCAACGTGAAGCTCCTCCCTTTTTTTTTAAAAGGCGCGATTTCGCGAGTTTTTTTTTTTTTAATTTTATACAATAAAATTATGTCCAATTAAATTATTCTAAACACATATCAATATACATATCAAATTAAAACAATTAATAATTCGCATAAAGGTTTGGTTCTGATACCACTGTTAGGTTTGTAATATTCATGAACGCAATCAAATTGCACAAAATAAGCGAAAACGTGGAAAAATTAGAGTTTTAAAATTTTACAAACTATAAACTCGGATCATCCTTTATGCACAATTATTAATTAAACGAAAATATGAAGAACAAGAATCATACCCTTGAAGTTTCGAGCTTCCTCAGGTACAAGTTCACCTCCAATCTTTTTCGCGTTCAACTTGAATCCACCGGGTTTGGTTCCTTCCTTTGATCAACGTTAGCCACCCAAGTGTTTGGCCTCTAGAGGTGATCCACCAAAGAAGAAGAAATATTCAAGAAGAAGGGTGTTTGGTAAAACCCTAGTTTTTCTATCTCTATAGATAAAGAACGTAGTCTCCAACAATTGGAATCACGTCTATTGTGAAAAAGTCAACAACAACTCTTTTCACCCATAATAAGACTCATCTTATTTATAGATGTGGACAACCCTCCTTAACGATTAAGGAATTGGATTTTATTTTAATTAATTAAATTCCTTTAATTAATTATGCTCCCAATCTATTAGGGATAATTAATTAAAAAATTTAATTAATTTATCTCCTAATCTTATTAGGAATATATGAGAGTACTTTTATTAATTAATTCTCAAACTCCTTTAGAAATTAAATAATAATAATAGTAATAATAATAATAAGACTCCTCTTATTAATTTATATTTAATATTTTCAAAATATTAAATAATAAATATTAAGCTATTTAATTTATTCTATCAGCATAGATTAAATTAAATATACTTAACTTATTATTATGATTATGTCATTAACTTCTTAAATAATTATTCTTTCTTTTATGGTGTAACCCTTTAGGTTCTCCATATTAAACCGGTTGTGAATAAATCAATTAGAACAATTCTAATCTTATTTAAATAAATAAATTAAACTATTAATTTATTTAAATAAATAATATTTATTCTACAATAGGGATAAGCCTCCCTAGCGATTAACGACTTTCCAGATAATATAGATTTTAACATTAATCATAAAAGAACATTTGAATAAATAGTTACCGTACAATACAATCCTTCCATCATACAATGTACCAATTAAATATAAGACATGGAATTACTGTCAAGTCTTATTTTATTTAATTATATGTATTTCGACTCTTAAATGCACAACTCCAAACAATTCAAATTAGAAACTCCTTTCTAATTTCATTCTGCCTTGACCAAGGATTACTGGGTTGTCATTTATCGAATCACATAGGATAATTTTCTTCTTTTACTAGAAGTGATAGATTCTTTATTGATCATACATTATCTCCATGTACAACTTATTATACTCAAGCTTACCCTTTGATATACACTAAGGGTCTTAAGGAATAAGTCAAAGTATAACTCATCATACACAAGATGCTATGATGATCTCAAGTCCAAGGATCACTTATACTACTATCACTATAGGAATTTCTATTGACAGGCAAGTAAAACTCTATTAGGTATTCCTTAGGAAGCCACGTTCAGTGAACTTATTCTCTAATAAGCACCTACATACTTGCTTTAGTGTCTCCACACAAATGATCATGAGATCAATCATCCTCATCCAATGAGCAAGCAACGTCTGTACCAATCTATCCGAATTTACTAATCCCCAATTTAGTAATCCAATAATTGGGAACTATTTTAGTTTTAAGCTTTTTAAGAATTTAGATCTTATTAGAATGATCATCATCATTATTCTAAAAGCATTGCTTAAAACTATGGATTTATCACATATTATAAAACAGCATCATGTAGATAATTAAAAGCCTTTAATAAATTAATTCTTTTTATTAATAAATGAATAAGATTGTTACAAAGTATATGCTTTATCATCAAGTATGATTGGCTTGTGTGCATACTACTTTCATTATGTTCTTGTCTTTTGGTGTTCTCATTTTAGGTAAGATTTGTTTAAAAAGGTCCGATATTTATATGTCAATAATTTGACTGTAAGAGTCGCCAGTTGGTATTTTTAAATGGTTGCACCAACTCAACCGAGAAAAAGTTTGCACAAATACCTAGTGATGTGACACTGTTTAACTGGTCTACAAAATCGAATTTTGTTAGGGTCCGTGGGCTTGATTAAGTGGAAGGAATGTGTTAGGCACCCCCCGACTTTCGTGATATCACGGTTACCGCCACTTTCCTTTTTTAACTTTTATCTGAATATATATATATATATATATATATATATATGTGTGTGTGTGTGTGTGTGTGTGTGTGTGTGTGTGTGTGTGTGTGTATGTAGGTCTATGTGCAATTGTCTGGAAATAGTGTTATGCCTCGTTTGCACCTATATACAAAGGGTTTGACTTTTGTATAAAATTTTGATTTTAATAAGATATAGCAATGATGTTTTGTAAAACAGGTTTTTCAAACCCTTGTGCTAAATAGTAATTGAGGTCTTTGATACTTCCATTTTATTACGTGTTCAGCTTGGTTACTTTTAATTTCGAGATGCGAAGCATCTTCGAGAAAATAAGATACATAGCAGTGCCAAACTCCTTGTGGGCATGAGAGCCATCTAAGAAAATTCAGACACCGTGAATAATTTACAAGCTGGCTGCAGCTGAAAATGTCCATCACGGGAACCGAATCTAGATTCAGAAACTGAATCTGTGATCACATTATTCCTAGGTTCACATGACAAAGCAATATGTGCAAAAGCTAGAAAACGGACTAGATTTGAATAAATCTAAGCATTCCAGCTTCAATGGTTCTAGTTTAGTCACCATGAACCGGTTAAAGTGAGAAATAGCCAGATTTAGACAAATCTAACCCGCAGGCAAATAAAAGCTAGAAAAAGAACTAGATTTGAGTAAATCTAAACTATTCCAGCTTCAACGGTTCCAGTTTAATCACCACGAATCGGTTAAAGAGAAAAGTAGTCAGATTTAAGCAAATCTAGCCCGCAGGCTGAATAACAGTTATATATATATAAGCTGTAAATATATATATATATATATATATATATATATATATATATATATATATATATATATATATATATATATATATATATATATATATATATATAGCGATCAACTGTCACGAAGTAAACTCCAGGAAGGACTCAAAATGTAAATATATATATATATATATATATATATATATATATATATATCTTTTCATCAAACTCTGTTTGATTGAGCCTGGATATACATCCGACGTTTATTGTTTTTATATATATATATATATATATATATATATATTTGATGAAAAGATATATATATATATATATATATATATATATAAGTATTTATATATATAATAGCAATAAAAGCCACGGATCGACGATCCGGGCATACCCACATGACGCAACTCTCAACTTGAGTAGATATATGTATAAAGAAGTTAGAAAAAGCTTAAAATTTTGAAATATCTTATAGTGGACTACCAAAAAGACTTCAGATAGCTTTTGACACCTGAAAACTTGGTTTCCACCGGTTAAATTTCAGTATATAGCAAAACACGAGCTTACAAGTGATTAGAAAGAAGAATCACTCAGTTTAGAGCACTCTAGAGGTGGTTATGAGTTGAAAGGGACAGGGTTTCCTCGCTCTTTTCTTTCTTAAAATGGCCAACCCAAGCCCTCTATTTATAGAACTGATGGTCGCGGGTCTATCCACGGCAGCCGCGGGTCTACCTGCGGCTGCCCGGTTACCCTGGGCCATGTGGGTCCCGTCGTCTCGAAGAGCGTGCAACGTGATGTCCGCTTGAACCTTCATAACTTTCAATCTGGGCATCCTATTGAGGCGTGCTATACCTTTCCGGAATGCTGTTGTTGAGAGCTACACAATGACATGGGACAAGAGGTTGTACGAAGCCGGGAAGATGGGTCCATGACCAGATCTTCAAGTCTTCAAATTCTATCTGGTGTGTTGTCTTGTTTTTAGTGACTTGGGATTTTGAGTTATGGTTCTTATGGGACATTTTTGTATGAAATGTGGGTTGAAATGATGTTGATACAGCGTGAATGTAGTATCGAGGTGGCAAAATGATTATTTTGCCCCTCACCGGGGTTACCTCTGGCTTTGTGTAGATCTAGCAGTCGTTGCTCAGGGTTATCTCTGAGATTGGGCTACTATGAGTACTGAATGTCCTCAGGGTTATCTCTGAGGTGTGCCTGACCTCCCAGGGTTATCTCCGGGGTTGGAACTGAATGCCCCGGGGTTGTCTCCGGGGTTGAATCGGACTATTCTGCGGTTATCTCCTGAACTGGAACTGCTTCCCTCGGGGTAATCTCTGAGGTTTGGAACTGAGTATCCCAGTGTTGTTTTCAAGATTGAAAAATGAGTATCCCGAGGTTGTCTCCGAGATTGAGCTGATTAACTTCCAAGGTTATCTCTGGAAGACGATTTTGCCCTCCTGCAAGGTTAGTAACAGGAAGGTAAAATTTTAAGTGTCTAGACTTATTCTCTAGAGATTTCAGCTGCTCACTGAAACACTAAGTCATATTTACTTTCTAGCATCCTGCATTTAGAAATTGATGTCATGATACAAATCTCCTCAGTTATGTCAACATCAAATAGGGGGAGATTATTGGGAATTGCATATTAAAATTTGATGTTAAAAGTAAATAGAACATGCTTACATGTAAATTCCTTCAAAGAACATATGTACAAGGACTTAGGTGATAGATCAAAATTGTTAGGTTGATATGTGCTTAATTTTTATCATTCTGTAAATGAATGTATAGAAGAAAAGATCAAAACTGTTAGGTTGATCTATGTTTATGTGTAATAGATACGCATGTCTGATCGTAGAGCTCTGCACAAGTCATTCAAGTATGCCAAGAAGACAAGGCAGAATCATAGTCTACTGAAGTAGAATCGAAGACTGTCGAGTCAGACGAGAGATGGCAGAAGTTAAGGCAGAATCGTAGAGTATCAAAGAAGTTGATTCATAATCGTAGTTTGTCTTGAAAGCTACTCTCAGAATCGTGGAGTTGGTTTGAGCATCTGCCGAGCCAAGTCAAGAATAGTAGTATGCTCTCAAAAACGTAGAGTTTGGGATGTCAAGCAAGTAAAGATCTTAGTCTATCAATGCTAAAGAGAAATTGTAGTGTTCTCTTTGATCAGACTGAATCAAGCACTAACATGACAAGACACAACGATCACAATCGTAGTGTATCTCCTGTCAGCATTAAAAACATCGAGCCCTGTCCATTTGCTGAAGGATAAAATACTACAAATGAAGAATGGATTATAGACGTTGAGACTTTCGGGAATCCCAATACTCATCCTTAATATGTATCGAAGAAGTGTATTGAAGAAGCTAAGGAAAGGGACTACATCTTGCTGAAAACACTTTTTCAGGTGTTAGGTGAGATAGCAGTTTGCTGTGCCAGTAGGTCAGACGGCTGAACAACAAATTTTCAGGAAGTCAACATTAGTGCTCAGAAGTGTCTGATGCATTTAATGCTTCAATGGATGCCTTCAACGGACATATTTCAAAGGCTTATTTATATACAAATCAGATAGAGATGCAGTAAGTAAGCAAGCACACAAAAAGTAAAAGAACTCTCAATGCTCAAACACTACGATCCAGGAAGAAAAATTTGCTCAGCTACTCAGTTCTTTCGAATGTATGCTTAATTGCAACTGAGTAGCACAACCCAAGAACTCAACTCTCACCAAGTGTATTCCAAGTTTGTTGGACTTGAATAGTTCTAAGTGAGCTAAGAAGTTCCAAGACTGCTGGTCTTGAAGGAATCTAAGTGATATAAAGATTGTAAAGACATCCTTAGTGGATTTCCTACTCGAGGAGTAGAAGAGTGGATTAGGAGCCTTGAGTGCTCTGAACCACTTAAAATCACTGTGTCTTTTATATTCCTGCCACAACTGCTATATCTGTCATGACTGCTTATCACCTATTATCTTGGTTTATCTTAAAGGGAAACAAATAAATCATAAATTCCGTTGTCGTTAATTTATTAACAAAACTAACAAGTATTTTGAAAAAGAAAGTTTTTAAAAATATCTATTCAACCCCCCCCCCTTCTAGATAACTATTGTGTAAGAACCAAACTTTTATGAATAAAAATTAAATTTTCTCGAAATATTTTTTTAAATATTATAGTGTGGATTTGATATAATGTTATAGTTGTGTTTAATATTTATAAATTTTTCAAAGTAAGCAAGTTGTCATAAAATATTTGATTGGTTGAGGAATATTCGTTTTATCAGCGAATATTCGTATAACGGCACAATCATTGGTGGACCCCACAACGGAATTACTGTCGGAGTTAGAAAACGACAGAATTTCTTTTTTATAAAAATAACGGCGAAAATTTTACCGCTAACTATTGAAATACCTGGTGATAAAAGTACAGTAATATGTGTGGTTCTATAGTAGCACACGGTATTGATTATTGATGCTTACGTGAGAAGTCACTCAGTTTTATTCAATTATTACCACAGTAATTGCTGCATAGTATCTCACATTATGGATTCAATTATTGTCAGAGTATCATCTACATAATATTTTATATTATTAAATCAATAATTGAGACGACAAAGTTATTCATATTATTATTCGCATTATTGACGATGTCTAGAAAGTTCTGTCGAGGAAAGGGGTTTGGTCACCTAATTACGCGCTAATAGGGAGAAATTGTGACGACCTGAGAATTTGGACAACTTATACAATCTTAAAAAATTGATTTAAGGTTAAATAATAGACCTAGACAGAAAATAAGTGAATGGATTTGATATTTTCTGGAAGGGATTTCGTGGATTTAAAAATCTTTCTGGATAATTATTCAGGATTAAGGATATAAATGTATATGTTCTGTGTATATGGTCATATATGTGTACAGTATGTGGTTAAGGGTCAAGGGTTGACCAGATAACTTATATCAGTGACAAACCCTAACCATATATTAAGAACGTCATCGTTCAGTTAGAAAACCCTAATATCGGCTCTAGAAACCCTAATTAAAGTTCCGAGAATCTAAAACCCTAATTCGGACTATTAAAACCCTAATCTGGGAACTTAAAGGATAATTATAATGCTTAAGTGCTATTAATTAAAACCTAATTAGGGAAAATCTAACAAATTAGTTTGAAATCCCTATTTGCTAAATAGAAACCCTAATTACAAAAAATTAGGAACCCTAATTGCTAATTAAAAATCCTAATTGCTAATTAAGAAAGTTTTATGTTAATTAGGAAACATTAATCCTAATTACAAGTCCTAAGTGATTAGGAAACCTAATTTAATTAGGAAACCCTAATTTACATTTTTAGTAACTAAAATTTTTATTTTAAACCTAAATTGGAAATCCTAGAATTTAATTTTTGTAAAACCTTAGGGTTAAACCCTAAGGGTTGGATCAAAAGATAATTGTGCCATTAAAATTATATGGAAAATGACCATAATACCCTTTGTCACATTCTTTAATTAGTTGCTTGTGAATCTTTCCATATATTGAGTTGGTGACCAACTCTTGACTTCCCTTGTGACTTGAAACTCCAGCACTCAGCCATTTTTGGATCAGTCAACACATTGTATTCATTATATATATAGATTAAAGAGAGAGAAAATGCTTACTTTAGCTCTCATTCTTGTCAAAGCCATTCTCTCTCTAAAATCCGAAATTTTAGAGTGAGAGTGAGTTATAAGATAAGTCATGATCATACCTTAGCTTACTAATATCAGATTCAAGATCAAAGCTAGAAAAAGGTATAAAACCCTAAATTTGAAAATCTTTGTGAGTTGATGTTAATGTTATGAGTTGTTGTTTTAAGTTGTGTTTAAGGGTGTTATTTAGTTATCTGGGGTGTTACTTCGTAGATCCATAACATCTAGATGCTCGAAATTGAAGTTTTTAGAAATCTGGAAAATTTGAAAATAAATCGTCTGACAAGCAAATGTCAGGGCTCGTAGATCTGTGTGTGTTAGATGTTTAGTGTGTTTTATGTTATATATATGTCCTATGCCATGTGGACTATGATCAGGAACTTGAATCAAGCCCACATCATGTATAGATTATAAGTTATTGATGGTCAAAGTCGGTTGACCGACCATGACCAAGTATATCTGGGTAACCCAGATTACCCAGAAAAGTCTGGCAGTCATCTTTAGAGCCTCTGATCTTGCTATGTTTAAGTTGTTATGTTATGTTGTTGGTTGGATCTTGTAGACTGACATGCAGACTATACATCTAAGCCTTTAGATTACCAAAATCATAAATAGAAATGAAAATAAGCATAGTCAAACTAAGGTTGACTATCAGCCGAATGAACAAATCTGGAAAACCCAGATTGTTCAAGAACAGATTTTCTGACAACGTTTGATTGGATAATATCTTGTGATTTTATTGTTGTTAGACTGAACTAAAATTATGTTGTTGTAGCTTGACATGTATACTACATGTGTGAACTCTTAGATCACACAAACATGCCCTAGAATCAAAGTTACAGAGCATCAAAAGTAGTACCCTGCAACTGTTCTTCATTTCTGGAAAACCCAGAAATGAAGAACAGCTCTGACATGTTTTTCTGAAGCTCGGATCTTGCTATTATGTAATGATTTGGCCTTGGAACTTGTTTAGAGTTGTAATACTACATCAGTACTACAATTGTAACTCAATTGCAAACCCAGAAACTATAGGATCAAAGATTTGCATGCGGTCAAACTACCTACCTTGAACACTAACATGAAGCTTCTGGGTTTGGCCAAGAACATCTTTTGCGACGGTTTGGTCGCCTAAATCCCCTTTAGTGACAAATAAATTATAAATTAATTATTTTTATTAAATAAATAGAGAAAAATAGTTTTAAATTATTAAAAAAACATAATAATTTCCTAATAACTATTTTAAAGCCTGAAAATGAGTATTTAATAATTTTAAATATATTTCATAAATATTTAATATTTTTAGAATATTAATGGTATTTAATTTATTTAATTATCATGTTAAATAAATTACTTAAAAATAATTTTAATACTTGAAAAATTATTTAAAATTATATTATGGTATAAGAAAATAATTTAATTTATTTTTAATGACTTTTAATATTTTGTGATGCATTTGATTAATAAATTAGTATTAATGATAATTAATTTATTAAATAAATATATTAAATAAATTATGAAAAAATAGATTTAATGAGTTAAAAATTATATAAAAATAATTTAAAGGTTATAAAAATATTTTAAGTTATAAAATATAACTTTTGATATGTTGTCATGCAAAATATTAATATATAATATTAATGACAATTATTTAATAATGGTTTTAATTACTTTAAAATTATTTAAAGGAAATAATAAAGTATTAAAAATACTTTGAGATATTATAAATATATTATAATATTATGACATGTATTTTATTAATATTTAATATTAAATAAATATTAATGATAATAGGATATTGTGGTATTTAAATTAGATAAATACGATATTAATGATTGAAAAATCATGATAAATGATAATAATTATTTAAAAATTATTATGAGCTTATGAAAAATATTTTGATTGATAATATAATTATCTAAGATAATTGTTAAGTATTTAGGCAGAGTTTAATTGAACTTAAACTCGATAATTATCCTATTAGGGAATCGGGATCTCAGAATAGTACTGAATTCAACTCGGACTGCAATAGTTTGACTTGATACTAAGTCTTATGTGTTGTATAGACTAATAGGGTTATGTGTTATGTGTTTAGGTTATTATATATAACAGTATTATATTATGATGATATTATTTTAATATTTAGAGATCGGTATTATTTATATTAGGTCTTCAGTCAAAGCTTAATAAATCTCGTAGCAGTAATCAACCGAACAGGCCAGCAAGTTTCTTATACTCATTTATTGTGCAAGTTTTCTTTAACTCGACCTCGAGTTGTTTATTCGAATATGCTTATGGTTAATCATTGTTGATTACTATGTCCATGAATTATTAATTCGCACTCTGTGCATATTGCATGTGTTCATCAGGTATGAAAGGCTGATCACCTTCATTACCATTCGGTCCAGATATATTTGTTTATGTTCAATATTCGTTCAGCTATGAAAATTTATTCATCCTGGCTAACAATTATATTGTAGAACATTAGCCAGCTTATTGTTCAATTCTTTTTATCATGATATCTCATTAATTTATTAAACTTTTACTTGTTGGGCAAACTTGTTGTTCACCCTTACTATATCATGATACACATTACAGATTAAGACGAATACGTCGGATATAGGAAAAGATAAAGACAAGTCCAGCTTGGGATAATATGTGCAGCTAGAAATGTAACAGTATTGTGTAATAATAACATTGTATGTTAGATAGTTTATGAATTCTATATAAGTTAAGGTTACTCGATCTTGGGGAATAGTGTGTAATGTTTAATGTATTAAAAATTTATGTTTATATCTTCCGTAATAGTTATAGAATTAGTGTACCGAATCTGCGGTGATTTGGAACCCAGATCTGGGGTCCTCACAGAAATCCTTATCGGAAAGCCCCCTCTTTCCTGGGAATGATCTGGTTGCTAATATTACAAGTTATAAATGATGAATAATTGTTGTTCAAAAATGTATTTTGTGAAGCCAAGTGATTTGAGATAAATAGATGGGATTTTTATGAAATATTTGTGGTAAATTTTGCTTATTATATGGACCCCCACTTATTCATTTTTTAAAATCATCAGTAGAAAGTATGTCAGTGTGTGTGTATATATATATATATATATATATATATATATATATATATAAGTTTTGTTTTTTATGAAAAATAGAATATATTATATTTTATTATGCATAGTATTTGCATAGTACTGCATAGTGAATTTTAAAAAAATCAGACGAAACCTGTGAAAATTTCTTTCTGTTCACCCTTGAAAATTTCAAATAGTGCCCAGCCATTCTCCTATAAATAGGATGCTCAGTTTAGAAAAGAAAGTCACACCAGAATCAGAGAATTCTTCTTCTGTAATATTGAGCGTATTTCTTTTGAGTTTAAGGAAGCTTTGACTGTAGAAAATTGTGAAATTTTTCTTCAAGAATATATCCGCTATACCAGTTAGAAATACTCTTTTTTTGAGGTAAAGGGTATTATTTATTTCATATTCGCTTACGATATTATTTTTCGTATTCATAAGAAATTTTATTTCATTCAATATTCGTAAGAAATATTATCTTCGTTTAATATCCGTAAGGAATATTATCTTCGTTCAATATTCGTAAGGAATATTATTTTCGTTCAACAGTTGTAAGGAATGTTATTTTTGTACAATATTCGTAAGAAATAATATTTTCTTCCATACTCTGTAGTATGTAAGTAATATTATTTCGTTTCTTATTCCTAATTCTACACTCATATTGATAAGTTTTGCTTCTATACTCCTTGAAATTAGTAGAATATCCTTGAAATTTACGCTTCATCTAGTATCATTTCACAATGATATTTTTCTGAACATTCTTGTTAAATTTTAATCTTTTCATGTTGGAGTATTATTCATAGGTACTATTCATACGTACGGTACTATTCATGAAGTACTATTCATAGGGCACTATTCACGACAAAAAATTGATTCTTTTATGTCCAAATTATTTTTGATACGTGAATATTATTCTTGAATTTGACTCCACAAAGCAGTTATCATGTTGATAATTTAGATATTTTTAAACTCTTGATAAATTTAAAGTCTTTAATATTTATCCTTGTTTTCGTTTGATTGAATTCTTATATCATTGTCATCATTGTAAGACCCCGAATTTTATAAAATGAAAGTATTCAATTTTCTTATAATTATTATTTTATTTCGTAAATGGTTAAATTGATAAACGGTAAAAGTTAAGGGTGATATGTGAAAATTTTTGTAAAGTAAGCAAGTTGTTATAAAATATTCGTTTGGTCAGGAATATTCTTTTTATCGGGAATATCCGTACGACGACACAATCATTGGTGGACCCCACAATGGAAGTATTATCATTTTGTCGGTTGCTCTCTTTTGGTTACGTTGACTCGTTATCGCGCTCCACTAAATGAGCCCTATTTACAACATCTGAATACAAATACAGTTTATGAGAAATAAGATATTTACGTATCTCCGGCTTCAAACCTCTTAAAAACATCCACGTCATTCACTCTTCATTATCCACCAAGTGGGACGCAAACCGGGACAGCTCAGCAAACTTAGCTTCGTACTACGACACGGCCATATTATTCTGCTCCAACTTAATGAATTCTACCTCCTTCATGTGGCGAATACTTTCGGGAAAGTACTTGTCATTGAATAGTTCCTGAAACTTCTCCCAAGACATCTTCAGTGTGGTAGGTTGAGTACGTTTTACAAATTCCCACCAGTAATCTGCCTCTGCCCGCAACATGAAGGTGGCAAAGGGAACCTTTTGCTCCTCGGAGCATCCCAAGACATCAAATATCTTGTTGATCTTTTTAATCCACGTCTCCGCCTTAAGTGGTTTTGGCTCTCAAAAAAACTTCGGTGGTCCCAGTTCTTTAAACTGCTTGGCGGTGACCGTCTGGGAGTTGCCATTATTTCCACCTGCATTTTGGACAGGAGCCGCTCTCGCCTGTTATTTCATGAATTGCATAAAGCCTCTGAATATTCCATCATTCATCATTTGGTCAGTGTTGTCGTTTGCATGAGGATTGTCGCCTTCCTGATGCATATTATCCTGATTATTGATATGTGGTGAATCAACAGTTGCCTATGCTCCATTGCTATTCTCAACACTCGATGTCATTTTTAAATACTGCCACAAAACAAGGGTTAAATAACATATCACATATTATCTCTATACTCTGACCGACCAATTAAATACCAAATAAACTTAGGTAGGTCATACTGGCGAAGAAATTCCCCGTCTCTCCCCTCATAGTTCTAGTCTCACATCTTAGCCAGGGATCATATCCCTAAGCTCTGATACCAACTGTGATGCCCCCAAAATAGGTATACATCACCTATTCTGAGTCGCTAAATACATGGTACAAAATTCAAATACAACTTAATTATACAACAGTCGTGTAAAATACGACTAAACATATGCTGTGAGTTTTAATACAAATATTATCAAATAGACAATATACAAACTCAATGGGGTCCTCATTACATTTATTATCACACTATTACATAGAATAGTGAGGACTACTAATGCTATCATCTGGTCCATCACTTCGTTCCCTGACTCGTCCCAACTATATTCTCATTTCCTGAAGAGAACAGTGAAAGAAAGGATGAGCTCAACTAGCCCAGTAAGAAATATTATGACTAAGATAATGCAGAATAAATTATCATTAGCCTTAAACAGTGTTAAACTGATACAATATAACAAACATCAAGTTTAACTATAGCGGAACAAGCAACCCATTAGAAGAGTCAAGTAGAGAATAAAATCTACTATCTTCTATGATTTAAAAGGTTTTTTATGACTTTTATCGCTGGGACTCAGCTTAATAAATAATCCACATCATCGAATCACCCCTGCACTACGGCCAAGGATATTCTTTAGTATCACGACCACAATTATCTATGCACTACGGGCCAAGAATATTTGTGTATTCATTAATGGTCATGATCATGTCAACCACCGTCCATCAATGAACTACGGGCCAATGAAGACTTTTACCACATCATTTGTAACATTACGGTTATGATTATACCGAATAATCTATGGTCATAATCATACCAAGTCCATCTATGCACTACAGGCCACAAATGACTTTCAACAGAATATAAACATGAGGATGATGATAATGATATAAGAATTCAATAAAACAAGTTCAAGAATTAATTTATCTAGGAACCAACAACGTCCAAATTGTCAACATGATAATACTTTGTAGAGTAAAATTCAAGAATGCACAGAAGAATATTTTCATGAAAAGATACTGGTTGAAGCGCAAATATCAAAGATATTCCACTAATTTTATGGAGTATAAAAGCCAAAACTTTAACCAACTGAGTATAATAAAGAATAGAATAACAAAAGAATTCACCAAGCATGCGATAGACCGCACAGACAGGTTATTCCAACAGAAAAATAAATAGTGGAACCAGGTCATGCGTAAATGCACCGACAGAATATTCTGACAGAATAATAAATAATGGAACCAGGTCCGGCGTAAACGCACAGACAGGATATTCCAACAGAATAATAAATAATGGAACCAGGTTCGGCGTAAAGCACAAACAAGATATTCCGACAGAATAATAAATAATGGAACCAGGTCCGGCATAAAGCACAAACAGGATATTCCGACAAAATAATAAATAATGTAATAACAGAAGAATTTTACCAAGTATAGGGTAGCCCGCGTATATAGGTTATTCCAACAGAATAATAAAGAATGGAATAACAGATGTTCTCTTCATGAATAAGAAAGAAAGAATATCCTTTACGAGTACAACAAATAATATCCCTTACCGTAAAAGAAACTTGATATCGGAGTAGTGAAGTAACAGAATACTTTTCTTCTTTCTCTCTATAGTTTCTCTCTCTAGAGTTTCAGTGAATTCGTAAGAAAATAATGAAGGAATGAGCTTCTATTTATAGAAAAATAGACTGCATAGTAACTAACTCATAAACAGTCTAGATTAATTTACTTTAATCTGACGGTCCATATTTAAAGCAAAATCTTTTAAATAAAATATAATATATTCTATTTATAATCTAATAAAACGAAAAACTTTATAAAAGATTTTACTATGCAAACACTATACAGGCACTATGCAAATACTATGCATAATAAAATATAGTATATTCTAATTATTGTCTAATAAAACAGATAACTTTATAAAAGTATTCTGTTTTATATAAAAAGATTTTACTATTAGCCTAATAAAATGAATAACTTTATAAAAGTATTCTGTTTTATATAAAAAGTTTTTCTGTTTTATTGCATTAATAATACCAATAAAACAAAACTGAGTAACTTATCACGTAAGCATCAATAATCAATACCGTGTGCTACTATGCAACCATGCTTATTACTGTACTTTTACTACCGAGTAGTTCAACAATATTAATGGTAAAACTTCCGTCGTTATTTTAATAAAGTATTTTTGTCGTTTTCTCAATCCGACAATAATTCTGTTGTGGGGTCCACCAATGATTGTGTCGTCGTACGAATATTCCCTGTTAAAATGAATATTCCCCGACCAATCGAATATTATATAGCAACTTGCGTACTTTGCAAAATTTATAAATATTACTCACAACTATAACATTATATCAATTTCACTCCATAATATTCAAAATTAATATTTATAGAAAATTCATCTTTATTTAGAAAAGTTGGGGTCTTACAACCTCCCCTTCTTATGAAATTTCTCCCTCGAAATTAGGGTATGTACTTGGTATATCGAAGAGGTAAGGATACCTTGACTTCATTTTAGATTCTAACTCCCAGGTCATTTCCTCAACATCATGGTTTCTCCACAAAACTTTGACTTGAGGTATAACCTTGGAGCGTAGAATATGTTCTTTCTTATCCAAGATTTGAACAGGAGCCTCTTCATACGTTAAATCTTCCGCTATTTCGTCCGGTTCTAACTCAATAATGTGGTTCGGGTCTTCCACATATTTATGTAACATGGATATGTGAAAAATATTATGAACACGAGACATACTTGATGGTAAAGCGAGTCTATAGGCCACAGTTCCTACTCGATCGAGGATTAAAAATGGGCCGATGAATTGAGGATTGAGCTTTCCTCTCTTTCTAAATCTCGTAACTCCTTTCCACGGAGTAACTCGTAACAACACATGATCTCCTATATCAAATTTCACGTCCTTTCGATAAAGATCAGCATAACTCTTTTGTCGATCTTGTGAGGCTTTTATACTTTGCCGGATCGTTTGAATCTTTTCCGTAGTCATACGTACCAACTCCGGTCCCAACAACGTTGCTTCACCCACCTCATCCCAGCATACTGGAGAACAACACTTTCTTTCATACAACGCCTCGAATGGAGCCATGCCAATACTTGCTTGATAACTATTGTTGTAAGAAAACTCCACCAATGGTAAGAACTTATCCCAACTTCCCTTGAAGTCAAGGACACAGAGTCTTAATAAATCTTTAAGAGTTGGAATAGCCCTCTCTGATTGTCCGTCCGTCTGAGGATGATATACCGAACTAAATCGTAAATCTGTGCCCATAGCTTTTTGCAAACTAACCCAAAATTGTGAAGTGAATCTTGTGTCTCGATCAAAAACTATGGATACTGGCATACCATGCAGTCTTACAATCTCATTTATGTACATACGAGTAAGACGTTCAAGTGTATAAGTTTCTCGTATTGGTAAGAAATGAGCAGACTCGGTCAATCTATCAATAATGACCCAAATTGCATCAATGCCTTGAGAAACCTTGGGAAGTCCAGTAACAAAATCCATGATAATGTGCTCCCACTTCCATTCTGGAATTTCAAGTGATTGCAATGGACCTTTTGGTACTTGATGCTCTGCTTTGACTCGTTGACAAGTTAGACACCTTGAGATAAATAGCGCTATCTCTCTCTTCATATTGCTCCACCAAAATGTATGACGAAGATCACGATACATTTTTTACTCCCAGGATGGATCGTAAACGGTGTGTTATGCGCCTCCATCATGATTTTATACTTTAAATCAGGGTCGTTAGGAACACAAAGTCTGGAGTTAACTCGAAGTATTCCTTCTTCATCGATTCTTGCTTCCGGCATAGCACCTTCTTGCACTTTCTTCCTCATACGCATCAGCTCCAGGTCTGTAGCTTGAGTAGCCTTAACTTTATCAATTAAAGTCGGTTCTACTCTTATATTTACCATCATCACATGGGTCCCTGGAATCTTTAACTCTATCTCCATCCTTTGCAAGTCACACAAAATAGGCCTTTGCGTTGACAATATCGCACTCGTACTTGCATATGATCTTCTACTCAATGTATCAGCTACCACGTTCATTTTTCCAGGATGGTATTGGATGGTATGATCATAATCTTTCAACAGTTCCAGCCAACGTCGTTGTCGCATATTCGGATCACTTTGTGGTCGTCTTTATTGATGACATCCTTATTTATTTTAAAAGTCGTGAAGATCATGAGCAACACTTGAGGCTGACACTCCAAAAGCTTCGTGAATACAAGCTTTATGCCAAGTGGAAGAAATGCGAGTTCTGGCTTGAGGAAGTAGCATTCCTTGGGCACGTAGTATCAAGTCATGGAATATCTGTTGACCCGATAAAGATTGAAGCAATTAAAAGCTGGGAGCAACCTAAATCAGAGATCGAAGTACGTAGCTTTCTCGGTTTAGCTGGTTATTATCGAAGATTTGTGGAAGGATTTTCTCGAATCGCTACTCCATTAACTCAGCTAACTCGAAAAGATACAAAGTTCGGTTTGAGCGAAGAATGTGAGAAGAGTTTTCAAGAACTCAAGAGGAGACTCATTTCAGCACATGTTCTGACAATACCATCTGGCTCGGAGGGATTTGTCATCTACAATGATGCTTCGGGCAAAGGGTTGGGATGTGTTCTCATGCAACATGGGAAAGTCATAGCCTATGCCTCAAGACAACTCAAAGAATATGAGAGAAATTATCCTCCTCATGATCTAGAGTTGGCAGCTGTTGTCTTCGCACTTAAAATTTGGAGGCATTACTTCTATGGGGAGAAAGTGGAGATCTTTACAGATCATAAAAGCCTCAAATATTTCTTCACTCAAAAGGAACGAAGATCCAGAACGAAGATCGATTTTTGAAAAGAATTGTGCTCCTTGCAACTGGTTAAACAGGGCATCAATACGTGGCAATAGGTACCTATTTTTGATGGTGACATGATTCAACTCCCGATAATTAATACAAAGTCGCATACTCCCATCTTTCTTCTTCACGAATAGAACAGGAGCATCCCAAGGAGAAGTACTAGGACGAATAAAGCCAATGTCTAACAATTCCTGCAGTTGAGTCTTTAACTCCTGAAGTTCAATAGGAGCCATTCGATATGGGGCTTTGGAAATGAGTTTTGTACCGGGTTCAAGGTCGATACAAAATTCAATTTCACGCTCTGGGGGTAGGCCAAGAAGTTCTTCAGGGAATACGTCAGGAAATTCATTAACAATAGAAATATCATTCAAAACTGAAGTATTTTTGTTTAGATCCGTGACATGAGCTAAGAAAGCTTGACATCCGTTTTTCAATAAACGAATAGCATTATGGCTTGAGATGACAGTGATTGATTTTAATGGTTTGGTTGTTTGAATTTGCATAATAGGTTGATTAGAAATATGAAAGCTAACAACCTTACGAAAATAATCAATTTTTGCATGATGAGTAGTTAACCAATCAATCCCTAGAATTACATCAAATGAAAGTATTTTCAATGAAATAAGATCGACAGGTAATGTGAGGGTACCGATTTGAACCAAACAAGACTTATAAACAGTGGATGTAATGAAGGTTTCTCCCAACGGAGTTTCCACAGATAAGTCAAAGTCTAATTTCTCCAGAGTCAAATTTAATCATTGAGCGCAAATAGGAGAAATAAAAGAATGGATAGCACCGGTATCAAATATGGTATAGACTTCGCTAGAATTTATGATAAGATTACCCGTGATGACCTCGTTCGGGTTCCTTGCTTTCTGGGAGGTCACAACAAACGCTCTCCCTTGCACTACCGGTTTTAACTTTTCTGGGACGTCCTTTGGTACCTCCATCCTAGCTGAACTTTTCTTCGGTGAATGACAAAATCGGGCTAGGTGACCTTCTCTTCTATAATTATAACATTCTTTAGACGGCATCACGCAGTTTGGACTGATGTGTCCTTCCCCTCCGCATTTGAAGCATATGATAGGTGGTCGTTCTCCTTCCTTAACCACGGGTGTTGGTGCTGATGTCTTTCCATCATTGTTGAATCTCCTCTTCTTGAAATGTCCATTCTTATTATTTTGGCCATGATTACCACCAAAGTGGTTACCATTTCTGGCCTACTGATTCCCTCCACGCTTGTTGTCACCGCTTCGATGACTGTTTTCCCTGGTATTATCATTTTACCAGTTGCTCTATTTTGGTTGCGTTGACTCGTTATCGCGCTCTACTAACTGAGCCCTATTTACAATATCTGAATACAAACACAGTTTATGAGAAATAAGATGTTGACGTATCTCCGACTTCAAACCTCTTAAAAATATCCGTGTCATTCTCTCTTCATTATCCACCAAGTGGGACGCAAACCGGGACAGCTCGGCAAACTTTGCTTCGTACTGTAACACGGTCATATTATTCTGCTCCAACTTAATGAATTCTACCTCCTTCATGTGACGAATACTTTCAGGAAAGTACTTGTCATTCAATAGTTCCTGGAACTTCTCCCAAGACATCTTCAGTGCGGCAGGTTGAGTACGCTTTACAGATTCGCACCAGTAATCTGCCTCTGCCCGCAACATGAGGGTGGCAAAGGGAACCTTTTGCTTCTCGGAGCATCCCAAGATATCAAATATCTTGTTGATCTGTTTAATCCACGTCTCCGCCTTAAGTAATTTTGGCTCACCAAAAAACTCCGGTGGTCCCAGTTCTTTAAACTGCTTGGCGGTGACCGTCCGAGAGTTGCCATTATTTCCACCTGCACTTTGGACAGGAGCCGCTCTCGCCTGTTGTTGCATGAATTGCATAAAGCCTCTAAACATTTCATCATTCATCATTTGGTCAATGTTATCGTTTGCATGAGGATTGTCGCCTTCCTGATGCACATTATCCTGATTATTGATATATGGTGAATCAACGGTCGCCTGTGCTCCATTGCTATTCTCAACATTCTCGGATGTCATTTTCAAATACTGCCACAAAACAAGGGTTAAATAATATATCACATATTATCTCTATACTCTGACAGACCAATTAAATACCAAATAAACTTAGGTAGGTCATACTGGCGAAGGAATTCTCCGTCTCTCCCCTCCTAGTTCTAGTCTAACATCTTAGCCAGGGATCATATCCCTAAGCTCTGATACCAACTGTGACGCCCCCAAAATAGGTATACATCACCTATTCTGAGTCGCCAAATACATGGTACAAAATTCAAATACAACTTAATTATACAACAGTCGTGTAAAATACGACTAAACATATGCTGTGAGTTTTAATACAAATATTGTCAGATAGACAATATACAAACTCAATGGGATCCTCATTACATTTATTATCACACTATTACATAGAATAGTGAGAACTACTAATGCTATCATCTGGTCCATCACTCCGTTCCCCGACTCGTCCCAACTATATTCTCATTTCCTGAAGAGAACAGTGAAAGAAAGGGTGAGCTCAACTAGCCCAGTAAGAAATATTATGACTAAGATAATGCAGAATAAATTATCATTAGCCTTAAACAGTATTAAACTGATACAATATAACAAACATCAAGTTTAACTGCAGCGGAACAAACAACCCATTAGAATAGTCAAGTAGAGAATAAAATCTATTATCTTCTATGATTTAAAATGTTTTTCATGACTTTTATCGCTGGGACTCAGCTTAATAAATAATCCACATCATCGAATCACCCCTGCACTACGGCCAAGGATATTCTTTAGTATCACGACCACAATTATCTATGCACTACGGGCCAAGAATATTTGTGTATTCATTAATGGTCATGATCATGCCAACCACTGTCTATCAATGCACTACGGGCCAATGAGGACTATTACCACATCATTTGTAACATTACGGCCATGATTATACCGAATAATAATCATACCAAGTCCATCTATGCACTACAGGCCACAGATGACTTTCAACAGAATATAAACATGAGGATGATGACAATGATATAAGAATTCAATAAAACAAGTTCAAGATTTAATTTATCTAGGAACCAACAACGTCTAAATTGTCAACATGATACTGCTTTGTAGAGTAAAATTCAAGAATGCTCAGAAGAATATTTTCATGAAAAGATACTGGATGAAGCGTAAATATCAAAGATATTCCACTAATTTCATGGAGTATAAAAGCCAAAACTTTAACCAACTGAGTATAATAAAGAATGGAATAACAAAAAAATTCACCAAGCATGCGATAGACCACACAGACATGTTATTCCAACAGAAAAATAAATAGTGGAACCAGGTCATACGTAAATGCACCGACAGGATATTCCGACAGAATAATAAATAATGGAACCAGGTCAGACGTAAACGCACAGACAGGATATTTCGACAGAATAATAAATAATGGAACCAGGTCCGGCGTAAAGAACAGACATGATATTCCAACAAAATAATAAATAATGTAATAACAGAAGAATTTCACCAAGTATAGGGTAGCCCGCATATACAGGTTATTCCAACAGAATAATAAAGAATGGAATAACAGAAGTTCTCTTCATGAATAAGAAAGAAAGAATACTCTTTACGAGTACAACAAATAATATCCCTTACCATAAAAGAAACTTGATATCAGAGTAGTGAAGTAGCAGAATACTTTTCTTCTTTCTCTCTATAGTTTCTCTCTCTAGAGTTTCAGTGAATTCGTAAGAAAATAATGAAGGAATGAGCTTCTATTTATAGAAAAATGGACTGCATAGTAACTAACTCTAGTAACTAACTCATGAACGGTCTAGATTGATTTACTTTAATCTGATGGTCCATATTTAAAGCAAAATCTTTTAAATAAAATATAATATATTCTATTTATAATCTAATAAAACGAATAACTTTATAAAAGATTTTACTATGCAAACACTATACAGGCACTATGCAAATACTATGCATAATAAAATATAATATATTCTAATTATTGTCTAATAAAACAGATAACTTTATAAAAGTATTCTGTTTTATATAAAAAGATTTTACTATTAGCCTAATAAAACGAATAACTTTATAAAAATATTCTGTTTTATATAAAAAGTTTTTCTGTTTTATTATATTAATAATACCAATAAAACAAAACTGAGTGACTTATCACGTAAGCATCAATAATCAATACCATGTGCTACTATGCAACCATGCCTATTACTGTACTTTTACTACCGAGTAGTTCAACAGTATTAATGGTAAAACTTCCGCCGTTATTTTCTTAAAGTATTTTTATCGTTTTCTCAATTTGACAATAATTTCATTGTGGGGTCCACCAATGATTGTGTCGTCGTACGAATATTTTTTGTTAAAATAAATATTCCCCGACCAATCGAATATTATATAGCAACTTGCGTACTTTGCAAAATTTATAAATATTACCCACAACTATAACATTATATCAATTTCACTCCATAATATTCAAAAATGATATTTATAGAAAATTCATCTTTATTTATAAAAGTTGGGGTCTTACAAGGGATAATATGTGACATGTCAATTAACCCTTGTTTTGTGACAGTGTTTGAGAATGGCATCTAAAAATATTGAGATCGGTAATGAAGCACATGAGACCGTTGAGTCACCAACGATCAATAACCAGGATAATGTGCATCAGGAAGGCAATAATCCTCGTGTAAACAACAGCACTGACCAAATGACGAACGATGGTATATTTATGAACTTTTTAGAATTTATTTAAAATCAAATGAGAGAAACTCCTATTCATAATGCAGGTAAAAACACTGGCAACTCTCGGATGGTCACCGCTAAGCAGTTTAAGGAGCTGGGACCACCGGAGTTTTTTAGAGAGCCAAAACCACTTAAGGCGGAGATGTGGATAAAGCATATCACCAAGATATTTGATGTCTTGGGATGCTCCGAGGAGCAAAAAGGCTCCCTTTGCCACCTTCATGTTGCGAGCAGAGGCAGATTACTGGTGGAAATCTGTAAAGCGTACTCAACCTACCGCACTAAAGATGTCTTGGGAGAAGTTCCAAGAGCTGTTCAACGACAATTACTTTCCCAAAAGTATTCGTCAGATGAAGGAGGTAGAGCTCATCAAGCTGGAGCAAAACAATATGACCGTGTCGCAATACGAGACTAAATTTACAGAGTTATCCCAGTTTGCATCTCATTTGGTCGATAATGAGGAGCGAATGATGCGAATATTTCTAAGAGGTTTGAAACCCGATATACATCAATACCTCATTTCTCACAAATTGTGTTTGTATTCAGATGTTGTGAATAGGACTCAGTTATTGGAGCGCGATAATGAGTCAGCACAACCAAAAGGAAACGAGTAACAACACGATAATAATCGTACCGGTGGCAACGGCCATCGGAACAATGATAACCATCGTGGGGGAAATTATCATGCCAAGAATGGTAACCACTTCGGTGGTAATCATGGCCAAGATAATAGAAGTGAAAATTTCAAGAAGAGAAGGTTCAACACGATGGAAAGACAGCAGCACCAACACCCGTTTTTAAGAAAGGAGAATGACCACCAATTGTATGCTTCAAATGTGGAGGGGAGGGATATATCAGTCCAAACTGCGTGATGCAGTCCAAAACATGTTACAATTGTGGAAAGAAAGGTCACCTAGCCCGATTTTATCGTGCACCAAAGTCAAGTCCAGCTGGGACGGTGGCACCAAAGGCGAATATGGACAAAACAAAGTCGGTGGTTTCAGGAAGAGCGTTTTTCGTGACTTCTCAAAAAGCGAGTAACCCGAACAAAGTTAGCACGGGTTAGTTAATTATAAATTCTTGCGAAGTCTATACCTTATTAGATACCGATTCTACCCATTCTTTTATCTCTCTTGCTTGCGCCCAATGTTTAAATTTAACTCTAGAGAAGTTAGACTTTGACTTATTGGTTGAAACTTCGTTAGTAGAAACCTTCATTACCTCCACTGTTTATAAATCTTGTTGATTCAAATCGACACTTTCACGTTACCTGTCGATCTTATCTCTTTGAAAATACTTGCCTTTAATGCTATTTTAGGAATCGATTGGTTAACTACTCATCATGCTTTTCGTAAGGTTGTTAGCTTTCATATTCCTAACCAACCTATTATGCGAATTCAAGCAACCAAACCACTAAAGTCAATCATTATCATATCAAGCCATAAGTAAAGAGCCCCGAGCCTTTCGCTGGTGACTTCCTTGTATGGAATGCACCGAAGTCAGACTTTTTGTAGGCGACATCGTGAATGACGATGACAAGTTGATAGGTATCAATGTGACGTACTATCCAAGTCTTGGATGAGAGCCGCAGTTTTGAATAATATTTCTATTGTTAATAAATTTTCTGACGTATTCTTGAAGACTTCCTAGCCTACCCCTAGAGAGTGAAATTGAATTTTGTATTGACCCCAGTACAAAACCCATTTCTAAAACCCTCAAATATTTTTCTTCAACCAGAACGAATGTATTATGCGCCAAAGACGTTGGCTCGAGCTGTTGAAGATTACGACCATACCATTCAATATTATCGTGGAAGAGCGAACGTGGTAGCTGACGCGTTGAGTAGAAGATAGTATGCGGTTACGAGTGCGATATTGTTAACACAAAAAACCCCATTTCGTATAACTTACAAATGATGAAGATAGAGTTAAAGACTCTATGGACCCACGTGAAGATAACGAATATACGAGTAAAATCGACTTTAATCGATAAAGTTAAAGTCGCTCAAGCTACACACCCGAATCTGATGAATATGAAGAAGAAGGTTCAAGAAGGCGTTATCTCAACCCTCGATTTAATTGGCCCATTTGAAATCCTCGATCGAGTAGGAACTGTGGCCTATAGACTCGTTTTACTGCCAAGTATGTTGCGTGTACATAACATTTTTTTACGTATCGATGTTACGTAAATATGTGGACGACCCGAACCACATTATTGAATTAGAACTAGACGAGATAGCAGAAGATTTAACGTATGAGGAGATACGTGTTAAAATCTTAGATAAGAAGGATCATATTTGACACTCAAAGGTTATACCTCAAGAGTTAGAATCTGAAATGAAGTCAAGGTATCCTCACCTCTTCGGCATACCAGGTACGTACATAAATTTTGAGGGCAAAATTTCATAAGGAGGGGAGATTGTAAGACCCCGAATTTTATGAAATAAAAGTATTCAATTTTTTTATAATTATTATTTTATTTCGTAAATGGTTAAATTGATAAAAGATTAAAGTTAAGGGTGATATGTGAAAATTTTTGCAAAGTAAGCAAGTTGTTATAAAATATTCGTTTGGTCGGAGAATATTCTTTTTATCGGGAATATCCGTACGACGGCACAATCATTGGTGGACCCCATAATGGAAGTATTGTCATAGTTAGAAAACGACAGAATTATCTTTTTATAAAAATAACGGCGAAAGTGTTACCGTTAAAACTGTTGAACTACCCGGTAGTAAAAGTACAGTAATACGCGTGGTTGCACAGTAGCACACGGTATTGATTATCGATGCTTACATAAGAAGTCACTCAGTTATACTACAGTAATTGCTGCATCATATCTCTCATATTATTGATTCAATTATTGTCACAGTATCATCTGTATAATATGTTATATTATTAAATCAATAATTGAGACGACAAAGTTATTCATATTATTATTTGTAATATTGACAATGTCCAGAAGTTCTGTCAAGAAGAGATTAGATAATCTAATTGTGCGCCAATAGGGAGAAATCCTTATCGAAAAGCCCCCTCTTTCTTGGGAACGACCTGGTTGTTAAATATTGTGAATTATAATATTAATGATGAATAAGTTCGTGTTGATTAAAGATGAAATTGATAGTTTCATTGTGTTGGAATTATTAGTGTTAGTGAAAATCGACATTTATTTCGATAATAATTGATATCTGGAGGTTATATTGACCAATCGGGTAATTAACCGGATCCATGAGCAATTAATTGTTATTAATTCACATACTTATAACTATGTGTTCACATATGTGTACTATTGATTCACATGATTTACTATTAAGGGAGTTGGTGCAAGATTGATAATACTTGCATGACTAAATTAGAAATAGAGGTATAGTTGAAGGTACTATACTGTAATTAGTTTTTTCACATGATTATACTATTGAGTCACATGAATGAACTATTAATTCACATAATTTACTATTAGGGGAGGTGGTGCAAGTTTAATAATACTTACAGGACTAAATTAAAAATGAAAAAAAAGAGGGAGATATTATACTGTAATATTTTGAGCCCCAAAATGTGCAATTATTGAAACTATATTTTTCTATAAATAGAAGCTCATTCTTCCTTCATTTCTCACCAATTCACTAAAGCTACAGAGCAATTATTATAGAGAGAAATTATAGAGAGAAAGAAGAAGAGAAATCTGCTACCTCACTACTCCATTATCCAGTCTTCTTCTGAGTTAAGGGGTATTATTTCTTTCGTATTCATGAAGAGAGCTATGTTATTCCATTCTTTATTATTCTGTTGGAATAACCTGTATACGCGGACTACCGTATACATGATAAAATTCTTCTATTATTCCATTATTTATTATTCTGTTGAAATAACCTGTCTATACGGATTACGCATAACCTAGTTCCATTCTTTATTATTCTGTTAAAATATCTTGTCTGTGCGTATTACGTATGACGTAGTTCCATTCTTTATTATTATGTTGAAATATCATGTCTGTGCGTATTACGCATGATCTAGTTCCATTATTTATTATTCTGTTGGGAATAACCTGTCTGTGCGGTCTATCGCATGCCTGGTGAATTCTTCTGTTATTTCAGTCTTTATTATTCTGTTGGGAATAACCTGTCTATGCGGTCTATCGCATGCCTGGTGAATTCTTCTGTTATTCCATTCTTTATTATTCTGTTGGAATAACCTGTCTACACGGACTACCACATGCATGGTGAATTCTTCTGTTATTCCATTCTTTACTATTCTGTTGGAATAACATGTCTATGTGGATTACCGCATGCATGGTGAATGATCCTTCGTATTCGTTCCTTATTAAATTGTGAAAATGATCTGTCTATGTGGATTATCGCATGGCAGGCAAAAATCCATTTGCAGTTTCATGTATTCAATTATACTCAGTTGGTTAAAGTTTTAGCTTCTATAATCCATGAAATTAGTAGAATATCATTGATATTTGCGCTTCATCCAGTATCTTTTCATGAAAATATTCTTCTGAGCATTCTTGAATTTTACTCCACAAAGCAGTATCATGTTGACAATTTGGACGTTATTGATTTCAGGATAAATTAACTTATAAATCTTTAAAATATATTCTTGAACTTGTTTTATTGAATTATTATGTTATTGTCATTATCCTCAAGCTTATATTATGATGAAAGTCATATTTGGCTTACGTGCATAGATGGACTTGGTATGATTATGACCAGGGATCATTCGGTATAATCATGACCTGTAATGTTATAAATGATGTGGTAAAAGTCTTTAGTGGCCTGTAGTGCATTGATGGACAGTTTTTGGTATGATTATGACCAATGATTATTCGGTATAGTCATGACCATTGATGATTTAATGAATATCCTTGGCCTGTAGTGCAGGGATGATTCGATGATGTGGTTTATTTATTAAACTGAGTCTCAGCAATAAAAATTGATGAGAACATTTTAAATCATAGAAGATAGTAGATATCATGCTCTACTTGACTCTTCTAATGGATTGCTTATTCTGCTGTAGTTAAACTTGTTGTCTATTATATTCTATCAGTTTAACATTGTTGAAGGCTAATGATAATTTATTCTGCATTATCTTAGTCATAATATTTCTTACTAGGCTAGTTGAGCTCACCCTTTCTTTCACTGTTCTCTTCAGGAAATGAGAACGTAGATGGGACTAGTCGGGAAACAGAGTGACGGTCCAGATAATAGCATTAGTAGTCCTCACTATTCTGTAAAATAGTGTGACAATAAGTGTAATGAGGACTTATTTTGAGTTTGAATACTGTATAGATGACAATATTTGTATTAAAACTCACAGCTCATGTTGTATAATTAAGTTTGTATTTGTATTCAGTACCATGTATTTGGCGACTCAAGATGGGTGATGTATACCTATTTTGGGGCGTCACAATCATCCTCATACTTATATTATGTTGAAAGTCATCTTTGGACCGTAGTACATAGATGGACTGTTGATTGGTATGATTATGACCAGGAATTATTCGGTATAATCATGACATGTAATGTTACAAATGATGTGGTAAAAGTCCTCATTGGCCCGTAGTACATTGATGGACAGATGTTGGTATAATCATGACCATGTGTTCTCTTCGGTCAAGGGTACAAAGATGAATTGTTGTTTGGCATGATCATGACCATTGGTGATAACACGAATATCCTTGGCACGTAGTGCATGGATAATTCGTGGATGTGATACTAATGAATATCATTGTCCTGTAGTGCATGGATAATTCAGTGATGTGAATTATTTATTAAGTTGAGTTTCAGTGATAAAATTGATGATAAACTTTTTAAATCGTAGATATCATGCTCTACTTGACTCTTCTAATGGATTGCTTGTTCCGATGCAGTTAAACTTGTTGTCTGTTGTATTCTATCAGTTTAATACTGTTGAGGGCTAACGATAATTTTTTCTGCATTATCTTAGTCATAATATTTCTTACTGGGCTAGCTGAGCTCACCCTTTTCTTTCATTGTTCTCTTTAGGAAATGAGAATATAGTTGGGACTAGTCAGGGAATGGAGTGATGGTCCAAGATAGTTGTTATAGTAGTCCTCACTATTCAATAAGAATAGTGTGATAATAATTGTAATGAGGACTTATTTTGAGTTTGGATATTGTCTAGGAGACAATATTTGTATTAAAACTCACAGCTTATGTTTTGTCGTATTCTGCATGACATTTAACAGTTGTATAAATTAAGTTTATATTTGAAATACGTACCATGTATTTGGCGACTCAGAATGGGTGATGTATACCTATTTTGGGGGCATCACAGGTGGTATCAAAGCTTAGGGATATGATCCCTGGCAGAGATGTGAGGCTAGAACTAGGAGGGGTGATACGGGTAAATCCTTCGCTAGTATGACCTACCTAAGCTTATTTGTTATTTAATCGGTTGATCAGAATATAGAGATAACATGTGGCATGTCAATTAACCCTTGTTTTGTGGCAGTGTTTGAAAATGACATTTAAAAATGTTGAGATAAGCAATGGAGCACATGAGACCGTTGAGTTACCGATGATCAATAACCAGGATAATGTGCATCAGGAAGGCAATAATCCTCATGTAAACAACAACACCGACCAAATGACGAACGATGGTATATTTAGGAGTTTTCTAGAATTTATGCAAAACCAAACGAGAGAGACTCCTGTTCAAAATGCAGGTGGAAACACTGGCAACTCACGACTGATCACCGCTAAGCAGTTCAAGGAGTTGGGACCACCGGAGTTTTTGGGAAAGCCAGAGCCAATTAAGGCAGAGACGTGGATTAAGCAGATCACCAAGATATTTGATATCTTGGAATGTTCAGAGGAGCAAAAGGTTCCCTTTGTCACCTTCATGTTGCGAGAAGAGGCAGATTTCTGGTGGAAATCTATAAATCGAACTCATCTTTCCGCACTAAAGATGTCTTGGGAGAAGTTCCAAGAATTTTTCAACGACAAGTACTTTCCTAAAAGTATTCATCACATGAAGGAGGTGGAATTCATCAAGCTGGAATAAAACAATATGACCGTATCACAATAAGAGGCAAAGTTTGCGGAGTTATCCCGGTTTGCATCCAATTTGGTAGATAATGAGGAGCATATGACGCGAATATTTCTGCGAGGTTTGAAACCCGAAATTCATCAATACCTCATTTCTCACAAACTTTATTTTTATTCAGATGTTGTGAATAGGGCTCAGTTATTAGAACGCGATTATGAGTTAGCCCAACCAAAAGGCAACGACCAACGACACGATAATAATCATACCGGTGGCCACGGCCATCGGAACAATGATAACCAGTGTGGAGGAAATTATCATGCTAGAAATGGTAACCACTTCGATGGTAATCATGACCAAGATAATAGGAAAGGTGAACTAAATGGGAACAAATTTAAGAAGAGAAGATTCAATAATGATGGAAAGACGTCAGCACCAGCACCCATTGTCAAGGAAGAAGAACGACCACCGGTCGTATGTTACAAATGCGGAGAGGAGGGACACATCCGTCCAAACTGTACGCAGCAACCCAAAGCGTGTTTCAATTGCGAAAGAAAGGTCACCTAGCTCGATTTTGTCATGTAGTGAAGTTAAGTCCAGCTGGGATGGTGGCGCCAAAGGATGTCCCAGACAAGTGAAAGCCGGTAGTTTAAGTGAGAGCGTTTGTCGAGGAACCCGAACGAAGTTATCACGGGTAAGTTAATCATAAACTCTTGCTAAGTATATACTTTATTCGATACCGGTTCTACCAATCTTTTATTTCACTTAGTTGTGCTCAATGTTTGAACTTGACTCCTAAGAAATTAGACTTTAACTTATCTGTTGAAACTCTGTTAGGAGAAACCTTCATTACATCCACAGTTCATAAATCTGGTTTGATTCAAATCGGTACCCTTACGTTACCTACAGATCTTATCTCTTTGAAAATACTTGTGAAATAACCCGGGTCAAATCCCAAGTTCGAATCGAATCAAATCCATCAAAATAAGGCCTCAAACCACTGGCCCAATAGTATCTTCTTGGGTCATCTTAGCCTACCACAAGCTCCCAAAAGGTCATGACTTAAAGGTACTATTAGTAGTAACATATTTCCTTATATGCAGACAAATTTTTTCCCTATCTTCGATGTGGGACTGGGGTGTTACAACTTGCCTTTGATGTGATTTTAGGAATCGACTGGTTAACTATTCATCATGCTAAAATTGATTATTTTCATAAGGTTGTTAGCTTTCATTTTTCTAACCAACCCGTTATGCGAATTCAAGCAACCAAACTACTAAAGTCAATCACTGTCATATCAAGCCATAAGTAAAGAGCCCCGAGCCTTTCGCTGGTGACTTCCTTGTGTGGGATGCACCGAAGCCAGACTTTCTGTAGGGGACACCGTGAATAATGGTGGTAAGTTAATAGGTATCAATGTGAGGTGTTATCCAAGTCTTGGATGATAGTTACAGTTTTGTATGATATTTCTATTTTTAATAAATTTCCTAATGTATTCCCCGAAGAACTTCTTGGCCTACCCCCAAAGCGTGAAATCGAATTTTGTTTCGACCTTGAACCCGATACAAAACCCTCAAATATTTCTTCACCCAAAACGAACGTAACATGCGCTGAAGACGTTGGCTCGAGCTATTGAAGGATTACGATAATACCATTCAATACCATCGTGGAAAAAGTGAACGTGGTAGCTGACGCGTTGAGTAGAAGATCGTATACGATTACGAGTGCGACGTTCTTAACATAAAGACCCATTTTGTATGATTTACAAAAATGGGGATAGAGTTAAAGATTCTAGAGACCCACGTGAAGATGACAAATATACGAGTAGAATCGACGTTAATCAATAAAGTTAAAGCCGATCAAGCTACACATCCGGACCTGATGAATATGAAGAAGAAGGTATAGGAAGGCGTTATTCTAGAAGCAAGAATCGACGAAGAGAGGAAATCTCAACCCTCGATTTATTGATCCATTTGAAATGCTCGACCGAGTAGGAACTGTGGCCTATACACTCACCTTACCGCTAAGTATGTGTTAGTCATTTTATCGATCAATATCTATGTGCAAGTATACACGGTCAACAAGTAATAAAGAGTAAGTAAAGTATCGTTCCCACGGAGAATTAACTAATAAAGTTCACCAAGCACTAGCCCATAATCATTTCAGTCTTATTTAAACGATTGATTTGATACCTATATATTCAAACTATGAAATTAAATAAGCCTAACTATCCCTAGAGTGAGACTAGATAATGAAGACTTGAGATTACAATTTCATCTATTGAATTACTTAAATCAACACACTTCATGTTAAGCCAAATTAATTGTACCGGATTATTAGTCGAGAACACGAAAGTGAAACATGGCCATCTCTCGATGTACCATACTCATATCATATATAATCCACAATTGATAGAATACACATGAACACCCACATTACCTAAACCACTATATGTCTATGTGATTTACAAATAAATAGGGTCTAAGCCCAAGTTCTCAATTGACTACGAATGATGCTTCGGTATATGTCTATCCTAAGCACAAATCATACATTCCATCACCATGTACAACATACAAACACAAGCTATCAAGATCAGATCTAAACTCATACTTCGTCTTTCAAGTTCATATGGATTATCACAGTAACTGATGGCCAATCAACTAAGTAAACAAGCATGAATCTTAATAGACAATCTCATAACAATCAATAAGACTAATAATGAAGTATATCGAAATAAACTAGGCAATAGATTCCATTATAATCTCAAAATAGAGTTTAGCTCATCATAGAATCAAAATCCGTAATTCACAATTGATTATACATTGAGAAATAAAGATAGAAGTAAAGAGAAATTAGGGAATTGGGAATGCAAATTTGATCTCTCTTGCTCCAATTCTGAATTTCCTATGCTCTCCAATTGCTTCAATCTTCAACTCTAATCTAATCTAGGGTTCTAATCTAATCTAACTAAGAAAGAGAAGAAAATAGCATATGTAATCTAGATTGATCCCCCAAGGGTGGAATCCCCTTTTTACATACTGATATCTCTTCTATATATAAGCCCTAATTGAACCCTCCTTCAAGTTACGCTCTAATTGCACTTTTTAGTGAAAAAGTCAGCTCTGGTCAACTTCTGAAGTGGCGCGGCCGTACTGGGAATGGCCTGGAGTTGGGCACACCAGTGCTCAAGTAGAAGATGGCATTTTTTTGGTCTAGGAACTGGCGCGGCCGCGCCCGAAATGCACTAGAAATCCGCGCGCCCGCGCCAAGGATTTTTTACTGCGGTGTCCTCTGGTAAAATGGTCATAACTTTTGATCCGGGAGGAATTACGGGGCCTGCAACCTATCAAATCGAAGATCTCGACGAGATTTACAACTTTCATTCTTTGAGAATTGAGAAATAATGGACGAATGAAGGTCAAAATTGGGTTGGAAGTGACTTCTATGCAAATGGCCACCCAAAACATTGAAGTTCAACGTCCGTTGGTACAAAGGTCATAACTCTTGCATCCGAACTCCGATTGGAATGATTCAAGATATTCTAAAAAGCTAAAAAGAAGCTCTAAAATATAATCCAAGTTCTAAGCCAAGAACATGAAATGAACATGAAAGCCCAAACGATGTCCGGATTGTTTTTTCTTGCGTTCTCATACCAATAGTCGCTCACACAACTCCCAAGCATATAATCTACAAAATGAACACAAAATGCATGAAAAGTAACTAAGAAACATGAGTGTAAGCAACTAATTCAAGTAACAGATACCGAATAAATAGATATAAACCTACTTATCAAATACCCCCAAACTTAAACCGTTGATTGTTCCCAAGCAACACAACATAATGCAATCTACATGCTATGCAAGCTACACTACTATGACAATGAATCCCACATTCTCAGCCAAATATGAATTTCAATAAGATGTGCCTCAGAGAAATAACAAGATCTATGAACAAAGCATTAAACTAAACTAAATTCATAAGGACATACATTCCAAAAATCACAACCTGCTGCTAAGATGTAGTGTGTGTGTGTGTGTGTGTGCTATGTTCACAAATAAGCTTGACAAATGTGAAGATTCCACATGCTATACTTCTAAGAAAGAAAACTGAGGTTTTAAGTCAAGAACTATGCACAAAATTGAAGCAACAACCAATCCAACACGTCAATACAAGCTAAGGTTAAGCAATGGGTTTATTCTGCTTTATTTTACTCACGAAGGCGATTTTCACACTTTCCCGCGGTATTTATTGATTTTTTTTATCACATGGTTGTGCAATGTCTCATTCCATTAGGCTATACAGTGCTACCCCTTAGCGAGCTTTCAACCAACGACTCCCAAACCATTCAATCGTTAGGGCGCTAGGTGTAGAGACAATCTCCTCAGGCATACTTAGTCAAGTAACAATGGCCCCAAAACAAGACTAGCCACGGTGTTTATTCATTTTTTTTACTTTTTTTTAAGAAGATAGCAAGTATACCCATGCGTTCTTAAAACTTAAGTTTCAGTGTCTTCATAGTCATTACTCACTTCCTACACAATTCTATCGTTAAAAACAATGTTTTCCTCTCAGCAGCCAAGCATGTTAATCTTAACCAACAAGCAAAAAGGAACATTTTTATACTACCCGGTAACATCTAAACAGCAGACATAAATTATATCATGTATAAAATTATAACTAAGCTCAAGATATCAACCAAGTTCAAAAATCTATCAAATTTCTATGTCATCATTGGCCAAATTAGAATTCATGTAAGAACCCGAATTTTTAGAAATTATTAAAATAAGAATTTAGTAGATAAATTCTTAAAGCATGAGATGGGTTCGAAAAAGAATATATTTGTGATACGAGGTATGTGGTATTGTGTTACATAGGGTAATATGAGCTATGTAATAAGTGATATTGTGTTTAATAAATATATATCATTATTATATATTTGTTATAAATTATAGACATGAATTAATATGAAGATAGATAAAATTTATATATTGATGTTAAATAAATTATGTGAAATTATTTTATCGTAGTAAGTTGGTGACATTAAAAATCTTCGATAATCACCAATTTCGTGAGTATTTGTATGAGTAAGTATCAAGTCTAAGGTAGTGTAATTGTACTCTTTAATGGTGGATGTATAGGAGTTGGGCTAAACAATTCCTTCAGAGAGCGGAGGTATATACGAATTAGTAAACGATCAAACTCACTGTGGAAAACGGTGTAGACGAGACGGAAACCAATTTGTTGGTTGTTTGTGGGAAACCACTCAGTGTACTATATTGAATACTATTAAAGACTCGATGCGTGTTAGGTTTGGACTTGTATGCGTGTACGTTGTCGACGAGAGAAGAAAATCGATATACCTTTAAATTGGTTAAAGAATTATTAAGTAATTTGATACACAGCGAGAAGTGAAGATTAAAGGAATGAATGTATGTGTTATATATATATCTTGAATTGTGGAAAGAAATTATATACATACATACATACATATATATATATATATATATATATATATATATGAGATCTTTATAGTTAACTAACTATTAAGGGAAATAGAGTTGAACTTGAAGTTTAATCTTTAAATTATTGAAGAATGTAGTCATTGGAGATTCATTTTGGTTAGTATAATGAGATAACATGTATGGAGCATGTTAAAGGATTTGCGAGTTAAGTTTTGTTTTTGTTGAAGCATAACTTGCCTGCGTCCTAACTTGAGATGGCGCGGCCGCGCCACTCTCAAGCCTAAGACCAGCGCGGTCGCGCCGGTCTGCTGATGGTTCAGGATGAGTTTGTGTAATCTGAACTTTAAGAGTTGTATATTAGTGGCTCATTTGTTATAATAAGGATCATAAGTGGTGTTCCTACTGCCCATGAATGGATTGAGACAGCAAAGCATGAATTGAATGTGGGTTAGTTATGGAAATTAACTAAACAAGAATAAATATTGGTTAACTTAAATAAGTTGAAAATTATATTATGGAATAATATAATTTGAGTATTAAGGCCTTGTGTGGTAGTGGCGTGATAGTAAATTGAATGAAAGGGGTAATTCACTTAAGTAAAATGGTGAATTAATATGTGTGTTAACATAAAGAAAATGGAATGATTATGTAAATTAAAAAGGAATTTTAATATATTACACAGTGTAATAATATATAAAGAGATTTGATAGTTGAGATATGTTATAAGTGTCTAATAAAAGAAGGGGACCAATACATTTAATTATTGGTTAGAGATGTAATGTTAAGAATACTATTATTTTGTAAGATTAAATTATTATATGCTTGTGGACTATTAATTATTAAGTTCACATAATTATGTCTTGTGTGGCATAACTAGTGAAGTTAAATCAAAGGGAGATTTAATGGGAATGATTAAAATAAAAGGTGAGTTATTGATATTAATTATCATTATGATAATTGGGTATATTTGTGATGCTAAATTTTATGAAAAATGATGAATTGAGAATATCCAACTATTTATACTTAGCCCAATTAAAATATTATTTGGACTAGCCCAATGTACATGGATTATATGAAATAGAAATATATTAGATCCCTAATTTTCATATTATAGTACATTAAGATTATATTTTTGGGAGTTAAAGTAACTAGACTAAGCTTTAGTGCTAAGAGTTAGCCTTGTCCCAAAATAAGTGTCATTTATCAGTACATGAACAGTGGCCTAATACTACATTGCGTAAAAGTTAGTCGGCAGTTAAGAGCTAAGTTAGCTATGATGATGGCTACAAGGGAGCAGTTGGCAAACTCTTGAATATCTGTTGGTTACTCTCATTTCCCATAGAATCAAACATGGGTGCAAAGCTATAAACTGGTAAATCAATTCTCCATAAATAGAAGCTCACCTTCCTCAGTTTTTTGTTGCATTGTCTGATAAGTCTAAGTTTTAGAGTGTGGGTTGCTGAGAAATTTTAGAAGTATAATCAGTGTGTGAGGAGTTCAATTCAAGCTTAAGTAGGTATAAATTCTATTTATGTTCTTAAATTGGGTTTTGATAAATTCTTGAGAATTAGAATGAATTCTTGATAATTGGTTGTGAATTGTTATCATGATGTTATATGAGTTGATATGTATGTTATGGATAATATATATAGCTAGGTTGAGCATGTTAAATGAAAGTGTATTGGTTGTTTGGGCCAGAATCTGCAGAAACAAAGTTCAAGTCTGGGTTGGTGCCGAAGTGGCACGGCCGCGCCACTTCCCAGTACAAACCCAGCGCGGTCGCGCCGTGTGTCTGTCTTGAACTCCAACTTCTGCTATAATCTGAGTTCTGAGCATGTTAGGCTAGTTTGGAAATGCACATAAATAACCCCAATACATGGATTGAAGTTACTTTAGTTATAGTAGGCCACTATAACTCGGATTAGTTTGAGTTTTAAAGAAAACTTATAAGTTTGGAAAGACAAACCTTGTTGGAAATAAACTTACTTGTATTCTGATCTTGTGAGCATGCTAGTTTGGCCTAACTAAATATGTAAAGGGATCTAACATGTGATTTTAAGTTGCCTTGCATATAATGAGTTATGTTAGTTTGGTATTAACGAATTTCTAAAGAGACTTAAAGATTTTGAAAAAACAAATGTTGATGAACTTTGAGTCATTTAAGTTCTGACTTTGATAGCATGTATACTAGGTTTCATTATGCGTGATATAAGATTCAAAGTTATTTCGTATTGGTTTAAAACGATTTCAAATGCAAACTCGGATATTTTGCAAAACAAGTTTTATAAACATAGAGTGGTTATATTTTGACCTTGTAAACGTGTGTAGAAACATGTACAAACAAGTAAGATATGTGAGTTAAAATTGACTTGCATGATTAGTTTAGTATTACATTGTTTATGGGAATAAAATTTAGAAGTTTTGAAAATAAAACTTGACGAATTTTATGGCTTTTAAGTTCCGACCTTGGGAACATGTGAATGTGGCCTAGTTATGTGCGCAGATGGATAAGGAATGTAATTTCAAGATATATAGCACATAAAAGGTTGTCAAGCTCAATTTAGTATGTGTTTTAAAGTGAAATTTAAAAGTTTTAGAAGTTAACATCAACGTTAACAAGTGTGAGAAATCAAAATTATTTTAGACCATATCTTTATGTGTTTATATTGTGTTTAAAGAGATTAAGGTGGTAGCAAAAGAACTAGACTTTTGAAAATTTCAGTTCTGGTTCTGGCAGGGAATAGCGCGGTCGCGCCACTCCCAAGCTTATACTCAGCGCGGCCGCACCGTGCTGCAAAGTGGTCAAGAGCAGTTTGTTAACTATCTCGAATTTAGAGCATGTCTATATATATACTTTTAAGACTGTAAAAGATGAAGTAAGATTGTTTCAAAAGAATAAACAAGAGAGTATAATGAGCTAACAACATTGCTATCCTAAGCATATATTGAAGAAATGAAATGAAACAATGTAAATTTTTATTACATTGAGAATGTATGAAATGTATAACTGATGGGTATGAATCCATGATTATATAACGGTGTAGGAATACACGAAGTGAAATTAGCAATACGCAGTTAAGTTGTAGTTCATAAACTACGAATCAGGCAAGTCTTTCAGTTCCTATTTGATATATGAATTCTATAACTGTTAGTTGAGCTATATTTTTCTATGATAATGTTGATGTATATATATGAAATGCATATGAGATGTGTATGAAAGTTGAAAGTTGATCTTTGATGATATGCTTATGAAGTAAATCTCTATGCTTGTTATGTGAGAAGTAACATGCGTAGTAAATATTAATTGATTATAAATGCATGCACTGAATATGCTATTATATGCTATGTGCTACATGAAAATTGTTAGAATTGCTGGGCTGTCGAGCTCACCCTTACAAATAACCACTTTTACCAGTTAAGGACTCACGGTAAAGTTACGTGCTACTTGATTGATAGAGTTCAATAGTATCAAAGGAGATTGATTCATATATTTAAATATATACTCTTGAACTATGTTTAGGTTCTAGGAGATGTACTTTTTAGTAGTTTATAATGTGTAATACATGTTGAGTTGTTAAGTTTTACTATGTGATACATAGAGGAATTCGAATCGATATGTAAAGATTTATACAGTAATTCGAATAGAATGAATCATAACATAATTTGATTCAAATACATGTAATTGATTTAAGTTAAGCAATCAATTAAAGATTTTCTTTTCAAAGGAGATTGAAAAAGTTTAAATTATTCCGCATATTTTTATAACATCGAATATGATGTAAGACAGGGATAGTAAATGACCAAGATTTGAAACTTATAAAAGTTTGGGGTCATTACATAGATCCTGGAAATGGAAAGAATTTATATTCTAAATTGTAATAAGCAAAGTTATATTCATTAAGTTTTGAATAAAAGATATAAATGGTTTGACAATAGTAGTATCGTGGCGGACCGAATCTGTGGTTCGAAGGGACCGGAATTGGGGGCGTCACAATTCAACTAACTAAAAACCTGGGATTATGCAATGTTATGCAACTAAACAGATATTACGCAAACAAAAAGAAAAAATTACTGCAAAATTAAACTAATAACTACTAACATGCAATTAACTATATGTAACATGAAATTACTCTATATGATGCAATTACACTACATGCTCTAAACTACTGACTAAACCCAATACCCCCAAACTTAAAACGAACAATGCCCTCATTGTAATTAAAAGTGAAAGAATACTGTGACGACCCCAAAATAGGTCCACTCCACCCAACCCATTCTGAGTCATCAAATATATGGTACAGAAAACAACTACAACTTTATTACAACAATTGTCGTACAAAATACAACAACACATGCTGTGAGTTTGGATACAAATATATACCAAATGTGACATTGGACACCATCATGTATCAGCACCTCACAAAGGTACCTTACATAAAGGTACAGTCAAAAACTGTTTTAGAAACTAGAATCTTTGGGAAGTGCTCAAGGAAACCTTCGTACATGGGACGCCATGCTTCTAGGTTATGATAGATATCATATGGCCACAGAATTATCCTTGGTTGACCCAATAGACCCCAAAGAAAAATGAGAAGATTACTATCATATTCTTCCCAATGGTGAGTCTTCTCTTGACTTATCATTATCTCCACTGTCTCTAATTGAGAATTATACTTCAAACAAACACCAAGATTATATAGGTAGTGCTCGTAGATATACTCAGCAAGTGGATGAGCACAACCTTGTCTTATGATGACACGAGGTTGTATGTCATTAGACATCTTGTATGATAGTGACGAAACACCCTTCCAACGTTGGTTTCGCCTCACCCTATTTTCTTCACCAAATATAACTACTAAATGATGACCATCGTTCTATTCCCTTGTTACCCCCGCTCGACCCAGCTACACTCTTATTACCTGAAAGGAATTGTGAAACAAAAGGGTGAGCACAACTAGCCCAGTAAAGAATATCATGACTAAAGATAAATAAATTATCAATAGTCTTCATCAGTAATAAATCAGAAATTTAGGACATATGGTAGATGATAAAAATTTCAACCATAGTTGCAGCGGAACGAGCAATCCATTAGAAGAGTCAAATATATTATAAAGTCTATTATCTTCTCCATGTTAAAAATCCACCAATAATATTTTATCCCTGTAACATCAATCAACAATTCTGATCCACAATCATATGAATAACTCATAATCATAACTGTAGTTCTAAATTCCTTTTCTCATCCAGGACGAAGATAATTTTCATCACCTATCTTTACCTGAAACATCAAATATCATGATTATACCAAATCACATTTCCTGTTCATAATCATACTAATAACTTCATCTTTGCACCACGGCCAAAGATATTCATTTGTATCACCAGTTGGTCATGTTCATCTCAACACCTGTTCATGTTTGCACTACTGGCCAAAGATATTCAACATGTCATCTTTGCACTACGGGCCAAAGATATTCATCAACAATTCATCTTTGTACTACAGGCCAAAAATATTCATCAATAATTCATCTTTGCACTACAGGCCAAAGATATTCATCAATAATTTATCTTTGCACTACAGGCCAAAGATATTCATCAATAATTTATCTTTGCGCTACAGGCCAAAGATATTCATCAACAGTTCATATTTGCACTACAGGCCAAATATATTCATATCTCAAAGAAATATATAATCATTTCAGAATTTATATAAACAATAATTATAACCATGTTAATCAATTCATCTTTACACTTAAGCTAAAGATATTCAATTATAAATTCAATGGTCATGATCATACCAGTTAACAATTCATCTTTGCACTACAGGCCAAAGACATTTTTCAGTCACGATCATACCAATAATTTATCCATCTTTACACTCAAGTGAAAGAGAAATTCAACATCAGGGTTATAAAAATGTTATATATGATAATAAAAATAATATAATCAACATATAGATTTAATCTCAAGAGTAATATTCATAACTCAACTATAATTTGGTCAGAAAAGAAACTAATTTTGTCATGAATAGTAACTCGTGAATAGTAACCCATGAATAGTAACTCGTGAATAGTAACTCATGAATAGTAACCCCGACTCAAAAAGGTAGAAATTTTACAATAAAATCCATACCAATATTTTGATATAATGATATTGAAAGAATAACATTTCTTAAATTTATAAATAATTTATTTTAATTGTTTATACTTTACTAAAATAATGCATTTAATCATTCCAAAATGCCAAACTCATAAGATTTCATCACCAATAACCAAAATCCTCATCAAAAATATGCATATACCTCATATAGAATTTTTAAGTCATAAAATCCTATTTTTCAATTTTCTTACTTCACATAACATATTTAATTCATTTACTCATAACTAGACCATTTTCATGAAAAATACCAAATCAGTTCCAATAATATTTCTTTTCTGAGATTTAGCATAATATAGTCTCATAGTGAACATATATTTTTCCCAGAATTTTTAAAAGTCATTTACTATTTTACATATGGCCAAAACAGCCGAATATTTAGACATTTATCAAAAATTGTACTTTTGTCCAAAAATTCTGAAATTCACAGAGTATACTCCTATCATATACATGTACTCCCAATAAAAATTTCATCAATTTTAGAGTTAACCACAAGAAGTTATAAGCGGTTACTTTTAAAATAGTCTTTTCTTATAAAATTCATAACTCTTAATCTATACATCCAAAAATCACCATTTTTGGACACAATCAAGAAAACTCATCAAAATATCATTTCAAATTTTTTCAAAATTTTTGAAGGTCAAAAAAATTACGAAACTGAAAAACATAACAACCCTTAAAATCCCTTATCCCTTACTTCAAAAGTGCAGTATTTCTGACTGGAATGCAAAGTCGAAGGAAACTTGCACTGAATAGCAACTCTCAAAGTATCTAAATACTCACAAAATATGCTTCATAATATAGAGAGAGAAAGAGAGAAAGCTTATGTTTCTGGTGTGATTTTCAATTCTAACTTAGCCCTCTATTTATAGAAAAATGTTAGCACGCCGAAGCAGACTTAACCTGCAACCTGATGGCTTTACCTGCTACTATTCCCACCCACCATATTTGAATAAAAATCTCAACACATTTCTTCACCAACCAAGAGTGGGGCCCACCAATTTTAGAATTTTCCACCAAAATGATTAACTCCGAAAATTCAACAATTTCTAAACTAGTCATCTCGTAAAATTCATAACAAATCATATGTTCATTTTTAACGGTTCAAAATTTGTGGACATATACTCAAATTATATATGTATAACATATCCAAATATTACCACGATCCAACGATCGGATTAAAATTTATAACCCTCGCAAAATATCTCAAAAATCCTGATTTTTAATACCTCCATTCCGACAAAAATACTGATAAAAACCTCAACATTAACTCCTTCATTTTTAATCACAAAAATATATCCCTCATTTATATCCACATAAAATAAATATTTCCTTATCATATGAATCAATAATTAATTATTCACAAATAATATTACAGAATCACATTTATGACAACCAGGTCGTTCCCAGGAAGAAAGAGGGGGCTTTCCAAAAAGAATTTCTCCTTACTGGCGCGCAATTAGGTGACCAAACCTCTCTTTAGACAGAACTTTCTAGACATTGCCAATAATGTTATCTAATAATATTATTCAAATAATATGAATTATTGATCTGATAATAGAAAATATTCTGCAGTGACAATTATTGAAACAATAATAATATAAAATATCAACGCAGTAATTATTGAATCAATAAAATAAAATATTGAATAGTAACTACTGTAACAATTATTGAGTAGTGTCTTCTCATGTAAGAATCAATAATTCAAAAAAATACTGTGCAATACCGTGTGCTACTGTGCAACTACGCGTATTACTGTATTTTAACCACCAGGTATTCCAATAGTGTTAACAGTAACAATTACGCCGTTAATTATAAAAACTCAATTTTTGTCGTTTTCTTCATCCGACAATTATTCTGTTGTGAGGCCCACAAATGGCTGCGCCGTCATACGAATATTCCCCGACAGAAAGAATATTCCACGACCAAATGAATATTCCCCGATAACGATGAGTATTTTATAACCACTTGTGTATTTAAAAAAAAAAATTCATATATCACCCTTAACTTTAACATTTATCAATTTAACCATTTACTGAAATGTAATTATAAGAAAAATTGAATACTTTTATTTCATAAAATTCGGAGTCTTACGAATACTCCCCTAAGTGGCAATGTCATCTCCGTTCGCCTCCTCAAGATTCGATGGTATATCAGGCGATGGATAAGTTTGAGATAATCTAAAGTTGGAAACTGAGTGTGGACTTCTAATTGTCTGAATTCTTGAGTCAGAAATTCTAAAAATTTAGTAGTGTTTATTTTTTATGACTGAGATATGGCGCGACCGCGCTGTGTTTGGCTTGTAGTTGGGAGCGGGTGCGCTACCCTGTACCCTGGCAGCTTCAGTATTTTTGACTTCTGTTTGATCCTAAATGCTTATAGCAATTGGATTGAACTTGAGAGGAGAAACAATCAAACTATTATCAAGACTTACAACTATCAAACATCTACGAAATATAGAAAGTATGAAGAATTAAACATAGCAGAAGAAGTAAATGGAAATGTAAATAAGAATTAAACAAGGAGGGAGAAAGATTAGATGGGGTGCCTCCTATCTAGCGCTCGGTTTATAGTCCGTTAGCTGGACTCTTTTCTTGACACTGTTATCCGATTCCTCTACGATAAGCTAGGAACCATCCATCCATTAGAACTGCAATGTGCATTGTTAGGTTCCCCATCATGAGAGTTTTCAAATTGAAGCCACCTAGCATATTTCTTGTACATGATGTCCCCATTTCCATTGCATAGCTAGGTACTTCTTCCGTTGTATTTGTGAATAGATTTTTGCATTGAGGCATGAAAAATACAACGGGCCTTTCTTCTTCTATTTTCCCCTCCTCAGCCCACCATGGTTTGTAAAATGCCTCATTATCATAGAGATCTTTGCCGTGGATGTGACTACCAAGGGGACATGGGTGTGAAAAATTCACTGGATTTTCAACTCTGGTTGAGAAGGCACTTGGGGTATTATAAAAGTCAGCTCATATTCTTCATTTTCCATATCCCCAGTTGTCTCCTCAATGTCCACTTCTTTCGGTTCATCCAGTGGCATGTACACTTCTGGCTCTCCATCAGTTTCATCATCCATGTCATAGCACGAATTGTTTGGAGGGCGATTGTTCAAGGTTTCGAACATTTGATCCATCTGATTCTGAAGATTTTGAATTGACATTTCTTGCTCAATCATCTTCTCATCAGTTGACACTATGAACTTGAACCACAAATCCTCCAGTCTTGAATTATCTTTTTCAGTTTTGAAATCCATGTATTGAGGACCATTCATTGAGGGATTAATGAGTTGTTACATCTGTCTATTAAGATTTTGGGTTGATAACTCCTGACTCATCATCATCTCTTCCTGGTCTGCTATAATCTTCGACATGAATTCCTTCAACTTTGAATTTTTTTTCTTGTTGCATTGAAGGTGGATATGAGAAATCCGGTGTGTATGTTAGATTTGGAGTGTAGTATTGGTCTTCATAATTATAGCTCCATGAAAAATTTGGGTGATACCCCCAACCTTGATGATAATTGGGATAAGCATAGTTGTTGAGGTAATCAACCCCATACTATACTTGTCCAACACTGATGTTGCACTGATAACTCGGATGCTCGCCAACACAATATTCACATGTAACTACTATCTCTCGAGTACGTTGCGCTGTAAGAACATCCAACCTCTTCAAAAGTGTTTCAATTTGTGCTGACAATGCAAAAAATGCATTAAGTCCATCAACTCATGTGTCCCTTGGTTAAGTCATGTTCGCATATGGCCATTGATAAGCAAAGTCATCCATGGTACCTGAAAAGAGAGAAATATAGGCAGAGAATTAAAATAAAATAAAATAAAATAAAATGTTTAAATTAAGACTAATTTGATTAAAATTAATGCTGACAAAATTTATTAAAATAATTCCCCGGCATCGGCGCCAAAAACTTGTTGGTTGTTTTATCGATCAATGTCTGCGTGCAAGTATACACGGTCAACAAGTAATAAAGAGTAAGTAAAGTATCGTTCCCACGGAGAATTAACTAATAAAGTTCACCAAGCACTAGCCCATAACCATTTCAGTCTTATTTAAACGATTGATTTGATACTTATATATTCAAACTATGAAATTAAATAAGCCTAACTATCCCTAGAGTGAGACTAGATAATGAAGACTTGAGATTACAATTTCTCCTATTGAATCATTTAAATAAACACACTTCCTGTTAAGCCAAATTAATTATATCGGATTATTAGTCGAGAACACGAAAGTGAAACATGACCATCTCTCGATGTACCATACCCATATCATATATAATCCACAATTGATAGAATACACATGAACACCCACATTACCTAAACCACTATATGTCTATGTGATTTACAAATAAATAGGGTTTAAGCCCGAGTTCTCAATTGAATACGAATGATGCTTCGGTATATGTCTATCCTAAGCACGAATCATACATTCCATCACCATGTAAAACATATAAACACAAGCTATCAAGATCATATCTAAACCCATACTTCGTCTTTCAAGTTCATATAGATTATTACAGTAATTGATGGCCAATCAACTAAGCAAATAAGCATGAATCTTAATAGACAATCTCATAACAATCAATAAGACTAACAATGAAGTATATCAAAATAAACTAGGCAATAGATTCCATTGTAATCTCAAAATAGAGTTTAGCTCATCATAGAATCAAAATCCATAATCCACAATTGATTATACATTGAGAAATAAAGATAGAAGTAAAGAGAAGTTAGGGAATTGAGAATACAAATCTGATCTCTCTTGCTCCAATTTTGAATTTCCTATGCTCTCTAATTGTTTCAATCTTCAACTCTAATCTATTCTAGGGTTCTAATCTAACCAAACCAAGAAAGAGAAGAAAAGAGCATATGTAATCTAGATTGCTATCCCAAGGGTGGAATCCCCTTTTAACATACTGATATCTCTTCTATGTATAAGCCTTAATTGAACCCTCCTCCAAGTTACGCTCTAATTGCACTATTTAGTGAAAAAGTCAGCTCTGGTCAACTTTCGAAGTGGCGCGGCCGCGTTGGGAATGGCCTGGAGTTAGGCGCACCCGCACTCAAGTAGCAGATGGCATTTTTTTGATCCAGGGACTGGTGCGGCCGCGCCCGCGCCCAAAATGCACTAGAAATCCGCGCGCTCGCGCCAAGGATTTTCTGCTGCAGTGCCCTCTCGTAAAACGGCCATAACTTTTGATCCGGGAGGAGTTACGGAACCTGCCACCTATCAAATTGAAGATCTCGACGAGCTCTACAACTTTTAGTCTTTAAAAATTGAGAAATAATGGACGGATGAAGGTCAAAATTGGGTTATAAGTGACTGTTATGCAAATGACCACCCAAAACATTGAAGTTCAATGTCCGTTGGTACAAAGGTCATAACTCTTGCATCCGAACTTCGATTGGAATGATTCAAGATGTTCCAGAAAGCTAAGAAAAAGCTCTACAACATAATCCAAGTTCCAAGCCAAGAACATAAAATGAACATGAAAGCCCAAATAATGTTCGAATTGCTTTTCCTTGCGTTCCCATACCAATAGTCGCTCACACAGCTCCCAAGCATATAATCTACAAAATGAACACAAAATGGATGAAAAATAACTATGAAACATGAGTTTAAGTAACTAATTCAAGTAACAGATACCGTATAAGTAGGTATAAACTTACTTATCAGTATGTCGCGTGTTCATAATATTTTTCACGTATTGATGTTACGTAAATATGTAGACGACCAAAACCACATTATTGAATTAGAACCAGATGAGATAGCGGAAGATTTAATGTATGAAGAGGTACTTGTTAAAATCTTAGATAAAAAGAAACATATTCTACACTCAAAGGTTATACCTCAAGAGTTAGAATCTGAAATGAAAACAAGGTATCCTCATCCTTCGACATACCAGGTACGTACACCAATTTCGAGGACGAAATTTCTTAAGAAGGGGAGGTTGTAAGACCCCAACTTCTATGAATAAAGATTTAATTTTTTCAAAATATTTTTTTAAATATTATGGTGTGGATTTGATATAATGTTATAGTTGTGGGTAATATTTATAAATTTTACAAAGTAAGCAAGTTGTCATAAAATATTCGATTGGTCGGGGAATATTCGTTTTGTTAGGGAATATTCGTACGACGGCACAATCATTGGTGGACCTCACAACAGAATTACTGTCGGAGTTAGAAAAAGACATAAATATTTTTTTATAAAACTTACGGCGAAAGTTTTACCATTAACTATTGAAATACCCGGTGATAAAAGTACAGTAATATGTGTGGTTGCATAGTAGCACACGGTATTGATTATTGATACTTACGTGAGAAGTCACTCAGTTTTATTCAATTATTACCACAGTAATTGCTTTATAGTATCTCACATTATTGATTCAATTATTGTCACAGTAGCATCTGCAAAATATTTTATATTATTAAATCAATAATTGAGACGACAAAGTTATTCATATTATTATTTGCATTATTGACGATGTCTAGAAAGTTATGTCGATGAAAGGGGTTTGGTCACCTAATTACGCGCCAATAGGGAGAAATTCTTATAGGAAATCCCCCTCTTTCCTGAGAATGATCTGGTTGCTAATATTACAAGTTATAAATGATGAATAACTGTTGTTCAAAAATGTGTTTTGTGAAGCCAAGTGATTTGAGATAAATAGAGGGGAATTTTATAAAGTATTTGTAGTAAATTTTGCTTATTACATGGACCCCCACTTGCTCATTTTTTAAAATCATCGGTAGAAAGTATGTCAGTATATATATATATATATATATATATATATATATATATATATATATATATATTATAAGTTTTATTTTTTATGAAAAATAGAATATATTATATTTTATTATGCATAATATTTACATAATGTCTGCATAGTATTTGCATAGTGCTGCATAGTAATTTTCAGAAAAATTAGACGAAACCCGTGAAAATTTTCTTCTTGTTCACCCGTGAAAATTTCAAATAGTGCCCAGCCATTCTCTTATAAATAGGATACTCAGCTTAGAAAAGAAAATTACACCAGAATCAGAGAATTCTTCTTCTATAATATTGAGCATATTTCTTTTGAGTTTAAGGAAGCTTTGAGTGTAGAAAATAGTAAAAGTTTTCTTCAAGAATATATCCGCTATACCAGTCAGAAATACTCTCCTTTTGAGGTAAGGGGTATTATTTATTTCATATTCGCTTACGATATTATTTTTCGTATTCGTAAGAATTTTATTTCGTTCAATATTCGCAAGAAATATTATCTTCGTTTAATATTCATAAGGAATATTATCTTCGTTCAATATTCGTAAGGAATATTATTTTCATTCAACAGTTGTAAGGGATATTATTTTTGTTCAATATTCATAAGAAATAATATTTTTTTCCATACTATGTAGTATGTAAGTAATATTATTTCGTTTCATATTCCTAATTCTAAACTTATGTTGATAAGTTTTGCTTCTATACTCCTTGAAATTAGTAGAATATCCTTGAAATTTGCATTTCATCTAGTATCGTTTCACAAGGATATTTTTCTGAATATTCTTGTTAAATTTTAAGCTTTTCATGCTGGAGTACTATTCATGGGTACTATTTATACGTACGGTATTATTCATGAAGTACTATTTACAGGGTACTATTCTTGAAGTACTATTCACGGGGTACTATTCACTCGGGTACTATTCATCCAAGATACTATTCATAATAAAAAATTGATTCTTTTCTGTCCAAATTAGTTTTGATACGTGAATATTATTCTTGAATTTTACTCCACAAAGTTGTTATTATGTTGATAATTTAGACATTTTTAAACTCTAGATAAATTTAAAGTCTTTAATATTTATCCTTATTTTCGTTTGATTGAATTATTATATCATTGTCATCATCCTCATGCTTATAATGTGTTAAAAGTCATCTTTGGCCCGTAGTGCATAGATGGACTTTTGATTGGTATGATTATGATCAGAAATTATTTGGTATAATCATGACTTGTAATGTTACAAATGATATGATAAAAGTCGTCATTGGCCCGTAGTGCATTGATGGACAGATGTTGGCATGATCATGACCATACGTTCTATTCGGCCAAGGGTACAAAGATGAATTGTTGTTTGAAAAGTCATTCAAGTTTAACAAACTTTTAATTTTAAAAAGGACTCTTTTACCTAGTAACCTATTTTGCAAAGGAATTACATATATTTAAACAACTAGAGAGAGAGAAGAACGTAAAAATTTATTTGGCTTTGGAGTACTGCAGAACAGTGAAGAAGAAAAGAAGAAAATTCAAAAAGGTAAAACATAAACCTTTTTTTTTATTATGAGATGATATTTGCCATATATATATATATATATATATATATATATATATATATATATATATATATCATATGATATGTTTCATGGCTACGGTTATATACTAATAAGTATAACAGAATAATTCTAAACTAATAACATAAAATATTTATTTTAATTTTAAAGTTATAGTTTCAATATTGAATATTTAAGTAATTATAATTTAGGAAAATCTTTATAATTTCAGGTATATTAACTAAATATAAATTGAATTAAAAATAAATAAATAATGAAATAAAAATATGTTTAAAAATATGTTTGTGGTAGGGTATTTTATCCTAATGATTTCTTTTTGTTCTAAATTTATATTTAGGATTTGTTCGGCTAATATTTTCGTATTCGTAATATCGAGGTAAGTAACTTTCCGGACTATTTAGTGTTTTTAAGATTATCATTACTTTTAATTATGTCTTATTAATTATTCGAATGCCTAAATGTACAGTTTCAAATTTCGTTATGTTTTATTTAATGCTTCCATTTAAATTAAATTGTTATGTTCTTTTATTTCAAAATTCAGATCAAGTATTTATTTTCGAACTATGGATGAGATTATATGATTTTGAACTGTGAAAAAGTATCGTTTATATTGTCGATAATATTGAGAAAAGATTTTGAAATCCTTAGTCTGACTATGTATAGAACCCGTTATTCATTACATTTATTTTCGGAGCTAATATAGGACCTACTAAGGCGCACACCTTTTAGATGCCCTTCGGGGAGCGTGCATTTTTATAGATACTTTAGTAGGGTGCGTATCATAATGTTATCGAACTTTTGGGCCGTGTTACAGGGCTATTGTAACCTTAGTCGCTAAGGCTGTGGATTAAAAGAGATATGATATACATTGAAATCATTTTTGAATTGTTTTAGTTTTGAAAGCTTTTGTACTATTGTTATTGAACAAAAAGTTATTTCGAAAAAGTATTTTGCAAATTGTACTTAATTCGGCTAGATAGAGAGGATTGCTACTTGCTAGGCTTTATCGCTCACCCCCTTACAGATTTTTACAGGTTCCATCGTTGAAAGCTGAGCCCTTATTTGATACGCTTAGAATAGCTGGAGTTTAGTTTTAGATGTTTTTCTTTTGTTGATGGATTTTAATAAAACTCTTAGTTTCGAGGAGCTGCGTCTCCATTATTTGAATGTGGTATTTATTAATATTTCATTTAGATTAAATTAAAATATATTTATTGTTGGGTTTTAAGTTAAGATTATTGTTAAGTTATTTTGTTTGGGATGTGCATTATTGATGTTGTCGCCTTGCGGGCCTATGGGCTTGCGACGTGTAGTACTTTGGGCCTATATCGGGTTCAGGGTGTTACAGAGGTAGTATCAAAGCAGTGGCCCCTCGCAATGTGTTAGGTTGAAAAACTTACATATTTCCTGGGGAGTGATTTTGGGAGTTAGCTGTGGGTAAGAGTATTGACTAAATTTAATGATTTTAAAATTAAATATAGAATAAGGTAAGAAATCTATGTTTTGTTTGACGTTTTGTACTCGAGGCTAATTGGGTATTTTATTTTATTCGTTATTAGTTTTGTATAGTGTTGTTGAGTGGGGATTTCTTTTTGTAGGTAAAATGCCGCCTAGAAGAAGCAACCCTACTAACACCAATTTTGGCGCTAATGGTCTGACTCAGCTGGCTACTACTTTAGCTCAGTTAGTGCAGAACCAACAACCTGGGCAACGTGGCATAGTAGCGGAATTCAAGCGATTGAATCCGCCAATCTTTGAAGGGGCTACGGACCCTTCCATAGTTGAGAAGTGGATTCAAGAAATAGAGAAGGCGTTTCATTTGCTAGGGAGTAGTGAGGCTAATAAGGTGATGTTGGCAGTTTACCAGCTTCAGGGTGGGGCGTATGATTGGTGGCTTATGAAGAAAAGAAAGCATGAAGGGAACCCTGAACCCTACACATGGACCATGTTTAAGGAGGCATTTACTAACAAATACTTTCCTAGAACAATTTGGGCACAAAAGGAGAGAGAATTTATTAGGCTCGAACAAGGGAGCAAGACAGTTACTCAATAAGAAGCCGAATTCACGAAGCTCGCCAAGTATGCACCGACCTTGGTGGCAAATAAGGTGGCGAAAGCGCGAAGGTTGAAGGATGGATTACAGGCCGACATAAGACATGGTGTGGCGTCTTTTGAGCTGCCCACATATGATGCGGTACTCAATAAGGTGTTAGTGATCGAGAAGGGCTTAGCATAAATGGAGAAAGGGAAGAACAATAAGAGGGACGAACCATCTGGGGAAGAGTCCAGCCATGGAGGACCTACAAAGAAGTTAAATACGCAAACCACTAAGTTTATAGGAAACCAATGGAATCAAGAGAACAAACTGAAGTGTTCAAGGTGTGGTAGAAACCACCTAGATAAGGAATGTCGTAGGAATACATGAGTGTGTTTTCATTGTGGAGATTTCAGTCATAGGATTGCATAATGCCCTAAGAACCCTCCACTGAAAAGAGATGAAAAAGAGGAAGAAATAACATTGGCAAACCTAGGACCAAATCGAGAACGTGTGTTTCAACTTTCAGGCAACCAAAATTAAGGTATGGAACTCTTTTATTAATTGCATTTAGTAATTAAATAATGAATTTTCTTGATTATGTGATATTCGTGTTTTCTTTGGAATTGTAATTTGGGAATTTGGAGGACCAAATTCTTTTAAGGTGGGTAGAATGTAATACTCGGTAAAAAAGAAGAAGAAGATAAAAGATAAAAGATAAATATAATTAGATAATAGAAGTGTAACTAATAAGTATTTATACATATCTAAAATCTATAAGGATAAGAAAAGTCATTCAAGTTTAACAAACTTTTAATTTTAAAAAGGACTCTTTTACTTAGTAACCTATTTTGCAAAAGAATTACATATATTTAAACAACTAGAGAGAGAGAAGAACATAAAAATTTATTTGGCTTTGGAGTACTGCAGAACAGTGAAGAAGAAAAGAAGAAATTCAAAAAGGTAAAACCTAAACCTTTTTTTTTATATTATGAGATGATATTTGTCTTATATATATATATATATATATATATATATATATATATCATGGCTACGGTTATATACTAATAAGTATAATAGAATAATTCTAAACTAATAACATAAAATATTTATTTTAATTTTAAAGTTATAGTTTCAATATTGAATATTTAAGTAATTATAATTTAGGAAAATCTTTATAATTTCAGGTATATTAACTAAATATAAATTGAGTTAAAAATAAATAAATAATGAAATAAAAATATGTTTGAGGTAGGATATTTTATCCTAATGATTTTTTTTGTTCTAAATTTATATTTAGGATTTGTTCGGCTAATATTTTCGTATTCGTAATATCGAGGTAAGTGGCTTTCCGAACTATTTAGTGTTTTTAAGATTATCGTTACCTTTAAGTATGTCTTATTAATTATTCGGATGCCTAAATGTACAGTTTCAAATTTCGTTATGTTTTATTTAAGGCTTCCATTTAAATTAAAATGTTATGTTCTTTTATTTTAAAATTCGGATCAAGTATTTATTTTCGAACTGTGAATGAGATTATATGATTTTGAACAGTGAAAAAGTATCGTTTATATTATCGATAATATTGAGAAAAGATTTTGAAATCCTCAGTCTGACTATGTATAGAACCTGTTATTGATTACGTTTAGTTCAGGAGCTAATATAGGACCTACAAAGGCGCACACCTTTTAGATGCCCTTCGGGGAGCGTGCATTTTTATAGATACCTTAGTAGGGTGTGTATCATAACATAATCGAACTTTTGGGCCGTGTTACATGGCTATTGTAACCTTAGTCGCTAAGGCTGTGGATTAAAAGAGATATGATATACATTGAAATCATTTTTGAATTGTTTTAGTTTTGAAAATTTTTGTACTATTGTTATTGAACAAAAAGTTATTTCGAAAAAGTATTTGGAAAATTGTATTTGATTCGGCTAGATAGAGAGGATTGCTACTTGCTAGGCTTTATCGCTCACCCCCTTACAGATTTTTACAGGTCCCATCGTTGAAAGCTGAGCCCTTATTTGATACGCTTGGAATAGTTGAAGTTTTGTTTTAGATGTTTTTCTTTTATTGATGGATTTTGATAAAACTCTTAGTTTCGAGGAGCTGTGTCTCCATTATTTGCATGTGGTATTTATTAGTATTTCATTTGGATTGATGTAAAATATATATTTATTGTTGAGTTTTAAGTTAAGATTATTGTTAAGTTATTTTGTTTGGGCTGCACGTTATTGATATTGTTGCCTTGCGGGCCTATGGGCTTGCGGCGTGTAGCACTTTGGACCTATATCGGGTTCGGGGTGTAACAATCTTAGTCATAATATTTTTTACTAGGCTAATTGAGCTCACCATTTTCTTTCACTGTTCTCTTCAGGAAATGAGAATATAGTTGGGACTAGTCAGGGAATGGAGTGATGGTCCAAGATGGTTGCTATAGTAGTTTCCACTATTCTATAAGAATAGTGTGATAATAATTGTAATGAAGACTTATTTTGAGTTTGAATATTGTCTAAGAGACAATATTTGTATTAAAACTCACAGCTTATGTTTTGTTGTATTTTACACGACACTTAACAGTTGTATAAATTAAGTTTGTATTTGAATTATGTACCATGTATTTGACGACTCAGAATAGGTGATGTATACCTATTTTGGGGGCGTCACATTGTGTCTCTGGGAACTAACACAGTCTTCCTATAAAGTTCATAATGAAAAATCTATAACGAGTTAGAGTTTCAAATTTTTATAGTAGTTAAACGACTTTCAAAAGCACTTTTCACAAACAATTTCGAGTTCAAATTCGTTTCACACCAAGAGTTATGAATTTTACAAGAATAATGTATAGTTTTAATTTTGTTTTTCATTTATTGTTTCCTTCATGTTCTTAGGTTTACCGTGTTTCATGATAACATGTTATTAACATATGAAAGTTAAGTTAAAACATGCTTTAAGTTTTGTAAAACTTACGAAAGAAAGTCATTATTAAATAAGATTTTATTATATTTATATAATATAATTTGAGAATTAAGAAAGTAGTTTTTCACAAAGATAGACTTATTTTTTATTTGTTACTATTATTAAAATATAAGTATAATTATATTTCAAGTATAAGTAGAATTTTATTAGTGCTTAGATAATATAATTTGAGTGATGCTACAGACATAAACTATTTTAAAAATATTTTATAAACTGTTGATGTGGCATACTCCACCTCAGCATATTGATCAACAAATTGCTTCAATATAGTTTTCGACTCCACACAATATGTTAAGGTGGTATATGACACATCAACAGTTTATAAAATATTTGTAAAATAGTTTGTGTCTCTAGCATTATTTATATAATTTTAGAAGGAAACTAGTTTATTATAAGGATTATCGAATTTTTTTACTATTATTAAGATATAAGTATAAAATATAATATATTATCTAATTATGTGATGATATTATTAAAGAAACAAATAAGATCCCTTGATTTGCACACGAATATGTATAAAAAAGTATAATTTATTTGATCCTTCAAATACAAATTTTTACGAAAGTAATTTTTTTTTATAAATTATCTAAACTAATTCATTAAATTTACAAAAAATATTCTCAATTTTTAAGTTGATATAATCGGATACAGATTCGCTTTGGCTACCTTTTCATTAATAATTTTATTATCGCGATTATCTTTTACGATTATCTCCTATTTCAATGTAATTTATTGATTTTGTTAGTATTCTATCACATTTTCTATTATTATTATTATCATCATCATCATCAATAATATATACTTAAGTAATTATCCTATTTTGTATTTTATTACAATTTATATTATTACTATGAATAATATTTAATAACATAATTATTTTATTCAATATTCTATTACGATTCACAATTATACGATCAATAATATCTAATTGTTTTATTATTATTTAATATATAAGTACGTATTCCATTTTAAATAAAATTTTAGGTAATAATTTATAATTCTATTTAAAATGGAATAGGTACTTCTATTTAAAATGGAATAGGTACTTTTAAAGTTAATTTATAATTTTAAAAGTAAATCACACTGTCGTGCTTCCATTTTAATTGTTTTATTATTATTTAATATTCACGTATCATGATCCGTGAAGAGGATCTGGCGTGGAAGAGGATCTCACTGTCGATCGCCGTGGAAGAGGAGCTTTCCAAACTTGTTAGGTAATAATTTCTCTTTTGTGGAAGCGAATGTCTAATTTTTTTGGTCAAATTTTGTGATCTGCTTTACCCGAATCGAAACCCTGAAGCACCCGAATCCCGAATTCCTTGGCCAATTTGCTGGTGTATAGGCGAATCCCTACTTCTTCATAAGTTCATTCCTGAATTTGCTGGTGCGATATTGCTAGATTTGCATTAAAACCAATCTTTGCCCTTTGTTATCATCAGCTTTGAGTTGAATTTACTACTTCAGATGACTGGAAATCAGTGAAGGGAGTTGGATAGTGGGTTCAAACAAATTAAGTAGTTTCAAAGCGGATAATTAGATATGCGCTTTTCATTCATTAACCTAATATAATAAAGGATGGGGAATAAGAAAATTTTCCCATTTCCTAGCCGCTATGTGATTGTCATTTTGACCTTCATCTGCACTTGTGTATGCTATATCGAACGTGTAGGCTTCTCGATTGCATATACTGCTGCTGCTGATGCAGCAGGGGTAAATCAGTCGAGCAAAGGGGCAATTCTCTCGACATTCTATTATGGGTATGCTTGTTCCCAAGTGCCTGGTGGATGGGCAGCTCAGAAAATAGGGGGAAGGCGTGTTCTCCTCCTCTCATTCATGTTATGGTCTCTAACTTGTGCTTTAGTACCACTGAACCCAAATCAAGTGACATTACTGGTGGTAGCTCGGTTGCTTGTTGGAGTGGCACAAGGCTTCATTTTCCCCTCCATCCACACTGTTTTAGCCCAGTGGGTCCCGCCACACGAAAGGTCAAGGTCTGTTTCTCTTACCACATCTGGAATGTACCTTGGTGCAGCCATGGGAATGCTTCTGCTTCCAAGCATGGTGAAGTTTAGGGGTCCTCAATCTGTATTTCTTGCTGAAGCAGCTTTAGGTGCTATGTGGTCTCTACTTTGGTTCACATATGCCACTGACCCACCTCGTTCCGAGCATCCAAAAGCTACTGCTGCTGGTTTTGGGGAATCTTTGCTGCCAATTAAAGGGAGTCAAAAGATAAAAGTGGAAAATGGAGGGCATTTCATCAAAACTTCCAAAATCCCATGGAAGAAAATTATCCTTTGCTTGCCAGTTTGGGCTATTGTTGTGAATAACTTCACTTTCCATTATGCTTTGTATGTGCTCATGAACTGGCTGCCCACATACTTTGAATTGGGTCTGCAGCTTAGTCTTCAAGAGATGGGTTCTTCTAAGATGATGCCTTATCTTAATATGTTCTTATTCTCCAATATTGGTGGGGTGATTGCTGATTATTTGATCACCAGGAGAATATTGTCTGTGACTATAACAAGAAAGGTTTTGAACACTACAGGATTCATTGTGGCTTCGTTTGCATTGATGGCACTACCCCTGTTCAGAACTTCTGGTGGGGCTGTGTTTTGTTCATCTGTTTCTCTTGGTTTCTTGGCACTGGGGAGAGCTGGTTTTGCTGTGAATCACATGGATATTGCTCCAAGGTATGCTGGAATTGTGATGGGGGTTTCTAATACAGCTGGTACATTAGCTGGCATTATAGGAGTTGACCTTACTGGCCAGCTTCTTCAAGCTGCTAAAACTGCTCATTCAGATCTTTCCAGTCCGGAGAGCTGGAGAGTGGTTTTCTTTATACCTGGGTTGCTCTGCATTTTTAGTTCTTTTGTCTTTCTGTTTTTCTCAACTGGGGAGAGGATATTTGACTGAGTTAAGCTCGTCCTGCATGTACTCCTGGCCCTTGAGCTCATCTGTTAACGATATAGAATGCGCATTTGTATTGGTAATACTCACTGATGCTTTTTGTCCAGCATCTAGAGCAGAAATTCTTATATTCGAGTCCTGTAGTTCAGAAGCTCTGAAGTAGTCAGTATAGTTGGATAGCAATTCGGAAATTATTGCCCCGAGGCATGTTTAGGCTTCAAAAGAAACTGTACGCATCACTTTTTAGAAGGCTACATATTTGTAATTCTTTTTAGCTCCGAACATTTTATTTTTCTCTGTTTACTAGAATTGCGCAATACTAATTTTGTGAACTACAGGGCAAACTATTTATTTACCTGCAGTGTTATCTTGCACTTGACAGAAATTCCATGTTTTGTTATGTAATCTTAACTAGTAATCCTATCTTAGTTCTTCAATTCTCTCTCTCTCTCTCTCTCCTACACTCTCTCTCTCTGTATGCATGAGATTAGAATTCGCACATAATCAACTTCTCTGAGGCAATTTACTGAATAAATATAATCTTCCCTAATGCAGTCTGGAAAAGAAAGAAAGAAGCTACATTGAGGCACCCATGATGTGAATGGGTGCGAGAAGTGCGTGGGGATGACTAGTTAACAACATATATTCGTACTAATGTCAGTTTATTAAGACTGCATGTATGCTATTTTCCCCTATATAATGTGCTATAACGGAAGGAAATAATCATTCTCATTAGGAATGCTACCGATGCTTTAAATCTCTGAGACATTAACATCATTGGAAGCAAACAAAGAGATGTATATTCCATCGACTTACTTTGTGTTTGGTGACTTTTGTACCTTTCTGGAGCTGACCACTCAATCTAGAGCCTTACAGGTGGATTGCATTTTCTCAGATTTGGCCGGACGACTATACTATTAAGGTTGTCAATCCAACATTGAATGGTTAAAAATTAAAATCATTAACTTTTTTTTTTATATATATGTTGATGCATTGTATAACTTTCAATTCTTGCTGAAACGGATGTGAGATTATTCGGTATGTACTGAATGGGAGACGACAAGCAACAGTTAGACTCGAGGCACTGAACTGACCAATTTTTAGATAAAGGGACAATGGAATGATGCACTTCAATGGATGCAGCTAATGAAACGTTTTTTTAAGTCAGTTGATCAGATACACATCCAGTTTCCTATTTCCCACTTTACATAAATAGCATTTTCATTTCAAGATGATGGTTATAGATACAATCACTTCCACAATTTAAAAGCCAGGACAACCAGTGAACAAACATCCTGTAAACTCTCTTCCTTCAGGTATGTCTTTCTTTTATTTATCTTTATAATCTTATCTCACACGACTACCATCACTTCTCTTGTTAGTATCACCGTATCAAAAAAGGAAATAGAATAAATATGGTAGTATATGCATTATGCAACATTACTGTCCTTGTTTGATCCTACTCCATTTCTTTATGTTCCTCATGTATTAGTCTCCTGGCCATCATGTCTAAGCTTTTAACCATGTCAGTGTTGAATGGACTATTGAGGCGCCGCAATATATGGGAAGTTTAAGATTATTAATAGTTGTTTTATATTACTCCCTCTGTCCCATAAATACAACAACACATCTTTTTGTACAAAATTTAATAAACTTTCAAATTCTGATTTGGTTTTTTAATTAGTCCTTTTGAAATGTGTGGTTGAGAGTGAGTCAAGAATTCGAACCACAAAATTTTTAGTTAGTGGAGGAACCCACTATATGTTCAAATGATAAAATTGATGACTATGGGTAATTTAGTAATTTAATCTCACAAAAGTTGCTAAAAAGGAAGTGTTTACTTTTTTTGGGATTTACAGAAAAGGAATGTGTTGCAATATTTGTGGGACGGATGGAGTATTGTTTATAGATAATGTAATTGTTTATATAATTCTAGTAGTATTTAATTACAATAGTGGATTATTATCAGAAAAGTAGAATATTTAGTAGTTTTAATCATTAGGATTATTTCTTTTTTAAAAGATTTACTTGGTATCCAAGAATTAGGGTTTTTAGAGTATGTTTGGATCGCTTTAAAAAAGGTAATTAGTGACTTTGATTACTACTTTTACTTATAACTAGTTTAAAAAAAGTAATTTGTGTTTGGCCAAAAAAAAGCACTTAAATTAGTAAATAGTAAAACGTGTTTGGTAAAAATAATGTTTATTTCACTTATTTCTAGTGTATATTATTAAAAAGGAAGATTTCGAAAAGTAAAAGAGGAGTAATGAGTAGAATTACTTAAAAAATAAGGATAAATTAGTAACATACTTGGTCAAACCCGATTATTAGATTTGACGAATAATCATAATTGGAGTTTTTGGTTGTTTTCATAAAAAATGATTATATGCAGTTACAAAAACTGATTAAAAAACTCTTTTTGCTTGTTAAAATTGATTATAAGCAGGTTTGTCTACTTATAAGCGATCCTAACACCCTCTTAATCTCCTATATAAATTTGATGTACGCTTCATTATTTTTCAGAGTTGAATATATTATCTATTTGGGAAAAGTTTTGTACTTTTATGGTGTGTTTTCTACTGATTCTCTGAAATCTCGGTAGGATATGTATTTTTATTCCTTTTTTCATCTTGTTCTACATCATTAGGTATCAAAGTTAACATTATTTCTTTTGATAGAAGCCAATTTCATTTTACCTAGTTTTCTGGCTTCCATCAATTTGTCGAAGTTCGATACATGATTGACAAAGAACAGAAAAGTGTGATCTGCTGCAGGAATTGTCGTCGTTTCAATTTTCATCCGTCTAAAAAAATATAAGAATAACAAATCCTATTGTTACCAACCCAACTGTTGCCCAGTAGCTCGTCCCACAGATATAGTTCCACACTTAGCGCACTATCATCGTAAATTGCAAACTATAACTCAAACAAACCTAAAATAGGCCAAAACAACACTAGATGGAAAAAAAAAAATCCCGAACCACCTTAGAATCCAAAAAAAAAAAAAACCTCGTTCATCTGCTACAAGCATCACTGAACTGTTCATCACTACAGTGTATTGCTACAGTTGCCAAAAAAATAATAATTTAGCATGCTATTCTGCCAGAATTATACTACAAGCCTCACTACTGAAAGAAAAAGTAAGAGAGCGAGCGCAACAGATCTAGCCGCCGACCAAAAAGAAAAGAGAGAATAATGTTTTTTTTTCTAGATTTTGTATTCCAAATAGGTTTAATGATCCAGATTTCCTTCAGGCAAAAATCAAGGGGTTTGAGCATCAAATTTCTATTACGTGCGAGCAACTTAGAATGGTTTTGAGTATTGCAAATGGTGTGATGATTTAGAATTGTCTGAAAGAAAACTAGGAGATTTAAAGACATTTCGAGTACATATTTGCATGCTATTTTCGTCTGTATAGTGTACAAGACCAAAAACTTGTTCAACCTAATTGAGTGCAAAGTTCTCAAGAGGAGGTCCACTAGGCAAAGTCTTACTATACAATTGATGAGTGCATCACAAGCGAATCATATCAATAACCAACATGAAGTTGGCGTGATGTAGGACCAAATTGGAGAAGAATAATTCTTGAGAAGAATTGGAAAACAATGGAAATTTATCTTGGGTAAGATTCCACATCTCACTACTGCAAGAATATTTTACTTGGGTGATGCGCTGCACACCACCACCCCAAGATTTCCTCAACGAAGAGAGGAAAATAACTCATAGCTCAATATCAATAAATTAATAATATGTGGAATAATAATCTTGAGTGATTACATCACTATTTAATGAGACCATCTACAATTGGTTCCTCCTCCAGAGTAGTGGAAATCTATCTTTTTCATCATCTTCGTTTGTCATTGTAGAAAATGGGGCAAGTGCAGCTGCTGTGCTAAGTTGTTCCTTGCCTTCCATCTGAAACTTACGTTTTTTCGCTTGTAAGTGCCACTTTTGGTTTCTTGTTACATTAAAGATCATATCTCTAATTCTTGTGCCACCTTTTCTGAATTAATAATTCCCATTCTTCTTTTTTATATGGTGTGCTACCTTGCTGCTCTCCCACTGATTTCATTTTAGTTCTCCCTTTTGAGTTTGAGGTAAGTCTACACTTTAAAATTGGAAAACCTTAAAAGTATTAAACTTTTTGCTTTTGCAGTTTTCTCTTTCATAAAACTCTGATGAAAATTATATGCTGTGTTGGTAGGCAAATTTGTTTTTTTTTTTTGGTTTTCCTCTAAACTTTTGAATTTTAATGGCACTTGTTTAGTTAATCTTGTTTTTGTTTATTGGAACTTTACTTTGGAATGTGTTTGTTTGTTCTCTGGTGGACATCCCAATAAGTTTTAGTTAATTCTTATAATCGCTTTTTCTCCTTTTTGATTTTAAATTCAATTAGATTTGAGTCCAAAACATATTCTCGTCAAAGTATTGATTAAAATTTCATGTTGCCATTTTTATGGATTTGGTGGGGGTTGTGGGGTACTAATTCGTTAGGATTTTGCAGCTAGATTATGTCTTTGCTTTGAGGTGTTCCTCTCAAACTTGCAAGTTGATTTTGTTTCTTTCAAAGAGCAGAATTTCACCCCCCACCCCAATTTTTTTTTTATTATTTAGGTGGGTAAGGGGGACAGAGAACCTTACCTCAACCCTACAAAGGTATGCTATATATGCTATAAAGATATCTTCAACAAGATAATATTTTTCCATAGTCCCTAATAGGAGATGGTTAGCTGTCTTCATGTTATCAAGAAATTGTTGCGTCTGATCCTGTTGTGCATGCTCTTTCTTGGAGCATTTGCAGAAGAGTTCTCAAATCATGGTGCACTAAACATTGGAGTTATCTTCACATTAGGTACCCTCAATCGGAGAGTTGCAAAGATTGCAGTGGATGTTGCTTTGCAAGAGCAAGTTCCAACTCTGATCCCAGTATTCTTAATGGAAGGAGATTAAATTTTTTTGTGCATTCTAACTATAGTAGATTTCTAAACATCTTTTGGAGATAAGTATTTAAGTCTATTACGAGTACTTTTTATTTTTTAGGATTATTCTTTTGTTAGTTTCTAGTTTCTACTATGATCTTATTGTCCTCACAAGTCACACCCTCTCCCATGTAATGTTATCATACCCCATTTGCTAAGTGCTCATTTTCTTGGTTGGCTGATGTTCATTCGTTTTGGTGCAACATTACAGTTCATAGAGGTTGATACTGTAGCTGTTATTGGCCCATAGTTCTGCATCTTGCAAATGAACTTCATATCCCTCTGTTGTCAGTCGCATTGGACTCCAGCCTCTCGCCTCTCCAGTACCCTTACTTCATTCAAACGGTGCTAAGTGATCTATATCTGATTATTGCCATCGCGGACATGGTTAATTATTTTAGTTATAGAGAAGCAACTGGTGATACTAACGAAAATCCTTGGCTCGTAGTGTATGGATAATTCATTGATTTGAAATATTTATTGATTGGTGTTACAGGGATAAAATATTGATGATGGACTTTTAAATCATAGAAGATAGTAGATATCATGCTCTACTTGATTCTTCTAATGGATTTTTGTTTCCGCTGCAGTTGTGATATAAAACTTGTTGTCTATTGTATTCTATCAGATTTTTTCCCGTTGAGGACTAAAGATAATTTGTTCTACATTATCTTAGTCATAATATTCTTTGCTATTCCAGAAGTAAGAATCGACGAAGAACGAATATGTTGGGAGATTGCATGTTTAAATTTGATGTTGAAAGTAAATATTCATGATTATATGTAAAGTCCTTCAAGGAATACATGTACAAGGACTTAGTGATAGATCAAACTTGTTAGGTTGATCTGAGCTTTTAATGTTTATCATTATGTAAATGAATGTATAGATGAAGAGATCAAAGCTTTTAGGTTGATCTATATCTTGAGATGTAATAGATAGGTTTCAACAGAATCGAAGTCTATCGAGCTGATCAAAAGTTTGCAGAAGCCAAGGCAGAATCGTAGAGAATCGAGAATCGTAGTGTGTCTGCTTTGGAGGGCCTCTCCTGAACTTGTAGAGTGGTCCAAATGCCTGCCGAGGTAAACTCAAGAATCGTATAGTGCTCTCGGAATCGTAGAGTTTGCAAGTCAAGCAAGTAAAGATTGTAGTGTGTCATTGCCTTTGAGAAATCGTAGTGTTCTCTTCTATCAGTACCGGATCAAGCACCAAGGTGGCAAGACACCACGATCATGATCGTAGAGCATCATCAGTCTGCATCAGAAGCATCGAGCCTTGCCTATTTGTTTAAAAATAAATCACAACAAATGTGGAATGGATTATAAATGTTGAAGTCCTCGGGAGTCTCAATGACACAACAATCATCCTTAGTAGATAACAAAGAAACGTATTGAAGAAGCTAAGGAAAGTACTATGGGTCTGCAGAAAACACCTTTTCAGGTGTTAGGTGAAATAACAGTTTGCTGTGTCAGTGGGTCAGACTGCTAATCAGAAGTTGTGCAGAAAGTCTCCATCAGAGCTCAGAAATATCAAATGCATTTAATGCTTCAACGGATGTCTTCAAACGAATATATTTCAAAGACATCATATGTGCAAAACATAAGCAGATGAAAAGATCAAGCAAGCACTAAACAAAAACGTTGAACGACACTAAATGCTCAACTCTACGATCTGAAAAAGAAAGCTTGCTCAGCTACTCAGTTCTTTCAAACACAAGCTTAACGTCAACTGAGTAACACCATTCAAGAACTCAACTATCATCAAGTGAAGTAAGAAGTTCCAAGTCAGAAGGACTTGAAGAGTTCTATGTGAACTGAGAAGTACCACGTCTAATGGACTTGAAGAGTTCAATAGTGAACTAAGAAGTTCCAAGCCTGCTGGTCTTGAAGGAATCTGTGAGATTCAAAGATTGTAAAGATATCCTTAGTGGATTTCCTACTCGAGGAGTAGAAGAGTGGACTAGGAGCTTTGAGTGCTCTGAACCACTTAAAATCATTGTGTCTCTTATATTTTTGTCATAAGTACTATAACTGCCATAACTGCTTAACTCCTATTAACTCATTATATCTTAAAGAGAAAATAAATAAATCTCAATTCCGCTGTGTTTAAACCATTATCATAACTAACAAGTATTTTGTAAAAGAATTTTAAAATATCTATTTAACCCCCTTCTAAATAACTATTGTGCCTCTGGGAACTAACAATTAGTATCAGAGCAGGTTCTATCAAACAGCCTACAAAGCTTAAGTAGATCCAATGGCACATCTGATAAGCGAATCAAAGACTGGAGGAGGCAGCAAGCCACCTATGTGCAACAAAGATAAATTCGCCAACTGGAAAGTTCGTATGCAAGCCTACATGGATTCAATAGATGAAGATCTATTTGAAACTGTTCAGAATGGGCCCTACGTTCCTACAAAGCTTGCACCAACTTCAGACGACCCAAACAGAATTCAGATCAAGGTCAAAGCAGAATGGACTGACAACGAAAAAAAGCTGTCCAACTCGACAAAAAGACCAAGAATATTTTGTTCCAATCTTTAGAAGATGACCTATTTGAGAATGTGATCAACAGGAAAACAGCAAAGGAAGTATGGGAAGCATTGCTAATCATGCATGAAGGAACAGAAGAAGTTTGAGAAAATAAGCAATCTCTTCTGACTCAGCAATATGAAATGTTTGCCCACGTTCCAAGAAAAAATGTCACTTCTACCTACGAAAGATTCAATGTTCTGCTCAACTCTCTTTGAGCCTTTGGAAATATCTATCCAAATAAAGATCTAATCATCAAGTTCATGAGAGCTTTACCCAGCAAATGGGATGCCAAAACCACTGCCATCAAAGAATCAAAGAATCTTCATGAAATGATTGTTCAACAGTTATATGGCAACCTTCTCACATATGAACTGGAGCTGACTCAACGAGCAGAAACTCTATCTGAAGGAAGAAAAAAGGACAAAGGGGTTATTCTCAAAGCAACAGATAACATCTCTAATGCTAACACTGAAAATGACTCTGACTATGATAAAGATGATGATGAGGACTTTGCAATACTGGTAAGAAGACTCAAAAGGTTCATGCGTTAAGGAAGAAGCAACAAACCTAAGAAAGTCAACAACTACAATAGCCAGGAGCAGATAAATGACTTATGCTACAACTGCAAGAAGCCTGACCATTTCATTACAAACTGCAACAAACCTCTTAGAGAAGAACTAAAGAGGAAATCAAATTCAAAGAAAGAATTCAAAGGCAACATGAGTCCACAGAAGAAAGACAAAGGTCTTGTAGCCAAAGGATCGTGGAGTGACTCAGACAACGACTCAACTCCCGAATCTGGAGATGATAAAAATCCTCAAATGGCAAATCTATGACAACCCAAGAAATTAGATAATTTATAAAATCTTAAAATGATGGATTAAAGGTTATATGATAGACCTAGACTGAAAATAAGTGTATGGATTTGGCGTTCTTGTGAAAGAATTTTAAGGATTTTAAAACTTTTGGAAAAGGACTTGAATGATTTGATAGAAAGTAAATGCTAATTTGATAAAGAGGTATATGTTTAGTGTATAAGTTCATAACAATATGTGTATATGGTTCTATGTGTACAGGATTGTAGATAAAGATCAAACATTGATCAAATAAGTCACACCTGTGATTTTATGTGTACAGTTTGTGAATAAGGATCAAGGATTGATCGGATAGGTTGTAACTTTAGCAAACCCTAAAGTTATGTTGAGAATATCATGGTTAAGTTAGAAAACTCTAACGACTGTTTAGAAACCCTAACGATCGGACCGAAAACTCTAATTTCAGTTCTGGGAATCCGAAATCCTAATTCGGAATTGGAAAACCCTAATTTGGGAGCTCAAATGTTAAGTATAAATGCTTAAGTGTTATACGTTGTGGGATAATTGGGAAATGTCCAAAATAACTTTCATGTTATAGGGGAAAAGACCAAAATACCCTTAGTGGGTGCCAAATGACCAAAATGCCCTTTTACTTAAACTCTAAGTAAAAGATATTTTAATTTTTGTGGTGAATTACCAAGGGGACTTGCGAAGTGTCCCAACTCCACCACAAATCAGCCATTAGGCCACATCACAACATTTGTGGCCATGGATTCAAAAATCAAAAGATTAAAAAGTAAGAAAAGTTTACTTTAGTTTATCATTTCTCCAAGTCCATTCTCTCTCTACAATTTCGAGATTTGGAGTGAAAGGGAGTCAAGTGTTAATTCAATATCATCTTTTAGTTTCCAAGAATAGATCACAAGGATCAGAAATCAAGATCAAAGCTCATAAAGGTATAAACCCTAATTTTTGTAAATCTTTGTGATCCATGTTAGATGTTGTTGTTTGTTGTTTAGAAGGGTGTTAGTGGATGTTATTGAGTGATCCAAGATGTTATATCAAAGATCCATAACATCTAGATGCTAGAAATCAAGTTTTTCAAACTGACTTAGAACCCTAATTTTAAGGCCTGACAGCCATATGTCAGGGCATCTAGATTCTTCTGCGTTAGATGTTTATGGTGTTTTAAGTTATAGAACTTGTGACGAACGAGAATTTTGTAATTTAATTTTAATATTTATTGAATTAAATAAATATTTTCGATGATTTAATTATTAGATTTAATAATTAATTGATATAATTGTGGTAGATTAATTTAATTATATGTGTTGCAATTATTAAATTAATGTAGAGAATTTTTATTATTCAAGTATGTGATTATGTGAGCTTATTGAATTAAATAAAATATTTAATTAAGCATGATGTTATTTAATGTAATTATTAATTAGAGATTTAATAAATTATCATTATTTATTAATGAGATATTTAATTATGTGACTATGTGAATTTATGAGAAATTATTATATGTTATTTAAAGTAAAATAAATAAAATATTAGATTTATTTTATAAGGAGTGTGACATTTTCAAACTATGTTATAAATATTTTATTAAAATAATGAGAAGACTTATTCAGGTTGCTAACCAAACGAGGCCTTATGAGGAGTTGGATGTAGTTACCCACTCTAGAACTGAATTATATTACGTATTATTTACTCCTTCATTATTACTAAGTCTAAGATATAATCAGAGAGAAAGCCAGAGTGATTTTTAGAGATTTTGTGAGAAACTCAGTGAGTGAAGAAAGCATCTAAGTCTATAAATATATACCTTATACTCTAGGTAATCTCTCCTTCCCAAATTTATAATTTACGTCTTTTAGTTTTCATAGAAATATGGCTTTCAAAACCTCTGTTATGTCTCTGTAATTGAAATTGTGAGAGTTATGTGCATATATGTGTTAAGATGTCATTTTAATGTGTTTTAATATATATTGTATATAATTCCTTATCATCAATTCATAATTTTATGTCGTATATGATTGCTGCAAAATTACAGAGTTTGGGTTTTGGCCTTATGGCCTTATACGTGAAATTTTATGTAGTGATCGTATATTATCCCTAAATTTTACACTCCTACACTATTATGCATGTTGATGCGAAGAGACCAAGCCTTAAACGAATGGATTCGGTGTTATAATGAATTCATAGTGTTAAATTTATGATTTTGTTCATTAACTTCAAGAACATCAAGAATAGTCCAATTTTACATGATTTAATTCTGTTATTGGGTGTTTAGATGGGTTAAAATCACTCTATAGAGGTTGGGTAATGATTATATGTGAATATTAACATGTGGGTATGTTAAATTAGTGAGTTTAATGACCATGAAATGTGTAATTCGCCGAACTCTGTGTTATTCGCGAACTGGGAAACAGAATCTGGAGTCTCGCACCGCGGCGCCAACTCTAGAACTGAGATCCCGCGCCGCAGCGCCACCGCACCGCAGTGCCAAGACTCGAACCACGGCGCCACAGCGTCAAGTGTTCGGCTGCAGCGCCACCGCGCCGCAGCCCGACGATCACGTGTATCAGTGGCGCTGCAGCACCACTCTCCAGAAAATTCAGAAATGAGATTTTTAAAATATTAAAGTCTAACAATGTGTTAGTGAATTAATGTAATGAACATGTAAACATGTTAGAGGTATAATGTGATGATAAAAATAGTTGTTTAAACATGTAAATAACATAATTACATGTGATTTAAATTATTAAATACATAATTAGATTATTATTTATGAAGTGCAAATTATGTGATAATGAGATAAATTGACTAAGTATCGTCGATAATTAAAGTAGACAACGAGAATGAGTTTATGTTGATTAGTTAAATTATAATTAACTGGAATTGTGTATATGAATGGTATGTAGGATTTAATTCAAAGAACGTGCTTAGTTAAAGTGTAATCTACGCACGAGGCAAGTTTCCTAAACTTAAACTCTTAAATTTGAGCAAGTTCCCTAACCCTATTTGTCATTATTGTTCAAGCTTATTATTTACCTTGAATAAGCTATCGTTACTATTATTCAAGTTCAAATGATTTATTAAAGATTGATTATCTTTTCAAAGAATGATTTAGTTATACAATAATTGTTCTATTGTATACTTCTTGAGATTATTATTCAAATTGAATATCATTATTGTTGAACCTTATTAGACTAGTGAAACCTTAATGATTCAACTAATCCATAGTTGATGAGCGTTCTAAATTTCAGAACCCTTGAAGAATTATCCAAACCAAACTTTCTTTGGTGCGGACTCGAATGTCAAACTGAGATGAACAACCCTGTATATGGGATTATTTACGCTTAGCGTTAAGATATTGTGCACAGTATGGTACTAAGGGCTGATCCCCCTAAGTACGAGAAGAAGGTCCATAGTCTTATAACTGTTAAAGGTTTCAAGTATAACCCTTGTTAACCTAGGACATAGTTCAAGGTCTTATGACCCTCAGAATTTTTTTGATTCTTGTTATTCACTCTTGATTCAAAAGTTGAGCTTTTATTCAGATGTCTTTGATGTATTCGCATGTTATTATACTGTTATTTCATTTTTATACTTGTGGGCATTTGTGCTCACTCTTGTTTGATAATAACATTGCAGTTAAGAGCGAAAGAGCTGACGAACCTTCCACTAGTAAGGGCAAGGGCAAAGTTAGCAAATGATGGAGACTTGTTATTTGATATGACTTGTTATTTTATATGATGTATTTGTTTAAGACTTAAGTTAAAGATGTTGTTTAAGACTTATTGTTAGAATTCCGCACAGATATTTTAAGGTTAGTTTAACCTGGGATTGTATTTATTATTCGGATGATGTAATCCTTTTAAGGAGAAGATTTTAATTCTATCTATTGTATGGTTTGCATTTTTATGGGTAGATAGATAGATGATATTTGTGCAGTGAACACCAAATCCCGTGGAATCGAAGTACCCGGATTTGGGGGTGTCACAGGTTGGTATCAGAGCTGTAGGTTATGAATCTTAGGTGGGGGAACAACCTTAGGTAGTAACCTTATAGAAAGAAGATAGTAAAGGAAAACTCTTATCGAGTTTTAAGAAATGAATTTTTAGTAATTCATTGAAGATAATAAAATACATTATGTGTCTATGTGTTAATTTATGTGCTCGTTAGTACGACTTAGTAACTAAAACTTAAAATTTTGTTGTCAGGATGACGAATGTTGGAGAAGCTAGTCAAGCTGGGGAGGAAGAACCCTGATTACCTATAGTACCTACAGAGGAGGAGCCCCGAGACATACATGTTATTAGAGAACAGTTAGTTCAGAGGGAGTTATCTCCATTGATCACCGTTGTTGGTCAGGAGCATGAGCCCGAGACTGATCCTGAGGAGGATCCTGAGGAGGAGTTTGATGAGGAAGAGGAAGAAGAGGAGTTACCACGGTACACCATTGATGCAGAGATGTATGACACGTTATACAACCGTAACGTGGAATTACAAGACGAGGTTCAGGAATTGACTGAGCGAGCGACTATTCAGCAGTCTACTTTAGAGGAGAATGAGAGGGAGATTTCGACTCTTCACTCACGATTGGGAAATGTAGAATGGGATTTGGTCCATGAGAAGGGTCAAACCGAAGATAAGACCGAGGAGATAGAGAAGTTGAAAAAGGAACTGAAAGAAACCTCCGGAAGACTGAAAATAGCTGAGGAAGGATGGGTAAGAGAATCACGTCGAGCTGATCGTGCAGAAGATGATAGTCGCGCAAAGAAGGCAAAGTTTGAAGAGACATACTCCACACTTAATCATGCAATGGATGAGGCTCAGAAACGAGTTTTGAGATACCCCATCCAGTTCGAAGGACTTCCGTCGTATATACTGGATCGCAGGACGATGTCTCATATCTTGGATGAGGAGCGTGGCAAGGCTATTCAACACCTTGATAGACAGGATTAGAATCCGTTTAATTATGTGAAAGACTTAATTAGTTTTTATATGTAAATTCCGATGTGTTTATGAACGAAGGAATATGTTAATATTTTAAGTCTTGTGGATTCTTTATTCCAGGACAGTTGATGTAAATAGCAGTTATGCTATAGTTTGATGTTAAAACTTTGAGTTGAATTAAATATATTAAGTTGTTTGAGATGATGTGATAAATGAGTATGTTAAATTGTTGAGTAATGTCTTAACTATTTAGAGAAATAAATAAAGTTCTAATAAGCGTGTATTTAACAGAAAATGCCGCCAAGGGGAAGATAACAACGACAACCGGCTCAGGAAGAGTCAACCAATAATAACAATAACGCCAACGCTAATCCTGTTCAGCAGTTGGTGAACTTACTGACGGGAGCAATAAACAATCAACCTCAAGCTCCACCAAACACAACGTTTAAAGACTTCAAGGCGGTGGGACCGCCAGAGTTCAAAGGTTCCAGGAACCCAATCGAGGCTCAAACGTGGGTCATGGAAATGGAGAAAGTATTCGACGTTGCTAGGGTTAGAGAAGACCAGAAGACCGCTTTCGCAACGTTTATGCTGAAGTCTGAGGCTAGCTATTGGTGGCAAGCAAACAAAGTGCGAGGAGGTGAAGGTGTAATTATGTGGGAGAGATTTAAAGAAATGTTTTTCGAAATGTACTTCCCAACTAGTTCGCAGAATCAGATGAAAATTCAATTTCTGGAACTGAAGCAAGAAAACTTGGGCGTACCTGAATACGCAGCTAAATTCAATGAGTTGGCAAGGTTTGCCCCGTACCAAGTACACACTGACGAAAGAAAGGCCAAAAGATTTGAACAAGGACTAAAGCCTTGGGTTTACAGTAAGGTGTCAATGTTTCAGATAAACACATTTGCCGGAGTACTGGAAAAGGCCATCCTCGCTGAAGGTGGGAGCGATGCGGTGACCAAGTACAATCAAGAGCAGAAGAAGAAGAAGAGTGAAGGTGAAGGAAATAACAAGACTGGTGGGAGTAACATTGGGGGTACTCATAATCAGAAGAAGAAGTGGACGGATAATTCGTCAGCTGGAAGTCAACAAGGTGGGCAGAAGAAGAAAATTGAAGCGTGCTCAAACTGTGGAAAAGCTCATCTGGGAGTTTGCATGAAAGGGAAGCGAGTGTGCTACAATTGTGGTTAGGAAGGCCATATAGCACCAAACTGTCCAAACCCAAAGAAGGGTGCTTGTTTTAACTGTGGTTCTAAGGATCATCTAGCAAGAGATTGCCCCAAGAAGGGATCAGTAGGAGCAGTGCAAGGAGGTAGCCGTGGAAATAGCAGTGGAAATACCTTAACCACTACCGGACCACCTACAACAAACTGACCGACCGCCAGAACTTTCAATATGACAGTGCAGGACGCAATTCAGTCTCGTGAGGTGGTGTCAGGTATCATTCCGATCAATGAAATTAATGCTTATGTTTTATTTGATTCGGGTGCTACTTGTTCCTTTATATCCGAAGACTTTGCTAATAGTTTAGATTTGCTTATGGATGAGTTGGAATATCCCATGAATATAGAAATTGTGAATAGAGAGATAATTCCTGTTAAGTACGTGTTTAAGAACTGTAGGGTGGACATTAAGGGTAATATCATGAACGTAGATCTTATCCCTATTCGGCTTGGGGAATTTGACGTTATTTTGGGTATGAATTGGTTATCCAATTGTGGGGCGGTAATTGACTGCCAGAAGAAGCGTATTAACCTTATGACTCTGTCAAAGATTGTGTTTTATGGTAGCAAGTCGCCTAGACAAGCGAGTTGTCTGACGGTGATGCAGGCCAGGAGGTTGTTAAGACAAGGCTGTGTAGGATATTTAGCTTATATAGTCGATAGTCGAAAAGAGAATCCGAAGGTAGAAGAGATACCGATTGTGAGGGACTTCGTCGATGTATTTCCAGACGATTTGCCAGGACTTCCACCAGATAGAGAGGTAGATTTCGTGATCGATTTGGCGCCCGGAACCGCTTCAATATCGAAGGCACCATACCGAATGGCACCAGTAGAGATGAAAGAACTGATGGTCCAACTACAAGAATTGCTGGACAAAAAGTATATTCAACCGAGGGCATCGCCGTGGGGAGCGCCGGTGTTGTTTGTGAAAAAGAAGGACGGATCGATGTGGCTCTGCATTGACTACAGAGAATTGAACAAGGTCACGATTAAGAATAGATATCCATTACCAAGAATCGACGATCTGTTTGATCAATTAAAGGGAGCAAGATACTTTTCCAAGATATACCTGAGGAGTGGTTATCACCAACTGAAGGTGAGACCAGAGGATGTACCAAAGACAGCGTTCAGAACGCGATACGGTCACTACAAATTTTTAGTAATGTCGTTTGGTCTAACGAATGCTCCTGCAGTATTTATGGGACTAATGAATGGTGTGTTCATGCCGTTTTTGGACAAATTCGTGGTGGTATTTATAGACGACATTCTGGTATATTCCAAAACCAAAGAAGAACACGAAGAGCATCTGAGATTAACGTTGGAAGTATTGAGAAGGGAGAAGTTGTATGCTAAATTTTCGAAATGCGAATTCTGGATCGAGCGAGTACAATTTCTTGGTCACGTGATCGATAAAAACGGAATTTCGGTAGATCCATTCAAAGTAGAAGCCGTGATTAACTGGGAACAGCCGAGATCGCCGTCAGAAGTAAGAAGTTTTCTTAGATTGGCGGGATATTATAGAAGATTCATTCAAGATTTTTTCCAAGATCGCAACTCCGTTAACGAATCTAACTCGAAAAGCTGTGAAATTTGTTTGGACGGAGAAGTGTGAGGAGAACTTTCAAGAATTAAAGAAGAGGTTGAGTACGGCACCTGTGTTATCTCTTTCGGATGATACAGGAAATTTTGTAATTTTTAGTGATGCATCGCATAAAGGACTTGGCTGTGTGCTAATGCAAAACGGTAAAGTCATCGCGTATGCATCACGACAGTTGAAGGATTACGAGAAGGGATACCCGACTCATGATTTGGAGTTAGCTGCAGTGGTTTTTGCTTTAAAAATTTGGAGGCACTATCTCTATGGGGAGAAGTGTGAGATATATACGGACCACAAGAGTCTGAAATATATTTTCACACAGAAGGATTTGAATATGCGTCAAAGAAGATGGTTAGAATTAATTAAGGATTATGACTGTGAGATTTTATACCATCCAGGTAAAGCGAATATAGTTGCTTACGCCTTAAGTAGAAAGGGTCGTGAGAAATTGATGATGTTGACTGCTCAGGAGGAGCTAATCACAGAAATGGAGAAACTGGAATTGGAAGTGAAGTATCCAATGGAGATTGATGAGAAGCTATTTCAGATGCAATCTGGTACAACTCTACTAGATAAAGTGAAGGAGGCTCAGCTTCAGGATGATGAATGCAAAAAGGTGGCAAAGAAGATATCCGAAGGGACCGAACCGAGATTTAAGATGGATAAGGAAGGAATACGGAGATTTGAGAGTAGAATTTGGGTACCGTCAGTACAAGAGATTAAGGAGGATATTCTAAGCGAGGCTCATAGTTCACGATATTCGATTCATCCTGGTAGTACCAAAATGTACCAAGATCTTCGACAACATTTCTGGTGGCCGAATTTGAAGCGTGATGTTGCAGAATGTGTTGCCAAGTGTCTGACCTGTCAGAGAGTGAAAGCGGAACATCAGAGACCGAGTGGATTGCTACAACCGTTAGAAATCCCAGAGTGAAAATGGGAACATATTACAATGGACTTCGTGGTTGGTCTTCCGACGACTCAGAAAGGCTATGACGCAGTATGGGTTATCGTTGACCGACTGACGAAATCTGCACATTTCCTTCCAATCAAAATAAGATTCAATTTAGATCGGTTGGCCAGGATATACATAAAAGGGATTGTCTCGAGGCACGGAGTTTCGATATCAATTATTTCAGATAGGGATCCGCGCTTCACATCAAATTTCTGGAAACGTCTTCAGTAATGCATGCGTACGCAATTGCGAATGAGTACAGCTTACCACCCTCAAACAGACGGACAGAGTGAGAGAACGATTCAGACATTAGAAGATATGCTAAGAGCCTGTGTGATGGACTTTAAAGGAAATTGGGTTGATCACTTACCATTAGTAAAGTTCGGCTACAACAACAGTTACCACGCTAGTTTTGGCATGCCACCTTATGAAGCTTTATACGGTAGAAAGTGCAGAACTCCGCTTTACTGGGATGAAGTTGGTGAGAGACAATTACTAGGGCCAGAATTGGTACATCAGACAGCAGAAATAGTCAAAGTGATCCGAGCACGACTGGTAGAGGCTCAAGATCGACAAAAGAAATACGCTGACCCACATCGTAAAAATATCGAGTTTGAATCAGGTAGTTATGTTTTCTTGAAGGTCTCTCCCTGGAAAGGATAGATCAGATTCATAAAGAAAGGAAAATTGAGCCCAAGATTCATTGGACCCTTTGAAGTACTGAGAAGAATCGGAGAAGTTGCGTATGAGGTAGCCTTACCTCCAGCACTCGAGAATACCCATAACGTCTTCCATGTTTCTGTGTTACGACCCTACAAGCCTGATTACAAGCATGTAATCGAATACGAACCCCTACTTTTTGAGAAAGACTTATCTTATGAAGAAATTCCTGTCCAAATTGTCGACCGAAAAGAACAAGTTCTCAGAAATAAAGTTATACCTTCTGTTAAGGTAATTTGGAGGAACCACAACGCTGAAGAAGCTATGTGGGAACTCGAAGAGAATATGATGAAGAATTACCCTCATTTATTTACTTAAATATGTATATGCGATTCTGGGGACAGAATCTTTGTAAGGGGGGAGAATGTAACGAGTCGAATTTATTGAGTCGTAATTCTGGGGACATAATCCTTTTAAGGGGGGAAAGATGTGACGAACGAGAATTTTGTAATTTAATTTTAATATTTATTGAATTAAATAAATATTTTCAATGATTTAATTATTAGATTTAATAATTAATTGATGCAATTGTGGTAGATTAATTTAATTATATGTGTTGCAATTATTAAATTAATGCAGAGAATTTTTATTATTCAAGTATGTGATTATGTGAGCTTATTGAATTAAATAAAATATTTAATTAAGCATGATGTTATTTAATGTAATTATTAATTAGAGATTTAATAAATTATCATTATTTATTAATGAGATATTTAATTATGTGACTATGTAAATTTATGAGAAATTATTATATGTTATTTAAAGTAAAATAAATAAAATATTAGATTTATTTTATAAGGAGTGTGACATTTTCAAACTATGTTATAAATATTTTATTAAAATAATGAGAAGACTTATTCAGGTTGCTAACCAAACGAGGCCTTATGAGGAGTTGGATGTAGTTACCCACTCTAGAACTGAATTATATTACGTATTATTTACTCCTTCATTATTACTAAGTCTAAGATATAATCAGAGAGAAAGCCAGAGTGATTTTTAGAGATTTTGTGAGAAACTCAGTGAGTGAAGAAAGCATCTAAATCTACAAATATATACCTTATACTCTGGGTAATCTTTCCTTCCCAAATTTATAATTTACGTCTTTTAGTTTTCATAGAAATATGGCTTTCAAAACCTCTGTTATGTCTCTGTAATTGAAATTGTGAGAGTTATGTGCATATATGTGTTAAGATGTCATTTTAATGTGTTTTAATATATATTGTATATAATTCCTTATCATCAATTCATAATTTTACGTCGTATATGATTGCTGCAAAATTACAGAGTTTGGGTTTTGGCCTTATGCCTTATACGTGAAATTTTATCTAGTGATCGTATATTATCCCTAAATTTTACACTCCGACATTATTATGCATGTTGATGCGAAGAGACCAAGCCTTAAACGAACGGATTCGGTGTTATAATGAATTCATAGTGTTAAATTTATGATTTTGTTCATTAACTTCAAGAACATCAAGAACAGTCCAATTTTACATGATTTAATTCTGTTATTGGGTTTTTAGATGGGTTAAAATCACTCTATAGAGGTTGGGTAATGATTATATTTGAATATTAACATGTGGGTATGTTAAATTAGTGAGTTTAATGACCATGAAATGTGTAATTTGCCGAACACTGTGTTCTTCGCGAACTGGGAAACAGAATCTGGAGTCTCGTGCCGCGGCACCAACTCTAGAACTGAGATCCCGCGCCGCAGCGCCACAGCACCGCAGCGCCAAGACTCGAACCACGGCGCCACAGCGCCACAGCGTCAAGTGTTCGGCTGCAGCGCCACCGCGCCGCAGCGCGACGATCACGTGTATCAGTGGCGTCGCAGCGTCACTCTCCAGAAAATTCAGAAATGAGATTTTTAAAATATTAAAGTCTAACAATGTGTTAGTGAATTAATGTAATGAACATGTAAATATGTTAGAGGTATAGAGTGATGATAAAAATAGTTGTTTAAACATGTAAATAACATAATTACATGTGATTTAAATTATTAAATACATAATTAGATTATTATTTATGAAGTGCAAATTATGTAATAATGAGATAAATTGACTAAGTATCGTCGATAATTAAAGTAGAGAACGAGAATGAGTTTAAATTATAATTAACTGGTATTGTGTATATGAATGGTATGTAGGATTTAATTCAAAGAACGTGCTTAGTTAAAGTGTAATCTATGCACGACGCAAGTTTCCTAAACTTAAACTCTTAAATTTGAGCAAGTCCCCTAACCCTATTTGTCATTATTGTTCAAGCTTATTATTTACCTTGAATAAGCTATCGTTACTATTATTCAAGTTTAAATGATTTATTAAAGATTGATTATCTTTTCAAAGTATGATTTAGTTATACAATAATTGTTCTATTGTATACTTCTTGAGATTATTATTCAAATTGAATATCATTATTGTTGAACCTTATTAGACTAGTGAAACCTTAATGATTCAACTAATCCATAGTTGATGAGCGTTCTAAATTTCAGAACCCTTGAAGAATTATCCAAATCAAACTTCCTTTGGTGCGGACTCAAATGTCAAATTGAGATGAACAACCCTGTATAGGGGATTATTTACGTTTAACGTTAAGATATTGTGCACAGTATGGTACTAAGGGCTGATCCCCCTAAGTACGAGAAGAAGGTCCATAGTCTTATGACTGTTAAAGGTTTCAAGTATAACCCTTGTTAACCTAGGACATAGTTCAAGGTCTTATGACCCTTAGAATTTTTTTGATTCTTGTTATTCACTCTTGATTCAAAAGATGAGCTTTTATTCAGATGTCTTTGATGTATTCGCATGTTATTATACTGTTATTTCATTTTTATACTTGTGGGCATTTGTGCTCACTCTTGTTTGATAATAACATTGCAGTTAAGAGCGAAAGAGCTGACGAACCTTCCACTAGTAAGGGCAAGGGCAAAGTTAGCAAATGCTGGAGACTTGTTATTTGATATGACTTGTTATTTTATATAATGTATTTGTTTAAGACTTCAGTTAAAGATGTTGTTTAAGGCTTATTGTTAGAATTCCGCACAGATATTTTAAGGTTAGTTTAACCTGGGATTTTATTTATTATTCGGATGATGTAATCCTTTTAAGGAGAAGATTTTAATTCTATCTATTGTATGGTTTGCATTTTTACGGGTAGATAGATAGATGATATTTGTGCAGTAAACACCAAATCCCATGGAATCGAAGTACCCGGATTTGGGGGTGTCACAGAACTGTAGTATGTATGTGGACTATGATCTGGAACTGGAAACAGGGTCAGATCATGTGTAGATTACAAGTTATAAGTGGTTAAAGTCAGTTGACCGACAACGAAAATTGGAAATCTGGGTAAACCCAGAAACCCAGAAAACCTGACAACCATTTTTAAAGGCTCTGATCTTACTTATCTTTGATGTTTAGGCCAAGTTGTTCTTTGATCTTTGTAGCCTGACATGTAGACTACATAGTAAAGCCTTTAGAACACTTTGATCCATAACAGGATCAAAGATATGAGTGGTCAAATGTGACGCCCCCAAAATAGGTATACATCACCCATCTTGGGTTGCAAAATATCACACTACAGAATACAAATACAAACTTAATTATACAACAAGAGCTGAGAGTTTTTACATGAATATTGTCTCATAGACAATATTCAAACTCAAATTCAATCCTCATTACATTTATTATCACACTAAATAGTGAGGATTACTAAAATAGCCATCTCGGACAATCACTCCATTCCCCGACTAGTCCCGGCTATGTTCTCATTTCCTGAAGAGAATAATGAAAGCAAAAGGGTGAGCTCAACTAGCCCAGTAAGAAATATTATGACTAAGATAATGCAGAATAAGTTATCGTTAGCCTACAACAATGTTAAACTGATAGAATATAATAAACAACAAGTTTAATTGCAGCGGAACAAGCAATCCATTAGAAGAGTCAAGTAGAGCATGATATCTACTATCTTCTATGATTTAAAAAGGTTTTCATCAACTTTATCGCTGAGACTCAGCTTAATAAATAAACCACATCATCTAATCATCTTTGCACTACGGGCCAAGGATATTCATGTAATCATCAATGGTCATGATTATACCGAATAATCCCTGGTCATAATCATACCAACAACTGTCCATCAATGCACTACAGGCCAATGAGGATTTTTGCCACATCTTTTGTACCATTACGGGTCATGTTTATACTGAATGATCCCTGGTCAAAATCATACCAATCAATAGTCCATCTATGCACGTAAGCCAAAGATGACTTTCATCACAATATAAGCATGAGGATGATGACAATGATATATGAATTCAATTAAAATAAAGCACAGGATAAATTTTAAAGATTTATAATTTAATTTATCCAGAATTCAATAATGTCTAAATTGTCAATATGATACTGCTTTGTAGAATAAAAGTCAAGAATAATATCCATGTATCAAAAATAATTTGAACAGAAAAAAAATAAATTTTTCGGTAAATAGTACCCGTGAATAGTACTTCTGAAATAGTATCCCGGTATGAAAAGTGTCCCGAATACTCGAGTGAATAATATTTGAGTGAATAGTAATTGGGTGAATAGTAACTCGTGAATAGTAACTCGTAAATAGTACCCCGGTATGAAAAGTACCCCGAATACCTGAGTGAATAATATTTTAGTGAATAGTAACTGGGTGAATAGTAACCCGTAAATAGTACCCCGGTGAAAATATTGATATCTAATAAGAAAGTTCAGATCAATATTCCAACGAAACGATACTGGATGAAGCGCAAAACTCAAGGATATTCCACTAATTTCAAAGATTATAGAAGCAATACCTACCATAGTAAGTTTAGATTTAAGAATACGAAAAGAAATAACATACGAAACTGTAAATAAATTTTCACCTGTTATATGGTACGTAATCCGCGTAGACAGGATATTCCGACATATTAAAGGATGAATACAAAAAAAATAGTATTCCTTATGAATTCGAAAGAAATAATACGCCTTACGAATACAACAAATAATATCCCTTACGAATACAACAAATAATATCCCTTATGAATACAACAAATAATATCCCTTACGAATACAACAAATAATATCCCTTATCTTAGTAGAAGACTGGATACTGTAATTGTGAAGTAGCCGAATACTCTTCTTCTTGCTCTCTATAGTTTCTCTCTTTATAGTTTCTCTTGTGAGTCTCAGTGAATTAGTGAGAATGAAAGAAGAATTAAGCTTCTATTTATAGGAGAAATGACTAAATAGCAACTAATTCACGAACGGTCCAGATTAATTTACTATTAGAACGGACGGTCCAGATTGATTACTATTAAAACCACAATCGACGGTCCAGATTGATTTACTTTTAAAACCACCACCGACGGTCCATACTGATTTACTTTTAAAACCACTACCGATGGTCTAGATTGATTTACTATTAAAACCACCATCGACGGTCCAGATTGATTTACTATTAAAACTACCATCGACGGTCCAGATTGATTTACTATTAAAATCACTATCGACGGTCCAGATTGATTTACTATTAAAATCACCACCAAAGGTCCAGATTAATTTATTATTAAAACCACCACCAATGGTCCATATTGATTTAACTTATTACACTTTAGTACCCATAAAGTTTTTTAAGTTTACATTATTCCCCTCTAACTTTTGTAATCCACTTATCTTCAATAAACACATGCTTAATACTTCAACAATTATTCATCATTAATATTATAACTCACAATATTTAACAACCAGATCATTCCCAGGAAAGAGGGGGACTTTTCGATAAGGATTTCTCCCTATTGGCACGCAATTAGGTGACCAAACCTCTCATCGACAGAACTTTCTAGGCATTGTCAATATTGCAAATAATAATATGAATGACTTTGTTGTCTCAATTATTGATTTAATAATATAAAATATTATGCAGATGATATAGTGACAATAATTGAATCAAATAACGTGAGATACTATGCAACAATTACTGTAGCAATAATTGAGTAAACTGAGTGGCTTCTTACGTAAGCATCAATAATCAATACCGTGTGCTACTATGTAACCACGTGTATTACTATACTTTTACCACCGGGTAGTTCAATAGTTTAACGATAAAACTTTCGCCGTCATTTTTATAAAAAGATATTTATGTCGTTTTCTATCTACGACAATACTTCCGTTGTGGGTCCACCAATGATTGTGTCGTCGTACGAATATTTCCTGCTAAATCGAATATTCTCCGACATAACGAATATTTTATATCAACTTGCTTACTTTGCAAAATATTTAAATATCACCCTTAACTTTAACCTTTTATCAATTAAACCATTTAAATAGAATAATAATTATAAGAAAATTGGATACTTTTATTTCATAAAATTCGGGGTTTTACGATCTCCCTTCCTTATGAAATTTCACCCTCAAAATTTACGTACGTACCTGGTATGCCGAAGAGATGAGGATACCTCGTCGGATTCTAACTCTTGAGGTATAACTTTTGAGCGTAGAATATGTTCCTTCTTATCCAAGATTTTAACAAGTACTTCTTCATACGTTAAATCTTCCGCTATCTCGTCCGGTTCTAATTCAATAATGTGGTCCGGGTCTTCCACATATTTACGTAACATCGATATGTGAAAAACATTATGAACACGGGACATACTTGGCGGTAAGGCGAGTCTATAGGCCACAGTTCCTACTCGATCGAGGATTTCGAATGGCCTAATGAATCAAGAATTGAGCTTTCCTCTCTTCGTTGATTCTTGCTTCTAGAATAACGTCTTATTGCACCTTTTTCTTCACATTCATCAGCTCTGAGTCTGTAGCTTGAGCGACTTTAACTTTATCGATTAAAGTCAGTTCTAATCGTATATTCGTTATCTTCACGTAGGTCTTTAACTCTATCTCCATTATTTATAAATTATACGAAATGGGTCTTTGTGTTAACAATATCGCACTTATAAACGCATACGATCTTCCACTCAACGTGTTAGCTATCACGTTCATTTTTCTAGGATGGTATTGAATGGTATGGTCGTAATCTCTTCAACAGCTTAAGCCAACGTCTTTGGCGCATGTTATGTTCGTTCTGGGTGAAAATAATATTTGAGGGTTTTGTACCGGGTTTAAGGTCGATACACAATTTGATTTCACGCTCTGGAGTAGGCTAAGAAGTTCTTCAGGGAATACGTCAGGAAATTTATTAACAATAGAAATATCATTCAAATCTGACATATTTTTGTTTAAATCTGTGACATGGGCTAAGAAAGCTTGACATCCATTTTTTAATAAACGAATAGCTTTATGGCTTGATATGACAGTGATTGACTTTAGTGGTTTAGTTGCTTGAATTCGCATAATAGGTTGGTTAGGAATATGAAAGCTAATAACCTTATGAATAGTATCAATTTTAGCATGATGAGTAGGTAACCAGTCGATTCCTAAAATCACATCAAAGGCAATTATTTCCAAAGGGATAAGATCGACAGGTAACGTGAGGGTGACGATTTAAATCGAACAAGATTTATAAACAATGGATGTAATGAAGGTTTCTCCCAACGGAGTTTCAACAGATAAGTCAAAGTCTAATTTCTCCAGAGTCAAGTTCAAACGTTGAACATAACTAGGTGAAATAAAAGAGTGGGTAGAACCGGTATCTAGTAAGGTATAGACTTCGCTAGAGTTTATGATTAACTAACCCGTGATAACTTCATTCGGGTTACTCGCTTTTTGAGAAGTCACGAAAAATGCTCTTCCTAAAACCACCGACTTTGTTTTGTCCGTATTCGCCTTTGGTGCCATCGTCTCAACTGGACTTAACTTCGCTATGGAGTACATTCCACTCTCAATTGCTTCGTCGCATTCCTGATCCATGATTTGAATCATTACTCTCTGATCCATATTGAATTGGGGTTGACCGCTCTGCACAGGGTAATTCTGAACTCGATGTTGGATTTTCCCAATTGCTGTCTAAAAACCGAAATCCATTTCATCTATTTTGGCCTTATTGGATCAGACGTCTTTTTCTACAATATCAACACGTCGTGCGACTTTTATCCATGCATCCGCCATTCTCATTCGTTTAGTTGTTTCTTCTTTCATCATAATTTTGATCATATAATTCTCAGATTCCAACTCTAATATCTTATACTATGCTAAAGAGTGCTTCTGTTCAAGCATCGCACATCGGGTAACACAATTTTGAATTATTGCATCCCTTTTCTCCACGACCGCCTGTCGTTCTTCAGCCTGTACTTCTAACTCATGAATATGATTTTGCAATTCTACATTTTGATCATAAAGTTCTTCTAATAAATTCTCCTCAGGTTCCTCTTCTTCCTCACTCTCAGCTGCTACCTCTGCGACTAGCTCGGGTGCAACTATTAATTTTTCACTCACCACATGGATATCTCTAATTCCTTCTTCTCCTGATATCACATTATCCGGGTTGGTGATTAGAGGTGTCTCCACGGTCTCATTCACTCTATTATTCATATTTTCAGCTGCCATTTTCAAACACTGCCACAAAATAAGGGTTAATTGACATGTCACATATTATCCCTACACTCTGACCGACCAATTAAATAACAAATAAACTTAGGTAGGTCATACTAGCGAAGGAATTTTCCGTCTCTCTCCTCTAGTTCTTGTCTCACATCTCAGCCAGGGATCATATCCCTAAGTTTTGATACCAACTGTGGCGCCCCTAAAATAGATATACATCACCAATCTTGGGTCGCCAAATATCACACTACAGAATACAAATACAAACTTAATTATACAACAAGAGCTGAGAGTTTTTACATGAATATTGTCTCATAGACAATATCCAAACTCAAATTCAATCCTCATTATATTTATTATCACACTAAATAGTGAGGATTACTAAAACAGCCATCTCGGACCATCACTCCGTTCTCCGACTAGTCCCGGCTATGTTCTCATTTTTTGAAGAGAATAATGAAAGCAAATGGGTGAGCTCAACTAGCCCAGTAAGAAATATTATAACTAAGATAATGCAAAATAAGTTATCGTTAGCCTTCAACAATGTTAAACTGATAGAATATAATAGACAACAAGTTTAACTGCAGCGGAACAAGCAATCCATTAGAAGAGTCATGTAGAGCATGATATCTACTATCTTCTATGATTTAAAAAGGTTTTCATCAACTTTATCGCTGAGACTCAGCTTAATAAATAAACCACATCATCGAATCATCCCTGAACTACGGGCTAAGAATATTCATGTAATCATCAATGGTCATGATTATACCGAATAATCCCTGGTCAAAATCATACCAACAACTGTCCATGAATGCACTACCGGCCAATGAGAATTTTTACCACATCTTTTGTAACATTACGAGTCATCTTTATACCGAATGATCCCTGGTCAAAATTATACCAATCAACAGTCCATCTATGCACGTAAGCCAAAGATGACTTTCATCACAATATAAGCATGAGGATGATGACAATGATATAAGAATTCAATTAAAATAAAGCACATGATAAATTTTAAAAATTTATAATTTAATTTATCCAGAATTCAATAATGTCCAAATTGTAAACATGATACTGCTTTGTGGAGTAAAATTCAAGAATAGTATCCATGTATCAAAAATAATTTGGACAGAAAAGAAATAAATTTTTTGGTGAATAGTACCCCGTGAATAGTACTTCGAGAATAGTATCCCGGCATGAAAAGTGTCCCGAATACCCGAGTGAATAATATTTGAGTGAATAGTAATTGGGTAAATAGTAACCCGTGAATAATAACTCGTGAATAGTACCCCGACATGAAAAGTGCCCCGAATACCCGAATGAATAATATTTTAGTGAATAGTAACCGGGTGAATAGTAACCCGTGAATAATACCCCGGTGAAAATATTGATATTTAACAAGAAAGTTCAGATCAATATTCCAACGAAACGATACTAGATGAAGCACAAAACTCAAGGAAATTTCACTAATTTCAAGGATTATTGAAGCAATACTTACCATAGTAAGTTTAGATTTAAGAATATGATAAAAAATAACATACGAAACTGCAAATAGATTTTCACCTGTCATACGGTACGTAATCCGCGTAGACAGGTTATTCCGACATATTAAAGGATGAATACGAAAAAAATAGTATTCTCTATGAATACGAAAGAAATAATACCCCTTACGAATACAACAAATAATATCCCTTACGAATACAACAAATAATATCCCTTATGAATATAACAAATAATATCCCTTACAAATACAATAAATAATATTCCTTACTTTAGTAGAAGACTGGATATTGCAATAGTGAAGTAGCAGAATACTCTTCTTCTTGCTCTCTATAGTTTCTCTCTCTATAGTTTCTCTTGTGAGTCTCAATGAATTGGTGAGAATGAAAGAAGAATTAAGCTTTTATTTATAGGAGAAATGACTAAATAGTAACTAATTCACGAACGGTCCAGATTGATTTACTATTAGAACGGACGGTCCAGATTGATTACTATTAAAACCACAACCAACGGTCCATATTGATTTACTTTTAAAACCATCACCGACGGTCTAGATTGATTTACTATTAAAACTACCACCAATGGTCCAGATTGATTTAACTTATTACGTTTTAGTACCCATAAAGTTTTTCAAGTTTGCATTATTCCCCTCTAACTTTTGTAATTCACTTATCTTCAATAAACACATGCTTAATACTTCAACAATTATTCATCATTAATATTATAACTCACAATATTTGTAACAACCTCGAATTTTGGTTTATCCAGAATTTAGGTTTAAAGAATTAGTTATTAATAAAATGAATTTTTATTAATACTATTATGTGCTATGTGTTTATTAATCGTTCTATAACCTAGGATGATTATAAGTCGGTAGTATTCTGGCTACGAGCTAGTCTAAACGAGTAAGAATTTTCAAGACGAAAATGAAAGTTTTTCGGGAACAAAAATATTTAAGGGAAAAAAGACGAAATAGGCACTATTCATCAGTTTCTGCTCGGAGTTTTATTTTAAAATTCCGAGAAGTTAACGATTACGTAAAATGATGAGACGTGATGAAATCTTCAATAATGTTTCAGTTATGCCAAAAATGAAGTTTTTGCCTGCGGATGTAAAACCTAAGGGTTAGGAAAAGTAATTTCTGAGAATTTTAATGAGTACGTATAATAACTAGGGTTATTATGCGTGAGAGATAAGAGTATAATACTAGTTATTATACGAGTATAGTACGAAGATTAGTACGACGTATAATACGAATATCGTACGAATGATATACGAAGAGAATACGAGAATACGAAAATGGAATGCGTAGAATACGATTAGTCTTAATGGACTTTGAGTTCATGGACTTTGTAGAATCCAATTGGACTTGGATTATGTCAAGCCCAATGATTTTTGAAATCAAACCTAAGATAGGCCCAATAAGAATTAGGGTTAAGGCCCAAACCAAGAAGATAAATCGCGGATCGAACCGATGGGTAAACGGATGGGTAATAACCATTGGGGCAACCCATGGGATGACCCATGGGCATGTGGGCAGGCCATTTGGCCACCAAGTAAGGGTGGAGGCCAAGTTTACTTGGTGGCTAAGTGTTGGAGGAGGTGGGAATAGTAAGGAGGTTAGGGGGCGAAATGACCAAAATGCCCTAAGCTTTGAAAATCTATAAATAGAAAGCTAGATTTTCATTTTCTAGGATTTTGAAAATCCTATAACTTGAGAGAGAGAGAGAGCTCGGTTGGGAGAGGAGAAGGAAGAGAATGAGCATGAATGCTCGGATCAAAAGTGATCGTGAAATAGAAAAGTTCACAAATCGCCGGTTTTGTCTAACGAAAGAAGATTAAAGAAGAACGGTAATCCGAACCCTAGTTCTTCTAATATTTTTCTTTAAGTTTTTTATGTTTAAAACATAACTTAATGAGAATAGGGAGAAGATAATGTTAGAAATGATTTCATATGGTTGAAATCATGGAAAAAGAAGAAATAAGAACTTAGAAATTTAGTTTATAAATTTCTTCAGGAAGTATAAGATTCGTAAGGATTTTGAGCGATCCGAATGAATCTTATGATTGAGTAGGTCAAATAAGTAAGGAATGGTGTTCTATAACATCAAATTCCAAGAAAAAGTGAAATCGTAATCCAAAATATCGATTAAAAATGAAAAACGAACGAAGAACGCGAAGAACACGTGAAGAACACGAAGAACGTTGTTGATGGACAAATTTAAAACCATCGTAGTGTAATTGTTGTTGTTGGACAAGTTTAAAACCATCGTGTATAAGTTAGATGCTTATTGCTTGGTTAAGAATGTTAGAAACGTTCATGAAGAACGGATTAAAACGGAGCTATAATGAAGTTATGGCGAAATTTCGTAAAAGACGAACGAGAATTTGAAAGTTAGTAAATGAACCCGAACGTGTAGGGTTTCATTAAAATGTAAGAGAACGTATAAAACGTGAGTCGTGGACTTAAGAACAAACGAATTCCGAGTTCGGATGACCGAATTACGGACGAACGAGCGAAGAACGTCAAAAGCGTAAAAATGAAGGGATAAGATTAAGCCAATTGAATGGCATGTTAACGGATTCAGAACGAATTTCTGTCTGTGGGTAATCGAAGTACGTAAGATAAGGAAGGGAATGGCTTTGGAAAGACTTTGTTTCGAGTTATAACGAAGAAGTTATGAGATCGGAAAGTAAGCGTCTCAAAATGAAGTTAACACTTAGAAAAATTTACGAGAAGAAGGACTTGGCGCCACAGCGCCAGTCATGCCTGGAGAGGTGGTGCCGCAGCGCGAGCTCGGACATAAACTTCTGGAGAGTGGCGCCGCAGCGCGAGAGATAACAAAGGGTTTGGCGCCGCAGCGCCAGACCAAGGGAAGAGAGAGACATAGGTCGCGCCGCAGCGCGAGAGGAAAGAAAGGGCACGGCGCCGCAGCGCCAGTGCAGGGCAATACCCAGAAATGAGATTTTAACTGCTCAATTTCTCGGGGGATGTGCAAGAAAGAAGTATGAACACGTAGTTCACATAATGTAACACTTAAGTAAGTGTGTTAAACCTTTATTAAAGGTTGAACGAAAAGATTAAAAGAGATTAAAAGATAGAGAATGTAAGCGCTAGATTATGTAACCGATATCCGGGGATTGTAGTCGTAATGAACGAACGTGAGGGATTGCTATGATTGTGACTCCTTAGACGTTGAGTGATGAAGGTAATGAATAACATTCCGATGTTATGTCATGGTAAGGGAATATAAGTGTAAAGTGTTTAGATGCTATGAACGCAACGTTGTTGCGATGAACGGTCGGTCTTAGTATACAATGAACGGTATGGCTTCGACATTAAGAAAGAATAATGAACATGGGGTTCATGGGATGGATAACGATAAAAAGTGATTAAAAACCTTGAATAAAGGTTGAATGAGAGATTAAGAGACGAGCAACGTGATTGAATGCGTAAACGATCTTCGTAAATCATATTCGCGTTTGATGAACGTTCTAAGTATACCCTAGTAGTATGACTTAGACATTGATGAAAGTAGTAAGTAAGATACGAATGTTATCAAGAAAGCCGTAAGGTAATGAAGAATGTTGATTAACCGTGAACGGTGAAGAAACTAAATTGAAGATAATAACGTATAATGTTAAGAAGCTAAGTTAATAAGTATAACTTGGATAAACGTTCCGAGTGGAAGGAACTGGACGTTTTAAGGTATGAATAAATTCATATGAAATGGTTAACGCTATGACCTCAAAGTATTGACATTGAATGATCATTTCGAGTGTACAAAAGACTGTATGACTTAGACGATAAAGAATGAATCCTAAGGTATGGAATTTAGTTGCCAGAAAGCCGTAAGGAATACGAATTTAACTTAACGAACATTATAGTTTAATAGTTCAGACAAGTTAGATGAATTTAAGTTGTGGTACAATCGTAACCTTTGATGGTTGTCATATGGACTACTAGCAAAGACACGATGTGTGCTGAGTCCTAGGAGAGTTATAAGAAGAAGATAAGAATGTAAATCATCAAAGATGATAAATGTATGAATAAGACATCTCAGTATGTCATAAAGCCGTAATCTGGTGATGAAAGTTAGTCGTGTAAGCTTAAATTACAAGAACGCGAACCTTAAGAAGTAAAGTTAAGTAAACCAATGCGTAAGTCAAGTATATGACTAATTGGTGTACGTGTTATTTCCTTATGTGTTATATAGGGATTTGGAATGAGCAGTTCATCGTAAACTATAAGCTGTAGCTGTGCGTAAGGCAAGTTTCCTAACTTAATTCATATTTTAAATGAATGCTAGTTTGTTAAACTTCTCAGATGTTGAACTTGAGAAGTTCTGTCTATGTGCGAATGTGCAATATTTGTACAAGGTGGTAGAATGTATGAGGCCTTGTGCCACAATGTGAGCACTTCGGTGTTTCTATGAAATGAATTATTTTGTGATCGAACTGTTCAATACAAGTATGCTCGGTTTATTCATGAACCGTTATTGTTAAGTATGTGCTGATGATTCTAGCCAGACAGAATGTGTATGAAAAAGGTAGAAGAATGAAAGTATTTCAAAGTGAAAGTGAGTATGGTTTTAAGATGATAGGAATCGAGATTATTCCTATTATTCAAGCTGCTTCATAACCTTTGTTGGGTTATTGAAGTTCTAAAGAAATGTTTGAATTCTGAACTTGTTTGTTCAAACTGTGATGGCTTGCTGGGCAATTGAATGCTCACACTTACTTTAAATAAAAAATATTTTTCAGCGAACGATGTTAGAAAGAACTTAAGGATCCCGTAAAGAACAAGCTAAGCGGTATCCAGGCGAAATGTCATTCGGTATGTGAATGTGTGTGAAGATCAAGTGAAGACTTGTAATGTAGAAAGATGAATTAAACTATAGACTAATTTAATGAACTGTATGTATCCTTGGTGGCGGATAAAAGTCACTCGTGCAAGATGTAAGGAATAATATAATTATCATTATTTGTAATGAGAAGGGTTATAAGGTTTTGAGAACCTGGGAATTGAGAATGTGTGTTGTTATATTTTAGTATATAATGATGTATGTTGGATGAATGATGTACTCGTGACGTACGGAATCCGAGTGTGAAGATAGACCTGATTTTGGGGCGTTACAATATTTAACAACCAGATCAATCCCAGGAAAGAGGGGGCTTTTCGATAAGGATTTCTCCCTATTGGCGCACAATTAAGTGACCAAACCTCTCCTCGACAGAATTTTCTAGACATTGTCAATATTACAAATAATAATATGAATAACTTTGTTGTCTCAATTATTGATTTAATAATATAAAATATTATGCAGATGATACTGTGACAATAATTGAATCAAATAACGTGAGATACTATGCAACAATTACTGTAGCAATAATTTAGTAAACTGAGTGGCTTCTTACGTAAGCATCAATAATCAATACCGTGTGCTACTATGCAACCACGCGTATTACTGTAGTTTTACCACCGGGTAGTTCAACAGTTTAACGGTAAAACTTTCGCCGTTATTTTTATAAAAAGATATTTATGTCATTTTCTATCTAAGACAATACTTTCGTTGTGGGGTCCCCCAATGATTGTGTCGTCGTACGAATATTTCCTGCTAAATCGAATATTCTCCGACACAACGAATATTTTATATCAACTTGCTTACTTTGCAAAATTTTTAAATATCACCCTTGACTTTAACCTTTTATCAATTAAACTATTTAAATAGAATAATAATTATAAGAAAATTGGATACTTTTATTTTATAAAATTCGGGGTCTTACATCAAATAAGCGTTGACCATCAGCCGGATGTGTTTTCTGAAAAACCCAGAAAACTCTAGAATAGCTTCTCTGACAAAGTTTGACCAGCCTTGATCTTACAGATGTGTTGATTTTATGATGATATAATGTAATTGAAACGTATCTTGACATGTGTTATAAGATTGAACCACTAGATTACATAAAGAAAACCTAGAACTCAAGATATAATGATCCAAAGTAGCCAACCCGAACTGTTCTTCATTTCTGGTAGACCTGGCAAACGGGCAGGCCGGGCCGGGCCGAGGGCGGGCCGCAAAAAAGGCCCCGATTTGAGTGGGCTGGAATTATGTGGCCCGTTGCGGGCCAGCCCAGCCCGACCCGCGGGCTTCTCTCTCTAATTTTTTTTAAACTCTTTGCTACACCATAAATTATAAATACTCTAATTTATAATACTATTAAGTCAACAAACTAACTTGATCGGATCAAAACTCAAAGTCTGACTTATCCAGACTAGACAATACACATGTCTGGCAGACGTATTCTTGTTACCAGTTTGCCCACGTCCAAACTCCTCATCATGCATGCTGTTATGACTAACAGTTGAGGTGGCCCAGTCTATTTATTTGTTGTTGTCTAAGTTGTTACGGATATCCTTCCGTTCTAATTATATCCCTTAAAATAATACTCTGTGTTTAACTTAAATATCCAATTATGAGTATTGGTCAAATTAATTATTTTTAAAACTAGTTTTTGTACCCATTTTGTCAAAATACAGGTACAGAAATTATAACAAAAAAAAGTTTATATAATTTTACTACAAACTTTAATTTTTATAATTTTAAAAATATATTTATATTTGCTTAATTATTAATCCTAAGAACAATTAATTTGACCAAAAAGAAGTACATGGGCACTTATTTCGGGACGGACAGAGAAAGTTTTCAATTTATTGGTATGGTACGATAAAATAATTATTTTATACTGTTATTACTTAAAAGTAGACTATTTTATGGAAAAAATATTAATTAACAAATGAAACTATTTTGTGGGATGAGTATATTTATAATAATAAATAATTTAATAATTGCAGGCACAATATGTGAGCAGTGATCCACACTATCTTGGTTGCAACTTGAAAGAAAAAGGAATGCAAGAAATATGATAAGGGTGGTGTGTGCAGAGTAACCACTTGCAGCGCCTCATTAGAATTCCATGTGATTAATAATAGTATTTATCGGATCAATTAAAATTTTAATAGAATAATAGTATTATAAATTAATATTACTCCTACCGTCCCAAATTAACTGCTCAGTTTTGACTTTTTTAAGTCAAATTGACTATTTTTAGAATTAATAATTAAGCATATATAAATATATTTCTAAAATTATAAAAATTAGGATTAGTAATAAATTGTATATACTTTCTTTTGGTTATAATCTCTTCACCTATATTTTAGCAAAAGTAGTAAAAAGATTAGTTTTAAAAATGGTCAATTTGACTTTAAAAAGTCAAAACTGAGCAGTTAATTTGGGACGGAGGGAGTATTATTTAATTACCTACATTAACTACATATTTTAATTATATTTTTCAATTATAGTTAAAATATATTGAAGATTGCATTAAAAACAAATAGTTGTTGTAACTAAGTTGGTTTGAACTCTTATTTATTTACTTACAAGTCTTGTGTTCAAGCCTCACAAGTAGTAACATTTTATTTATATTAAAAAAAAAAAAAAGTTCATGGGCCACATGGGCGGCCCAGGCCTTCACGGGTCGGGCCAAAAAGGCCCAGATTTTGGTGGGCTGGAAAAGTGCGGCCCAAAGCCCGGTTTTTGGTGGGCGGGCCGGCCGGCCCGCGGGCCTTTATCCCGTTTGCCAGGCTGGGTAACCCAGAAATGAAGAACAACTTCTGACATGATTTTTGAGGGCCTATATCTTTTTGTTATGATGTAGGATTGCCATGAAGCTTGATTGAGATTATAGTATCACATTAGTACTATAATCCTAACACTTTAGCAAACCCAGACACACGTTAACCAAAGATCTAGTACCGGTCAAACCTACCACCCTACACACTGCCTATGAATGTTCTGGGCATGCTCAAGAACATGAATAACATCTATAGCGACGGTTCTATCGCTATAGATACCCTTTAGCGACAGTTATTTCTAAAAATTAATTATTTTATTAAATAAATAGAAAAAATAGTTTTTAATTATTAAAAATACAAAATAAGTTCTTAAAAATTATTTTAAAACCTAAAAATGGGGTTTTAATAAATTTTGAGTATATTTCACAAATATTTAATATTTTAGAAATATTAATGGTATTTAATTTATTTAATTATAATATTAAATAAATTACTTAAAAATGATTTTAATACTTGAAAAATTATTTAAAAATATATTATGGTGTTAACAAATATTTTAAGTTATTTTTATGACTTTTAATATTTTGTGAGAAATTTTATTAATAAATCATTATTAATGGTAATTAATTTATTTAATAAATGTATTAAATAAATTGTGAAAAAATAGAATTAATGATTTAAAAATTATATAAAAATGATTTAAGGGTTAGAAAAATATTTTAAGCTATAAAATATAACTTTTGATGTTTTGTCATGAAAATATTAATATTTTAATATTAATGTCAATTATTGGATAATGGATTTAAAGGTTTAAAAATTATATAAATATGATTTTAAGGTATTAAAAATACTTTGAAATATTATAAATACATTATAATATTATGTTGAGAATTTCATTAATATTTGATAATAAATAAATATTAATGATAAGGGAATAATGTGGTATTTATATCATATAAATACGATATAAGTGATTGAAAAATTGTGATAAATGGTAATAATTACTTAAAAATTATTACGAGTCTTTGAAAAATGTTTTGACTAAATAGAAAATTGTATAAGTTAATTGTTAAATGTTTAGACCGAGTCTTAGTGATATTAGGCTCGAGATTTATCCAACTAGACCGTCGGGATGTTAGAATTTTACCGAATTCAACTTAAACTGAAATAGTTTGACTTGATACCGAGTCTTAGGTAGTTTGTGGACTGATAGGATTATGTGTTTAGAATTATTTAATAATTATATATATAACAATACTATATTGTGATGATATTATTCTAATATTGGAGATCTATATTACTAATATTAGGTCTTTGGATAAAGCGATATAAACTGCGTAGCAGTAATCGATGATACAGACAAGTTCATAACCTTAAACTTCTAATTATTGTGCAAGTTTCTTTAACTCGACCTCGAGTTATTCTTTCAATTATGCTTATGGCTAATCATTGCTGATTACCATGTCTATGAATTGTTGAATAGCTTTCTGTGTAAATAATGCATGTGTTTATCAGGTATGAAAGGCTGGTCACCTTCATTACCATCTAGTCCAGTTATAATTGTTCATGTTCTTTCTTGACCATTCAATTCTTATTGACTTGGTCGTTCAGTTATGAAAATTTGTTCATGCTAGTTCACAAATATATTTTTGAATGTCAGCCAGCTATTATTCAAAATCATTCAATCATGATATATCCTCAAATAAATTTATATTTGCTGGGCAAACTTGTTGCTCACCCTTGCTATATCATGATAAACATTGCAGATTAAGACGAATACATCGGATACAAGGAAAAGTCAAAGACAAGTCCAACTTTAGATTATAAGTGTTGCTAAATTTGTAACAGTATTGTATACTAATGACATTGTAAGTCAAATAGGTTATAAATTATGTATAAGTTAAGGTTACTCGACCTTGGGGATTAATATATAAAGATTAATGTATAAACAATTTATGTTTATATATTCCGCAATAGTTATAGTATTAGTGTACCAGATTTGTGGTGATTAGTACCCAGATCTGGGGCTTTTACAAAATCTTTGTCTGATGGCCAAACATACAAAGGATAAGAAGATCTCGGACATTCATGAAGTAAGTATAGATGAGATATTTGACTTTAACTCTCCTGATGTAGATATTGATGACTTAAGAACTTCTCTATATGGCATAACATCTGATCTACATTAATACATGAAATGATTCAGAGTTCTGTTTAAAGATTATTCTCTTCTTCAACAAGAGAAAGAGAAAGTACAAGAAGAACTGGAAACAGCTCTTCTAAGTACTAACTCTCTCTCCAAATTTGAAGTTGAGAATAAACTCTTAAAACATACCAATGAACTTAATGCTCAAAGAGAGTCAAATCTAACATCTAAGATTGAGGAACTAGAAAAGACAATCTCTACAAGGAATAAATTCTCTTCTTCCATAGACTCCTTAATTTCCAGTCAGAGAAGTGTATTTGACAGAATAGACTTAAGTTTTGGAGAATCTACCTCAGAATCATATGTGGAAAGGATAAAGGAAATTAGCTCTAGTAATGTTTCAAATTTTAATAGAAGCATTACATTTGTGAAATCCTCACAGAAGGAAGAACTAGCCCATCCCTACTCTTCTGATCCAATCCATATCTCAAGGCATAACGGAGGATCCCATGCTGGCCTAGGATTTAGAAAAGAGAAGAGCAACTTAGTCACTACTCTCCAACCTCGAAGGATCGCAGAGTCGAGTAAAAATAACTCCACGAATCAACTGGGAAGGAACAGTAGAGTTAAGTTTCACTCCTCACAAATCATGAATCACAAGGACACATGGAAAAAGGAGAACCAGTATAACGGAAGGATTGCCAAAGACCCACATAAGTCCAAATGGAGGAAGAATCCACACACACACACAAGCATGCATCATATTAGATGCTTTGTATGTAATAAGATTGGTCATAAGGCTGCAATATGCTATAATAATCCTATGCATATGAGACCCAAAATTAAGCAAATTTAGGTTCTCAAGGGTACTAACAAAGTAGGACTCATGCAAGTATGGGTACCAAAATGAGAGTTTAATCTTACCACAGGAACCGAGCTCCACAATCACAACCTGGTATCTGGACAGTGGATGCTCAAGGCACATGACTGGGAACAAAGCTCTCCTATCTAACTTCATAGAGAAGGAGGGTCCGTCAGTCATCTTCAGAGACAATGGCTCTGGCAAGACAAGAGGATATGGCTTAGCTGGGAATGGTGCAATGTCCTTCAGTAAAGTAGCTTATGTGGAAGGGCTAAAGCACAATATTCTGAGCATAAGCCAACTCTGCGACAAGGGTCATCAAGTTACCTTCCTCAACAATCAATGTCAAGTCAGAGATCTGAAGACATCCTCCATAAAGCTGACCAGAACAAGAGAAGAAAATATCTACACTGTTAATCTTGGTCAACTGAGTTCTGATGAGACAATATTCTTTCTAGCTAAAGCTTATGAAGAAATGAGCTGGTTATGGCATAGAAGGATGTCTCATCTCAACTTTAAAAGCATGTCAAAACTGGCCTCCAAGGATCTAGTAGCAGGCTTATCCAAGCTCAGCTTTGTCAAATAAAGCCCATACAACGCCTGTCAGCTTGGAAAACAGACTAGAAGCTCATTTAAGAGCAAAACTATCAACTCAGTTGACAAGCCTCTGCAGTACTTCACATGAATCTATTTGGGCCAATTCCAACAACAAGCCTTGGAGGGAAGATATACTCATTAGTCGTAGTGAATGACTACACCAAATTCATATGGGTGTTCTTTCTAAATTCAAAAAATGAAACAGGCTCCCAACTAATCAAGAGGTTAAGACTGGTGATGAACGAGAAAGGGGAGAGAATCAAGGCTATAATGAGTGATCATAGTAGAGAATTCGATTTGGAGTAGCTGAGAGAAAGAACATAACGTAGATAGAAGCTGGAAGAACTCTATTAGCAGTAGCCTGTCTGCCTGAATACTTCTGGGCAGAAGCTGTCAACACTGCATGCTACACTCAAAACAGATCTCTTATGCACTCTACGTTAAAGAAGACTCTCTACGAACTGTGACAAGGAAGAAAGCCAAGTGTCAGCTACTTTCATGTATTCGGTTGTGCATGCTATGTTCTCAACAATGGAAAATAGTATCTGACAAAATTCTAACTCAAGTCAGATGAAGGAATCTTTCTCAGATATGCCACAGACAGTAAGGCTTACAGAGTGTTTAACAAGAAGACGCTGAGTGTTGAAGTCTCGATTCATATCATCTTCGATGAAACAGACTTGGACAAAATAGTGTCTTAAGACACTACGAATGACAATTCAAACACTACGAACGAGGTCGTCGAGCTCAACACCACGATCGTAGTCCCAGAAAATGAGATCGTCAAGCCAGGAGAAGAGATCGTAGAAAGAACTACGCCAGACAACGAACATCCATATCAAGAAGTAGAGATTGATCTTGAATAACTCAGACAAGAAGGCATCAGGTCAGATGTTCCAACATAAAACAGATGGGCAAAAGATCACACTCAAGACTTAATCATTGGAGATCCAAATGCAAGAGTCAAGACAAGAGCTGCCACCCAGAATGAGTGTTTCTATTTAAGCTTTCTGTCACAAATGGAACCCAAAAAGATAGAAGATGCTATAGAAGACTCCAGTTGGATAGAAGCCATGCAAGGAGAACTAAATCTGTTTGAAAGAAGCAAAGTATGGAGATTAGTTCCAAGACCAAGAAGCCATCCAGTCATTGGCACCAAGTGGGTCTTCAGAAACAAGATGGATGAAGATGGAGTAATTACAAGAAATAAGGCAATACTAGTGGTCAAATGTTACTCTCAAGAAGAAGGCATTGACTACAACGAGACCTTTGCACCTGTTGCCAGATTAGAAGCCATCAGAATATTCTTTGCCTTTGTTGTCCACATGAAATTCAAAGTCTTTCAAATGAATGTCAAAAGTGCATTCCTAAATGGTGAACTTCAAGAAGAAGTATATGTAGAGCAACCTCCAGGTTTCATCAATCCAACTCTCTCTAATTATGTCTATAGATTAGACAAAGCCTTATATGGTCTTAAACAAGCACCTAGAGCATGGTATGAAACGCTAACTAACTTTCTTATTGAAAATGGTTTCACTAAAGGTAGAGTAGATACCACATTATTTCTTAGAAAGCATTAAGACAAAGTCTTATTAGTTCAAATATATGTTGATGACATTATCCTTGGCTCTACTGATGAAAAGCTGTGTAAGAGATTTGCCAAGCTTATGCAGAGCAAGTTCGAAATGAGCATGATGGGTGAGCTGAATTTCTTCCTTGGATTGCAAGTAAAGCAGACTGATGAAGGAATCTTCATAAACCAAGCCAAATACATTAAAGACTTACTTAAAAAGTATGGCATGGAATCAGCCTCTCCCATGAAAACACCAATTGCTCCAACAACTAAGATTGACAAAGATGAAAAAGGTAAAAGTATTGATATAACTCAATACAGTGGTATGATAGGCTCTCTTCTATATCTAACTGCCAGTAGACCAGACATAATGTTTGCAATATGCATATGTGCTAGATTCCAAGCTAATCCTAAGGAATCACACTTAACTGCTGTAAAAAGGATTTTCAGGCATCTCAAAGGCACACCTCACTTGGGACTTTGGTATCCCAAGGAGTCCTCTTTTGAACTAACATGATATACAGATACTGATTTTGCAGGCTGCAAAATAGCTAGAAAAAGTACAAGTGGCACCTGTCAGCTGCTAGGAAACAAACTTGTGTCCTGGTTTAGCAAGAAGTAAAACTCAGTATCCAGCTCAACAGCAGAAGTTGAATACATTGTTGTTGGCAGCTGCTGTGCTCAAATCTTATGGATGAAAAATTAGCTAGCAAAATATGGGTTTGATTTCAAATATATACCTGCTCATTGTGATAACACAAGTGTCATAGCAATAACACACAATCCTGTCATGCATTCTAGGACTAAGCATATAGAAATAAGATATCATTTTATTAGAGATCATGTTAAAATGGAACTATATCTTTACAATACATCCCTACTGAAAATCAACTTGTTGATGTCTTTACAAAGCCTCTAGATGAATTCAGATTTAATCAATTGATAAGTGAGTTAGGCATGCTAAATTTACAATCATAAAATCTATGCTCTAGTTTTTGCTAACCATGCAGATATAAAGGCTATGTTCAAATCGTAGAGATGACTAAAGAAAGTCCACGATCGTAGAGCTGCCTTGACATGAAGGACCATAATTGTAGAGCTGCCTCGACATGACAAAGAAACATCTTGTCATGACAACATTTTTAACAACTCCAAGAAATCCCATTGACAAGTGCCTTAGGGACAAACCTGATCCTTAGTTTATTCTAAGAGGTTTGACCTTCTTGAGCTACTTTAACCCGGAAGGAGTGCTAAGTCAAAGTTCATCACAAGGATCAGGACAGGCAACGTTCGTAGAGCAGATTCAGCAGTGAACTCAACGATCGTAGTACAACCTCGACGATCGTAGTGCAACCTCGACGATCGTAGTCCTCCTAAAGGATACATTAGCTAAGGAGGAGCTAAGGGCAGATCAGTACTTTCCACATCAGTTAAAATCGTGGAGCCAAGCATAACTTGACACATGCCCCACTAAGCAGATCGAGATGAGGGAAGTTACAAGTACAAGTTGAAAAGGTCTTTTTAAAATTAGAAGTTCAAAAAGCTTATTCTTCTCTCTCTCTACAAGCAAAAAACCTAGCCTTCAGAAACACTAAACCAACCTCAGTGCAAAGAAATCAATGGCAACTTCAAATGTTATCACTGGATACAGACTCTGCTTTGACGAGTTCAAGACAGCTGACTCTCAATTCCATAAAATCCTGTCTCTGTTGAAGAAAGCTGGTCTTGAAGAAGCTCTGAGAACCAGCATGTGGATCTACCCAAAGCTGGTGAAAGAGTTCTATAGAAATGGAGCTGTTGAGAATGACATTATCACCACAAGGGTCAAAGGGAAGCAGATTAAACTCAAAGCTGAAGATATAAACCTAGCCCTGGGTTTCAAATCAAATGGACTTCTGTCGATGGAGGTCATCGACTTTCATAAATGTCTGAGGAAGAGGCATCACAAAAGGTTTTAGACCGTCAAGGGGTACAAGAACAAAGAGTTTCTCCAAAGGTATGAGTTTCTGGCTAACATTATTGGGAAATACATATACTATAAGAGCTCTGGCCATGACTTTATGAATGAAGTGTAACTTAAGCTCATGACAGCAATCTGCTTTGGGATTCAACTCAACTATGGGGCCCTACTCATCGACTGGATTGGGAAATGTATACTCAGTTCAAAGAAATCAAAGAGCTTTGGAAAGATGCTCTACGGACGGTTTATAAGCATCATCCTGCAAGCAGCACTTTGAGACAAAATTGGGGATAATGAAGGAGAATCTATCAATCCCAACAGAAGGATGACCCAGCAGCTGATTCAAAACTGGAAAAGAAATCCTGCAGAAAATATCAGGATGATGTCTGAATCCAGTGGAAGAACTGGTGATGCGAAGGAGTCTGGGCTACCAGGAAATATATCAGTTGTAAAGGAAACTGATGAAGAAGAAGAAATCAACAAAGAGGAACCCATTGCTTTGGTCAGAAAAAGCAAAGGTAAGAGAAAAATGAAAGCTCAAATGATAGAGGAGCCTCAAGGTTCAACCACTGATGCACCTCAAGAGAGTTCAAGCACTGAAACACTCAAGAGAATGAAAGGGAAAGACAACAGTCTGAAGAAGAAGAAGAAGAAAGAGCTACCATTTCTCAGCTGCTTAAGAAGGGTAAACGCAGCCATAAGTCAAAGAAGTCTTCTTTCTCTTCGATCGTAGAGTCCAAACTTGACAACACTCCAGAAGTGGATGCTGCAACAGGTTCTCAGCCTGATCAAACCTTTAGAGTTGAAGTTGAAAAAAGTACTGAGGCTGTGGCTCAGCCTAGGAAAACAAAGAGAAAGCTTGTCAAGAAATACATTCTTATCAATGAAGGAGTATTAAAGGAGGAAGAAAGAAGAATAGCTGCTGAGAAAGGGCTACCCGAAGCTAGTAAGGAGAATACAACTCATGTTGAGGGGGAGCTTTCTGAAGTTCCTGCACTAGTAAAGGCTCCAGCTGAGGGGGAGCTGCTTGAAGTTCAAATGGATGATCAAATTTAGGGGGAGCCTTATGAAGTTCTTATGTCAGAAAAGGCTACAGCTGGGGAGGAATTGCCAAGAGATCATCATGAACTTCCCTCAGTCCCTCAAGAGATCTTAGCTTCTAAAAATGAAGAAATGGAGAGGGTTGAAGCTATGGAGGTGGAGAGAGCAGAAGAGAAAAGAAGAGAAATGGAAATGATTAATGTAGTGGAAACTTCAAATAAAGACAAGGAAGAAGAAGAGGATGACGAAGTTGAGATCATCGCAGTGGGCTGGGATGGATATAGGAGACCCAACTACAATCAACTATTCTCCTATCTACCTATGTTGTCCTTTCAAATCCTTAACTCTTGGGATCACATGTTCTGGACCTTCAAAGCCTATCCAACAATCTCTGTGCTATCTCATGGATTCCCAGGCAACCTCACTTTTGCCCAAAAGCTGATCACTAATGGTCCCTCTTCAGAAAATGGACGTGAGGTATAATCTATTCTCATCTCCTTCAGGGTAAGTCACTGTCCACCATCAATCTTCAACCAATTCTATGAATTGCCAAAATGGTTGGAAGTGATACTTCATCCACTTAACCAATTTCCAGTTACAAAATCCCAACATTTTGTAACTGATGAACCAAATGTGCCTAACTTTGTATTGCTACAATCTCCTACAATCTCTCACTCTACGATTATTGATCCAAATCCAATCGTAAAGTCACCTACTCAAAACGTAGAGTCACCTCCTCCTGATAATCAACCTCATACACCTGCCCCTCCATCAGATATCCCTTCCTCATCAACCAATAACTATTTCAATCTTGATCTTGCTCTCTACAATATGCAAGATTAATATACTAGAGCCTCTCCTCCAAATAATCAGCAACTCCTTGAGCTCATATCAGATCTTCCTACTAAAACGGAGTTGTCTAAAGCATCTTAGAAGGTGACCGAGGACATACAAGAAGATCTTGAAGTTCACTAAGACCTTGTTCATCTGAGGTTAACTCATTTGATCGATGATGCCAACACCCTCCCCAGCAATCTAAGTACTAAGCTTACAAAGAAGCTTAGGGAGATCATAAATGAAATGATTCAGAGTATCAATAAAAGGGATCAAATTCACTTTCAGGCTGCCAAGAAACACAGGGAAGCAGTTCTCGTTTCGCAGAATACTCAGGAATCCCAAAATAATCGTATGGTGGAAAGTCTTATGAGTCTACGAATTTCAATGAAAGAATTCCAAGCATTTTTCATGGGCCAAATGCAACAAACAGAAACTGTCTTGGCCATTCTACAAAATAGAGAATCTCAAACTGATTCTCAGATCCAAGAAAACTGTGAAGACATTGCTCACTCCAAGAATTAGCTCCACGAGCTCGTACAAGGCATGACTCGACTATCTGAAGATATTCGAACCCTTGATGCTGACATAAAGGGGGAGAATAAAGGGGAATGAGAGAAAGGCAAAGGCAAGGGCAGAGGCAAAGGCAAATTCATTGCTCCTGCAAGACAGTCTCGACATCAAACTCCACGATCTGAACAGCAGCAAAATATCATGGCATAACCACTTAGGAGTCAAAAGCCATCTCCCAACTCACAAGGTGTAACCATTACAGGCCTAAACTTGCCAATTAGAGATCCTGCGTTCATGAACAGACACGAGAATTGGGAACGACTAAGTCAAAGCGAGCTGGAAGATATAGCATGGAGAAACGAAGCCAGCAGGAGAAGGAGAGCGGCAGAATATGCCAACCCTCCATGTAACAAAAGGTAAAAGAAATAGAGATAAGTTAAAACTCAATTCTTATTGATGTAACTAAGCTTAATTGTAATATCTGTATTTACAAATATTAATAAATTCATGCTTATTCTCTATAGATTTTAGTTGCTCACTGAAACACTAAGTCATATTTAGTTTCTAGCAACTACATATAGAAATTGATAATCATGACACAAATCTCCTTGGTTATGTCAACATCAAATAGGGGGAGATTGTTGGGAGATTGCATGTTTAAATTTGATGTTGAAAGTAAATATTCATGATTATATGTAAAGTCCTTCAAGAAATACATGTACAAGGACTTAGTGATAGATCAAACTTGTTAGGTTAATCTAAGCTTTTAATGTTTATCATTCTATAAATGAATGTATAGATGAAGAGATCAAAGCTGTTAGATTGATTTGTATCTTGAGATGTAATAGATAGGTTTCAACATAATTGTAGTCTATCGAGCTGATCAAAAGTGTGCAGAAGTCAAGGCAGAATTGTAAAGCATCGAGAATCGTAGTGTGTCTACTTTGGAGGGCCTCTCCTAAACTCGCAGAGTGGTCCAAACGCCTGTCGAGGAAAACTCAAGAATCGTAGAGTGCTCTCGGAGTCGTAGAGTCTGCAAGTCAAGCAAGTAAAGATCGTAGTGTGCTAGTGCCTTAGAGAAATCGTAGTGTTCTCTTCTATCAGTACCGAATCAAGAACCAAGGTGGCAAGACACCACGATCATGATTGTAGAGCATCATCAGTCTGCATCAGAAGCATCGAGCCTTGCCCATTTGTTTAAAAATAAATCACAACAAATGTGGATTGAATTATAAACGTTGAAGTCCTTGGGAGTCTTAATGACACAACAGTCATCCTTAGTATATAACAAAGAGACGTATTGAAGAAGCTAAGGAAAGTACTATAGGTCAGCAAAAAACACTTTTTTAGGTGTTAGGTGAGATAGCAATCTGCTGTGTCAGTGGGTCAGACTGCTAATCAGAAGTTGTGCAGAAAGTCTCCATCAGAGCTCAGAAATGTAAAATGCATTTAATGCTTCAACGGATGTCTTCAAACGAATATATTTCAAAGACATTATATATGCAAAACATAAGCAGATGAAAAGATCAAGCAAGCACTGAACAAAAATGTTGAAGGACACTAAATGCTCAACTCTACGATCTGAAAAAGAAAGCTTGCTCAGCTACTCAGTTCTTTCAAACACAAGCTTAACGGCAACTGAGTAGCACCATTCAAGAACTCAACTATCATCAAATGAAGTAAGAAGTTCCAAGTCAGAAGAACTTGAAGAGTTCTAAGTGAATTGAGAAGTACCAAGTCTGCTAGACTTGAAGAGTTCAATAGTGAACTAAGAAGTTCCAAGACTGCTGGTCTTGAAGGAATCTGTGAGATTTAAAGATTGTAAAGATATCCTTAGTGGATTTTCTACTCGAGGAGTTGAAGAGTGGACTAGGAGCTTTGAGTGCTCTGAACCACTTATAATCACTGTGTCTTTTATATTCTTATCATAACTGCTATAACTACCATAACTACTTAACTCCTATTAACTCATTATATCTTAAAGGGAAAACAAACAAATCTCAATTCCGATGTGTTTAAACCATTATCATAACTAACAAGTATTTTGTAAAAGAATTTTAAAATATCTATTCAACCCCCCTTCTAGATAACTATTGTGCATCTGGGAACTAACAGAATACTTCGAGCAACTCCAGACTTTGTGTTCCTAATGACTCTAATTTGAAGTACAAAATCATAATGGAAGCACACAACACACCGTTTGCAATCCATCCTGGGAGTACCAAAATGTATCGTGATCTTCGACATACATTTTGGTGGAGCAATATGAAGAGAGAGATTGCAGAGTTTATTTCAAGGTGTTTAACTTGTCAACGTGTCAAGGCGGAGCATCAAGTACCAAAAAGTCCATTGTAACCACTTAAAATTTTAGAATGGAAGTGGGAGCACATCAACATGAATTTTGTTACTGGTTTTCCCAAGGTTTCTCAAGGCATAGATGCAATTTGGGTCATTGTCGATAGATTAACCATGTTTTCTCATTTCTTGCCTATATGAGAAACTTATTCACTTGAACGTCTTGCTCGTATGTATATAAATGAGATTATGAGATTACATGGTATGCCAGTATCCATATTTTCTAATCGAGACCCAAGATTCACTTCACAATTTTGGGTCAGCTTGCAGAAAGCTATGGGCATTGATTTATGATTCAGTTCTTCATATCATCCTCAAACGGACGGACAGTCAGAAAGGACTATTCAAGCTCCTGAAGATCTATTGAGACTCTGCGTTCTAGACTTCAAAGGAAGTTGGGGCAAGTATTTACCATTGGTGGAATTTTCTTACAACAACAGTTATCAAGCAAGTATAGGCGTGGCTCCATTCGAGGCGTTGTATGGACAAAAATGTTGTTCTCCAGTATGCTGCGACGAGGTGGGTGAAGCAACATTTTTAGGACCAAAAATGGTATGCATGACTATGGAAAAGATTCAAATGATCCGGTAACGTATACAAACCTCACAAGATTGACAAAAGAGTTATGCTGATCTTCATCGAAGGGACGTAGAGTTCAATGTTGGAGATCATGTATTGTTACGTGTTGCTCCATGAAAAGGAGTTACGAGATTTGGAAAGAGAAGAAAGCACAACCCTCGATTCATTGGTCCATTTGAAATCCTCGATCGAATAGGAACTATGGCTTATAGACTCGCTTTACCGCCAAGTATGTCTCGTGTTCATAACGTTTTTCATATATCTATGCTATGTAAATATGTAAAAGACCCGAATCACATTATTGAATTAGAACCAGATGAGATAGCGGAAGATTTAACGTATGAGGAGGTACCTGTCAAAATCTTAGATAAGAAGGAACATATTCTATGCTCAATTCACAGCACCACCATTCAAGGTAACGATTTACCCTAAAGTGGATTTGTTGTCGTCTTGGTTAGTCTAAAAAACTTGAGTCTGTTTAGCCTTCTAGTTTTACTTCAGACTCACCATGAATCATTAACATATCCTTAGTTTCGATTAAGTACTTTTAGGATATTTTTCACTGTTTTACAGTGACCTTCTCCAGAATATGGTTGATCAACATCAAGTCTCGTATATTTCATTTTATATATGATAGTTACTCATGTGATCTCTCTATTTAGGAGTCTATAGGGACTATTAACAGAGATACACTCCATGACTCATGTGACGCCCCCAAAATCGGGTCCTCTGACCCCGGTTCGGTCATCACGATAAAATACAAACATCCACCTCTAAATAACATACGATAACTAAAATGCGGAAAATAATAAACGTACGTCGTTCATTCAAAAGGTGTTACTAGTCCCAAGATTCGATAACCTTAATAAAGTCTTACAAACATACCCTATAATAGTAATTAGGGTTCATATTATATAACAGTAATTTAAACTAAGCACAAAGTAAAATCTGCTCCTAACAACAATTCTACATCTTTCCTTTACCCTTGTCCTTTCTTGAGGTCTCGGGCTTAGCTGCAATATAATTCATGATATAGCAAGGATGAGCAACAAGTTTGCTCAACAAGTTTAAAGACAACAATAAAAATATATCATGATGAAAGGAAAATATCTGACAAGGAATTCAACAATATGAATATCTGTAGGATTCAACAATATAAATATTAGAAGCAAAGATAATGATTGCTTTTAGAATAACTGCTAATTAAGTAGACTTTGAACTATAACACTCTAATGGAATCAATCGTCAATTGACCCTTTGGTTACTAGCTACAGAATAAGTACTTAAGGGGATCAGCCTCGCATACACCATGTATATGCATAACATTTAAATCTGCTCTTTGTATCTTATATTAGATACATGGGGTACTCCCCTATCATAGAAGGGGTGTTCTTTCAGTCTAAGAATCCTTACCATCAATTGGTTTGGATAGCTTTTATAAAACTTCGTATACTTGTCTGACCGAACAAAGGTTCAAACTCTGTCTTACACAGTTTAAGAATTATAGAACTTTAAATGAAGTACAAGTCCAAGACTGTACGAACTCAAGGGCACTAAGTGCGAATATCAATAATATCGATGTGGATTAATTGTAAGGTAATTAAACCACTTAATAGCATGCTTGGAAATAAAGTTCAAGCTTAAACGAATAACTTTCAATTCAATAATAACCTGCTCAATTCAATATGAGAAGGATAAGAAACTTTCACAGTCAAATAGTGAAGTTCAAGGAAACTTGCTCAATAATAATTTGAGTAAAGTTAGGAACACTTGCTTACGACATGCGTCGAATAAAGTAATGCAAGGGTTTAGGATACTTGCCTGTTTGCTCAGCTATAATAATTCTAGCTTTAATTAACTTGCGTTGAAACTACCTAACATTAACAAGTCGGTCTTTTCAATTAGTACGTGTAAACTAATATGAGTCCACACTTACAAGAATCAAATCATTACATAGTATGCTTCTATACATGTATCATTACATTACCCGATTAGTTTCTAACACACTATGTCATAGTTGAAATCACTATTGACTTTATAGTTGTAAACACTAATTCATTATAGGATATCTCAATAACATGCTTATTAACACATGGCTACTACACTGGACATGTATTACAGATTAGAGTAACCATATAAGCATGCATCAGTTCTCAATTTATTTACAGAACTCAGACATCACTGCAGGGTGGCGCGGCCGCGCCTGATTTGTACTAAGGAGACGTGCGGCCGCGCGACTCCCAGTTCAAACCAGAGTTGAGCAATCACTTGCTTGGCTTAGCCTGCCCATCCTTACACACATAACAAATATTAACATGTCAAGGGTCCCTTCGTACATCTCAAGTTCAATCTAGGTTCCTCCTAAATTTGAATATCTCATGTTAACTTACTAAGCATACAAAGAACTTTGAACTCACATTTATATTCATGGAAATATATATAACTAAGTCACATAAACTTGCTCAAAAGTACTGGATTCATAGGGTCACAAGGTCCACTAAGTTTCTTATTTCAAACTTCAAATTTTCCTTTTTTTAGAAAAACCATAAAAATTAACTTATCATCTTATTATATATGAAGCAAGCTTATGCCTTATGTTATACTCATGTATGTACATATCTAAATTATTTACACATGCTCACAAAGTTAGAATATAAATAAGGTTGTTTCAAATCATGGTTTGTTTTCCAAATCCTTATACTTCTTTGAACGCTTATACTTAAATCAACTAACATGGCTTCTTCATACATAGCAAATCTCAGTCCACAAGTTAAGGTCATTTGTATGCATATAATAATCAAAGTAACATGCTCAAAATGTCTTAAGGAGCTGACATGAGCAACTTTGATCTGCTACTCGCGCGGCTGCGCGGTAAAAGACTATGGAAGTGGCTCGGCCGCGCCACTTCGACCAGAAAGAAAAATATGGCCTCTGCTTCTGCAGAAGCTCAACTCCAAATATTGTCCAACATCTTTTGCTGCAACTTAAACTACCTCTAATACTTCTAAGCATGCATACTAACTAAAACAACACATTATTAAGCCAATTCATACCACATTACAAAGAATTCATAAGAATTGCACGAATTTGCTAAAACCCAACTTATGAACAAAAGTTTAGGATTTATACCTCTTGGAGCTTAATAGACTTAATTTCTTCCTTCTGTGATTGCTAACTTCTCCTTTGGACAACACACACTGAAACTCAAATTTCTCAGAGATTCCATAGACAAATACAATTAACATAAACTCTGAGAATTGGGCTACTAGTTATAGAAGAACTTTGGACTGGGAATTAGTTTTGTATGGAAGGTTGGGATTGGAATGTAGAAGGAGAATACACTGGTTCATGAGAGGTTTCTCAACCACCCACCAGCTGCTACCTTCCTAGCCAATGATCACAGACTTGGAAGTTACATATATAGAGCATAGGTTACTGTTCATGTACCTTGTGACACTCAATTTGGGACAAGAGCAATATCCCAACAACAAGCTTGGTTTGGATACTATAATTTTCAAAATATAATATAAATGTGTTAATGCTATTACACAAAGAAAAGTTGGGGATTATTTATGTACTCACATGAATGAATTAATTTTTACTATATGGTCTATATTCATAGTATATAGACCTATTAATGTGTCACCTTGTACAATATGAAATATACAATTAAGTACCATGTAATAAAGGTTTAATATATTGCATGCTTGCACAATTTAATCAAGTAAATAAAATCACATTATAATTATTAACCTCTTACTCATTAATTATTATTTATTCATAATAATTATAATTCAACACATTATAAATTAATTACCCATAATTGAAATCAATCTATATGTTCAACTCTTGCCACCATATTCAAATAAATTGAATATTTAATTATTAATAATCCTATCAATTTTTTGATATCAACCTCTTAGGGTTCGTCCACTAATTTAAATAACTATTAGTGACTCCCTTTAATCATTTCATAAAATCACATAACCACATAAGTTTTAAATAAACTCACAAAACTAACTCATAAAATTAAATCGCATATTTAATTAATAAGAAGTTTCAAATTTGTTGACGTTACATCCCTCCCCCCTTATAAAAATTTCGTCCTCGGAATTGCAAAAATAAGGTTACTCAAATAAAAATGGATGATTTGCTCCCATTTTTTCTTTTAGTTCCCACGTAGCTTCTTCGACTGCGTAATTCCTCCAGAGAATCTTAACGGAATGGATAATCTTATTCCTCAGCTTCTGTTCCTTCCTATATAGTATCTAGACAGGAACTTCCTTGTACGATAAGTCTTTCTCGACTTGAATTGGTTCATAGGAGATAACGTGCTTGTAGTCTGGTTTATACTGCCGCAATACTGACACATGAAACACATTGTGAATATGCTCAAGTTCAGGAGGTAACGCTACCTCATACGCCACTTCACCGACTCACCTAAGAATCTCGAATGGTCCTATGAACCTAGGGCTTAACTTGCCCTTCTTCCCAAAACGAATCTTCCCTTTCTAGGGAGATACTTTCAGAAATGCATAGCTTTCTAATTCAAAATCTCTCTTCTTGCGATGTAAGTTCGCATACTTCTTCTGGCGATCTTAAGCTGCCACTAGTCGAGCTCTTTTCACCCTGATGATTTCTACCATCTGTTGTACCAACTCTGGTCCCAACAGTCGACTCTCTCCAACTTCGTCCCAGCATAAGGGCGTTCTACATTTCCTCCCATATAGTGCTTCGTACAGTGGCATTCCAATACTGGTGTGATAACTATTGTTATACGCGAACTCTACTAATGGAAGGTGATGCTCCCAACTACCCTTGAAGCCCATCACACAAGCTCAGAGCATGTCTTCAAGTGTTTGAATTGTCCTCTCGCTTTGCCCATCAGTCTGTGGATGATACGCGGTACTCATTCGTAGTTGTGTCCCCATTCTTTCTTGAAGACTCTTCCAGAAGTTTGACGTGAATCGCAGATCTCTATCTGATACAATAGATACCAGCATAATTTCCTTGACATACAATTTGGCTAACTGGTCCAAACTATACTTAATCTTAATCGGTAAAAAGTGAGTTGACTTAGTAAGACGATCTACAATCACCCATATGGCGTTGTGCCCTTCGTGCGTTGTCAGAAGTCCCACCACAAAGTCCATTGTGATGTGCTCCCATTTCTATTCTGGAATTTCTAATGGTTGTAATAACCCGCTTGGTCGTTGGTGCTCTGCCTTGACTCTCTGACAAGTTAGACATCTACTTACGCATTCTGTAAATCTTGGTACATCTTCGTGCTTCCTGGGCGAATTGAGTATCTCGTACTGTGTGCTTCTTGCAAAATCTCCTCTCTCAGTTCTAGTACTAACGGTACCCAAATTCTTCCTTCAAATCTTAGCAGTCCAGTGCTATCAACCTTAAATTTCAATTCATCACCTTCAGTCAACCGCTTCTTGATATTATTGCAATCTTCATCCTTCTCTTGTGCCTCTTTAACCTTATCCAATAAAGTCGGGCTTGCTGTCACTGTGAATAATTATTCGTCGGTCTCCATCGAAAACCTAATTTCCAAGTCTAGTCGTTCGAAATCTTTCACTAATTCTTCTTGAATGGTCAACTTCAATAACTTCTCTCTGCCTTTTCTGCTCAAGGCATCGGCCACTACATTTGCTTTGCCTGGATGGTACAGAATCTCACAATCATAATCTTTGATCAATTCTAACCATCTGCGCTGCCTCATGTTTAACTCTCTTTGCGTGAAGATATACTTCAGACTCTTGTGATCCGTATATATCTCTCACTTCTCGCCATACAAATAATGCCTCCAAATCTTTAAGGCAAAAACTACTACTGCTAACTCCAAGTCATGAGTCGGATATCCCTTCTCATAATCTTTCAGCTGACGTAAAGCGTACGCAATGACTCTACCGTGTTGCATCAGTACATAACCAAGTCCCTTGTGTGACGCATCACTATACACTATAAACCCTCCCGTGTTGTCCGGTAAAGCCAACACAGGTGCTTGACTAAGCCTCTTTTTCAGTTCTAGGAAACTTTCCTCACACTTCTTCATCCAAATGAACTTAACTGCCTTTCTGGTAAGATTGGTCAATGGTGATGCTAATTTTGAAAATTCCTGAATAAATCTTTGATAGTATCCCACTAATCCTAAGAAACTTCGAATTTCTGTCGGTGTCTTCGGCTGCTCCCAATTGATAACCGCTTCTTCCCTCACTGGATCTACCGAAACACCATTTTTATCGATAACGTGCCCTAAAAACTGCACCCTCTGCAACTAAAATTCACACTTAGAGAATTTTGCATACAGCTTCTCTCTCCTTAATGTCTCCAACACTATCCGAAGATGCTCGGCGTGTTCGTCCTCCGTCTCTGAATAGACTAGAATGTCATTGATGAATACGACAACAAACTTATCTAAATACTGTTTGAACACTCTATTCATCAAGTCCATAAATGCTGCTAGCGCGTTTATCAATCTAAATGACATAACCAGAAACTCAAAGTGTCCATACCGAGTTCTGAATGTCATCTTTGGAATGTCCTCCGGCCTCACTTTCAGTTGGTGATAACCGGTTCTCAAGTCAATCTTTGAAAATTACTTTGCCCCCTTCAACTGATCAAACAAATCGTCCATCCTAGGCAACGGGTACTTGTTCTTAATGGTGACCTTGTTCAACTCTCGGTAGTCGATACAAAGTCTTAGCGACCCATCTTTCTTCTTTACGAATAAGACTGGTACTCCCCACGGTGATACGCTCGGTCAAATGTATTCCTTATCTAACAACTCTTGTAATTGAGCCATCAGTTCTTTCATCTCTACCAGTGCCATACGATACGATGCTTTATATACCGGTGCTGTCCCTGGTGCCAAATCAATAACAAACTCAATCTCTCTATCCGGTGGCAAGCCCAGAATCTCGTCTGGGAAGACATCCATGGAATCCCTTACAATAGGTATCTGACTCAGTTCGCCTTTGACTCGTCGAGTATCAACCACGTGAGCCAAATAACCTATACAACCCTTCCTAAGCAATCTTTGCGCTTGCACCATCGTCAGACAATGAGATTGTCTCGACGATTTACTACCATAAAATACCACCTTCGACTTATTCGGAGTCTTAAGGTGTACACACTTCTTCTTACAGTCTATAACTGCTCCGTAAACCAACAACCAATCCATTCCAAGGATTACATCGAACTCCCCCAAACGAATCGGTATCAAATCCACTTTGAGCTTAAATTCTCGTAATTTGGTACAACAATTCCTCTGAATGTATTTTACGGGAATAATTTTCTTGTTCGCTACTTCTACGTTCATAGGGTGTTCTAATCTCTCACGGGGTAAGTCTAATTGTTTAGCAAATTCTTCGAAAATAAAAGAACAGGTAGCACCCGAATCAAATAACACGTATGCATCTATATCATTGATCGGAATGATACCTGACACCACGTCCTTAGACTTCACCGCATCCTATACGGTCATGTTGAACGTTCGTGCTGTTGGTCGTTGGCTTGACTGGCTGGCCCTCCAATGTTTAGTCCATTGTTGTTGTTGTTGTTGCGGTTGCCGCTAGCTGCATCACCCTTTTTCTTTAGGCAGTCCTTGATTTGATGGTTTATGGCTCCACACGAGAAACATCCTCCCTTCTGCTTATTCGGACACTGAGGAGCCATGTGCTCCGGTTGTCCGTAATGATAACAAACACTCTTTCACTTCATGCACTCCCCCGAGTGATTCCTCCCACAGTTGTTGCACTTCATACTTTTCTTGGTCTCTCCTCCGGACTTATTACCTCCAGAGGATTGGCTCTCCGTCCATTTACGTTTATTGGGGTTGCTGCCTCTGCTACTTCCACCTTTCTGACCATCCTGATCGGTCTTCTTTTCTTGTTTGAATCGAGCGATGGCTTCATTGCCTCCTTCGGCAATGATAGCCCTTTCCAATAGATCAGAGTAAGTCTTAATCTTTAATATAGCCACTGCTTTCTACACCCATGGTTTCAGTCCTAATTCGAACCTCCTTGCCTTCCTGGCCTCCGTGTCAACCTGATGTGACGCGAATCGAGCTAACTCATTAAATTTTGCCGCGTACTCTGCGACAGACATATTACCTTGCTTCAGTTCCAGAAACTTAACTTCCATATCCTGTTGCGTATTCTTTAAGAAGTAATTCTCAAGGAATAGCTCCTTAAATCTGTCCCAAGGAATAACTCCTTCGTCTGCTCGTCCCTTATTGACCTTCCACCAATAATTAGCTTCGCCCTTCATCATGAAAGTGGCAAAACTCGTCTTTTGTGCTTCGGCCACTCGTGCGACCTCAAACACCTTCTCTATTTCTTCTATCCATGTCTAGGCTTCAATTGGGTCCAAGGTTCCCCGAAACTCTAGTGGTCCTACCAATTTAAAGTCCTTAAAGCTAGCCAAGTGTTGTCTTGGCTGCCCTGTTGTTGGCGGGGGTCTGTTTTGCATTGCCTCAGTTAATAGGTTAACGAAGTTCTGCATTGGATCAACATTTTCCCCTCCACCATTGTTAACGGATCCTTCCTCCCTCTGATTCCGCTATAGTATCCTAGGAGGCATGATCTGAGGAAAGGAAGAAACAATTAGGCTTTATGTGATATGCTATCCATGTTAGCATTAAGAAGTTTAAGATGTCTATCAATCATTTTTGATTTAAATAAACCACTTCAGTATCACAATAAAACTCGATGGATTTCTTCATCCCATCACTTACATACTCTACTTGAGTTTTCTACTAAGGTTATAACCTAGGTTTCGCATTCTTAACGTTTATAATCTACGGCTTTGATACCAACCTGTAAAAATCGGGTCGTCTGACCCCAGTTTGGTCATCACGATAAAATACAAACATCCACCTCTAAACAACATACGATAACTAAAATGCGGAAAATAATAAACGTACGTCGTTCATTCAAAAGGTGTTACTAATCCCAAGATTTGATAACCTTAATAAAGTCTTACAAACATACCCTATAATAGTAATTAGGGTTCATATTATATAATAGTAATTTAAACTAAGCGCAAAGTAAAATTTGCTTCTGACAACAATTTTACATCTTTCCTTTACCCTTGTCCTTTCCTGAGGTCTCGGGCTTAGCTGCAATATAATTCATGATATAGCAAGGATGAGCAACAAGTTTAAAGACAAAAATAAAAATATATCATGATGAAAGGAAAATATCTGACAAGGAATTCAACAATATGAATATCTGAAGGATTAAACAATATGAATATTAGAAGCAAAGATAATGATTGCTTTTAGAATAACTGCTAGTCAAGTAGACTTTGAACTATAACACTCCAATGGAATCAATCGTCAATTGACCCTTTGGTTACTAGCTATAGAATAAATACTTGAGGGGATCAGCCTCGCGTGCACTATGTATATGCATAACATTTAAATCTGCTCTTTGTATCTTATATTAGATACCTGGGGTACTCCCCTATCATAGAAGGGGTGTTCTTTCATTCTAAGAATCCTTAGCATCAATTGGTTTGGATAGCTTTAATAAAACTTCGTATACTGACCGAACAAAGGTTCAGACTCTATCTGACATAGTTCAAGAATTATAGAACTTTAAATGAAGTACAAGTCCAAGACTGTACGAACTCAAGTGCACTAAGTGCGAATATCAATAATATCGATGTGGATTAATTGTAAGGTAATTAAACCACTTAATAGCATGCTTGGAAATAAAGTTCAAGCTTAAACGAATAACTTTCAATTCAACAATAACCTGCTCAATTCAATATGAGAAGGATAAGAAACTTTCACAGTCAAATAGTGAAGTTCAAGGAAACTTGCTCAATAATAATTTGAGTAAAGTTAGGAACACTTGCTTACGACATGCGTCGAATAAAGTAATGCAAGGGTTTAGGATACTTGCCTGTTTGCTCAGCTATAATAATTCTAGCTTTAATTAACTTGCGTTGAAATGACCTAACATTAACAAGTCGGTCTTTTCAATTAGTACGTGTAAACTAATATGAGTCCACACTTACAAGAATCAAATCATTACATAGCATGCTTCTATACATGTATCATTACATTACCCGATTAGTTTCTAACACACTATGTCATAGTTGAAATCACTATTGACTTTATAGTTGTAAACACTAATTCATTATAGGATATCTCAATAACATGCTTATTAACACATGGCTACTACACTGGACATGTATTACAGATTAGACTAACCATATAAGCATGCATCAGTTCTCAATTTTTTTACAGAACTCAGACATCACTGCAGGGTGGCGCGGCCGCGCCTGATTTGTACTAAGGAGACGTGCGGCCGCGCGACTCCCAGTTCAAACCAGAGTTGAGTAATCACTTGCTTGGCTTAGCCTGCCCATCCTTACACACATAACAAATATTAACATGTCAAGGGTCCCTTCGTACATCTCAAGTTCAATCTAGGTTCCCCCTAAATTTGAATATCTCATGTTAACTTACTAAGCATACAAAGAACTTTGAACTCACATTTATATTCATGGAAATATATATAAGTAAGTCACATAAACTTGCTCAAAAGTACTGGATTCATAGGGTCACAAGGTCCACTAAGTTTCTTATTTCAAACTTCAAATTTTCCTTTTTTTAGAAAAACCATAAAAATCAACTTATCATCTTATTATATATGAAGCAAGCTTATGCCTTATGTTATACTCATGTATGTACATATCTAAATTATTTACACATGCTCACAAAGTTAGAATATAAATAAGGTTGTTTCAAATCATGGTTTGTTTTCCAAATCCTTATACTTCTTTGAACGCTTATACTTAAATCAACTAACATGGCTTCTTCATACATAGCAAATCTCAGTCCACAAGTTAAGGTCATTTGTATGCATATAATAATCAAAGTAACATGCTCAGAATGTCTTAAGGAGCTGGCATGAGCAACTTCGATCTGCTACCCGCGCGGCTGCGCGGTAAAAGACTATGGAAGTGGAACGGCCGCGCCACTTCGACCAGAAAGAAAAATATGGCCTATGCTTCTGCAGAAGCTCAACTCCAAATATTGTCCAACATCTTTTGCTACAACTTAAACTAGCTCTAATACTTCTAAGCATGCATACTAACTAAAACAACACATTCTTAAGCCAATTCATACCACATTACAAAGAATTCATAAGAATTGCACGAATTTGCTAAAACCCAACTTATGAACAAAAGTTTAGGATTTATACCTCTTGGAGCTTAATAGACTTAATTTCTTCCTTCTGTGATTGCTAACTTCTCCTTTGGACAACACACACTGAAACTCAAATTTCTCAGAGGTTCCATAGACAAATATAATTAACATAAACTCTGAAAATTGGGCTACTAGTTATAGAAGAACTTTGGACTGGGAATTAGTTTTGTATGGAAGGTTGGGACTGGAATGTAGAAGGAGAATACACTGGTTCATGAGAGGTTGCTCAACCACCCACCAGCTGCTACCTTCCTAGCCAATGATCACAGACTTGGAAGTTACGTATATAGAGCATAGGTTACTGTTCATGTACCTTGTGACACTCAATTTGGAACAAGAGCAATATCCCAGCAACAAGCTTGGTTTGGATACTATAATTCCCAAAATGTAATATAAATGTGTTAATGCTACTACACAAAGGAAAGTTGGGGATTATTTATGTACTCACATGAATGAATTAATTCTTACTATATGGTCTATATTCATAGTATATAGACCTACTAATGTGCCACCTTGTACAATATAAAATATACAATTAATTACCATGTAATAGGTTTAATATATTGCATTCTTGCACAATTTAATCAAGTAAATAAAATCACATTATAATTATTAACCTCTTACTCATTAATTATTATTTATTCATAATAATTATAATTCAACACATTATAAATTAATTACCCATAATTGAAATCAATCAATATGTTCAACTTTTGCCATCATATTCAAATAAATTGAATATTTAATTATTAATAATCCTATCAATTCTTTGATATCAACCTCTTAGGGTTAGTCCGCCAATTTAAATAACTATTAGTGACTCCCTTTAATCATTTCATAAAATCACATAACCACATAAGGTTTAAATAAACTCACAAAACTTACTTATAAAATTAAATCACATAGTTAATTAATAAGAAGTTTCAAATTCGTGGACGTTACAACTCATCATCATGAGACATCTCTTGAAGTTTGTCATGCTAAACGCTTTTAGCATCGAATGAATATACATTCCCTGGGTCAAGCCAAGCATCCTTTTAAATCTATCAATATAGATCTTTATCCCCAAAATATAGGATGCTCCACCTAAATCATTCATGGAGGAATGTTTAGACAACTTTATCTTTACTGATTGTAGCACTGGTATGTCATTCCTTATTAGTAGTATATCAACATATAATACTAAGAATGTCACAACGCTCCCACTTACCATAAATGGATTGTTGTAGCTCATATATATGATTTGCTTCAACCATTAAAACAAATCCATCTGGCTATATCATATATACATTCTCCTCTAATATATTTATTGAGGAAGGGCGTCTCCACGTCCATTTGCCAGAGTTAGTAATAATAAACTGCAATCGCCAGTAAAATCCAAATGGACATAAGCATTACTACCAGTAATAAGGTTTTATCATAGTTAACTCTTTGACTTTATTTGAAACCTTTTTCCCACCAGTCTGGCCTTATAAGTTTTCACCTTGCCATTTTCTTCATAGAGCCATTTTCTTCAAAGAGCCATTTCAGATTTTATGGTCATCTGTCATTTCTCTGAGTATCTATAACTCTTAGCCTCATCGTATATAACTGAATCATCATCCCTATGATGCGTATGTACCTCATTATCATCATCTATGATGAATCCATACTTACCAGGTATCTTCAGTATTATTCTAGATTTACGATTCAATTATGGTACAATAGGTCTATCTACATGTTCCTTCTTTTTGACTTATAGTGTTTTGTGGTTCTTGAACTCCTTCAAGAACTATTGTCCTCCCACTATCCCCTTCAGTGATAAACACCTTTATCTAAGAAGGCAATGTGTTTCACAACAAACGCCTTTTGTTCAGTATGATATAGAATTCTTATCCTAAACTTACTTTAGGAAGTTCCACAAATCTCCACTTGTCAAATTTTGTCCCAAGCTTATCCTTTTGAAACCTTTTCACATAAGTTGGACAACCCCTTATCTTAACATACTGGAGATCAGGAATCCTCCCCGTCCATAAATCTCATGGAGTCTTGGGGCTGGATTGTGAGGTTATCTTATCTCGTAGATATGCAACCATTTCTAGGGCACAACCCTAGAAAGATATTGGAATATCGGTAAAAATTATTATGGATTGTATTATGTCCAACATGGTACGATTTTTTCTTTTAGATACATCAATTAATTATTGCGTATCAGGAGGCGTCCATTGTGAGAAAACCATTTCAGATTATCTGGAAACTTATTGCACAAGTATTTCTTCTTCAATCTGATCAAAGAATCTTAATACTTTGTCAATTTGTTTCACTTCTGAATTCTTTGAACCTTTCAAATGATCCAGACTTGTATTTCAACAAATACTTATATTCAACTCTTTGAATATTCATCTCTTTTTTTTTACTAGTTTGTTCAATTTGCAAAATTATTTTCATGTGAGTCAAGTATACAAAGTCCATTAAGTAATCTTCCAGTTCTATACAAAACATTATTATTATAAATAGAACAACAATTGTTCTTAAATATAATACCAAAAATTTTATTGTCCAACAAAAAAATGAAAATAATGTTTGTGACACCCCCAAATCTGGGTACTTCATTCCCACAGGATTTGGTGTTTACTATTCAAACATTCATTTCTAACTACCCAAATTAAAAAAAAATTAAACAATAAATCTTCCCATTAAAGGGTTACATAATTAAATCCAATAAAATCTCAGGTTGTCTAACCTTAAATCATTCATCAAATGCGAAAAATTAAATAAATTACATCACAGTAATTAAAACTAAGTCTGAAGACATAAATCTCAACAAATTAATAAGTCTTCAACACTTGTTCATCTTGCCTTTTCTTTTGCTAGTGGTTGGCTCATCAACCTTCTCAACTTTAGCTGCAATGGTTATATATATGCAAGAGTGAGTAAAAAAAATGCTCACTTGAAAGAATACAATAACTGGCAATGAATAAACTCATTTGAATTGAATAACATATCTTAACATCGATAATCAATAACTAATACTGGAAATTATCTGAGGGTCACAAGACATGGAACTATGTCTAAGGTTATAAGTATTTTTTTCAACTTAAACCTAAACAGTCATTAGACTATAGGGACTCCCCGTACTTAGGGTGAGCATCCATTCGTACCATGTATTGTGCACAAACATCTAAATGCTTCCGCGTAGATAATCCCTTATAATAGGGTTGTTCATCTCAGTTTTAATATACAAGTCCGCACCAAAGTAAGTTTGGGTTAGATAAGTTTCAAGGTTAATTTAGAGTTCAACGAACATCAACTAAGGATTAGTTGAATCAAAAGTTTAATGACAATGCGAGGGTTTAACAACGACATGTTATAGAGTAATTATGAACAATAAATGAATAGTATGATACATCAAAGTCATGCTTTAAAAGCTCATTTCTAACAACCATTTCAACTTACCCAAGTTGTAATAAGTTTACAGAAACATAAACTAATGTTTCTAACTTGTTTCTAACCATATAAACAGTATAAACATCAAAATTACAACCTTTGAATTCACTGTTTTTACTATTTCTTCACTTTTAGACATTCTTAGCGAAATAATTTACTGTAAATTCGTTTTTCAATCAAAATAGTTAGTTTAAATTACTTTGTTTTCGTTTCTTCATGTATTTTCACAATCAATAGTCAATTTTCACTCTATACTATGAATTGAGTATAAATTTTGACTCTAAAATAATCCATATCAAATATACATATTTGTATTTTTCTGTAAATATAATTTTCTCACATATATTATACTTTAATGGATTAAACTACTCTAAATCATATATAAACCACACAAAAACAGTTTATGTCTACTAATTAACATATGTAAACCATATTTTTTCAACAATTATAACAGAATTCAAATTACAGAGAAAACAAGTTTTTTTTCAAGGAGGAACAATAAAGAGAGTAAACTGATAATTGAAAATTAGATTACTACATCAAATTTCTTGTTTGAGCAACACAGATGATAGCAACCTCCTTTGATTTTCTCAAACTCACAAAAACTCTTCTCTTATTCCTTCTCTCTTTTCTCTCTGTGTTTTCTCTTCTCTGTTCTTTCTCTCTTTTAGTTATACATAATATAAAACTGATATAATCTAACTAATACATATTATTACGTATAAAAAAATTGACAAGTATATAATACTCTTAATTAATAACATATCAGTTATGTTTTTTTTAAAAAAAAATCAAAAGCCACTAGGGCTTGTTTGGCAAAACAAAATTAAAAATAAGGATTAACAAGCCCTAAGCTTTGTTTGGTAAAACCCATTTAAAATTAAAGACTTAAAATCCTTAAGTCTTGTTTGGCAAAACTAAATTAAAACTCTTTTAATTTATTTTAATAACTCATTTATTATATAGTTTAATTGTCACATTTTATTTAATTAAATTTCTATATTCAAATTTAATTAAATCAAAACTAACAATAACTTATTACATTAACACACCACATTATCAAATTACCACAAAATTAAAATTTTCATTATAATTTTATTTAATAAATTAATACATCACTTTTACTTACTAAATTAAATTAAAATGACCTTTTAATAATTTATTTATTAATCATAATCAACTCTCTAATTTAATCATTACATGAAATTAGAATATTACCACATAATGACTAATTCATCACTCTTTTGATTAAATTAACTTCAACCTACAAAATTATCGAATATTAACTTAATTAGCATATTACACTTAATCAAGTTAATTCTTCACAACTCATAAATTATTTATTTAACTAATAAATAATCAAATTAAACAAATATTTATATAACAATAAAAACATTAACTAAAATATTTATTTATTTCAATAAATATTTTAAATTACAATTATAAATTCTGAATTATTACAATGTTTCTAACGAGAACTAGAATAAAATAACAACTTATTGACTTAATACACTTGCCCTTTGGCATGCTAAACTATAAGTTCCTACGGCTAATGCAGAAATCTTTACTTCATTTTTCACACATAAGATTACTTATCCCTTGTTTAGCATTCTACTTCTGCATTGTCTTTTCATAAATCTGTATTTATGTGAACCACAGCCGGTATCTAATACCCAAGTAGGATCTTAACTAACAGAAAGATATATTTTAATCATGAACAAACCTATATCTGCAACCGAAGCTTCAGTAACCTTCTTCTGGTTAGCCTCTGTAAGATATTTCTCACAGTTTCTATTCTAATGTCCAGGCTTATTGTAGTGGAAGTAAACTCCTTTGCTATCCATATCAGTTTTGTTCTTATTATCCTTTGTTTTTGCTTTTCTTTATACCTTCTTTGAATTGTTCTTCTTTTTAGAAGATCTTTTGACCCCTACTAGTAAGACTTAGTTTTTCTAAGTTGGAAAATGACTCTCAACAATTTTCAACATGTTACGAAAATCAGCGAGGTGAACATCTAGTTTGTTCATGTGAAAATTCACAACAATTGTGAGAATAAGTCCAGTAGTGACTACAAGATAAAATCTTGGCTCAAATTTCCATTCATGACAGAACCTTGTTGTCCTAATTGTTCAATTAAATTGATTATTTTAAGGACATGCGTCTGTAGTGCCATCGGTCATTCTAGATCAGAAGAGCTCCTTAGATATCTGATATCTAGTAGTCCTACTTTCCTCACCATTCAACAACTTGAAGTGCAGAAGTATATTAGGAGCATCCATAGTTTTATGCTGACGCTGAAGCTCGTTACTTATGGATGCGAGCATGATACATTAAGCCAACTGTGCATCATCTTGCCACTTTCTAAAAGTACCAATCTCTTCCTTAGAGGCATTGTCTGCAACCATTGCATAGATAATCATATTAAGGACATAAGATAGCCTTTTAGCCTTGACAACTATTCTCAAATTTCTTAACCAATTTGTGTAATTCGATGCAGTTAATTAGTTAGCATCCAATATGCTACGCAATTATAGTAAATTAGACATTGTAAAATTTTGTAAATGAATTTATAATTTAACAACATTTTAACATACATTCATTTTATTAATTACCAAAATAAATTAGGTCTTTATTTAAATTGGTATCTCCCACTATATATTACACTCATTATATAGTTCGGCAAAATCTAATTAAAGATTTGCTAGTTCGCTCCTTTATTTTCTGACCTTCCTTGAAAATTACTTCAAGGAAGGTCAGAATGATTGACATTGTAAACCGTTGGCGACTACTCTAGCGTAGAATCGGGAATGGTCAGGTGATGTAAGCTGTTGAAAACTACTTCAACGAAGGTCAGAATGATTGACAGTGTAAACCGTTGGCAACAACTCGAGCGTAGCATCAGGAATGGTCCAGTGATGTAAGTCGTTGAAAACTATTTTAACGAAGGTCAGAATGATTGACAGTGTAAACCGTTGGTGACAACTCGAGCGTAGCATCGGGAATGGTCCGGTAATGTAAGCCGTCAAAAACTACTTCAACAAAGGTCAAAATGATTGACAGTGTAAATCGTTGGCGACAACTCCAGCGTAGTATCGGGAATGGTCCGGTGGTGTAAGTCATTAAAAACTACTTCAACAAAGGTCAAAATGATTGACAGTGTAAACCGTTGGCGACAACTCGAGCGTAGCATTGGGAATGGTCTGGTGATGTAAGCCGTTGAAAATTACTTCAACGAAGATTAGAATGATTGACATTGAAAACCTTTGTGGACAACTCCAGCGTAACATCGGGAATGGTCCGGTGATGTAAGCTGTTGAAAACTACTTTAACAAAGGTCAGAATGATTGACATTGCAAACCGTTGGCGACAACTCCAGCGTAGCATCAGGAATGGTTCAGTGATGTAAGCCATTGAAAACTACTTCAACGAAGGTCAGAATGATTAACATTGCAACCCGTTGGCAACAACTCCAACGTAACATCGGGAATGGTCCGGTGATGTAAGTCGTTGAAAACTACTTCAACGAAGGTCAGAATGATTGACATTGTAAACCGTTGGCGATAACTCCAGCGTAGCATCGGGAATGGTTCGATGACATAAGTTGTTGAAAGCTACTTCAACGAAGGTCAGAGTATCTGATATTGCAAACTGTTGGTGATAACTTTAGCGTAACATCAGGAAAGATCTGATAATGAAAACCGTGGAAAACTATCTTCCTCGGAGAGGACCAATGATGGAATCTATTATATAAATCCCCAGTCGAGGCACCTTGAAGGTTCGGTGATTTCCAGACCGTTGTAAACTACTGTTCAAGAAGGCACCGAAGAAAGTCGGTGATAGTAAACTTTATCAAAATTACCGTTTGAGTAAGTATTGTGAGGATGCTGTGAAAGCAAGCAGTAAAAATTCTATCTTCAGTGGAGCTATCGGCATCAACCTGATAGAAAGCCCGGGCGGTGGTGACAATCCCAGCGTAACGACAGGAAGAATCCGATGATGTCAGCCAAGGAAAGGTATCATCAGGATAAACATAAATAATCACGAGAAAGGAACATCTTTGGTGGAAATAAAGTTAGAAAGCATATCAAAAAGATAAAGAACGTTGGTCAAAATCCGATGGTCTCAGCCATAGGAAAACCTCCACAGCAGGGATCCTGAAAAGCATATCTGCAAACTTGTCGTCGAATCAGTCTCAATAGCACTGACGGACATTTCAAGCCCTTGGTAACAACCTCATCATAGCATCGGGAAAGATCCGGTGATGAAAGCTTTATAAACTATCGTTCGAGAAGACATCAAAACGGTTCAGTGGAAACCATCATTGACAATTCCATCCCCAATAGAAACGGCGGGATCAGTCAGTGATAGAATCCCGTTGGAAATAATTCCAACCAAAAACATCCAGCATCCATAACATCTTACATGATGCATTGCATGGCATCATTTAGACTTGTCATATTTCAAGTGTCTAGTAATCTTTATCATGTTCATGCCATTACATTGCATAAAAATAATAAAGAGGGGCATCTGTAAACACTCAAAATTTTGTATTCCTGTTACTAACCGTGCAGGAGGGCAGAATCATCTTTTATCTTCCAAAGACAATCCTGAAAGTCAAATGATCGCATCTAGCCCTGGAGACAACCTAAGAAAATCAAATCCAAATCTCAGAGATAACCCCAGAAAATCAAATCCAAAGTCCGGAGACAACCCTGGGAGATCAAATCCAAGCCCCGAATAACCCCGGGAGATCGAATCCAAGCCTAGGAGACAACCCCAAGAGATCGAATCCAACCCCGAGAAATCAAATCCAAACTCCAGAGATAACCACAAGAGATTAAATCCAAACCCCAGAGACAACCCCGGGAGATCAAATCCAAACCTCGGAGACAACCTCGGGAAATCAAATCCAAACCCCTGAGACAACCTCGGGAGACCAAGCCCAGCCCCGGAGACAACCCTGGGAGACCAAGTCAAAGCCCCGGAGACAACCCCGGGAGAACAAGTCGAGCCCAGGAGAAAACCATGGGAGATCAAGCCAAAACCCAAAGATAACCACGGGAAATCAAACCAATCACAAAGACAACCCTGAGGACTATCAAAAATCAACAACAGTCCAATCTCGGAGATAACCCTGAGAAAAGATAGCTACAACTGCATCAAGCCCGAAACCAACCCGGGAGGGGTAAAATAGTAATTTTGCCAATTCAACATCAATTCAGTCCAAATCACTGCAAAAGAAGTCATGCATTACCATAACATCAATCCCGAGTGAAAATAGCACAAGACAGCTCAACAAATGGACTACGAAGACTTGAAGATCTGGTCATGAACCCATCTTCTCGGATTCGAAAAATGTCAATTTCCATGTTATTGTATAGCTCTCGTCAAGGGCTTTCCCGAAAAGGTATAACAAGCCTCCATCGGATTCCTGGATTAAAAGTTATGAAGGTTCTAGCAGACTGTGCGTTGGCCCGAGTGCACGTACTTTGAGATAACAGGACCAACGGGGCCCGGGCCCACCCGCGACTACTTTGGTCTATAAATAGGACCCCCCATCAGCCATAAAAAAAAGAAAAAAAGGAGAAAAAGAGAGAAAACTCTGTCCATTTCAGTTCTTAACCCCTCTTATAGTGTTCCAAACTTCATTATTCTTCTTTTTAAACACTTGTATACATATAAACTATGACATATAAAATTTTAACCGGTGAAAACTGAGTTTTCAAACTCCAAAAGCGGTCTGAAGCCTTCTTTGCAGAACACTATAAGATTTTTTCAGATTTGAAGCTTTCTCTTGCTTTGATATATATATATATATATATATATATATATATATATATATATATATATATATATATATATTAGCAACTCGTTAATTCAAAATCGAATTTTACTACTTTATTATATATATCGTCCTCAAAAGGAAGCAAGTATGGATTTTTGGACCGAGTTTGCACAAATTGACTTCAAGAACCTGAAATAAAAAGAACAAAATAAAAGAAAAATGTTTAAGTAAAATTGGACTAATTAAACTGATATTGCAAAATATTAAAATCTATACTATTCCCCGGCAACGACGCCAAAAACTTGTTGGTCGAATTCTATATACGCTCACACACAAGTGCACGTGATCAAACAAGTAAAATAATCATAAGTTAAGTATCGTTCCCACAGAGATTAGTATGAAATTAATCCTAAAAATTACCAACTTTATATTAATCCAAATTTTATTAAACTATCCAAATCAATGATTATAATTATTAACAACTAAAAACATAAAAATACTAAGCAATCAACAAACTCAAAAACGTTAATTTCAAGCAAATAATGGAGAATTAGGCTTACGACTTCACGTCAAGTATCACTCCGATTATTACACCTTATTCCAGTTTAATGCACTATCCCAGTTTAATAATCAAGAACACTCAAGTAGAACTAGCCATCTCTCGATGCACTAATACCATATTAACTTAAATCTACAAATTAGATAGAATTAAGCTAAACACCTTAATCAACTAATTCATTATATCTCTATGTGAATTACAATCAAAGAAGGTTTATGATCAAGATCTCTATCCGATTACATGCGATGTTAAGCATATCTCTACCCTAACATTCATCAAGATTCCATTCATTCACAAAATTCAAGAACACGTGCTATAATGACTAAGTCTAGATTCATACTTCATCTCTCAAGTCCATATAATTCCACACAAAATTAGTGATCAAGCAATTCATAAATTAAAGCACAAATCACTATAGATAAACTAAAAGATAGATTATTAAACTGAAATTCAAAGCTACATAATCATCGTTCAACCATAAGATCAGTCATAAGCCCAATAAGTAAATTAGTTCATAATGAATGAATTAAAAACTGAAATTATCAAAGTAATCATCATCCTAATTACAAATATTGAATCAAGGAAAAAGAATGAATCCAGAACCACCCTTCTCCTTTGCTCCAATCTGCAATTATCGTGAATTCTCCTTCAAATCCTTCCTTCAATGATATTTTCTCCAATTAGGGCTTCAAAGAATGTTCATTGATTGTATGATATTTCTCCATTATTGTCTCTTGTCAATTATATGCCTAAGACATGTATTCTGACTTTAATTCCATTCCCAATTGAGTTCCAAGGCATGCCAAACACTAGCCTTCCCGTACCTACAGCAGTTCAAACGAAAAAGGAGTCTGAGCATTTCCGTACCCCCCGCCCCGGCGGGGGTTTTACTTTCTAAATGCCCACCCCAGCGGGCTAGTCTTCTGTTTTTGGCTAGCACCCCCCGCCCCGGCGGGGGTTTTGTATGTAATAAGTCCGCCCCAGTGGGCATCCATTCTGTCTTTGGTCCAATTTAAGCTCTTTCCTTGCCAAGTTCCGCCATGATTCCACCTTTTAAGTCCAAATGCCACGCCACCACACCTAAACACAAAACAACACTAAACAAGTAAAACGAAACATAAAACTAAAGAATTAACACAATTTAAGCTTGAATTAGAGGCCGATTCGTAGGTATAAAACCCACTCATTCTCTGTGGGAACGATACTCAACTTATCATTGTATTACTTGTTAACCACGTACACTTGCGTGTGAGCGTGTATAGAGTTTACCCAACAAGTTTTTGGCGCTGTTGCCGGGGAATTTAGTATAGATTTTAATATTTTGCAATATCAGTTTAATTAGTCCAGTTTTACTCAAACATATTTCTTTTGTTTTGTTCATTCTTGTTTCAGGTTCTTGAAGTCAGTTTATGCAAACTCGGTTCAAAAACCCAGACTTATTTCCTTTTGAGGACGATATTGAGAAACTATTTCAAAGGTTAAGTAAGTGGATTAAAGACCCAAGGTAAGACTTTGAGAATTCTGAAAAAGAAGAAGTAATGGCTGCCGAAGACCAGAAAGCGTTGAGAGATTTTGCTACACCTAAGGTGACTGAGCTTCAGTCAAGTATCACCAGGCCAGCGATTGCTGCAAATACGTTTGAAATCAAGCCTAGGACTATTCAGATGATCCAAAACTCATTTCAGTTTGGGGACTTGCAAATGATGATCCGAATGAACATTAGCTTAGCTTTTTGGAGATATGTGACACCTTCAGATACAATGGGTTGTCGGATGAAGCAGTTAGAGTTCACTTGTTCCCATTCACTTTGTGGGATAAGGCGAAGAGTTGGTTACACTCGCTACTGTCAGGATCAATAACTACATGGGAAGACCTTGCTCAAAAATTTCTAGCCAAATTTTTCCCACCAGCAAAGACTGTAAAAATGAGAAATGAGATTACCATGTTTGAACAGCAGCATGGGGAATCATTATATGAGGCATGGGAGAGGTAAAAGGAATTGCTCAGAAAATGCCCTCATCACGGACTACCCAAATGGCTGCAGATGAACACATTCCATAACGGGTTGAATGGGAATCTAAGGACAAGTATAGATGCAGCTTCGGGTGGAGCATTTATGGCCAAGAGATACAAGGAGGCGTATGAGTTAGTTGAAACTATGGCAGCTAATAACTACCAGTGACCTACATCGATGATGACACAGCCTAAGGTAGTTGGAGTTATAGAGGTAGACAGGGTAACCGCGTTGGCAGCACAGATTGCTGCCTTATCAAAGAAAATGGATACTCTGACGGGTGCGCAACCACAGCAGGTGGCATATGTTTGTGAGTTATGTGCTGGAGAACATCCTACAGAGCAGTGTGCAATCAACCCAGCATCGGTTCAGTTTGTGGGCAGCTACAATAGGATTTCGTGAAATTCATATCAAAATGCCTATAACCTGGGGAATAGGAACCATCCCAATTTGTCATGGAGTAACAATGAAAATCAGTAGGCTCCACGACCTTCTTATCCCACGGGTTTTCAAAATCAACATCAACAAACAACTCAACATCAAGATACAAAAATAGATTTAGAAGAGTTGTTATCGAAATATATAACGAGCAACGAGGCGGTTATGAAATCACAAGCAGTAGCCATCAAGAACTTAGAGAATCAGATGGGACAGCTTACCTTAGCATTGAATAATAGACCGCAAGGGACTCTACCAAGTGACACAGAAAAGAATTCGAAGGGAAATCATGAGCAGTGCCAGGCAATCACTTTAAGAAGCGAAAAACATCAAGATGGGAAAATTATAGAAAATTCAGTTAAAAAGGATAACAAAGTTGATGAAAAACAAAGTGGTTAAAGAGAAACAGGGGGAGGAAAAGCAACTTAAACAGACAAAGTCAGACGATAAGCCAGTTGTGTATCCTCCACCGTCGTTTCAGCAGAGAGTCCAAAAACAGAAATTAGGTAAGCAATTCGTTAAATTTTTGGAAGTTTTCAAGAAATTTTAGATTAACATCCCTTTTGCAGAAGCCTTAGAGCAGATGCCTAGTTATGCCAAATTTATGAAGGGTATTCTGTCTAGGAAAAAGAAGTTGGAGAATTTTGAAACTGTGACATTAACAGAGGAGTGCAGTGTAGTTCTACAAAGAAAGTTACCGTCAAAGTTGAAAGATCTGGGGAGTTTCACTATTTCGTGCACTATTGGGAACATGGCATTCCAAAAGTGTTTATGTGACTTGGGGGCAAGTGTGAACCTTATGCTGTTATCAGTATACACAAAATTGGGTTTACCGGCTCCGAAACCAACCAATATATCTTTATAGTTGGCGGATAGGTTAGTCACGTACCCAAGAGGCATTGCGGAGAATATTTTGGTCAAGGTGAACAAATTCATATTTCCAGCGGACTTCATAATTTTGGATTTTGAGGAAGACAAAAATATCCCAATCATCCTAGGGAGACCGTTTTTGGCTACGGGTAGGACACTCATTGATGTGCAAAAATGAGAATTAACCATGAGGGTCCAAGATCAGGAAGTCAAGTTCAACGTGTTCAAAGCTATGAAGTTCCCTACGGATGAAGAAGAGTGTTTTCAGGTGGATGTCATTGATCAGATAGTTAATGAAGACATGGTTAAGATCTTGGTGAATGATCCATTAGAAATTACACTATTGGGAGATGAAGATTTGAATGATCCAGAATTTGTAGATTATTTGCATATGCTTGATTCTTTACCACGAGTTAGTAGATTTAAAGCACCATTTGAGCCATTACACACAGAAGAGAAAGCCACGGTAAGGATGATACCTTCATTAGAGGAGCCACCTACACTTGAGCTTAAGCCATTTCCTAAACACCTCAGGTATGCATATTTAGGCAATTCAAATACTTTACCTGTTATTATTACTTCCACGCTTAACAAAATGTAGGAAAATAAGTTGCTGAGAGTGCTTAGAGAATACAAAATCGGCTACAACAGTGGAACAACAGAGATGGCTAAACCCGATCATGAAAGAAGTGGTGAAGAAAGAGATTCTGAAGTAGTTGGATGCGGGAATCATCTACCCAATTTCAGACAATGTTCGGGTCAGTCCTGTTCAATGTGTTCCGAAAAAGGGAGGAATGACCGTAGTAAAGAATGATGATAATGAACTAATTCCGACAAGGACAGTGACCAGTTGGAGGGTTTGCATGGATTACATGAAGTTGAATAAGGCAACCCGCAAAGACCATTTTCCTCTACCTTTTATCAATCAGATGTTGGACAGGTTGGCGGGGCACGAATTTTACTGCTTATTGGATGGTTATTCAAGTTATAATCAAATAGTCATTGTTCTTGAAGACCAAGAGAAGACCACTTTCACGTGCCCATACGGCACCTTTTCATTCAAGAGAATGTCTTTTGGCTTGTGTAATGCACCCGCAACCTTCCAACGTTGTACGATGGCCATCTTCTCGGACATGGTGGAGAAGAATGTGGATGTCTTCATGAACGACTTCTATGTCTTTGGAGATAATTTTGATGTCTGTTTAGAGAACTTGGTCATGGTTTTAAGGCAATGCGTAGAGACAAATTTGGTGCTTAATTGGGAAAAGTGCCACTTTATGGTCGAAGAAGGAATAATTTTGGGGCACAAGGTTTCGGTGAAGGGATTAGAGGTTGATAGAGCAAAGTTGGAGACAATTGAAAATCTACCACCACCAACTACAGTCAAGGGAGTCCACAATTTTCTGGGACATGCGAGATTCTACCGAAGGTTCATTAAAGATTTCTCTAAGATTGCAAAACCATTATGCAGTAGATTCAATTTTCAAGTTTGATGAAGATTGTAAGTCAGCTTTCGAACAGTTGAAGAAAAAATTGACTACAGCTCCAGTGATCGTCGCACCGGATTGGACTATGCCCTTTGAACTAATGTGCGATGTGAGCGACTATGTAGTAGGGGCTGTTTTGGGTCAACATCGAGAGAAGATCTTCCACGCCATATACTATGCAAGTAAAACTCTTACGGATGCAAAATTGAATTATACAACTATAGAGAAAGAGTTACTTGCAGTGATATATGCCTTTGACAAATTTTGGGCATATCTAATTGGAACAAATGTAGTGGTTTACACGGATCATACGGTAATTCGCTACCTGATTTCGAAGAAGGATGCTATGCCTAGACTTATCAGATGGATTCTTCTTCTTCGGGAATTTGACTTAGAAATAAAAGATAGGAAGGGGACAGAAAACCAAGTAGCAGACTATCTATCGAGGCTGGAAAATTCGGGTAAAGATGAAGTAGACAAGTGTGTGATTAATGAATCGTTCCCAGATGAACAGCTATTTAGAGTTAATTCAGAATTTTTGTGGTATGCAGATTTTGTGAACTATTTGGTGAGCAATATCCTTCCCCTAATTTGATGCGACAGCAAAAAAAGAAATTCCTACTTGACGTTAAATGGTACATGTGGGATGAGCCATATTTATTCAAACAGTGCGCCAACAAAATGATTCGAAGGTGTGTGACATACAGTAAAGTAAAGAATATATTACACGAGTGTCATGCATCTGCATATGGGGGGGCATTATGGTAGTGAGCGGACAGCGACCAAGGTACTTCAATCAGGATTTTATTGGCCTACGGTGTTCAAGGATGCCCACCAATTTGTCAAGACTTGTGATTGATGCTAAAGAGTGGGTAACATATCAAAGCGGAATGAGATGCCACTACAGACTATCATGGAAGTGGAAATTTTTTATGTATGGGGGATAGATTTTATGGGGCCATTTCCTTCATCTTTCAATAACCTATACATCTTGCTAGCGGTTGATTATGTGTCGAAATGGGTTGAAGCCGTAGCACTCCCCACAAATGATGCCAAAGTGGTTCTCAAGTTCTTGCATAAGAATATTTTTACTAGATTTAGCACGCCAAGAGCTATTATAAGTGATGAGGATAGTCACTTCTGCAACAAATCGTTCATAACTCTCTTGGCAAAATACGGGGTTAATCACAGAGTTGCAATAGCATATCACCCCCATACAAGTGGGGAAGCCGAGGTCTCCAATAGGGAGGTGAAGAAAATTTTAGAGAAAGTAGTCAACCCGAACAGAAAAGACTGGTCTTTAAAATTAGACGACGCACTATAGGCATACAGGACAGCATACAGGACGCCAATTGGGATGTCTCCGTATCAGTTGGTCTATGGAAAAGCTTGCCACCTACCTGTGGAGTTACAGCATAAAGCCTACTAGGCAATTCAGAAACTCAACTTCAATCAAACAGCGGTGGGAGAAAAGAGGCTACTTCAATTGAATGAACTTGATGAATTCCGACTACAAGCATATGAAAACTCAAAGTTGTATAAAGAAAAAGTCAAGAAATGGCACGACCAGAAAATCTTACAGAAAAATTTTGAACCAGGATAATCAGTATTACTGTTCAATGCACGACTGTGATTGTTCCCAGGAAAGCTTAAATCGAGATGGTCGGGGCCATTCACAATCAAGAGGGTTTTCCCACATGGCGCCGTTGAGTTATACAATAGAAATCCATCGGAGACGTTTAAAGTCAACGATCATCGGCTGAAGCATTATTGGGGGGTGACTCCAACTATGATGTCATCGCAATCACACTCGCCGACGCGCCATAAACAGGGAGTAGTCAGGCTGAAAGACTTAAAATCAAACGCTAATTGGGAGGCAACCCAATTTTACTTTTATTTTTCATATTTTTTAAGCATGCTAATTAATGTATAGTTTAGAGTATAAGTTGAGAATTTTGTTAGTTTATTTTTATGTATTAGGTAGTTAGTGAGTCAGTAATTTAAGTGAATTCAACCTTCAATTTTCAAATTTTTATGTTGTTATCTTAAGATAATCATTTTATGATGATTCAGGTACTTAAAAAGCTCATGGATATGTGAAGAATGCAAAGAATGGGAAAAATCAAGTGCAATTACAGAAGCCTAGCCCGCTGGGATGAACTTTGTAAGAAGGAAACCCTGCCGGGGGGCGGGGGTCCTGACCCAATTACAGTAGGTACCCACGCTGGGTTGTACAATTTGAACAGCATAACCCCACTAGGGTGGGGGTCTTGATTCAATTACAAAACACATGCCCACTGGGGTGGGCTTCTACAATATATTACCCCCTGCCGGGGCGGGGGTACAGAACCTGAAGAGTGCACAGATTCGGCAGTTACACCAATTGAACCATTCTTCTCCACTTCAACTTCCTTCAACCACAACTCAAACCCACGTTTTCATCAATTACTACCCATTACCTCACTTACTCCCCACTTCCTCACTACATTAACCCACTATAAATATACACTATCTAACCCTCTATAAATTAAACCCTAACTCCACAACATCCTCACTTCATTCCATATAATTTTTAGTCATTCAAAGTAAGGGTTCTTAGAGTGCGATTTTTGATAGCAAACAGGAGAGGGGAAATTTAACAATTCGTCCATACACTTAGGGTAACTGATTGTTCATATAATTTCTCATCACGTACCACCACACTTGAAGTCCACTTACTAAGTTTGGGGGAATTGTGAGTTAAGCACACCAAGTGTTCGACGTATTATTTGAGTGGAGTTTGAGGGAAATTAGCTTGAAGTTCAACAATTCTAATACGATGGCAACAAAATCGGCATCGAAGCGACAACGTGGTGAGAGTTCAAGGTCCACACCACCAACCCGAACCTTTAACAGGCAAAAATTCATAAGTGTCGCCGCCGCCGACCGTTAGGACTATCTTGTGACAAAGGCACTCACTCCAGAGTACGGCTTGGCACCTGAACATGTTAATGGCAAAATGATGGAACAAATCTATGAAAAAGGATGGAATAGGTTCACGAAAGAGCTCGAACCAGCAATTGTGAATGTGGTAAAAGAATTCTACGCCAACGCGGAGGATAAGGCCTCATTCACAGCATTTGTGCATGGCAAGCAAGTTTCGTTCAGTGCTGACGCCATCAACACATACTACTAATTACAAGTTCCTATAGAGTGCCATTATGCATACTTGTGTGACCATGATCTCGACTATGAGGCCATTTTGACAAAAATTACAAAGCCGGGCACCACATAGGTTAAAGGGCGAAGAGGGGGAACCATATTCCACAGTAAGGATCTCAGATGGTATGGTAAGATATAGTACGCGTTCATGTGCGCCAAGCTATTCCCATCTACATACCTGACAGAGGTGACCAAGGAGAAGATACTTCTCTTATATGCCATCGTTCAAGATTTTCTCATCAACGTAGGCACTATCATCAGTTTTTCCATTCGAAGATGCCTATGAGGGCCATTTTTTGACGGCTTACCACACCCATCTCTCATATATAGGCTGTGTAGGTAGGCGAGAGTTAGATGGTCCAACGATGAGACCACCCAGATGCCGCTACAGATGTTGGACACACGAATGATTGATCGGTATTCAGTTTGGCCCGGGGGCGAATCGCACCCAAGAGGAGTCGGGTTCACATTTCCACCAGCCTCAAAGGATGAGGCTGATGCTGAAGACACCTCTGATGATGACGAGTTCCAAGTGGATGAGACGATGAGAGAGCAGGCTATTGATGGGATACAGCAAACTGACAATACATTTATCCCTTAATTTTAGAGCCTCCAGCGACTAATGGAAGGGTACAATAAGGATGCAAGCAGACAAATGAGGAGGCTCGCAGCTAGACAGGACCACATGTTCGAGGCCATGAACATGTCCTTTAACTCCTTGAACGCGACGCTCTAGAGTTTCAATCCAACTGCATAGTTTTTATACCAGCAACCAGCCCCAATGCCAAGGTTTCCTCCATTCGATTCTGATAATGAAGAGCAACAGCCACCACCACCTCCAATTTAGACATTACAGGGGCGTCCTCTTGCACTTATTGCTTTATCTTTACAATGAGGACATTGTAACTGTCTAGTTTGGGGAATTTAGTTTAATTTTTATGTTTTTGTTTGCATGTTTAATTTTATTAGTTAGATTTACATATGTTAGTTTAGGTTCATTATATGTTTGCATCCATGTAGTGTAATAGTTGCATAGTAGTTTGTAAATAGTTTTTAATTATGTTATGTTTATCTAAAAAAAATATTTAGTTAAGTATTGTGTTAGTTTGCATGAATCCAGTTGTTTGATATAGTTCAGTTTATTTTCGGTCAATGATGAGATTGTGATTGAGTAGACAAGTACAATACCGACTATTAGAACTTTGATGTAATTTTCTGTTATGAATCGGATCTTTTGCCTGTTTGAAACTGGGATATTAAGGTTAGCACATTAATAACACATATGTGGACTGATTTAGCTCAAATTGATACATAAAGGACCTCTAAAGGATAATGTTAGTTTGAATAAAAGAATGACTTGGATAGGCAGTGAAGGAAAAAAATTAGGCAAGAACCTAAGTTTGGCGGAAAAAGTAGGGTATATAAGCTTTATAAAAAAAAGAATAAACATTTGGCATGCTTGTCTAGTTTTGTGGCCTTTGTTACTTGAGTAAGTAAGCCCGAGGGGATTGTCTTTACACCTACTGCCCTAAGGTCTTAATGATCTGGGAGTCATTGGTCGAAAGTTCGTTAAGGTAACACTAAAAAGCCTAAGGGAATAAGACATTGCATAGGCATGAATAAAAAAATTTTAAAAAATGAATAAAACGAGAAATAAGAGCAAAAAGCCCCCGTGATTGAAAAATAAAATATAAGTACCCTATTTGGATCCTTAATATCGGTAATTGTTAGATTTTAGTTGGATCTCGCCTGTTTTTGAAATTCTTGAGTTTATACTGTATGATACCTTCTAAGAGATTTGTTATATATTAAATTTGAATTTGTATCAGTTAGCATGGATGTTGAGCACACACACACTATACCAGTAATAACAATTTAAGATTTGATGATTGATAGGAATTATTTATTGGTTTTGATATGAAGTATTGTTGTGTTTGCTTGATTTCTCTGAGGCCGGATGAATAGACTTGTTTCTATCACGACTGCTGGATTCGTAGGCATATAGATTAGTTGCATTGCATTCTATTGTATTGCATTGTATAGCATGTTTGTTTTGTTTTGTGCTCGAGGACTAGCACATGTTTAAGTTTGGGGGAGTTTGATGAGTGGGTTTTATACCTACTAATCGACCTCTAATCTGAGCTTAAATCGTGTTAATTCTTTGTTTTTATGTTTAGTTTTACTTGTTTATTATTGTTTTGTGTTTAAGTGTGGTGGCATGGCATCTGGACTTAAGAGTGGTAAATTGGCTACAGTTTGTAAGGAAATGAGCAAAAGCTGGACAATAGCATAAGGGACCCCCGCCGGGGGCGGACCTTGTACATGTAAAACCCCCACCGGGGCGAGGGGTAAGGAGAAAATAACAAAAGGCTAGCCCGCTGGGGCGGACATTATAGAGTATAAACCCCCGCCGGGGCGGGGGTACATGAAAGCTCAGATTCCTGTTTCTTTTGAACTATTGCAGTGGCGTGGAAGATAGTGGTTGGCATGGTTAGGAACTCAATTGGGTGACGAATTATGATGAAAATACATGTCCTGGGCTAGTAATTAACAAGAGACAATAAGGGGGATAACAATAAAAAATCAATTGAGAATCAGAGGAGAGATTTTGAGTAGAGAGCATTGGAGGGAAGACTTGAAGAAGAAATTCACGATAATTGCGAGATTGGAGCTAAGGAGAAGGGTGGTTCTGGATTCACTATTTTTTCCTTAATTCATTACTTGTAATTGGGATGATGATGTCTTTGATAATTTCAGTTTTTATTTCACTTATGATGAACTAAATTCTTTATTAGGCTTATGACGGATCTTATGGTTGAACAATGATTATGAAACCTTTAATGTCTGTTTAATAATCTATCTTTCAGTTTATCTATAGTGATTTGTGCTTGAATCTATGAATTGCGTGATCACCAATTTTGTGTGAAATTGTATGAACTCGAGAGATGAAATACGAATCTAGACTTAGTCATTATAGCATGTGTTCTTGAATTCTATGAGTGAATGGAATCTTGATGTATGTTAGGGTAGAGATATGTTTAACATCGCATGTAATCAGGTAGAGAACTTGATCTTAAACCTTCTTTGATTGTAATTCACATAGAGATATAATGAATTAGTTGATTAAGCTGTTTAGCTTAATTCTATCTACTTTGTGGATTTAAGTTAATATGGTATTAGTGTATCTAGAGGTGGCTAGTTCTGCTTTAGTGTTCTTGATTAATAAACTGGGATAGTGAATTAAACTGGAATTAGGGTGTAATAATCAGTGTGATACTTAAAGTGAAGTCGTAAGCCTAATTCTCCATTATTTACTTGAAATTAATGTGTTTGAGTTTATTGATTGCTTAGTATTTTTATGTTTTTAGTTGTTAATAATTATAATAATTGATTTGGATAGTTTAATAAAATTTGGATTAATATAAAGCTGGTAATTGTTAGGATTAATTTCTTATTAAGTTTCTGTGGGAACGATACTCAACTTATCATTGTATTACTTGTTGACCACGTACACTTGCGTGTGAGCGTATATCGATTTTACCCAACAGTTGCGCACCCGTCAGAGTATACATTTTCTTTGATAAGGCAGCAATCTGTGCTGCCAACGCGGTTACCCCGTCTACCTCTAATATCCCAGCTACCTTAGGTTGTGTCATCCTCGATGTAGGCCACTGGTAGTTATTAGCTGCCATAGTTTTAACTAACTCATATGCCTCCTCGTAACTCTTAGCCATAAATGCTCCGCCCGAAGCTGCGTCTATACTTGTCCTGAGATTCCCATTCAACCCGTTATAGAATGTGTTCATCTGTAGCCATTTAGGTAATCCGTGATGTGGGCACTTTCTGAGCAATTCCTTGTACCTCTCCCATGCCTCATACAATGATTCCCCATGCTGCTGTTCAAACATGGTAATCTCGTTTCTCATTTTTGCAGTCTTTGCTGGTGGAAAGAATTTAGCCAGGAACTTCTGAGCAAGGTCATCCCAAGTAGTTATTGATCCTGATGGTAGAGAATGTAACCAACTCTTCGCCTTGTCCCACAGGGTGAACGAAAACAAGCGAAGTCTGACTGCGTCGTCCGACACCCCATTATATTTGAAGGTGTCACATATCTCCAAAAAGCTGATCAAGTGTTCATTCGGATCGTCATTTGCAAGTCCCCCAAACTGAACTAAGTTTTGGATCATCTGAATAGTCCCAGGCTTGATTTCAAACGTATTTACAGCAATCGCTGACCTGGTGATACTCGACTGAAGCTCAGTCACCTTAGGTGTAGCAAAATATCTCAATGCTTTCTAGTTTTCGGCAGCCATTACTTCTTCTTTTTCAGAATTCTCAAAGTCTTCTCCTGTGTCCTTAATCCACTTACTTAACCTTTGAAACCGTTTCTCAATATCGTCCTCAAAAGGAAGCAAGTCTGGATTTTTGGACCGAATTTGCATAAACTGACTTCAAGAACCTGAAATAAAAAGAACAAAACAAAAGAAAAATGTTTAAGTAAAACTGAACTAATTAAACTGATATTGCAAAATATTAAAATCTATACTATTCCCCGGCAATGGCGCCAAAAACTTGTTGGTCGAATTCTATATACGCTCACACGCAAGTGCACGTGGTCAACAAGTAATATAATGATAAGTTAAGTATCGTTCCCACAGAGATTAGTACGAAATTAGTCCTAACAATTACTAGCTTTATATTAATCCAAATTTTATTAAACTATCCAAATCAATGATTATAATTATTAACAACTAAAAACATAAAAATACTAAGCAATCAACAAACTAAAAAATGTTAATTTCAAGCAAATAATGGAGAATTAGGCTTATGACTTCACTTCAAGTATCACTCCGATTATTACACCTTATTCCAGTTTAATGCACTATCCCAGTTTAATAATCAAGAACACTCAAGTAGAACTAGCCATCTCTCGATGCACTAATACCATATTAACTTAAATCTACAAATTAGATAGAATTAAGATAAACACCTTAATCAACTAATTCATTATATCTCTATGTGAATTACAATCAAAGAAGGTTTATGATCAAGATCTCTATCCGATTACATGCGATGTTAAGCATATCTCTACCCTAACATTCATCAAGATTCCATTCATTCATAGAATTCAAGAACACATGTTATAATGACTAAGTCTAGATTCATACTTCATTTCTCGAGTCCATATAATTTCACACAGAATTGGTGATTAAGCAATTCATAAATTAAAACACAAATCACTATAGATAAACTGAAAGATAGATTATTAAACTGAAATTCAAAGCTACATAATCATCGTTCAACCATAAGATCCGTCATAAGCCCAATAAGTAAATTAGTTCATAACGAATGAATTAAAAACTGAAATTATAATGTAATCATCATCCTAATTACAAATATTAAATCAAGGAAAAAGAATGAATCCAGAACCACCCTTCTCCTTTGCTCCAATCTGCAATTATCGTGAATTCTCCTTCAAATCCTTCCTTCAATGCTATTTTCTCCAATTAGGGCTTCAAAGAATGTTCATTGATTGTATGATATTTCTCCATTGTTGTCTCTTGTCAATTGTATGCCTAAGACACGTATTCTGACTTTAATTCCACGCCCAATTGAGTTCCAAGGCATGCCAACCACTAGCTTTCCCGTACTTTCAACAGTTCAAACGAAAAAGGAGTCTGAGCTTTTTCGTACCCTACGCCCCGGCGGGGGTTTTGCTTTCTAAATGCCCGCCCCAGTGGGCTAGTCTTCTGTTTTTGGCTAGCACCCCCCGCCCCAGCAGGGGTTTTGTATGTAATAAGTCCGCCCCAACGGGAATCCATTCTGTCTTTGGTCCAATTTAAGCTCTTTCCTTGCCAAGTTCCGCCATGATTTCACCTTTTAAGTCCAAATGCCACGCCACCACACCTAAACACTAAACAACACTAAACAAGTAAAACGAAACATAAAACTAAAGAATTAACACAATTTAAGCTTGAATTAGAGGCCGATTCGTAGGTATAAAACCCACTCATCACTTGGACATCCTTCGATGGCTTTCATGTCCATAAGAAGCCCGACACTTATATGTATATTATTTTGTCGAAGATGCTTCGCATCTCAAGAATAAAATCAAATCAAGTCGAATACGGAATAAAATAGAAGTATCAAAGACCTCAAATACTATGTGAGCATAAGGGTTTGAAAACCTATTTTTCAAACATCATTTCTGCATATATTGCTTAAAATTAAACTTTTATACAAGTCAAACCCTCTGTATATAGGCGCAAACGAGGCATAACACTACTTTTAAATAATGCATTTAGGCTCAATTTACTGCACACACACACTTCAAATAAATAGGGAATTGAAAAGTCGCGGTAACCGTGTTTTCACGAAAATCGGGGGGTGACTAATACCTCCCCCCACTTAATCAAGCCCCCAAACTCTATGAATCTCGATTTTCAAGGCTTGTTAAATAGAGTCCAATAATTGGGCCTTTGTGTAAACTTTTTCAAATTCGATTGAGTTGGTACAACCATTTCACTATTACCAACTAGCGACTCTGAATTTTCAAATCGTCGACATTTTATGTCGGACTCTTTTTAAACTCGCCCTTTCAAACAAAATTCAACACATAGAAAACATAAAGGGTAAGAAATCATTAAAAGAGGAATTCCAAAAAAGGAAATTTTTACCAACGTCGACAGATAGGGTTAAGGTTTCGTGTTGACTGAGGAAGAGAGAAATCCACGAATAGTACGGAATTGATTGATGAATTGAAGAGGGGAGAAGAACAGGTAAGCAATTACTTCAGTAACACGTGACAGAACTCTTAGGATTCGAGAGCCTTCTCGAGTATCAAGGATTCAGATAGCCTTCTTGAGTGTATATGGTTAAGAGAGTCAAAAAGTTCTTCCTTCATAAAATTGAAGGAGTATTTGTAGAGTTTCTTGGAAAGTGATCACGTGTCTAGCACATAACTTCAGGAAAAATTTCAGAAATACCCTTAGTTTCCCGAGTAATACCCAAATCATCATGTTCTTCTAGTCACCAATTTAATCCATCAATCAATTTCCAAAATGAGTCGTCTCCACGAGTCTTTTGCCTCGGGACACGTGGAGACGTCTCTTGGGTCTCGTCCTTTTATTTTCGATTTTTCTGTTTTTTCATTTAATTCTTTAAATCGCATGTGAATCTTAATTTGTACTTGAGCTCACAAACAATATATACTTCTTTCATTTTAAAATATAAGTTTGATATTAACTCTTTATTTTCATATCAAAATTTATATGAACCATTTAATTGTCCAAACAATTATAATTATTGTAAATTATTTAAAAAATATTCTTTTAAAATTTTATAATTTGAAGAAGTTAATTTTTAGAAAATTAATATTAATCTTATATTCTGAATGAGAGTAGTATAAAATCGACATTAAAAAAATAAATTAAATTAAACATGCAAAAAGCTCTTGGACGAAAAGATCCCTACAATGTGGTCAATCGTTGATATGCAAATCCCATAGTTCAACAATTATGTATAAATCTCTCTACTAATCTAATCTAATTATATTGGAGAATATAAACAGGTAGAAGTCAATTATAATGATGAAAAGAAAGATTATTAGATTTAATTATGTTTTCTTATTTATTTTATTGTATTGGTAGAATAAGTTTAAAAATCTGGAGACTGAAGGTGCCCTATTTTGTGAAGAGAAGATCTCAGTATTCTATATATATTTTTTTGAGGAAAAACTCTCAGTTACTACCTTTATATATATATAGATTTACCCTTATATTTAACAAATAATTCAAACCATGTAAATCTCATATGATTAAATGAAATTTACCCTTTTATTTAACAAATAATTCTTACGCTTTTAGCTGATTGTCATCATCGACAACCTGAAAATTTCAAGAAAAGTTCCGAACAAAGTATCATAATAATTTTCTAGACATTTTCCCACTTTTTATTCATTATTTTAATTCATTATTTTAGTCGCCTATTCCGTTCACTATAACATTTTTTAAAGATAGAATTACAAGAGCATTAAATATTAACATCCAGCCATACATGTCAATATCTCAGCTGGAACTTCATTTTCAGCAAGTACAAAGGAAATTGCAAAATGGTGCTATCAGTTAGAAACCATGCTCTCACTCTCTTTCACAAATCCATCTCCTGTCCAATCTTTGTCGGACTGCAATCCTTTCTTAAGAGCCTTTTTCTTCTTTATTGCTTCTTTCTGTCTTTTGACCAAATCCATGTGAGTTGTAAAATACTGAAGAGAAATCCTGATAACAAAAAGTTTAAAAATTAAATTTTAGTATATTTTTATGCATGGGCAATCAATAATTTTATAATGCGGCAAATGATTATTTGAACCGAGTGACCACCCTCTGAAATCTTCTATGGATGAAAAGTTGTGCATCCTCATGAAATCCTTCAGCTCCGAGCAAAGCTTTCCTACAATATCGTAACCATGCACCATCACACCAGTGCAGACCTACAATCAAATATCAATGAACAGTTATGATATTGTATGAGAGTATAACAAACAAATTATTATAAAAACAAGTGCCTATTGTTTCTCTCTGATTCGATCTTTCAGCCAACAGGGTGAAGTTTTAACATGATTATTGCTTTTAATCAATCATCTACGCAAGTTCGGGCATGTCTAGCCTTGAAAATTCCTTGGCTAACACTACGCATAAGGTTATCTCGTGTAAGGTATGCACAACAGCCAGAAAAACCGAAAAACTAATCCATTTTCTCCTATGCATTTAGGTGTTTTAAATCTTACAATGGTTTGGTTGCACATGTAAACCTAGTAGCTTAGACACTTCAAATGCTGCAAATTCAGTCACCGCAATCAGGTTCCCGAACATGAGTAGCCTCTTCATCTTGGTCGCAGAAAAGTTCTCCGTTCTCATCTTGCATTTACTCCTCGGAGTAAATGACAATGGAAATTTTAATTTCAGTATGGAGATAGTATAAGAAATTAAAACTGTGAAGGTAACTTTGCAACTCATAATTAGAAGTTCAATTTTAAATAAAATACAGAAGAGGAAAATGTTTAAACAGATATTTTGTTTATAACAGGTCAATTGAAAAGCAATCACGAATTCACGATAGTGGAACCACTACTCAGTGTGTTAATCTTGCTAGCTTAATCTCTAGCTATAGCTGTTGCTTGTGGTATATCTATAGCCAGCAATAACTTTTACTAGAATTTTATATGGGCACTGTGAGCAATTGATTCCTACATAAGAAAGACGGTAGTTGCCCATGACCTACAGGGATAAAGAACAAGCCCAGGCATAAGCCAAGTACAACTTTTCGTTACAAAACTGAAAGCGAACCAAAAAATTTCCATTGACCATATCCTCCATTTATCTCAATTATTCACGAGTCCAAGTAAATTCAAGCACAATAAAGAAAACCATGTCCTTGCATATAACTACTTACTGAAAAGAATAACTCAAGCATACAATGATACAACAAAGAAAAATGTTTCCTGCTGAATAATGAAGAAAGAACCTGCAAACTTAATTTTGGAAACTCTCAATTTTGGGAATTTGGAATAGACAATACACCTTCCCATATCAAATGCCAAATTAATTCTCTCACTTTTAGCTACCGTGTCAACTCTATGATAACAGGGGTATTCACTATGTGCTGATATGAATTTTCAAACACTTACACTGCACTTCATTGACCTTTCGTGTATGGATCAATAGGAGGAATGGAAACCAAGTTGGTCAAAACTAACAACATCATTAACTATAACGCGCCAAACCCTGGTCTACCTTCAAACCCGAGCTTGGTGCGTCACAATGCTTAACATCCAACACACACATTCATATATCCTTAAGGCATAACTGAATCTTCAATATATTACAATAGGTCACCTTCTAATCCCAAGTTCTAAGACGTTCAAATCTTCAAAATTACAAACAATGAATATTATATCGTCTATGTTAATACATCGGTGACTTTTATCTGCCACAACAGATACATATAAAGTTAACATATAACTTATAGTCATACACTTCATCTTTTCCTTTAGTCTTCTTCGGATTCCTTAGTTCATTCTAGCTTCGCTGAAAATATTTTTTTTATTTAAAACAAGAATGAACATTCAATTGCCCAACAAGTTATAGTAGTTGAATAAACAACAAAATCAAGAATCAAATATTCTTTCTTTGAAAACTTCAATAATTGAACAATAATTATGAAGTCAATCCAATAAACAGGAATAATTTCGATTCCTATCAATTTTAAACATCAATGACATTTTCATTACATGGTCCTAACAACCTTCTCCTACTCTTTCGTCTTCCTTATGTTTGACATCAACAGTGTCTATTTCATTATTGTGACACAATCTGTGTCTGCTTTCCTTCTAAGACACAACCTTTGTCTTTACTTTAACTTCTGGATATTACATCCGTATTCACTTTAATAATTATATTTGTTCAGCCGAAACAATTAACATGGACTCATTCTAAACAAATACATATGTAAAAAGAATCATCTTCTCGACATACATATAAGAACAACACAACACAAGTGTTCAATAGTTATCAATGTAGTAAACTGAGTGTGTAATGATCGCAACGATTAAACAATATTTGTAAATGAGATTATGTGAATTATTTTAAAAAATGAGTTTTTATTAATAATTTGTGTTTTATGTGACTTTTATTATTTGACGGCGCTACGATTTATGTGCGCGTGTATTTGAGTGTTTAGAGGATAAATGTGAAAAATAAATTTTTGTCAAAAAAAAACCCGTAAAAACACTATTCACATTAAAAAAGCAAACTCGTTTTTTCGAAATTTTGAATTACGGCATAGTGTTTATTCGGGACAGGGGGATAGGTGGCGAAATCGAATTTTCGAAAATCGAAAGTCGGATTTTCGACTAACCAAGCGGATTATGAATAGTAACTGAAAAGGTTAGAAAACCTAACTGGATAAGAAAAAATCTAACTAGAATTAGTTAGACCAACAAAGCCTAAGGTTTCTAGGGCTTGGCTAAGAATTTTGGAAAGTGACTTGAGCCAAAATTTAAGCCTAGGGTTGAGGGTTGAGTCAAGGGTAAAGCTAAGGGTTATAAGTGGCTTAGCTTAGGGTTGAGCCATGACTCAAGCTTTAGGGTACCCTAAGACTTGGAGCCAAAGCTAGCAAGATTGGTGATTATCCCACATGAAATAATTCATGTAGTGACTCACCTAGCAAGGTGTCACAAAGGGGCAAAAGAGGTCATTATGGCCGGATTTTAGGAGAAGGGGGCACATTTGGTGAGTCATGAGGCATGACTCACCACACCTAAGAACCTAGCCATTAATGCTTGGTTCCCCAATTAGGTGGTCTTAATGAAAAGTGGCCAATAAGTGTCTTGAGTTAATTTAATTGTGGTTTGATTAGGCTAACTCAAGGGGGTGATTAGTAAGCTATTAAACAAGAGGGGGAAGACTTTGTATGACTTAAGTTGGGTGACCAACTTGTAAGAATTGGAAACTAGCTTTTATATAAGCAATTCAAGTCCTAGACATTTCATTTGTTAGCTAATAGTGTTGGGAGAAAGCAAGAGCATAGAGAGAAAAAGAGAGAGAGGGCCGGATTCTTTGAGGAAGAAAGAAGGCCAAGATCAAAGTTAGATCAAGCACAAGGAGAAGAAGAAAAGCTAAGAAGGGAATAACATAAAACTCATCCATTTTATCCCTTTTCTTTTAAAGTTTTCTAGATTGTTAGAGAAGTGTTTTGTTAGTGGTTGGTTTATGTGAAGATCATAGAAAGATCTTGGAGAGATAAGGGTTATGTGTTTTACATATGTTAAAACACCCTAATCAAGCATGATAAGTGAATCAAAGAATAAAACTTAAGCTCAAGCATGAGGATGGTTAAACAAGATAATAATGGACTGTAAATGGACTTTTATATGTGTTTGTTATATGTTGTTGTATGATTCAAAAGATGAAATCATCACTAAGTATGTTGTGGGAGTGTTCCAAGTGGAACGGAGGAAAAATACGTTATAACGAAGTTATGGAGAAATTTTCTGTAAAAGTTATCAAACGTAGAAAACCCTAACTTGGTACTCTTTTTAAACCAAGCCTACGGGTAGTTAATGTCTCTGGGAGATCATTTCTTTCTGGGAGATATGTGGTTGGGTGAATATGGGAGTCGTGGACTCAAGAATGAGTTCAATCCGATTTCGGATGAACAAGTTATGACATTTAGAAAATTCGACGTTTAAAATGTCTTTCGGTGAAAATGGCTCCCGAAAGGGTTTTAAGCCTAATTCCCGACAAGTTAGAGAGTTGTGAAAATTTTTCTGTCCGGGGGATTTGAAGAATTGGTTACAACGAAGAAATAGACGCAAGAATGAGCTCATTCCGATATCGGACGAACAAGTTATGAAATAACGAAATAGATCTGTCGAAATGGCAAAATCTGAAAATTTGACAAAATGGGCAACAAAAACCCTGTCGGGGTAGCGCGCTGGGTTTGACAGCTTTGACTTCCTTTAGCAAATTGGACATAACTCTTTCGTCCGAACTCCGATTGAAGCGATTCAAGAGGCTCCGAAAAGCTAAGGAGTAGACCTACAACTTTCATTATTTAAGTTTTGAGAGTTGAGATCGGGATCAAGGCCTAAAATGGGCATCTTTAGGACTGTTGTGCAATAGGAGGCAAACCGTGATGGGTTCTTTTGACCATTGTGGTGCCGAACCATGTTTGACTAGTATTTTCGAGTTCTAATCATTGGACAGTGGGAATATAGTCTAGGGAAGTGTAAACCAAAGTTTGGTAGGTTATGTGGTATGTGTTAATCATACACAATGGTGTATCGATTAAGCATTCGGGATAGAGAATTCGGGCGTACGACGTACGAACTTCGAAACGCCAAATCGAATGTTAATACTTTAATAGTGTTCCGATTCTTATGAGACGAGCATTATAAAACATGACCATGAGTGACGTTTATACGTGGCTAATTGATATGTTTATGTGCATTGAATATGTAGGAAGTACAAAGGGCGATTAACGCTAGAGTATACGTGACCGCTAAGGCAAGTATTCTAACTCCATTCAATCTTCAGTTGAATGTTGGTTTAATGTATGTGGATATATATTCTTATGAATAATCCTTATGTATGCTTCGGTTTGCAAAATGTTTAATGGTTGTGTAAACATCAGACTTATACACACTCTTCGTTGGTTGTACAAGTGTTCAACTATGCTATAATGCATCAAATGTTTAAAACTTTGCTATAAAGCATAAATTACTCATGTTTTTAAAGTTCTAATATGCATGAACTGTTTAAGAAGTATGTCAATGCCATTTATATCGGCTAGACACATGTTAAAACCTTTCAATGATCTAGATATGATCTTTTGAATTGTTCTTGAGTTTAAGTTAAGCTTCCAAACCAATTTCTACTTGGTACGGAATCAGATTGAGAATGAACCACCCTAATATTGGGGGAAAATATTTTATGTGTCAACATGTAATTTCAAGTGACAGGAAAGAACGCAAATTAAGTCGTTCGTCAGGGTACAAAGGGCTGATCACCCAACGTACTCGTGAGTTAAGATTGTTTACAGCGGAATAGCTTTTTAATCCTATTCGAAAATGAAAATGAAAGTTCGAGGTCTTATGACCGCTCACCTAAAGTCACTACGTTGTTTCAAAAATATGTTTTGAAAACAAAAGAAGTAATTTCCTATCGTTTGAGATCTCTTCCCAACTTTTGTTCAGTTGTTAAAGGTTTAAAAGTATAAAAGCATGATTCTTGATCTTGTTATTTTATATACAACTATTATACTTGCTGGGCATGTAGTAAATGCTCAGGTTCAGGAAATGACAAGGGTAAAGGAAAGATGAATGGATAAGATGTTTATGGAACCTACTTGTAATATACATGTTTATTGTGAATAATTACTGTTTAATTATCATGTGACGAAGATTTAAAGGTCATATAACATGAGTATGTAATAATAGGCTTATAATAATTAGTAAATACTTTCCTATTAGTATGAATGCATGGTTAGATGTATGTTAGTATTAGTACCGTGAAGCACTGGATCCAGAGTTTAAAGGTACTCAGATTTGGGGGCGTCACAGAGTGGCTCCCCACCTAAGAACTAATGAATTAGTTCCCCGTCTACACTGTCACAAATATGTTCCCGTGGGTATGCTTCTGCGATACCTCGACACCGGAACAACTGATATTTAGTGCGTTAGATCGGTTTCCTAACACATGTTAAACATCTGCACATACAAAGGAGTTGCTCTACTCAATTACTACATGTCAACGGCTAAAAAACATGTGACTGTATCCACAACTTAAACTTAGTTAACACCGTAACATTTGACTAGTCGAAGTTATTAATATCGACTCACTTCTTCACATCATTCGCTATTCCATGAAATTTACAATCTTCAATAGTTCCATTTCTTAGGTTCGCACGTAAGTGCTGATATTGGCTAAATACGATCTATCGTATAACCATTAACAATTATATCATTGCACAGTGTGCAATCATATTCGCATTTGCTCACATAACATACTTATCAAACGTAGCAATATTTGCTCACGTAACACACATTATTGCACGAGGTTCAATTATCCATATATGCCAAAATTATTTGATTTGACAATACTAACTTGTCACCATTCATATAATTATTACAATTCATATTTCAACAATAAATATTTCGACTACAATAGCTCAACAATTCGAGTTAGGCCGAATCAAATGGCAATAACTCCTTTTTCCTTGAAATCATGCAATAAATTTCATATAACAAATGAAATTCTACCGTTTAAACACATGTCTTGTACAGAAAAATAATAAGTACAAGAATCATACAATACTTGCATAACACAGAAGTTATACATCATACATAACATGCACGGAATAATATCCATGTACATGTTAGGAAACTTGCATAACATAAAGTTTTTATACAAGAGTTAGAAACTACCTACAAGTAAAACTTGTATACGATTAGAAACTTGCAAAAAGTACAGAAAACTTGCACAAAATAATCGTTTGCACAGGTTAAAAAACTTGCCTTAAGCACTACTTACAACTTACACTATATCGCTCTTCGAATGCCCTATATATCACATAAGGATAACATACCAATTAGTCATATATAGACTTTGTTTATTGGTTTACATTATCATAATTCTCATTTTATATTGTTCGCGATCTATAATTTAATTTACGTGACCAAACTTCAAAAACACCTCTCAGTATCGCAGTGTTCGAGAACGTCACGACCCCCATATCAACCCTCCCTTATTGATTTATATTAACTTCATTCCATTTCTTACCATGTCCGTTTCATTATAATCGAAACACTTTTCAAGTTCATTAACATTTGACACGGCGTTTCGAAAGTTGTACGTCGCATGCCCGACTTGCCTAACACGAACGCCCAAACTATACACCCTTGCATACCATTCCTTGGTTTTCATTCCCCTAGCCCATATTTCCAAAGCTCAATGTTTAGAACTCGGAAGTACTTGACAAACATGGCTTAGCGTCACAGCGTTTTGAAATAATCACCACGCCTTGTGCCCAATTGTACAACAGCCCTAAAAATTTCCAATTTTGACCCTGCTACCGACCTCAAATCTCAAAACTTATATAATTAAATTTGTAGGTCTACTTCATAGCTTTCTGAAACATCTTCAATCATCTTAATTGAAGTTTGGATGAAAAATTTATGCCCAGACTATTAAAGGACGTCAAAATTGTCATGCCCGACACTATTCCGGCGCGGCCTACGCCCAAAATGGCTTGTGGGTAGCACGCCCAGCGCCCAACCTGCAGAATGTTTGCTGCCCATTTTATCAAATTTCCAAATTTTGTCGATTTCGTCACACCTACTTCGTACCTTCATAACTTCTTCCCTCGATATCGAAATGAGTTCGTTCTTAAGTCAATTTCTTCCTTGTAACATCCTCTTCAAATTCCTACGGGCAGAAAATTGTCATTTTCGCCGAAAGATGTTTTAACGTCGAATTTTCTAAATTTCATAACTCGTTAATCTGAAGTCGGATTGAGCTCGTTTTTGAGCCTACGACTCATGTTTTCACCCAACTACTCAACCCCTGGACAGAAAGAATTTTCTTGAAGCGTTAACTACCCGTAAACTAGACCCAAAAGTCGTACCAAGCAAGGATTTTTTTACTTTTAACATCTTTTATTAAAATTTTCGCCATAACTTCGTTATACCTTATTTTTACTCCGTTCCACTTGGAACATTTCCGAATCTTACACATGTATATTTCCTTCTTTCCGGATTATCATTATTAGCTTACGAACTATAATATCAACTAGTCCACTAAACAACTTACACCATTTTCATACTTAGTTCGATTCATTACTTTCATTCTGTTTTCTCTTTTCATACATATTATCAGATTTTCATCCTTATTTCTCTGGATCTTTCATGATTCACATGAATCATCAACAACCACCAACAAAACACTTCATAACTATACGAAAAACTATAAAAGAGTTGGTGTAGAGGTTTTACCTTTGATGTTTTTTCTCGTTCTTGCTAACGTATGGATTAAGATTACGTTCCTCGTACTTTCTTCTTCAAATTCCCGAGCACCTCTCTCTCTCTCAATACTTCTAGAGTTTCTTCTCATAGTTTTGTGAATTGGTGAGAACTAATGAAGGAATGGCCTCCTATTTATAGGTGAAGCAAGACCTAGGGTAGTTTGGTCACTTTCCTAACCTAACCATCAACCATGATTAAGTAGTGGGGGATGGGATGATAAACTTCCATAGGAAACTCTCCCCTCCCATTGGTCCATACATGATCACTTGGATTAAGTTATACCTTATTTAGCTTAACTAGGTTTTGTTTGCCTAGTTTGGTTACTTCAACCACTTAGCCGCAATATTTGACTTTGACTTTCCGTATTTCTACTGTATAATTTTCGTATTATTCTTCTTTAACTTTCAAAATTCGTTCCACAGCCCAAAAACAACGTTTTTTGTTTTCAAATTTTATTAGATATTATGTTTTTCCTCTTCATATAAACTCAAGCACATTATTCGAAAAATCGAAAAATCGAAAAAAACGTAAAAGTGTTTTTAGCGTGAATAGCGTTTTTAGGTCTTTTTCATAAAAAAAATTTATTTTCTTATACGAACCTCAAACTCGTAAATTTTAACACGTAAACACATTCTAGGTCATAATACAAACCTTTAAACACATAACACAAAATATTATCAATAAAAATTCATTTTATCCAATAATTATCCTCAAGTCTAATTTCAAGACTATCCGATTTCTCGGGTCGTCAAATTAACTACATCAGCTTTGGCAACCAATTAGATTGAAGGTAAACCAAGTCCAAAAAAACTAATCATGGATGTTTATATCTTATTTGATATGTATATAACTGATTCAGAATTTATTTTGCATAAGTATGAAAAAAAATCATTAAACAAAAAATTTAACAGCTATCTGTGTAGAAGAGCATATTTTAGATTGTTGTGTATACTACAAAAAATTAAAAATTAAAAATTAAAAATAAAAAAACCAATCTTATTTACCTGAACAGTATTTGCTCCAAGAAGAATAAATTCAGCAGCCTCACCACCTGTTTCTACACCTCCAATAGCAGAAAGAGAATATTCCTTATCTCTGAATTCCGACTTCATCATTTGAGCAATGGTCATCACTTTTTCAAGTGCAATAGGATGAACTGCCTTGGCAGAATAGCCCCCAGGAGTTGAGTATCTGAAAACAAATTAAGAAGTAAATATGATTCTCCATGACAAATAGATCACCACATAAAAATCATATTGTCAGTGTGGAAATGCTAACCCCTCCACACAAGGCTCGGGATGTAAGGTATTGAGATTGATTCCCATGACACTCATGATTGTGTTAATAGCTGACACCCCTTCACATCCTGATTTCAGAGCAACCCTAGCTGGCTATAACAAAAGAAAGATTGATTTTAATTTGGAGGCCCAGAAATTTTCATATATTGATGCACATTATAGATACTGAATCTTTTCTTCCATCATAAACACGTGATTAAAACATATGTATATATTAAAACATAAAACATACATAAGTGAGAGAATTGGAGAAGTTGCTTTCATTTCCTGGAAGTCCAGGTAGATTAAGTCTATTAAACATTGACACTTGCACAGTAAGAACAAGACCCATTGATGTGCTGATGCAGTAAATTGTAATCAGAGAAAGACTGGACAGCACAAGGACACTAGGAAGAAGAATACTTTCTTAAATATTACCTCCATTCCAAATTATAAGATCATTATCGACTTTTGAAAGTCAATTAAATAGATTTTCAAACACAAAATTGAGATGGATTCATTAAAAATTATTGAAACAACAAATCCCAAAAATTGAGATGGATTCATCAAAATGGTAGTAAACTGATAATGGAGATTAACCAAAAGTTGGTCAATTCCTTGAACATGTAAACCCCAAAACAAGCTACCAGATTGGTTATACAAATTATGCAATCTGTTCTTCGTAGTTTCTTGACAAGTAAGTCAGAAAGCAAGTTCTACAACATATATCGAAATAAAAAACAAGATCACAAGCATACCTGCGTAATATCAGTAATATTTGGTGTCATCTTTGCCCAAACAGGAATTGTGGCTTTCGCATTAATCCATCCACAAACTTCTTCCAAAAGTTCACAATCTTGACCAACTGCTGCACCCATTTTACGTTCTGGCATACCATGAGGACATGAGAAATTGATTTCAATGGCATCCTAAGCAAAAAATATCTGAACATTAGACATCGAACAAAAACTAAAGAAATGATTATCCACTGAAATAGGAACTTAGATTCTTTCAGAAACATATTGAAACTAAAGCAATGAGAATTGTTAACTTACAATTCCAGTTTGCTCAACTCGATCAATAAGTTCCTCCCAGGCAGCTTTGTTACACTCCTCCATGATCGAAGCAATAAGTATCCTATCTGGATACTCTTCTTTTAATTGTTTGAATTCTTGTAACATGGTTTCAAGAGGACGGTCACTTATAAGTTCAATATTTTGCCACCCAATAATCTGCCCTAAGCCTGAACCATTTGCTGCTGCTCGCAGCCGAGCATATCGAGGAGTTACATTTACAACTTTGGCAGCATCCAGTGACACCTAGATATTACAGTTCAAAAGAAATAATTAACGTTAAAAACTGAGAAGCGAATAGGACAATAGTACTCTTCTATTTTATTCCATGGAAATATTTGGTCATGTTTTGGAGAAGGCATGTTAAGAAAATTGAAGTGGCAACAAGAACTGAATTCTGGTTAAAAGTTTATAAGCATACTTTGTAAGTTTCTGAAGCACAGCCATCAAATCGGTAATAATCCTCCAGAGTAATGAAAAACAGGATAAAAGTCTTTAGCTTTCATTGATAGTCAGCCACTGAATTCGCTATTGTAATTAAATTATTTGTCATTCATTGGCCAAGGCCAAGGACCGCTAAAAGAATTAAATAAAGGCTAGGACTTACAAGTTAGTCATGAATATTCTATCGAAGTAGAGTCACATGGATCAGGAAGTTGTTAGGCTTATTCTAGCTAGGTTCAAATTGGTGGTGCAAGTTAGCTTGTAGCCTGAATCCAGTATAAATAGAGGAGCATGGCTAGTATGATCTCAAATGAATATTGAAGAGAACAAGGCTTAGTCCATTGTTGTTTAATAATGTTTATCGAAGCTATCTTTTCCCTCTGATTTCCACTTCTTTCCATTCAAATACCTCTATTGTCTTTTTGTTCTAGTACTTTAGAGTATCAAATCCAATAATCACACCATTTCTTCCCCTACAATCACCGTTCTACATCATATTGGTTATCTCAACTTGTGAGAATTGAATCAGTCAAGCTAACCTAGGTTTAGGCTTGACAGAATTCCTAGTTCCACATTCCACTGAATCTGAAGTCACATTATCTTCTTTTTCAAATTTTATCAACTCCTTCAGGACAGACTTGAACGACTGCCTATGGCCATCCCCTAGTTGATACAGGGCATCACAAAGATGGAGCCTTTCGGAGATGCGTGCCAAAATTTGGGTTCAAAAGTAAGTCTGATTTATTGGTTTTGGTACACTTCTATAATGTTTCAAACCAGAGTTTTTCGTTTTTACAACTTAAACCCTAATGTTTAAACTTTAAGAGATTAAACCTTAATGTCTCTAAAACTCTATAAATAAAATATTTTGGCAACCGGATTTAGCATTTCTTACCGGAATAAGTCATGTGAGTCAAAATAAAAAAGGTATATATCGTTTATATTGGCTCTAATTTTTCCTCATTTTTCTTCTTCATCACATACTAATCACATGCCTACAATTTTTTGAGCTCTTGAAGATTATTAAGGTTTTCTATCAATCTAGGCAATTAAGCCTTTTAAGGGTATATATCGTTTAGCCTCCAATTTTTCCTATTCTTTTTTTCTTCATCACACACTAACCACATGCCTACAATTCTTTGTAATTTCAAAGACACGAAAAGTGAAATTACCCAAAATACTCTCATTCGGATCAATATTTAATTTATAGAAATTTAAAAACATTAATGTTCAATGTTTTAAAGTTGAAACATTAAGGTTTAAGTTGTAAAAAGCAAAAAATTTAAAGGTTTAAAGTGTATTTAAGCCCTATGCTTTATTTTTATTTATTTTTTCTTATCTAGGTCAGTTAACACAAGTTATCTCAAAGCACATGTATGGTTGGCTTCATTCTTTAAAAGTATACACTTACAAAGCAATCGATAACTTGCCATGATTACCAAATTTCGGTGTAACAAGTTGTTGCTCTCAAGTCTTTCTGCTTGCACTTTGTTCAAACCGTACACGACCTTGGTGTGCTTCATCATATACAGTGTGGTCATTATCTTGGTGTGCTTACCAGTTACGCTTATAGACTAACTAGTAGCATAATAAATTTTAATTTTATATTTACATGCAAAGATTTTTTGGAGTTGGCCTAAAGGGCTTAAGCGATGTTTCGGTGACCATAAAATTTTATTATGTTCTACTTTGTCTAAGTCGTCGTATTGTACTCAAAATAACACCTTTAGAGCAATGTTTGAAATGAAAAGATCCCATGTCTCGAGTCTCTAGACCAAAACTATTTCTCCATAGTTCCAAAGTTATAGATATATTTCTAAAACGACTACTTTTAAGGGAAATTATTCGTTCAAATATATTCATGACAGTCCCTAGAAATGTAATAGTAGTTTCATGATAGTACTCAATCTAACTAGTATACAAGCAATGGCATGTTATGAAGTCTAAAAATAGAAATGTATACCTCTAATTATGGAACGTAGGAAGCTTTTTCATTTATAGACAATTTGAATCACTCTATACTCTAGTTGTTAGCCCCTTAGTGGGTTGACAAGCACTTGGCATGCGGGATGGCCAGATAGCATGCCAAGTCAGGCCTTGACACTCAGACTTTGTGGGACAAGGCAACATAGATGGCGGGCGCTGGGCTCACTTAGCTGGCAATCATGTTGACACTCGGTGTATGCAGCAGCGAGCAACATTGGGCAACCATTTGGGTCGTTGTGCAGCTAATTGGGCCTATGTGGGGCGCTGGGCGACAAACTGGGCCTCTGGCCAAAACTAGCAAATTTAGAGGGTTTGCATTATTGTGGCGATCCGAATTTTAAAAATTATTAAAATAAGAATCGAGTTAAATAAAATTCTTATTATGTGATATTTGATTTTATTTGTAAAACTGTTCAATACAAGTTGATGATTTGTATAATAATAAATATAATATTATTTATTAGTATAAATGGGGAATATAATTTATAGGAAAGGAAAAAGAATTTAGAGAATATATTATTATATATTTTGATTGAAGATAAATTGTGGAAAATAATTTATTTAGAGGAAAAAGGAATGAGTACATACTAAAATAATTTATGTAATTGTTTTAATATGATCGGATTAGTATACTAAAATATACAAAATACTTGGTATGTGTTGAATGGAAGGTTTTAAAATAATTTGTGATATTAAATTATTTCAATATAATAAATTATTTACATTAAATAAATTATTTTTATTTAATGTATTATTTCCATTTATTTGGAAAAGATTTTTGGTATAGTTTATTATAATTTACTACGCGATAAGGTCGGAGGATGATCTAAGTTTTATGTATAGTGTATTATGTAAATATAATATTAGTACATTATTTAAACATGTGATGGGTTAATATTAGAAAGCAGTTGTGTTATGGAGTAATCTGTGATAACCCAAATCTTTGGGTAATATTAAAATAAGAATTAAATAAAGAAAATTCTTATTAGATGATATGTTATGTGATATTGTAGTGCACAAAGGAATATGTGTGATGCAATATGTGATGTGGTGTATAATAAATATATTAGAATTAAACATTTATTATATGCAAGTAAGGTGTAGAAGTAAATTATTAAAGAAAATTAGATGGGTAAAATTAAAATAGTTTATAATATTAAATTATTTTAATGTAGTAAATTAGTGGCATTAAATATACTTCATGTATAACCACAATTTTTATTAAAGAAATCATATATTACATTATTGAATGTAATGTATGCATGCATTAATGTGGTAAATATATTAATATATTTACTACAGTTAAATAAATTGTGAAAACAATTTATAGAAAAGAAAGAAAATAATTGGATAAATAATATTATATTACATGGATAATGGTATAATATTTAATACCAAATTATGTAAAGTAAAAATATGAGATGAGGTCCAATATGTAAAATATGTATATTGGTATCAACTAGTTAGTGAATAAAATTCATATTTGAATACATGATTGAATATATTAAATTATATTATATATTTAATATATAAATAAATTGTTTGAAAACAATTTATGAGAGGAGTAAATTAAATTTAATTATACAATATAAATTGTATATTTTAAATAAGTTATTTAAATTAAGTATGAAAATTAAATGACCTAAAGGGCTATTTTTATATAGTAGTCCTAGTATTTAATTATATACTAGTGACCTAATCTAAGAGAATTGTGGAACATGTCTCAATTTATTAAATTATTTTGTATGAATATGTGAGTAAAGGAATAAGAATATTATGTGATTTGTTTATATTTGTTTAATATTTAAACAAATAAAAGAAACTAATGTAATCCTAATTATATATTAGGAATGAAGAATTGAATAACTTAAGGGTTATAGGATGGGAGAATTATGGTATTTAAAATATATACTAATTTTAAGAGATTTATTTTATATATCTTAATTAATTAATTTTATAATCTAATTATAGCAAGTCTAATTAGGTTAAGAAATTAAGTGTATATGAATAAGGATTTAAATTATAATTGAGAAAATGAAAATCCTAATTAAATAATTAGGGTTGGATAAGAATTAAAAGTATTGGGCTATGATAATTTTCAAAGCCCCAGAAATTAATTAGAGAACCCAACATATTAAGTTAAGTGGCCCAAGCTAAGTTTATTTGTTAAGGAACATGTGAAAGAATAATAATATTAAAAATTATACTAATGTAGGAGATATATTTTATTATCTCAACTTATTAATTTTATCTCAACTTATTAATTTTATAACTTTATTAAAGCAAGTTTAATTTGGTTATAAAATTTAATGTACAAGAGTAATGATTTAAATTCTAAATGTGTGGAATGGAAACCCTAATTAAATAATTAGGGTGGGATAAGATAGAAAATATTGGATTATGTCAATTTTTCCATAGCCCAAAGAATTAATTAAAAGCCCAAAAGATTAAAGAAAGTGGCCCAATTTTTAAACCCAATTAATGAGGGCATTTAAGACATTTAATAAAGCAATTAAAAAAAGATATGAGGGAGATAGAAGGCCACATGGCCGGGCAAATTGTGAAGAGAAAAGGGGCCACTTGGCCAAGTAAGAATGAAAGAGAAGATAAAAAGAAAAAGAAGAGAAAGAGGAAAAGAAAAAGAGAACGGGAAAACAAGAGAGGGAAGAAGTGGCGGCAGCCATGGAGGAAGAGAAGAGGGGCGGCAACCCCGTGAGGGAGATGGAGAGGAGAGAGAAAGAGAAGGCTTGAGAAAAATGTATAATCCTAAAACTAGTTTATGTAATTGACTTTAGTTATTCCAAATCAAAGCTTAGATTTATGTTTCTACACTCAAAAATCATGAATATACATGTTGATGAATGTTTTATATTTGGATTTACCCATATTGGGTGTTGATTTGATTGGAATCGAAAGAAAAGAAAAATATTTTTTTTTCTAGTTTTGAAACCCTAACTTTTATGTACTTTGGATTTCCACCGTTTTAAATCTTTAACTCCTTTTTGCGATCTGTCAAAGAGGCGTGCCAAATATGCAAGTTATTTAGTAAACTCAAGTGGTAGCACTCAAAAAGGATGAGTTTACAAGTCGTAGTGACTGATTTTGCTAAAACAGGATGAGTTTACAAGTCGTAGTGACTGGTTTTGCTAAAATAGCCCCATTTTTCTAACAAAAATAAAAACTGTTTTGGGACAATTTCTGCCAGGGACAGTTTCGTAATTTTTCTGACCTTCAAAAATTTTAGAAAAAATTGGAATGATAATATGATGAGTTTTCTAGATTGTGTCCAAAAATGACGATTTTTGGATGTATAAATTGAGAGTTATAAATTTTACGGGAAAAAACTATTTTAAAAGTAAACCCTTATAACTCTTTATGGTTAACTCCAAAAATTGTGAAATTTTTACTAGGATTACATATACATAACATGAGCATACCCTGTAAGTTTCGGAATTTTTAGACAAAAGCACAGTTTATGATAAAAGTCATAGGATCTGACAATTTTGGCCATTTAAAAATTAGTAAATGAATTTTAAAAATTCCGAAAAAAATATGTGTTCAATATGGAACTATATTCTGCTAAATTCCAAAAAGAAAAATTTTTTGAAACTGATTTGGTATTTTTCATGGAAATGGTTTAGTTATGAACATATGAATTAAATTAGTTATGTGATGTTGAAAATTTGGAAAATCTAAATAGAGTGTATACAGATTTTTGATGGAGATTTTGATCATTGGTGACGAAATCTTATGAGCATGACATCTTTAAAATGATTAAATGTATTAATTAGTAAAGGTGTAAATAATTAAAATAAATTGTTTATCAGTTTAAGAAATGATTAAAATATTATTAAAAGATTAATAATATTAGATAAAGATATTATTAAGTGATTAATAACATTTTAACTAAAGTGTTAAAAAATCATTGATTTAAAATATTATTTAATGACTAATAATATTCGAAAATGAATTTAACGTTATTAAACAATTAATAATATTAAATGGAGCTTAAAAGAGGAGTTAAGTTATTGATTGAACATTCAATAGGTCATATTGAATGTATAGTATGATGAATTGGAAATTTAATATGAAGGTTTATGAATCCAGACTTGCTGGATTGAAAAATTCTGAATCCAGGCATGCTGGATTGAAAAGATTATGAATCCAGGCTTGCTGGACTGAAAGGTTTTATGAATTCAGGCTTGATGGATTGAAGGATTATGAATCCAGGCTTGCTGGATTGAAAGGTTTATGAATTCAGGCTTGCTGGATTGAAGAATTGTGAATCCAGGCTTGCTGGATTGAAAGGATTATGAATCCAGGCTTACTGGATTGAAAGGTTTATGAATCCAGGCTTGCTGGATTGAATTGTTTAAATAATACAGATTATAATAATAGAATTTGGCTTACTGGATTATAGAAAAGAACTTATAATATGAAAGATTAAAGTATTAAATCATAATGTATATGATAAAGTGATTGAAAAATTATTCAAAGGATAATAATAATAATAATGATGTTTTAAGGTGTAATCTAATATTTGATTATGTGGCTAAGTGTTAGCTAATTTGCTGATAGAATAGTTGTATTATGAGATAATATTATGTATATCATGTTAATTGAAAGATCAAACTTATAAATGATAGGTCTTTCATGAGAGATTAAATTAGATTGCTTAGCGGTAATCAGCGATACATGCAAGTTTCCCTAACTCAAACTTAAGTTGTATATTCAAAGCATATTAGTGAATAATTATTGTCGATTATTCACATCTATACTGATTATTGATTCGCACTTAGTGCATGTTGCATATGTTCATCAGGTATGAAAGGCTGATCACCTTCATTACCATAAAGTTTAGTTAAATTGTTCATGGTCATTGTTGACCTCCAAACATTATTGATTCAATTATTGAAACTTGATTCATGTTATTTCACAATTATTATATTGTTGAAAACTTGAAAGCTTATTCTTTATTTCAATCATGATATATCTTCACTTGTATCTAAAACTTGCTGGGCAAATTTGTTGCTCACCCATATCATGATAACATTTTCAGATTAAGAGGAAAGCTCGAATAAAGACAGAGGCAAAGGCAAAGTCCAAAATTAAACTATTATGCAGTTAGAACTATTAAATTTTCTAATGCAAATGATATTGTAAACCTTTAAGATATTGAAGGTAAGTATTAAGTTAAGGTTGTAGACCTTGGGAATTATGTTGTAAATGTTTATTGTATAAACAACTTATGTTTATATCTTCCGTAATAGTTATAGAAATGATGTATCAGGTCCAAGATAAAAAGTACCCGGATTTGGGGACGTCGCATAATCTCCGAGTTTTTGATTTAGCTGAGTCATTGTATTTAGCAAGAGAAGTCGATTGTTTGAACAAATTGGGAAAATACTCGGCTACACTATATTCGTATGGAGCAAGAAATGAGTTGTTTATAAAACCCAAACCAAGCTCAGTACTTCTTCTCTGAGTTCTCTAGTTCCAGGAAAGTCATTCAATAATTTCGTACTTAAAACTCTACATAGCTATTGAGAGGGATGAGGAATTTAAGCATCCCAGAAGAAGAAGAGAAGAAATACAATTAACAAATATTGTGAAATCAATCGAGTCAAAGGAGTTCTTCAAGTTCAGAGGTAATATATATACATCTATATATATATATATATATATATATATATATAATATATATATATATATATACATCTCCTGATATAGCTATAAGTTTGATGATCAAATTAATATTGATATTAAGTATGTAATTGATATATATAATTGGTAGGAATTGGAAGTAAATTAGTTAGTCTATGTTGATTAAGGGATTTTCATAAGAAATCTGGTTTCAATTAGTCAATGGGAAATGTGACAGTGTGATACATATATGAGTTATGCAATAACTCTGAGTGTATAGGCACTTGAAAATTAGACATTTAGGTTGTATAATGCAAGAAACGGAGTATTGATTATAAGATTTGGATTCTGCAGATGGAAAAGTCGCAGCTGCGCCACCTCCCAAGCTAAGACCAGCGCAACTGCACTGGTCCCCAAAAAATAAAAACTTTGTTTTTGTGTTTTGTGTTTAGAGTTTCTTATATGTTATAATAAGTGTCATACATAAGATTCAGCCTAGCCATGATGGATTTGACTTAGCTTACATGGTTTAACAAAAAGTTTTCAAAGGAAAACCAAATCATTTTGAAAATGTAAAATGTAGAGGACCTAAACTGAGTTGAGTAGATACCAAGGACCTGTAATTATATGTTGTGTTTAGTGTTGAATAACTTTAGCATGATTGGAATTGGGCAGGGAAATGAAAATCTCAAGCCTGGACTGGACAGGGAGTCGCGCAGCTGCGTCACTCCCAAGCCTAAAATCAGCGCAGCTGCACCGTGCTGTAGAAATTTCAAGACAAGTTTGTTATCTGTCTAAACCATGGAGCATACCTAAGCAAGTTTCTAATGATGTAAAATATGGAGGGTGTAGTACCTAGCAGAACCGAACATAGAATGGCTATATAGAGCAAAGATGGGATAAGGAATTTTTAAAATCCAATAAGCAAAGAATAGAGGCAAGGCAAACTAAGATAGTGCATTAATTAAAAGTAAATTAAGTTGACATGGATTGTATAACTGATGTGTATATGTTTGATTATATGATCGTGTAGGATATTCGAAGCACATGTAGTTGTAGTCGTAATCAACTTGCAAGGCAAGTCTTCCAATTTTTATTTGCTACTTGCACTTGATTTTATTTATATATACTCATTGTAACAATATGGAATGTTAAAATACATGTTACTTGCTATAAATTGGGAAAGTAAAATTATGACTATATTTGGTTGAGTTATGGAACTCAATTTGTGATATGTGATATATCCCGCATGTGGAACTTATATTTATCTTAAACTGATATATACGTTGAGAATGAAATTATATACTATATGATGCATGAAAACTGTTGAATTTGTTGAACTGTTGAGCTCAAACTTGCAAAAACAAACTTTTTGCAGGTTGACGATAGTGTTTTTGCAGGTTGACGATAGAATGCGATAATATTTGCTACTCGACTGATGAAGAATGATTGACATGTGGAAGACAATACTTTCTTTAATTTAGAAGCTGATATTTTCTGAAATGTGTAAATCAATAATTATGTACAATTGAAGATATTCAATAAATAAGGAAATGTTTACTTTGAAATGGGATGTATTGTGGTGAATGTTTGTATGTAGAACATCAATACAAAAGATATTAGGTATTGATAATTGAACTCTCATAGTTCATTTACTCTGAATATATTGGGAATCGTGAAGGTTGCAATTCAGGAAACACATGAAAAGAAAGATATATGAAAGAAATTTTTATTATCTGCATTTTCAATTGTTATTTCATCTTTGTACGATTTTAAGTTGAATCAAGATAGTATTGAACGCACAAGGTCGGGAAAAGAAATAGTCCCGATTTTGGGGTCGTCACAGTTGGTATCAGAGCTATAAGCACAAATGTTGTGAAGAGCCCCGAGCCTCTCGCTGGTAACGTCCCTATAAGGGAAGCCACCGAAGCCAGACTCTCCGAAGGGAATGCCGAGCAAGTCGGTGGCAAGCTGATGGGTGCCATTGTGAGGTGCGCTATGGTTGAAAGTACCATGAGCGTTACAATTATGACTCCTCAGACATACCTGATGTCTAGTGCTGGCACTTTGGATATTTTCATAAGTGCTACTATGCTACTATAGAGGGGTCAGTGAAGGTCACCCGAGCCATGGCCAGGCTACCATGGGTGAAGCGTGCAGGGCATTGAGGCATTGTTGGGCTCCCCTACAACAATGTCAAACATCGAATCAAAGACTCGTTCATGGGTTGGGCATGATCGAGCAAGAACGTTGCTAAACGTTTGGGCATGGCATAGGTGTTGGGCTTAGCATGTCAAGGCATGGCATGGGCTGGCGCCCAGCATGCAAGCATGGCATGGGCAAGCATGGCATGGGCTTAGCATGTCAAGGCATGACAAGGCTGATGTGTGTGGACAAACGGATGGGCTAGACGTGCACAGCAAACATGGGCCGCACCTTGGGCAAGTGCTTGGCTAGTTGGATATTCATGTGGGCTGAATGGACAAAGCATATTGTGGCACATGTTAAGCAAGTTCGTGGGCTGACAATGTGGGCAAATTGGAGTGGCTCAACTGACGAGTAGTTATGGGCGGTTGCTAACTCAGTCAACCTCAATGCGCATGACTAGCATGTCTCAAGCCAGAATGCAGAACATGAGCGCACATCTACTAGTGGGCAGTTAGTGGGCGGTTACACATTTGAAATGTTGGTTTCCTATTGGCTGAATATCCTAGCAGTTGGGGTTGTCAACTGCAGCCTAGATTTTGTATGTATTATTTATATGTACAGCGGGAGGCTGAGATCACTGAGCAAGTGCGAGTTTGCAAGCCCTAGTCATATTGTAATCCTTGTTATTGAGAGAAGCAATAAAAGGTTGGGACATTGTCCTGTAAACTATGTTGGCTTGTGTGCGTTGCTTAAATTATAGACTGTGCTTGTGTGTGATTGTTGCTGACTGATTTGGGCGAACGGATGAGTGCATCACAAGTAAGGCATTTGACGCAAAAAAATTAGTGTTAGCTTGTAGACCCTGTGACAATTGGTATCAAAGCTTCGTTAGAGAACGATGGCGAACAATACAAATCGGATCAACAATTTGCAAGAGAAGTTGCAATCGCTGGAAAGCTTTGTGGGTAGCGGTGTGCTCATCAGTAAAAAACCGAACCGATACCGAACCGAAAAATCCGAAAAATCAAGAACCGGTATTGGTACCGAATAACCAGTTTCGGTACCAATCGGTACAAAGTCGGTACTGATTTTTTCGGTTCGGTTTTCGGTTATAATCCCTATAAAGCAGAAAAATGAGTTTGACAGTTTTGCTAGCTTCATTATGCAGTTTATTTTCCTATACTTAACTCTTTAAATTCCTTAATCTAATTATTTGAGCTGATCTTCAATACTCTACTTCTGTACCGACAGATCTGAAAGCAGGTGCCTAATGCTGCTTTAGTAATTGAGCGAGAGGCCATACTCACGCTTTCTCTTGCACAGATGCGGGTTCATAAAGGTGAGGTGAGGATTTTAAAAGATGTCAATCAACCTGCAGACAAACAGAATAGGCGAGGCATGCATGGAACTGGATACAGAATAAGTCAAACAAAATTTCAACTTTTTCGGTTTTTTTCGGTTTTTCGATATTTACCGAATTCAAAATTTTCATTACCGCTACCGAAAAGTATAAAAAAACCGAAAAACCGGTACCGAAAAAACCGAAACCGAAAAAAACCGGTACCGCCGGTACCGATTCGGTAAAAAAACGAATTTTTTGAGCACCCCTATTTGTGGGTATGCGGTTAATTAGTGAAGAAGGTTCCTTGGCAGACCAAGTCAGATCATCATCTGCTCTCTTGGAGAACCTTCATGCTGAAGTGGCAGATCAGGTAGTGGAGTTCAATAAAAAGATGGACGACATGGTTGCGGATCTATTGGCTGTCACGAATCGGACCCTCGAAGTGATTGAACGATTTGAGAAAATGACTGAAGACAGGCGCTAGTGAGACGTGTTGTGGATGTTGGTCCAACGAGTGGAGATGGGCACTCGAAGATAAGAGTTCCTAAACACAAATCCTTTGGGGGCAGTCGAAATGCCAAGGAACTGGAGAACTTTTTATGGGACATGGAGCAATACTTTGTGGCTGCTCATATCCTAGAAGGTTACCATTACAAGCATGTACCTGACGGAGGATGCTAAACTTTGGTGGCGAACTCGAACCGAAAATGATGCGAGTGCAGGTAGGCCTAAGATTGAGACATGAGAAGTTCTTAAAAAGGAATTGAAAGATCAGTTCTTACCTCTTAATACTTCATGGCTGGTGAGGGATAGTCTGAAGCATTTGAAACAGACCGGATCTGTTCGAGAGTATGTGAAAGAGTTCAGTTCGTTGATGTTGGACATCAAAAACATGTCCGAGGAGGACAAGTTTAATTTATGTCAATGTGACGCCCCCAAATTCGGGTACTTGAAACCCTTATTCAGTGCTTTACGATATCAAACATTAAACATATTATAAAATCAAACTTAATAAAGTTATTACATCAAAGTTCTGCTAATCCCAGGTACATAGACCTTTAAGTGTTTATTACATGATAGTTAAATATTTACAAACATATAAACTATCTATTACATTGTATTTCAGCTATTCCGTAGCTTTTCCTTTTCCTTTGTCTCTATTAGACCCTTCTATTTGAGCCTGTTGTTGGTCAATTTAGCTATTGCCAAATCGCGCGCAAGTATACGCGGTCTAACAAGTAATACAGTGATAAGAAGTGTGTCGTACCCACGAGGAACTATGACTAATATTTACCAAGTACCGATTGTTTATCGCTAAAGTCTTATTCGAACAGCAGTAAATGGAAGGGTGATTAATCTAATTATACTAATTAACAAAGCAAGTAAATGGATAACGAATGAAAATCTAAGAAATACAAGCTAAGGTCACAACTTCACCCCACACAGGCATTCTGTCGAACACCTGGCGTGCTATGTTTCATCAAACTAGCTACCCTTCTCTCTTTGGTCTAAAAGGTCACGACAATTTGTCGACCGAGAACACACAGGTGCCTATGCACCTCTGTCGAGATATGCACAAACATATCCTCTCCAGATCCACCCAAAAGGGAATAGAATAGAAAAGAACGTCCAAGCTAGATACAATCCTACATATGTCTATGCGAATCAATCATAACAAGGATTTAAGCCTAAGTTCTCTATTAGGTCGCACGTGGCGCACAGAGATATGTCTATTCTACGCACAACTTATGTAGTCGAAACCCACAATCACATGCTAATATATTTAGGTGTAAATCTATAATTCTTCTGTCGATATCATGCAGATTACCAAAATCATCACTAATGTCTTAGCAAGAATCATAAAGCACAAATATATTAAACCAAATCATATGGTGCCAACCAAAGAGATAAAGACAGTCAATTCAAATAACAAAGGGATCCATTATAACCTTAGAGCCAATATTTAGTTCATAGTTAATAAACCAAATACAAGTAGCAAATAAGACAACATTTATAGAATACAACATTAGAGGAAATATATGAATAGAAGAAACTCTGTCAAAGCCCCTTCAATCCCCACGCATTCCGCTCAAATCAAGCTTTCCAATCCGTATCGTTCGTTGCTCTTGAACTCCAAAGAAATACAGACTTCTCCTTAAATCTACCTAATCTATATGTACAGACAACTAAGAACTAGAGAGAGAAAGTACAAAAGAAAAGAGAAACTAATCTATGCTAATCTATATGATCTATGGTGTCTGATATCCAATATATCATGTATGCCGAGCTCCTTCTGTTATATATCTCCTCTGCCTTCCAGCTAGGTCAAAAAGCAATTGTCTCTGCCTGGGCACCGGAGGTGGCGCTGCGGCGCGGCCCATTAAGCTGTGGTTGGCGCTGCGGCGCCACGTGTGCTTGGAAAACACGGAGCTCGTGCTGCGGCGCGAGTCTACATAGAGTTAATGATGCTGCAGCGCCATGGTGATGTCAGATGGTCGATGAAGGTGGCGCTGCGGCGCGGCTGCTAAGCTTAGCATTGGCGCCACGACGCGGCTATGCATAAAATGCCCGTTTTGCCCCTAAATGCTAGAAAACAGCTGATAAGCCCTGCAATATGTCAAATAAGCACAATAACACTATAATCATATAAAAACATATAAACTCTACGAGAACAGGTAACTATTTAAGTCAAAGTATCCGATTCGTGAGTATAAATCTCACTCATCAAATATCCTGTTCAGCTGAAAACATTTATAAAGCAAGAATGAGCATTCAATTGCTCAGCAAGTAATAGCATTCTTTAATGGCTAAACAATTAATAAATGTTTTCTTTGAAGCATGCTTTGACAGTGAATCAAAACTGTCAATATCAAATTGCTGAGGTCATAAGACCATGAACAAGTCTTTTTTTACTTGAAAAGGTTCTATCAGAGATTTATCTGTGAACCGTCTTATCTTACGGGCACGGTGGGTGATCAGCCCTTTATGCCCTGTATTGATCAATACTATCTTATCCATAACAATTTTCATGTTCAACGTCACCCCTCCCAGAGTGCAATATAAAATATCCCATGTTAGGGTTTGTTCATTCTCAGACTGGAGTCCAAACTATAAGAATATAGTTGGATAGCTCAAATCATTGCACAATAATATTTCAAGACTTATTATAAAGAAATTGAAATAATTTACATCTGCATTTGACCAGAACAAATGGTTCAGACTTACCTTCAATTTGTTCATGCATATTGAATTTCATTTGATATACATGACAGTATATTAACCATTCTTTTGAAGCTGATTGGAATAAAAAGGTCTTAATATCTTGTATTATTCATAAATAAATGGGAGACAGTTCAGAATTCAGAATTCAAAGAACTTGTCCACATGTGAATAATTTCATAATACTTGATCTATGAAGAGTAAGATTTAGATACTTGCCTTGTTCGTACACTATTGATACAAATTCAGCTTAACTTGTGTGTTTTCACAGATCCTACACAATTATTTGCATTAACAAGCGTATTAGCCAAATAGCCAAATAGCCAAATAGCCAAATAGCCAAATAGCCAAATAGCCAAGTCATATAGTTTGTATGTTCATGTATAGCATAATCATATTGATTATATATATATTTTTTATACATTTTTCAAATATCTCATCCATGTCTTTACAATAGCCATTTCTTTCTTTTATAGGGTTCGACAAGCTTATTATATGCAACCATTTTAATTACCCTTTACATGTTATTGGTAGCTTAGTACATGAACATTTCATGCTTTGTTTATTTAACTTTTAGCATACAAGGTGCTTTCACAACTTGTTTCATGTTTTAAAAATATTTTCCTTTTGTATGATTAACTTTTAATATCCTCCATGATTTACAATTTCATTTTTGTATGCCATTGTGTTACATATTCTTGTTTTGCTTTGTAATGCCAAAACAGCCTCCTTTTTGCTTAGGTACATTAAACAACCCTCTTTATTGCATAACAGTTCCAACTTGTCTAGCCATGTGGACAGCCAAGCTTGGTGTGGCCTAGGTTGGCCCTTGCAGCCCCAATCGAGCCCAACAGCCCCTAAGCTAAACCCATGACATGATTTCACTTATGTTATCCTTTATTAAAATTTACTACCTCATCTATACCACAGTTTGACTATGTTGTAGATTCTATACATTTATTATTTTTTTTTTTAGAAGTTTAGAAATTAAACATTTATAAGTAAAGACTTTTCGAATTGCTACACAACGACAAAAATGGCTCATCACACTGCTACAGCAGCGATTTGCTGCTGCCCACTGCTGCTATTAGGCAGCAGTCCCCTTTTTTCCCTGCCCCTTGTATGAATTAGTTTTAATTCCCCATATCTTTGATCCATTTATAGATGAATTTTGAATGTTAGATAGGTGGTGTACCCACCCCATTAAGAAAATATTAGCCAAACATCATGGGTAATTAATATCTAACATTCAGGAGTGCAAGGAAGTTCCCCCGTGCATTGCCCAAACAACCATTACAATTGATTCTAACTGACTGCTGCTGCCGTTGGGCAGCAGCTTCCATTACCTTGACCCTTGCTTTGGCAATTACCAAACTCCTAATCTATTAACCCAATTATGTTAAATTTTAATATATTATAACTCATGTGATTGCTTGTTTTAGAGATTTATAAGCAAATTTTTCAGTACTTTTATAAACTAAACATGAAGCCACCATAGGCCCAACTCAAATCTCCCACATGAATCTGCTGCTGGAACTCGCTGCTAGCAGCTGCTGTTTGTTGCTGTCCACAGCAGCAGCTTCTTTCCTCTTCTCCCTCGCTTCTAGTAATCTATTTTCTTATTGTTATCACCAGACCTTTGGCATGCTATACACAACATACCCACATACTAAAATAGCACACAAACTGCCGCCATCAACAATCTATGCAAACTAAACGGGCGTGTCAGAGTGCCTGCCAGCTCTGCAGCGCAGCATAGCGCTGGGCGCTGGGCGCTGGCTGCTGCTGCCTGCAGAAGCCCCGGGCAACTCATCTAGTCCCCTCCTTTGCAAATTTCATAAACTCTATTTCGTAAGTTTATTTATACCCATTCCTCAGCGTTATAAAGATGTTATACTAGCCTACTCAAGAAAACATTAGGTTTGTATTTTTGGGTTTGTCCAGCTGCCCCAAAACCGTGATCCCAAATGACTAGACACACTAATGTTCAACCTTTTGTTTTAGCTTAGAAATTGAATTTCGATTTAATTTCATAAGCTTAAACTCTCTAATTATCCTCTCATATGACATACCAATCCATCCTAAACCTTGATTCCATCTAATATTCGATTTTTAGCCAAAACAGTTCATTTAGAACTTTTATCGAACACCTTGTGCGCACTGTTTTAAACTACTTGAATCATAGCTATTTACTTGTATTATAAACCCATGTTAGCCTCCTTATAATACCACACAACCAACCTATCTCCTTGTGCCTAAATCAAACCATAACAGTCCATTCCATCACAACTTGAACATATTAATTTTAAACAAGATAATTTATTACTTATTAGCCTTTCATTTAAAAGTTTGATATCACAACTCTTATGGATGATTACAATTACCCATGAATAACCAGTTGTGATGAAAGCTTAATTCACTAATTGCCTCATCAGTTAATTTAATTTAACCAACTAATTAATCAACTCACATAAAACATAATGTAAAAATGACCAAGTACATTACCTTCTAATACTTGTTTCCTTATTCTTTACACTTGAAATCAACTTCTGATGCCCAAGGTCTCCTTGTTACTTAACTGAAAGAAGCTAGCCTTAACTAACTTAAAACATATGAACAGAGGAAATTTATACTTCTGGTAGAATTTACAGACTAAAGATTTAAGGAAGGTAGGTGGCGGGTGGAGATGAAAGATAGGAGTATGAGATGGGTTATAATTTTCCAAGACTCACACAGTAGATGCCTAGCCTTACATAGCTTTAACTTAGTTGATGGTCTAAATTCACCATACTAAAACAGCTCCTGCTCTCATACACAGTTTATTTAGCCAGCTCATGCTTATACTTCTTTAACTGATAAGGTTTTAACTTAAAGCTGTGTTTGGTTAGAATAACCAATTATCTTTCCTTTTAGACAGATGTCCGAATGATTCTTTCCACATATCTTGCATGCTTCAAATTTCTTCTTTTACTGTCCACTTTGAACATTACTCGTGTTTCCAAAATTAGTCCATTTCCTTTTCTTATTCCAATTGCTAGCACCCTCTATTTTTAACCGACCCTTCTAACTTACCTTTATTCTTCTTATCCTTATTATACATAATCCCTGCTTCGCTACCACCCTCGCCTATTATTGCTTTCTCAAGGAGGGCGGCAAAAGTTCCGATTTGTAACACTGACAATTTGTTATAGATCCAAAGCTTCAAGCCTAACTCAAACCGTCTCGCTTTCCGTTCCTCGGTATCCACTTGGTGTGGAGCAAATCGCGCCAACTCGTTAAACTTTGTTGCATATTCTGATACAGTCATATCACCATCGAACTTCCATTCTGCTTTGCATTCCAGGAGGAAAGTAATTTTCAAAGAAAATTTTCTTAAATTTTGACCATCTAATCACACATGTACCGGCTCTAGTCTTGTTTGCTTCCCACCAGAAATTTGCTTCCCCTTTGAGGATATACGTACATGGGATTAGCAGAACTTTGATGTCATAACTTTATTAAGTTTGATTTTATAATATGTTGAATGTTTGATATCGTGAAACACTGAATAAGGGTTTCAAATACCCCAATTTGGGGGCGTCACAGGTTGGTATCAAAGCTTTAAGTTAGAAGACTTAGGATGGGAACCTTGGGTTATAACTTTAAACTAGCCAGATAGACATAAAATAAATAACTCAGAGAGTTGAAAAGAGATGGACTGTGGAAGTTCATTATTAAATGTAAATGAAAATAACTTAAACATAACTGTTAATTGTTATATGTATATTCAACTTGTATTATGTATTAATCGAGATATTTGTACGTGTATAGGATAGCCGGAGTCCAAGGGGAAGTAATGAATGATGAGGAGCAGATCGCTCCACAGCCCATAGCACCAATTCAGGTCATAGACCCTGATCTTGTTGTAGAAGATGAGGACCCTGAGGAGGAGGTTAATGAAGTACATGATGCTGGACCTCAACAGCATGATATGGAGGAAGCAATGATCCAACTAGGAGCGATGGTCATTTATTTGATAAATCAGAATACGGATCTGTTGGCCAAACTGCAAGTTTCTGAGAACCGGACCCAATATCTGGAGGGTCAGATTCAATGACTACAAGAGGAACGCCATGAAATGGAAAATACTAGGACAGCATCAGATGGATACCTCCACCACTTGGAGGGTCGCTTGGGTGTGTAGAAGACAGAGAGAAATGATGAATTGTCTCTATACCACTTCAATGGAGAGGGTTCAGACTGTTGTCTGGAATCATCCACAAGAAGTTGGGCAACATAGGTATTCCATTTCGCGGGCTAGAGTTATGGCGATTACTGAAGAGGAGCGGGTTCGTTCCACCACTGAAGTACGAGATAGGGATACCAGAGTATCTGTTAGGTGATCTATGTGAGACATGTGTACATATAATGATGTAAATATTGTAAATGTGCTAGTATATGTAGAATGTAAATGCACCCCACTTTTGATAGTATCATGGGGATATCTTTTGGAATCCTAATCTGGTAATAGTTAAGGATTGTAGTATGTAAACCTTTCGATAACAAGGTAGAGATGACATGCAAATAGTAAATGAAAATGCTATAGTATGAAATAGCCGGAGGAGCTATCAAAGACAGATATGTTTGAGGCATATGTAAAAACATGAAAATATATAATAATATTAAATATGTTTGATATAAATATTATTGCTTTACATTATGTATGAATGTTTAAGTAATAAATGGTTTAATAATAATAAAATTTTATTAAACAAATAGAAATGCCACCAAGGGTTAGAGGAGGAAGAGTACCTAGGGAACGGAGAAATGTTGATGAAGGGGCTAATAATGAGACTAGAAATGAAGAGGATAATAACGAAAATGAGAATAGAAATGAAGGCCAAGAGAATCCTATGCAACAATTTGCAAATTTTGTGATGGAAGCTTTCCAGAATAGGAATGTTCCTCAACCTAATGCAAATGTACCACCACCAGCTGTTCACATGACTAGCTTTAAAGACTTCAAAAGTGTAGGACCCCCTGAGTTTAGAGGGACTGTCGTGCCTATTGAGGCCTAGTCCTGGATTAAAGAAATAGAAAAAGCCTTTGAGATAGCCAGGGTGAGTAAGGGGCAGAAAACTTCATTTGCTGCCTATATCCTCAAAGGGGAAGCAAATTTCTGGTGGGAAGCAAACAAAACCAGAGTCGGTACAGGTGTGATTAGATGGTCAAAATTTAAGAAAATTTTCTATAAAAATTACTTTCCTCCTAGAATGCAAAGCAGAATAGAAGTTCGATGTCTTGAACTCAAACAGGGTGATATGACTGTATCAGAATAGGTAGAGTTTAACGAGTTGGCACGATTTGCTCCACACCAAGTGGATGCCGAGGAACGGAAAGCGAGACGGTTTGAGTTAGGCTTGAAGCCTTGGATCTATAACAAGTTGTATCACATGAATTCGCTAAGCGCATAGAGATGCCTTTATCGAATTTAGAAATACCCATGAACATAGAAGTTGTTAATTAGGAAGTGATTCCTATAGAGCATGTCTATAGGGATTGTTGCGTTAAGATAGGAGAACGTGAGTAAACAGTAGATCTAATTCCAATACAACTCGGGGAATTTAACATTATTTTGGGAACAGATTGGTTGTTCAAACATGGGGCAACCGTCGATTGTCAAAGAAAATCTGTGAGTTTTAAACCTGTAAAGCAATCGAAGATTGTGTTTTACGGCAGTAACTCACCAAAGCAGTCACGTTGCTTAACGATGATGCAAGCAAAGAAATTGTTACAAAATGGATGTGGGTTATCTCGCATATGTGGTAGACACTCAGCAAAATGGAGCAAAGATAAAAGAGATTGTGGTAGTAAATGAATTTGCATATGTTTTCCCTGACGAGTTACCAGGTCTTCCACCAGACAGAGAAATTGAATTTGTTATTGATCTGGCACCTGGTACATCACCAATTTCGAAAGTACCGTACAGAAAGGCTCCTGTAGAAATGAAGGAATTGATTATACAATTGCAAGAATTGTTGGATAAGAAATACATTCGACCAAGTACGTCTCATTGGGGAGCGCCGGTGTTGTTTGTAAAGAAGAAAGATGGATCGTTAAGATTTTGTATTGACTACAGAGAGTTAAACAAAGTAACGATCAAAAATAAATATCCTTTGCCCAGGATCGACGATCTTTTTGATCAACTGAAAGAGGCAAGATATTTCCCAAAGAAAGACCTGAGAACTGGATATCATTAGTTGAAAGTAAGAGATGAAGATGTTCCAAAGACAACATTCAGGACTCGTTATGGTCACTACGAGTTTTTGATAATATCTTTTGGATTAACGAATATACCAGCTGCATTCATGGACATTATGAACAGAATATTCAAACCATACTTGGATAAGTTTGTGGTGGTATTCATAGATGATATTCTGATCTATTCCAAGACACAGAATGATCATGTAGACCATTTGAGAAAAGTGTTGGAAACACTAAGAAAGGAAAGGATATATGCAAAATTCAGTAAATGTGAATTTTGGCTAGAAAGAGTTCAATTTTTGGATCACGTGATTGACAAAGATGGATTATCCGTGAATCCAGCAAAAGTAGAAGCTGTCATGAATTGGGATCAACCAAAGACGCCTACTGAAGTTCGTAGTTTCTTAGGGTTAGCGGGTTACTAGCGAAGATTCATTCAAGATTTTTCAAATATAGCTACCTCGTAACCAACCTGGCAAGGAAGACAGTAAAATTTGTTTGGACTGAGAAATGTGAAGACAACTTTCAAGAACTCAAGAAAAGATTGAGTAATGCTCCAGTGTTATCCTTTCCCGATGAAACAGGGAATTTTGTGGTATATAGTGACACATCACATAAAGGCTTGGGATGTGTCCTTATGCAGCATGGAAAGTTTACTGCATACGCATCACGACAACTAAAGAATTATTAGAAGGGATCTTACTCACGATTTAGAATTGGCAGCCGTGATGTTTGCTTTGAAAATTTGGAGGTACTATTTGTATGGTAAAAAATGTCAAATATATACAGATCATAAAAGTCTGAAATATATCTTCACACAAAAAGAGTTAAACATGAGACAGAGACGATGACTGGAATTGATTAAGGATTATGATCGTAAAATCCTTTATCGTCCAGGTAAGGCAAATGTGGTGGTTGATGCCTTAAGCAGTAAAGGTCGCCAGAAATTGATGTTGTTGACAACTCAAGATGAGTTAGTGACAGCAATGGAGAGAACGGAGTTAGAAGTTAAATTTCCACAAGAATCAAAGGAAAAGTTGTATTCAATAGAGACTTGCTCAACTCTCTTGGATAGAATCAAGGAAGCGCAACTTAAAGATGAGGAATGTGAAAAATTAAAAGAGAAAATCTCGAAAGGAAAAGAAGAAAAGTTTAAGATTGATAATGATGGAATAATTAGATTTGAAGGAATAATTTGGGGGCGTCACAGATTGGTATCATGTCTCAATTCCCATATATGTTATATCACAACTAATTAGATACGCAATATAACAATTCAAATAAACCAATAATTTAATTTATTTCCCATAATAGATTGTCTATAACAATTTATTAAATGAATATAAATTATTATATTTATCTTACTTTATACATTCATCAATTATATAACACATAATCACACCTACACTTAACTAATATATGGAACTCCTTATTACATGATAAAATAAAATAAAGATTTTATTTTATTAAACTTTTATTTTATTTACTTAGAAAAAATGTAGTCGCTACATTCTTTCCCCCTATATAAGATTTTGTCCGCGGAATCGCAAAGAAAAATTACCCGAACAAATGCGGATAATTCTTTCTCATTCTTTCCTCTAGCATCCACGTTACTTCTTCAGCATTGTGGTTTCTCCATAACACCTTTACTGAAGGTATTATCTTATTCCGCAAAACTTGTCCTTTCCTATCCAATATTTGAATAGGAATCTCTTCATAGGTTAAATATTTTTCAAATTGGATATGCTCGTATTCTATCACGTGTTTATAATATGGCTTGTATGGTCGTACGACCGACACGTGGAATACATTATGAACGTGTTGCAATTCTGGAGGTAGGGCTACCTCATAGGCTACTTCTCCTATTTTTCTCAAAATTTCAAACGGTCCTATAAAACGAGGACTCAATTTCCCTTTCTTTTCGAAACGTAACTTTCCTTTCCACGGTGATACTTTCAAAAACACGTGATCCGGCTTCAAAATCTCTTTTCTGTCTATGTTGATCCTGAGTCGTTATTAGTCGCATTCGTATCAACTTAAATACTTAATCACTGCCGCAGTTTGTTGTACCAGTTCAGGACCTAGTAGACGACGTTCACCCACCTCATCCCAACACAAGGGTATTCTGCATTTCCTTCCATATAACGCTTCGTAAGGCGGCATGTCTATACTAGCGCAAAAGCTGTTGCTATATACAAATTTTGCCAGAGGTAAGTGATCATCCCAACTTCCTTTAAAATCTATAGCACAGGCTCATAACATATGCTCTAGAGTCTGTATTGTTCTCTCACTTTGTCCATCTGTCTGTGGATATTAGACTGTACTCAATCTCAACTGTGTTCTCAGGTGTTCTTGTAAGCTTCTCCAGAAATTTGATGTAAATCTTGGATCGCTGTCAGACACAATTGACACAGGTACTCCATGTCGTGAAACAATCTCCTTAATATAGAGATTAGCTAACTGATCTAGGTTATATCTGATCTTAATTGGCAAAAAGTGTGCCGACTTTGTTAATCGATCAACTATAACCCAAATCGCATCAAATCCCTTTTGCGTCCTCGGAAGTCCTACCACAAAATTCATTGTGATATGCTCCAATTTCCATTCAGGAATTTTCAATGGTTGTAGTAGACCACTAGGTTTCTGATGTTCAGCTTTTATTCGTTGACAAGTTAAACATCTGCTAACATACCCCGCAACCTCTCTTTTTTGATACTTGGCCACCAGAAATGTTGTCGGAGGTCTTGATGCATTTTGGTACTGCCAGGATGAATTGTGTACCTCGAACAATAAGCCTCTTGTAAAATTTCTTCTTTCAGTTCCAGTTATGTCGGAACCCAAATTCTTCCTTCAAATCTAATTATTCCATCATTATCAATCTTAAACTTTCCTTCTTTTCCTTCCGAGATTTTCTCTTTTAATTTTTCACATTCCTCATCTTTAAGTTGCGCTTCCTTGATTCTATCCAAGAGAGTTGAGTAAGTCTCTATTGAATACAACTTTTCCTTTGATTCTTGTGGAAATTTAACTTCTAACTCCATTCTCTCCATTTCTGTCATTAACTCATCTTGAGCTGTCAACAACATCAATTTCTCGCGACCTTTTCTGCTTAAGGCATTAGTCACCACATTTGTCTTACCTGGATGATAAAGGATTTCACAATCATAATCCTTAATCAATTCCAGCTATCGTCTCTGTCTCATGTTTAACTCTTTCTGTGTGAAGATATATTTCAGACTTTTATGATCTATATATATTTATCATGTCTCAATTCCCATATATGTTATATCACAACTAATTAGATACGCAATATAATAATTCAAATAAACCAATAATTTATTTTCTTTTCCCAAAACAGATTGTCTATAACAATTTATTAAATGAATATAAATTATTATATTTATCTTACTTTATACATCCATCAATTATATAACGCATAATCACACCTACGCTCAACTAATATATGCAACTCCTTATTACATGATAAAATAAAGATTTTATTTTATTAAACTTTTATTTTATTTACTTAGAAAAAATGTAGTCGCTACAGGGTATGCAACAATGGGCGCAGACTGAATTGCGTAGGAAGGGTGTGAAAGACCTGCCCACTGCAATTGCAGCGGCTGATAGTCTTGTGGACTATAAATTTTTTGGTCCCAACGCTGCAGATGGAAAAAAGAAGCAAACGAGAAAGAATGCTAAGGGTGGTTCCAAAGATGGCAAGGACAAGAAATCTAAGAAAGGTAGTGACAAGTAGTCAAAGCCTAAGAGTGATGGACAGTCCAAGGACAAAAGCAAAGGTTGCTTCCTATGTGGGGGTCCCCATCAGATGAAAGAATGCCCAAAGCGTGAGAAAGTGAATGCTCTAGTTGCTAATGACTCGAATGATGAAGGAGCTTCAGAAGGTCCGAGAATGAATCCCCTGCAACTGTTGGGTGCTTTGCAGACCCAAAAGTCAACCCACTCCGCGTGGACTGATGTATGTGTCGGTAGTTGTGAATGGTCGGGAAGTGCTTGCTATGGTGGATATCGGCGCAACCAACAACTTTGTTGCAGAGAGGGAAGTAGACAATCTGAAGTTAAGACTTGCGGCAGAACGCAAGTAAAATCAAGGCTGTGAATTCAGATGCCCAACCTATTCGTGGCACAGCGGTGGCAGATTTAAAGGTTGGCCCGTGAGAAGGAAAGTGCAGCTTGATGGCTGTTCCTTTGGATGACTTCGACCTCATCCTAGGAATCGATTTTCTGATGACGGCTAAATGTATGGTGATGCCTCATCTTGGTGGATTGATAATCACCGATGACAAGATGCCGGGATTTGCTAGCGTTGTATACCCAAATATGGAGAAGACAAGCAGAAGGTTGGCTTGTTGTCAGCAGTACAACTAGAGAGTGGACTCAAAAGAGAAGAGGAGACCTACTAATGTGCTTTGATAGAGATCAAGACTGGTCAGACTCAAGAGGTGCCAGATGTTGTTGGTGAGTTGTTGGAGCAATAAAAAGACGTGATGCCTCCAGAACTCCCGAAGACCCTTCCATCTAGTCGTGCGGTTGATTATAAGATTGAGTTGGAGCCGGGTGCGAGACCCCTTGCTCAAGCCCCTTATCGGATGTCGCCTGCTGAGTCGATTGAGTTGAGAAAACAGTTAACTGAATTGTTGGATTCTGGTAACGACCCTCAAAAGCTCCGTATGGTGCTTCAGTGCTGTTTCAGAAGAAACAGGATGGTTCGTTACGGATGTGTGTTCACTATCGGGTATTGAATAAGGTTACTATCAAAAATAAGTAACCTATTCTGAATGTTGCTGACTTGTTCGACCGATTGTCGCGAGCCAAGTATTTTACAAAGTTGGACTTGAGATCAGGCTATTAGCAAGTGACGATTGTCGCTGGTGATGAAGCTAAGACTGCATGTGTGACAAGGTATGGTTCATATGAATTCCTTGTAATGTCGTTTGACTTAACCAACGCTCCAACTACTTTTTGTAATCTTATGAGTGATGTTTTTTATGAGTATCTAGATAGATTTGTGGTGGTTTATCTAGATGATATTGTGGTGTATAATGAAAAACTAGATGGTCATGTGGAACATCAGAAATTGGTATTTCAAAAATTGAGGGAATATCAATTATATGTCCTAAAGGAAAAATGTGAGTTTTGCAGGGCAGAGATCATGTTCCTTGGGCACCGGGTTAGCCAAGGACAGGTGAGAATGAACGAGAGGAAATTTCAAGCCATTATTGAACGGACTGCTCCTACAAAAGTTGCTGAATTAAGATCGTTTTTGGGGTTGGTAAATTACTACCGAATGATGTGGCAGTGCAGCATACTGGTGGTAATTGTCCTGCTGCATACAGATTTACAAGGGGCCAAACAGAGTTGCTTGAGTTAGCAAGGGACAGCCTGAGCAAAGCAGTGAGAAAGATGAAAAAGTATGCAGATGCACATCGGAGGCCACTGGAATTCAAAGTGGGAGACATGGTGTTGTTGAAGCTAACACTTCAGATTTGGAAGAAGATCAGTAGCAAGTCAATGCATAGAGGATTGGTTCCCAAGTATGACGGTCCTTTCGAAGTGTTGAAAGTTGGGGCTGTGACTTATAGACTGAAACTTCCAAACAGATTGAAAGTTCAACCTACATTTCATGTGAGTTACCTGAAGCCTTTTCAACAAGAATTACTTGATGTTGGTAGGAAACAAGTCAAGAGGGCTCCGCCAGTGATCAGAAAGCAATTTGACAAGGATGTCGAGAAGTTTTGGCTCCTAGAACTGAAGGTCAGAGCAAGAAAAATTGCAGGACAGACTACTTGGTGCATTGGAAAGGTGAAGAGGTAGACGCGAGTTGGGAACGGGATGTAACTTTGTGGTAGTTTGAGAAACAGATTGCAAATTATTGGGCACACCCACTGACGAAGACGTCGGGCTCTTCTGTGGGAGTGGCTTGTTAGCCCCTTAGTGGGATGACACGCACTTGGCATGCAAGATGACCAGATAGCATGTCAAGTCAAGTCTTGACACTCAGACTTTGTGGGACAAGTCAACATGGACGACAATGTGCGGCAGCCAAGGGCGCTGGACGCACTTAACCGGCAATCAGGTTGACACTCGGTCTATGCAGCAGCGAGCAACATTGGACAACAATTTGGGTCGTTGTGCAGCAGCTTGGGCCTTTGTGGGGCGTTGGGCGACAGACTGGGCCTCTGGCCAAAACTAACAAATCTAGAGGGTTTGCATTATGACTCCTCAGACATACATGATGTCTAGTGCTGGCACTTTGGAAATTTTCATAAGTGCTACTATAGGGGGGTGCTTCGTGAAGGTCACCCGAGCCATGGGCAGGCTGCCATGGGCGAAGCGTACGGGGCATTGAGGTATTGTTGGGGCATTGAGGCATTGTTGGGCTCCCCTACAACAATGTCAAACATCGGATAGGTCATAGGTGGCTTTGGATCGAATCAAAGACTCGTTCATAGGCTGGGCATCATCGAGCAAGAACGTTGCTTGACGTTTGAGCATGGCATAAGTTTAGCATGTCAACGCATGGCATGGGCTGGCGCCCAGTATGCAACAAGGCTGATACTTGTGGACAAACGGATGTGCTGGACGTGCACAACAAACTTAAGCCACACCTTGGGCTAGTGCTTGGCTAGTTGGATATTTGTGTGGGCTGAATGGACAAAGTATATTGTGGCACATGTTGGCTAGGTTCGTGGGCTGACAATGTAGGCAAATTGGAGTGGTTGACTTGAGCAAGACCCAACTGACGAGCAGGTATAGGCGGTTGCTTACTCGGCCAACCTCCATACACATGACTGGCATGTCTCAAGCCAGGATGCAGAACATAGGCATGCACATCTGCTAGTGGGCAGTTGGTGGGCGGTTACACATAATGTTGGTTTCCTATTAGCTGAATATCCTAGTAGTTGGGGTTGTCAACTACAGCATAGATTTTGTATGTATTATTTACATGTACAGCGGGGGCCTTGTATTGGTAGAGATCACTGAGCAAGTGTGAGTCTGCAAGCCCTAGTCATATTGTAATCCTTGTTATTGAGAGAAGCAATAAAAGGTTGGGACATTGTCCTGTAAACTGTGTTGGCTTATGTGCGTTGCTTAAATTATAGATTGTTCTTGTGTGTGATTGTTACTAACTGATTTGGGCCAACGGATCAGTGCATCACAGGTAGGGCATTTGACGCAGAAAAAGTAATGTCAGTTTGTAGACCCTGTGACACCAAAGGTTGATTATGTCACTCAAAGTCTTACAATTGATATTTAGAACCTCGCATTAGCATGATTTGTCCAAATATCGCATTGTTTTCTTAAAATTGGCTTAGAAATACTCTTTTTTAAGTCAAATATAGTGTTCGCAAATTCATTGCAACTGAAGTAACTTTTAGAATCAATCTGGACTTATATGTTTCCAAAAGAAAGACAAGTTAACAGCCTCAACCCTATCTTGATTTCAGACGGTGTCTCTCGTATATTTGAAATTGTTATTAGACAACTTCAAGAGTTAATACTTCTTCCAATATTTATGACAAGTCCTTGTTTACAATTTTCACTTATCCGTAGATAGCTAATCTAGAGTTTGACTCCTCACTTTGGAGTGTTGACACATGCAGTCATATTTCAAATTTTATTGTTTTTATACGGTAAACTTGTAATGGTTTCATACGAAATGTTTTTCCAAAATATTTCACACATACTTTGTGAGTTATCCTAGTAATATCTTAATGACCGAAGTTTCAAAGACTTCATTCTTGTTTAAATTTCGTCAATCCATGTTAGAGCTAAGAGAGAGAAACTAAATTCTATTTTTGCCTTTACATACGTTTTTATTATACCTTTCAAAACTAAGTATACATTGTAGAGACTCGGATAGTGTAAATCATGGTAGATTTGTGGCTTTTCACTTGTGGAGGTAATGATGCCAAGGAAAAAGATTGACTAATGGAGATTACATCTCAAGGACATACTTGGGAAGTAAATGTAAGTATGGATAACCCTTGACTCCAACTATGCCCCTATTAGTAACCACTATAAATCAAGTGTTATTCCTTGCTTAGACTCTCAAGTGCTTTAAATGACCTCAGATTTTCTTGTGATATATTGTAGCTTAGCTTTTTATGCTTGATTCCTTAGTTGCTAAATAATTATTGCATCTTGCTTGATTTGCTTCGAGCAATGTTCTAAAAATCCGCCTAGGTTCAATTAATCCCCGCCTAGGCGATCCTCTACCACCTCGATTTGGCTGAGCGCCTAGGCTTCCTATTAAGAGCTCTACAATACTTTAAATAAATATTTTAAGTCTTAAAAGATTATTTTTTTGGGGTAATTTTTCAAGTAAAATTTTAAAAAATTACATTTACTATAAATTCTGTATATTACAACAAATATGTATAACAGAAAAACAAAAAAAATAAGACCGCTAAAAAACGTCTAGTCCGCCTAGGAAAACGCCTAGGCGGCCTAGGCACTAAGCGCTCCCTCCGCCGCCTAGGTCCGCCTAGCGGCTTTTAAAACACTGGCTTCAAGTCATTATTTAGTTGCTCATTTCGGCTATAAAGCCATATTGCTGATTAATCTACAGCACCTGTTCAATATATTTTCATCAAACTAGCTTCCGAACACAAGATATTAGAAAAGATCCATCATACATGGGCCTTTTGACTCAACGACCTAGTTGAACTTATTTTTAATTTGTTATTATACTGATACTTGGCAGGCAAATGAGTCTACGTATCCTTTTCCGGAACCCTTTCCCCGTAAAGTTACAACACAGATGCTTATAGATAATAATGTAGCCTTTGGATTTAAAACTGCATCATCTGTCCTAAGCATATGAAAAACAGATTACAAAGATCCCCTAGTTGCCACTTAATCATTGCTAGAGTTTCCCTCAGTAGAGGAAATGCAGCAATTCTGTGAACATGACACTGAAGGTAAAATCCTACTAGAATCGTAAACAAAAGATAAATTTTACATTGGACTGGAGGGCAATGGCAAACATAGATGACTTTCCCAAGTTCATTGACTATAATCAGTTTCGAAAAAGTAAGGTTAGTCGTTTTCCCAGTGCTCACTTCCAAATCAATAATGCCGCTAATACCAATGTCTACCAATAGTACATTCCATAAATCTAGGGTTCCTCAAAATCTCCAGATGCTTTAGGAAACCATATATATATGCAATAAAGAATTAAGAAGAACGCTAAATGCAATAAACAATCAAAATCTCTAGCTCCTCGGTGCTTAAGAAATGACTCCAAAGATTGAATATCAAGGCTGTGAACACTTGCAATTTTCAACCTTCAGAGATCTAATCTCCTCATCCATCCACATAACCCAAATTTAATCTATAAACTATACACTAGGAGTCAGATTTTTCTAATTGCAATTCCAGTGTTATAAATGCATCTATTGATTTATGCAAATAAAATCGAACCAGAGATTGTAATAAATTGCACAACAATAAAAAGCAGGAAGGATCTGTTTGGCAAACACAATCAGCTTAATTATTCAAAAACAAAACTTCCTCTATTCCAAAAGATCATTGTGACTTTTGAAAGTCAATTTAAGATATTTTCAAACTCAAAATTATTTTGGGGTATTCATTAAAATTATGCAAAAAATAAGATTTTAGATAATTTACAATATTCATCATTTTATCCACAAAAATTAAAGGAATCCAAATCAATTTTGAGTTTGAAAATGTCACTTAAAAGGTAATGATCTTATATTCTGAAGGACTAAACAGTTGTAAAAATGAAATATAAACATGAAAATTACTTCAAAATAAATCAAACATAAACCAAATTTTTTTCACTAAACAAACTGAGAAAGTTAAGAAATTACTGTCTTGGCAATGACTGCACCCCAGCCTTCATCAAAAGCTTTCTTCATGACCTTATAATTGGTCCCCGGAGGACCCGACCCAATAACAAACGGGTTCGGCATGTTCAACCCATCGACGGTGATGCTCAAATCGGGCACCGGTTGAGTCTCCGACGCATGTATTCTAAACCCAACTCTGCTTTTGCTAGAACTCCGCCACACCGGCCGGGTTACAGGAAACTCACCGGCGGTGTTTCTCCCGCCGATCCGACTTAAATCCAGTGAAGCCATATCACAAAATATAATAAAACTTTTTGTCAATTCAAAATTTATGGGTGTTAAAAGTTTTTGATAAGAGAAGATGACAGAAATGAATATCTCTGAATCCGAGTTTCGAATTGTTTAATCTTTTGGGATCGGGACAGATAAGGGAATCATCTATGTTTTTAGCATTAAACGGTGACCGAGGTCCGACTATTTTATTAAAAATAATGAAAGAGATAAAAACTATTTTATAAATATTTTATAAATTGTTAATGTGACATATTTCAACTCAGCATATTATGTGGGACCGAAAATTATATTGAAATAATTTATTGATTAATAAGTTGAGGTGGAGTATACCACATCAGTAATTTGTAAAATATTTATAAAATAGTTTGTGTCTGTAGTACTATTCATTTATTAATCAGGGTTGTTTTTATAAAACTATTTTTTGAATTATTTGTGGCATGTGGCATGTGGCATGGCTAGAATATTCAACTTGATTGGATACAACTAGAAGAAAGGTGTTTCGAGGCGTGCCTATGCTTTGGTGATCCAGGTGGCCCTTGTCTTTTGCCTTAATAATTCAAGCTTTCGGTGATGGGAATCTTTTCCTATCTTGGTGGTACCCTCTGCTTTTCCCCGTTTGCTTACTGTCCATACGACTCCATCCTTATCCAGGACACCTGTCAGCAGCTTTATTTAAAGTTTTTCCTGCTTTTGTAAAAGTAGATTCCTTTTTAAAGTTGTTTGTCTTTTGTAATAATTATGTTTTTCCTCATTCCTATAAGAGGATAGGCTTGCGCTTCTGAGAAGGAATCCGAAATTTGTATTCAGTCTATTTTCTAAGTTTCTTTGTAAGTTTTCAAGATCAGTTCGAAGTTCTCAAGCTTCTAACTCTATGTAAGTTTGTTTGTTCTTAATTAATAATCTGCTTTCTCTGTTTATGAAATCTCTATATGATTCTGTGGACAATTTGGTTTGATTTTATTTTTGAGCCTCGCTATCAAGGAGTTGCTCATTTGCTTAAACGCAAAGAAGATTTTCTTTTCTTTATCAAACAAGAGTTGGAAATTAAGAAGATTGATGAACAACTTAAGAATGACAAGTTTAAGCTCAAGGTTAAAGCTTATCAGGAGGATTTGAGCAAAGAAATATGTTCTACGGATCCCACGGCCTTCTGGAATAGAAAGAAGCATGTCATATCTTTGCCTTACATAGAAGGATTTAATGAAAAGCTTATTCCTACCAAAGCGAGACCTATTCAAATGAATGAAAGGTTCCTTAAGCTTTGTCAAGATGAAATTAATGATCTCTTAAAAAAGGGATTGATAAGGAAAAGTTACTCTCCATGGTCATGCTCTGCGCTTTATGTTGAAAACGCTGCTGAAATAGAAAGAGGAGTTCCAAGGCTGGTGATTAACTATAAACCTCAAAATAAAGTTTTGAGATGGATCAGGTATCATATCCCAAACAAGAGAGATCTGTTGAATCGATTGCTTAAAGCAAATATCTTCTCAAAATTCGATATGAAAAGCGGATACTGGCAAATTTAGATTAAAGAAGATAAATATAAAACGGCGTTCACAGTGCCTTTTGGACATTACGAATGGAATGTTCTGGGTTTTGATCTTAAAGTCGCGGGTTAAAACCTTACCGTGCTTACATTTCTCTGACCCTGATGCTCCAAAAATTGTCGAGACTGATGCCTCAGACAAAGGTTATGGAGGCATTCTAAAACAAATTATAAACTCTAAAGAAGTTTTAGTTTGTTTTGTTTTAGAAAAATGGGATGATGCCCAGAAAAACTACTCTATTATTAAAAAGGAAATATGCTCTATAGTGCTGTTTATTGATAAATTCCAAGGAGATTTCTTAAACCAGAGATTCCTTCTTAGAGTTGATTGTAAATCAGCAAAAGAAGTTTTAGAGAAAGATGTCAAAAACATCGCTTCTAAGCATATTTTCGTTAGATGGCAGGCTTTGTTATCAACCTTAGATTTTGATATTGAGTTCATTAAAGGAGATTCAAATTCTTTGCCAAACTTCTTAACTAGAGAATTTTTACAGGATATCCCTAATGTTTGTATGCTAAATCTTGTCAGGTCTCCTAGACGCTCAGCCAAACCAACAATGGAAAGGCCCTCTTATGACTTCCTCAAAGGACAATCTTTAGTATCCCAAAAGCAGGGCAACAAAGGAAAAGCTCCTGAGCTTAAAGTTTAGGTGGACTCTCAGTACATCGAAACCTTAATCAGAGAGGTAGTCGATATTGAAGATGTGGATGCAGTTAGATCCCCAGAATAGGTAGTACATCTTTATCTATCCTACTCTCATGATCTTCTAGTTTATCTCCCTAAAACAAGGGAATTCTTTGAGAAAATTCTGGTTGAGACTGGCTCAATCAAAGTATCTCATAAACCTAGAGATCGTTACAATCTGGCTTTCTCGACGGTTAAGATCTTAAAGGTCTTACGTCATTATGACTGGGTGAGTGATCTTAGAACTCATAAATATTTTGAAACAAAATCCATGATTCCAAAATATTTTAATTACTTTGATTACACTTTAGCATGGGAAAAGTTTTTATATTATCAAAATGAACATTATACCCATAGCTGGTTTCTCCACCCCAAGTTCCCAAAATTAATTAAGGCTCAGGACTTCCCTGCATGGTTTTAATCTTGGTTCTATTTTTGGGGACCTGTTCCAGAGTTCTTTCCTCCCAAAGTTGAAGTTATGTTTGAAAAATATTTTCGGACTTCTAATTGCCTTAATGATAATCGGGCATTATTAACTTTCTGTTGTGCCAATGAAATCCCTTGGATCTTTAGATGGTCCTATACGATTACTCAGCATGTAGGAACAGGAGTTTATAGGCTTTGTCGACAATTGGCCATTAAATGGTGGGCCAAGTTTGATGAGGATAAAATTGTAGATATTCCTCCCAATATTGTTGATTAAGATATGGGCAAATATGATGCCTCTCAATAGAAGTTAAAATCTATCCTTAATGTATTAAGTTTCTTCTTTAGATAATACATTAATAGAAAGTCCATTTAAGGCACACAAACAGGCTTCTCCGTCGTTATATTTGCAGTCATTTAAATCATCACATGATACCTCTTCTTCACTTGAATAGGAATCATCCGAGTTGGGGCTACTTCTACAACTTGAATTAGGAGAAGAATATTCTTCTTCATCAGAGTTTATAAAAACTGCTAGAAGTTGTTTCTAAAGACCTTCGTCTTTAACCAACTGGTTGATCTTCTTCTTGGTAGTGCAATCAGGACTTTTATGACCTATCTTGCCACATTTATAGCATGTTGGAGGCTTAGAGATAGTCACCTTCCTTTTAGATGATCTACGCTTCTGAGGTTGATCTTCTTTGGTCTGATGTTTAGACCTTTTACGATGATCTTTCCTTTTAGATCTTTTGTTATCCTTATGAGAGGAAGGTTCCTTGGTAGTCTTCCTTTTACGTTTATCTTTAGGGATTTCAGCCAAACCTTACTGTTAACAGAAATCTCCTAGAGCGCATTTTCGTCTAGCTCTTTCTTCTGCAATTTGCTTTTGGATTTTTAATATATTGCATAGATCCACTGTGACGCCCCCAAAATTAGGTATACATCACCCATCTTGGGTCGTCAGATACATAGTATAGAATACAAATACAACTTACTAATACAATTGTCGTGTACAATACGACAAAACATAAACTGTGAGTTTGAATACAAATATTATCTTCTAGAGAGTATTCATACTCAAAAGGAGTCCTCATTACATTTATTAACACACTATTACATACAATAGTGAGGACTACTAACTAATACTATCATTCGGACCATTACTCCGTTTCCCGACTTGCCCCAGCTACGTTCTCATTTCCTGAAAAGAACAGTGAAAGAAAGGGTGAGCTCAACTAGCCCAGTAAGAAATATTATGACTAAGATAATGCAGAATAAATTATCATTAGCCTTCAACAATGTTAAACTGATAAAATATAATAGACATTAAGTTTAACTGCAGCGGAACAAGCAATCCATTAAAAGAGTCAAGTAGAAAATAAATTCTACTATCTTTTATGATTTAAAAGGTTTTTCAACATTGTGATCGCTGGGACTCAGCTTAATAAAATAATCCACATCATCGAATCACCCCTGCACTACGGCCAAGAATATTCGTGTATTCATTAATGGTCATGATCATGCCAACAACTATCCATCAATGCACTACGGGCCAATGAAGACTTTTACCACATCATTTGTAACATTACGGTCATGATTATACCGAATAATCCCTGGTCATAATCATACCAAGTCCATCTATGCACTACAGGCCACAGATGACTTTCAACATTTTATAAACATGAGGATGATGACAATGATATAAGAATTCAATAAAACAAGTTCAAGAATTAATTTATCCAAGAATTAACAACGTCCAAATTGTCAACATGATACTGCTTTGTGGAGTAAAATTCAAGAATACTTAGAAGAATATTTTCATGAAAAGATACTGGATGAACCGCAATTATCAAAGATATTCCACTAATTTCATGGAGTATAGAAGTCAAAACTTAACCAACTGAGTATAATAAAGAATGGAATAACAAAAGAAATCACCCGGCATGCGATAGACCGCACAGACAGGTTATTCCAATAGAATAATAAATAATGGAACCAGGTCCGGCGTAAACGCACAGACAGGATATTCCGACAGAATAATAACAAGACGGAACTAGGTCCGGTGTAAAACACACAGACATGATGTTCCAACAGAATAATAATAAAAACGGAACCAGGTTCGGTGTAAAACACACAGACAGGATGTTCCAACAGAATAATACTAAAAACGGAACCAGGTTCGGTGTAAAACACACAGACAAGATGTTCTAACAGAATAATAGAAGAATGTCACCAAGTATAGGGTAGACCGCGTATACAGGTTATTCCAACAGAATAATAAGAAATAGAATAACAACAGTTCTCTTCATGAATAAGAAAGAATAACACCCCTTACCGTTTTAAAGAAGAGCTAAAATAAGGAAGTAGTTAAATAGTAGAATACTCTTCTTCTCTCTCTATAGTTTCTCTCTATAGTTTCTCTCTCTAGAGTTCAGTGAATTCGTAAGAAATAATGAAGGAATGAGCTGCTATTTATAGAAAAATAGAATGCATAGTAACTAATCCATGAACGGTCCAGATTGATTACTTTTATCTGACGGTCTATATTTAAAGAAAAATCTTTTAAATAAAATATAATATATTCTATTTATAGAATAACTTTAATAAAGTATTTTGTTTTATATAAAAAGATGTTTCTGTTTTATTACGTTAATAATACGAATAAAACAAAACGTCATTATCGCTAAATAATTCATATTATTAACTGACGATAATTGAATCAAACTGAGTGACTTCTCACATAAGCATTAATAATCAATACCGTGTGCTACTATGCAACCACACGTATTATTGTACTTTTACTACCGAGTAGTTCAACAGTATCAATGGTAAAACTTCCGCCGTTATTTTTTAATAAAATATTTTTGTCATTTTCTCAATCCGACAATAATTCCGTTGTGGGGTCCACCAATGATTGTGCCGTTGTACGAATATTTCCTGTTAAAACGAATATTCCCCGACCAATCGAATATTATATAACAACTTGCGTACTTTGTAAAATTTATAAATATTACCCACAACTATAACATTATATCAAATTAACTCCATAATATTCAAAAATGATATTTATAGAAAATTCATCTTTATTTATAAAAGTTGGGGTCTTACAACCTCCCCTTCTTATGAAATTTCGCCCTCGAAATTAGGGTACGTACCTGGTATGTCGAAGAGGTAAGGATACCTTGATTTCATTTCAGATTCTAACTCTCAAGTTATTTCCTCAACATCGTGGTTTCTCCACAAAACTTTGACTTGAGGTATAACCTTGGAGCGTAGAATATGTTCCTTCTTATCCAAGATTTGAACAGGAACTTCTTCATACGTCAAATCTTCTGCTATTTCGTCCGGTTCTAACTCAATAATGTGGTTCGGGTCTTCCACATATTTGCATAACATGGATATATGAAAAACGTTATGAACACGAGACATACTTGGCGGTAAAGCGAGTCTATAAGCCACAGTTCCTACTCAATCGAGGATTAAAAATGGACCGATGAATCGAGGATTGAGCTTTCCTCTTTTTCCAAATCTCGTAACTCCTTTCCATGGAGCAACACGTAAGAACATATGATCTCCTATATCAAATTCCACTTCCTTTCGATGAAGATCAGCATAACTCTTTTGTCGATCTTGTGAGGTTTTTATACGTTGTCGGATCGTTTGAATCTTTTCTGTAGTCATACGTACCAACTCCGGTCCCAACAACGTTGCTTCACCCACCTCATCCCAACATACTGGAGAACGACATTTTCTTCCATACAATGCTTCGAATGGAGCCATGCCAATACTTGCTTGATAATTGTTGTTGTAGAAAAACTCCACCAATGGTAAGAACTTGTCCCAACTTCCCTTGAAGTCAAGGACACAGAGTCTTAATAAATTTTCTAGAGTTTGAATAGTCCTCTCTGATTGTCCGTCCGTCTGAGGATGATATGCCGAACTAAATAGTAAATCTGTGCCCATAGCTTTTTGTAAACTAACCCAAAATCGTGAAGTGAATCTTGGGTCTCGATCAGAAACTATGGATACTGGCATATCATGCAGTCTTACAATCTCGTTTATGTACATACGAGCAAGACGTTCAAGTGTATAAGTTTCTCGTATCGGTAAGAAATGAGCAGACTTGGTCAATCTATCAACAATGACCCAAATCGCATCTATACCTTGAGAAACCTTAGGAAGACCGATAACGAAATTCATGGTAATGTGCTCCCACTTCCATTCTGGAATTTCAAGTGGTCACAATGGACCTTTTGGTACTTGATGCTCCGCTTTGACTCGTTGACAAGTTAAACACCTTGAGATAAACAACGCTATCTCTCTCTTCATATTGCTCCACCAAAATGTATGACGAAGATCATGATACATTTTGGTACTTCCAGGTTGAATTGCAAACGGTGTGTTGTGCGCCTCCATCATGATTTCATACTTTAAATCAGGGTTGTTAGGAACACAAAGTCTGGAGTTGACTCGAAGTATTCCTTCTTCATCGATTCTTGCTTCCGGCATAGCACCTTCTTGCACTTTCTTCCTCATACGCATCAACTCCAGGTCTGTAGCTTGAGCAGCTTTAACTTTATCGATTAAAGTTGGTTCTACTCATATATTCGCCATCATCACATGGGTCCCTGGAGTCTTTAACTCTATCTCCATCCTTTGCAAGTCACACAAAATGGGCCTTTGTGTTGACAATATTGCACTCGTACTTGCATATAATCTTCTACTCAATGCGTCAGCTACCACGTTTGCTTTTCCAGGATAGTATTGAATGGTATGATCATAATCTTTCAACAGTTCAAGCCAACGTCATTGTCGCATGTTGAGTTCCTTTTGAGTGAAGAAATATTTGAGGCTTTTATGATCCGTAAAGATCTCCACCTTCTCCCCATACAAGTAATGCCTCCAAATTTTAAGTGCAAAGACAACAGCTGCCAACTCTAGATCATGAGTAGGATAATTCCTCTCATATTCCTTGAGTTGTCTTGATGCATAGGCTATGACTTTTCCATGTTGCATGAGAACGCATCCCAACCCTTTGCTCGAAGCATCACTGTAGATGACAAATCCCTCCGAGCCAGATGGTATTATTAGAACAGGTGCTGAAATGAGTCTCCTCTTGAGTTCTTGAAAACTCTGCTCACATTCTTCGCTCCAACCGAACTTTGTATCTTTTCGAGTCAGCTGAGTTAATGGAGTAGCGATTTGAGAAAATCCTTCCACGAATCTCCGATAATAACCAGCTAAACTAAGAAAGCTACGTACTTCAATCACTGATTTAGGTTGCTCCCAGCTTTGAATAGCTTCAATCTTTACCGGGTCAACCGATATTCCACGACTTGATACTACGTGCCCAAGGAATGCTACCTCCTCCAGCCAGAACTCGCATTTCTTCAACTTGGCATAAAGCTTGTATTCACGAAGCTTTTGGAGTACCAGCCTCAAGTGTTGCTCATGATCTTCACAGCTTTTAGAATAAATAAGGATGTTATCAATAAAGACGACCACAAAGTGATCCAAATATTCTTTAAATACCAGGTTCATCATATCTATGAAGGCAGCAGGAGCATTAGTCAATCCAAAGGACATGACTAGGAATTCATAATGCCCGAACCGAGTTCTGAAAGCCGTCTTTGGAATATCCTCAGTTCTAACCTTCAGCTGATGATATCCAGAGCGAAGATCGATCTTTGAAAAGAATTGTGCTCCTTGCAACTGGTCAAACAGGTCATCAATACGTGGCAATGGGTACCTATTTTTGATGGTGACATGATTCAACTCCCGATAATCAATACAAAGTCGCATACTTCCATCTTTCTTCTTCACGAATAGCACAGGAGCACCCCAAGGAGAAGTACTAGGACGAATAAAGCCAATGTCTAACAATTCCTGCAGTTGGATCTTTAACTCCTGAAGTTCAATAGGAGCCATTCGATATGGGGCTTTGGAAATGGGTTTTGTACCGGGTTCAAGGTTGATACAAAATTCAATTTCACGCTCTGGGGGTAGGCCAGGAAGTTTTTTAGGGAATACGTCAGGAAATTTATTAACAATAGAAATTTCATTCAAAACTGACGTATTTTTGTTTAGATCCGTGACATGAGCTAAGAAAGCTTGACATCCGTTTTTCAATAAACGAATAGCTTTATGGCTTGAGATGACAGCGATTGATTTTAATGATTTGGTTGCTTGAATTCACATAATAGGTCGATTAGGAATATGAAAGCTAACAACCTTACGAAAATAATCAATTTTTGCATGATGAGTAGTTAACCAATCAATCCCTAGAATCACGTCAAATGCAAGTATTTTTAATGAAATCAGATCGACAGGTAATGTGTGGGTACCAACTTGAACCAAACAAGACTTATAAACCGTGGATGTAATGAAGGTTTCTCCCAATGGAGTTTCAACAGATAAATCAAAGTCTAATTTCTCCGAAGTCAAATTTAATCGATGAGCGCAAGTAGGAGAAATAAAAGAATGGGTAGAACCGGTATCAAATAAAGTATAGACTTCGTTAGAGTTTATGATAAGCTTACCCGTGATGACCTCATTTGGGTTCCTTGCTTTCTGGGAGGTCACAACAAAAGCTCTCCATTGCACTACCGGTTTTGACTTTTTTGGGACGGCCTTTGGTGTCTCCATCTTGGCTGAACTTATTTTTGGTAAACGACAAAATCAAGATAAATGACCTTTTCTTCCACAATTATAACGTGCTTTAGACGGCATCGCGCAGTTTGGACTGATGTGCCCCTCCCCTCCGCATTTGAAACATATGATAGGTGGTCGTTCTCCTTCCTTAACAACGGGTGCTGGTGCTGACGTCTTTCCATCATTGTTGAATCTCCTCTTCTTGAAATGACCATTCTTATTGTTTTGGCCCTGATTACCACCGAAGTGGTTACCATTTCTGGCCTGTTGATTCCCTCCACGCTTGTTGTCATCGCTTCGATGACTGCTCTCACTGGTATTGTCATTTTGCCGACTGCTCTTTTTTGATTGCGTTGACTTGTTATCGCGCTCCACTAACTGAGCCCTATTCACAACATCTGAATACAAACACAATTTATGAGAAATACGATGTTGACGTATCTCAGGTTTCAAACCTCGCAAAAACATTCACGTCATTCGATCTTCATTATCCATCAAGTGGAACGCAAACCGGGACAACTCAACAAATTTAGCCTCATACTGCGACACGGTCATATTATTCTGCTCAAAATTTGATGAACTCCACCTCCTTCATGTGACGAACACTTTCGGGAAAGTATTTGTCATTGAACAGCTCTTGGAACTTCTCCCAAGACATCTTCAGTGCGGCAGGTTGAGTACGCTTAATCGATTCCCACTAGTAATCTGCCTCTCCTCGCAACATAAAGGTGGCAAAGGGAACCTTTTGCTCCTCGGAGCATCCCAAGACATCAAATATCTTGGTAATCTGCTTTATCCATGTTTCCGCTATAAGTGATTTTGGCTCTCCCTTAAACTCTAGTGGCCCCAGCTCCTTGAACTGTTTAGCGGTGACCGTCCGAGAGTTTTCAGTGTTTCCACCTATATTTTGGACAGGAGCCGCTCTCGCCTGCTGTTGCATGAACTGCATAAAGTTTCTGAACATTCCATAATTCATCATCTGGTCAGTGTTGTTGTTTGCATGAGGATTGTCACCTTCCTGATGCACATTATCCTGATTATTGATATGTGGTGAATCAACAGTCGCATGTGCTCCATTGTTATTCTCAAAATTCTCAGATGCCATTTTCAGATACTGCCACACAATAAAAGTTAATTGATATGCCATATATTATCCTTATATTATGACCGACCAATTAAATACAATGCAAATAAACTTAGGTAGGTCATACTAGCGAAGGAATTCCCCGTCTCTCCCCTCCTAGTTCTATTCTCACATCTTAGCCAGGGATCATATCCCTAAGCTCTGATACCAACTGTGACGCCCCCAAAATTAGGTATACATCACCCATCTTGGGTCTTCAGATACATAGTATAGAATACAAATACAACGTACTAATATAACTGTCGTGTACAATACGACAAAATATAAACTGTGAGTTTGAATACAAATATTATCTTCTAGAGAGTATTCATACTCAAAAGGATTCCTCATTACATTTATTAACACACTATTACATAGAATAGTGAGGACTACTAACTAATACTATCATTCGGACTATCACTCCGTTCCCCGACTTGCCCCAGCTACGTTCTCATTTCCTGAAGAGAACAATGAAAGAAAGGGTGAGCTCAACTAGCCCAGTAAGAAATATTATGACTAAGATAATGCAGAATAAATTATCATTAGCCTTCAACAATGTTAAACTGATAAAATATAATAGACATCAAGTTTAACTGCAGCGGAACAAGCAATCCATTAAAAGAGTCAAGTAGAAAATAAACTCTACTATCTTTTATGATTTAAAAAGTTTTTCAACATTGTGATCGCTGGGACTTAGCTTAATAAAATAATTCACATCATCGAATCACCCCTGCACTACGCCCAAGGATATTCGTGTATTCATTAATGGTCATGATCATGCCAACAACTATCCATCAATGCACTACGGGCCAATGAAGACTTTTACCACATCATTTGTAACATTACGGTCATGATTATACCGAATAATCCCTGGTCATAATCATACCAAGTCCATCTATGCACTACAGGCTACAGATGACTTTCAATATTTTATAAACATGAGGATGATGACAATGATATAAGAATTCAATAAAACAAGTTCAAGAATTAATTTATCCAAGAATTAACAACGTCCAAATTGCCAACATGATACTGCTTTGTGGAGTAAAATTCAAGAATACTTAGAAGAATATTTTCATGAAAAAATACTGGATGAACCGCAATTATCAAGGATATTCCACTAATTTTATGGAGTATAGAAGTCAAAACTTAACCAACTGAGTATAAAAAAGAATGGAATAACAAAAGAAATCACCCGGCATGCGATAGATTGCACAGACAGGTTATTCCAACAGAATAATAAATAATGGAACCAGGTCCGGCGTAAACGCACAGACAAGATATTCCGACAGAATAATAAATAATGGAACCAGGTTCGGTGTAAAACACACAGACAGGATGTTCCAACAGAATAATAACAAGACAAAACTAGGTCCGGTGTAAAACACACAGACCGGATGTTCCAACAGAATAATAATAAAAACGGAACCAGGTCCGGTGTAAAACACACAGACAGGATGTTCCAACAGAATAATAATAAAAACGGAACCAGGTTCGGTGTAAAACACACAGACAAGATGTTCTAACAGAATAATAGAAGAATGTCACCAAGTATAGGGTAGACCGCGTATACAGGTTATTCCAACAGAATAATAAGAAATAGAATAACAACAGTTCTCTTCATGAATAAGAAAGAATAACACCCCTTACCGTTTTAAAGAAGAGCTAAAATAAGGAAGTAGTTAAATAGTAGAATACTCTTCTTCTCTCTCTATAGTTTCTCTCTATAGTTTCTCTCTCTAGAGTTCAGTGAATTCGTAAGAAATAATGAAGGAATGAGCTGCTATTTATAGAAAAATAGAATGCATAGTAACTAATCCATGAACGGTCCAGATTGATTACTTTTATCTGACGGTCTATATTTAAAGAAAAATCTTTTAAATAAAATATAATATATTCTATTTATAGAATAACTTTAATAAAGTATTTTGTTTTATATAAAAAGATGTTTCTGTTTTATTACGTTAATAATACGAATAAAACAAAACGTCATTATCGCTAAATAATTCATATTATTAACTGACGATAATTGAATCAAACTGAGTGACTTCTCACATAAGCATTAATAATCAATACCGTGTGCTACTATGCAACCACACGTATTACTGTACTTTTACTACCGAGTAGTTCAACAGTATCAATGGTAAAACTTCCGCCGTTATTTTTTAATAAAATATTTTTGTCATTTTCTCAATTCGACAATAATTCCGTTGTGGGGTCCACCAATGATTGTGTCGTTGTACGAATATTTCCTGTTAGAACGAATATTCCCCGACCAATCGAATATTATATAACAACTTGCGTACTTTGTAAAATTTATAAATATTACCCACAACTATAACATTATATCAAATTAACTCCATAATATTCAAAAATGATATTTATAGAAAATTCATCTTTATTTATAAAAGTTGGGGTCTTACATCCGCACCTTCAGCAATGACTTCCGAGGCTAATTCTCCATAGGTATATTCATCCAATGGAATTACTCCATCATTTTTATTTTTCAACCTTGTTTTAACTCTTTGAGAGAACAAAACAGGTAAACCTTCAATGAATTTTTCTTTCCAGTAATCACTGTTGCAATCTCCTCTGTTAAACACTTTGGAAAAGAAAGTATCACGGTAGAATTTAAATTCAGAGAGCGATTTGCACTTTAAGTTGCTTAATTGCTCATAAGTTCTGGATACTATCAATTGATTTTTGCCCACAAAGTGACGCATAATAGTATACAACAAAGTATTAACTGCATCTTCCACGAAGACGGGTTCGTTCATCGCATCAACACCCTTTTGGACTTGGAAATTAAAGATTCTCTCCTTAGTTTCACTTAATAGGAGATTATCCCACCAAAGGCCAAGCTGTCCGACGAAACCAGATGCTAAAGCTTGAGCAATCTTTTTCTCTGAGTTAGCTTTGACTCTATCCGCTTGGGCAAACATCGTCATTTGCTTGAGAAGAACAATGATTTGACAATCAGTAAGACCATCAAGGTTCCACTCACAAACGTACTCTCCATTAAACTGGATTCCATCACTAAACGCTCTTAAGTGAGTGGAACCTTGATGGTCTTACTGATTATCAAATCATTGTTCTTCTCAAGCAAATGACGATGTTTGCCCAAACGGCTAGAGTCAAAGCTAACTCAGAGAAAAGGATTGCTCAAGCTTTAGCATCCGGTTTCGTCGGACAGCTTAGCCTTTGGTGGGATAATCTCCTATCAAGTGAAACTAAGGAGAACATCTTTAATTTCCAAGTCCAAAAGGGTGTTGATGTGATGAACGAACCCGTCTTCGTGGAAGATGCAATTAATACTTTGTTGTATACTATTATGCGCCACTTTGTGGGCAACAATCAATTGATAGTATCCAGAACTTATGAGCAATTAAGCAACTTAAAGTGCAAATCGCTCTCTGAATTTAAATTCTACCGTGATACGTTCTTCTCCAAAGTGTTTAACAAAGGAGATTGCAACAGTGATTACTGGAAAGAAAAATTCATTGAAGGTTTACCTGTTTTGTTCTCTCAAAGAGTTAAAACAAGGTTAAAAAATAAAAATGATGGAGTAATTCCGTGGGATGAATATACCTATAGAGAATTAGCTTTGAAAGTCATTGCTGAAGGTGCGGATCTATGCAATATCTTAAAAATCCAGTTTTAGAGAAAGATGTCAAAAACATCACTTCTAAGCAGATTTTCGCTAGATGGCAGGCTTTGTTATCAGCCTTCGATTTTGATATTGAGTTCATTAATGGAGATTCAAATTCTTTGCCAGACTTCTTAACTAGAGAATTTTTACAAGATATCCCTAATATTTGTGTGCTAAATCTTGTCAGGTCTCCTAGACACTCAGCCAAACCAACAATGGAAAGGCCCTCTTATGACTTCCTCAAAGGATAATCTTTAGGATCCCAAAAGCAGGGCAACAAAGGAAAAGCTCCTGAGCTTAAAGTTCAGGTGGACTCTCAGTACATCGAAACCTTAATCTGAGAGGTAGTCGATATTGAAGATGTGGATGCAGTTAGATCCCCATAACAGGTAGCAAATCTTTATCTGTCCTACTCTCATGACCTTTCAGTTTATCTCCCTAAAACCAAGGAATTCTTTGAGAAAATTTTGGTTGAGACTGGCTCAATCAAAGTATCTCATAAACCTAGAGATCGTTACAATCTGGCTTTCTCGACGGTTAAGATCTTAAAGGTTCTACGTCCTTGTGACTGGGTGGGTGATCTTAGAACTCATAAATATTTTGAAACAAAATCTATGATTCCAAAATATTTTAATTACTTTGATTACACTTTAGCATGGGAAAAGTTTTTATATTATCAAAATGAACATTATACCCATAGCTGGTATCTCCACCCCAAGTTCCCAAAATCAATTAAGGCTCAGGACTTCCCTGCATGGTTTCAATCTTGGTTCTATTTTTGGGGATCTGTTCTAGAGTTCTTTCCTCCCAAAGTTGAAGTTATGTTTGAAAAATATTTTTAGACTTCTAATTGCCTTAATGATAATCAGGCATTATTAACTTTCTGTTGTGCCAATGAAATCCCTTGGATCTTTAGATGGTCCTATACGATTACTCAGCATGTAGGAACAAGAGTTTATAGGCTTTGTCGACAATTGGCCATTAAATGGTTGGCCAAGTTTGATGATGATAAAATTGTAGACATTCCTCCCAATATTGTTGATTATGATATGGGCAAATATGATGCCTCTCAGCAGAATTTAAAATCTATCTTTAAAGGAATTCCTAAAAATGAAATCCTAGACTTTCTAAGGAATCATGATGACACGGTTACTATGCTAGACAGTGATGATGAGAATGCCTCATCTAGTGACCCTTTCGGCGGCCCGTGCTCTCAGCCTAGCAAGAAGAATAAGAAAATCACATCCTTAAACATGGTTGAAAGTTCTTATAGGCCTTATCGTTTGGCCAATGATAAAGACGACAACGAAGTGGTGTCTTTTATTCATCCTCCGTCTGTCCCAGTCTTTGTAGGAACGGGAAAGACTAGAGTTGTTCCTTATAAAAAAGTTTTTTTATAAAGAGGCTGAAAGAAAGTCTGAAGAAGTTCAAGGGATAAATCAAGTTATTGAACAAAATAATTATACTAATATGTTTCTACAGTCCCTCGGAACGCAGCTCACCAGAATAGAAAAGGTGGTTACTTCAAAAGTAAAACCTTTATCTATTAGTCCGTCTCCAGCAGAAATTCTTGTAACTTACTCAAAGGAAGGAAAGCTCTTAACAAAAGAGAAAATTGGGTCAGTTCTTTTTAAACCTCCGCCCGAGTTTGCCAAAGAATTCAAAATCGGATCTGCTTCTACAAAAATGTTTGAAGAATTGAAAAATAGACTAGAAAAGTTGTCAATAAAGCGAACATCTACAAGGTCAACTTCTCAAGGTCCTTCCATCTCAGTTCTTAAAAACGACGGATTAGATCTTGATGAGATCTTAAGTAAAATCCAGGAAGAACAAGGAGATCCTCAATTGAATTGGTTAAAATGGGGTAAGGTTAAAAATCAACCCTACTACCATCGTCCATCTCCTATTGATGCCCAGTTCGAGAATAGAGCGTTTAATGATGGAATCCAGTTTAATGGAGAGTACATTTGTGAGTGGAACCTTGATGGTCTTACTGATTATCAAATCATTGTTCTTCTCAAGCAAATGACGATGTTTGCCCAAGTAGCTAGAGTCAAAGCTATCTCAGAGAAAAGGATTGCTCAAGCTTTAGCATCCGGTTTTGTCGGACAGCTTGGCCTTTGGTGGGATAATCTCCTATCAAGTGAAACTAAAGAGATCATCTTTAATTTCCAAGTCCAAAAGGGTGTTGATGCGATGAACGATCCTGTCTTCGTGGAAGATGCAGTTAATACTTTGTTGTATACTATTATGCGCCACTTTGTGGGCAACAATCAATTGATAGTATCCAGAACTTATGAGCAAGTAAGCAACTTAAAGTGCAAATCGCTCTCTGAATTTAAATTCTACCGTGATACGTTCTTCTCCAAAGTGTTTAACAGAGGAGATTGCAACAGTGATTACTGGAAAGAAAAATTCATTGAAGGTTTACCTGTTTTGTTCTCTCAAAGAGTTAAAACAAGGTTGAAAAATAAAAATGATGGAGTAATTCCATGGGATGAATATACCTATGGAGAATTAGCCTCGAAAGTCATTGCTGAAGGTGCGGATCTATGCAATATCTTACAAATCCAAAAGCAAATTGCAAAAGAAAGAGCTAGAGGAAAACGTGCTCTAGGAGATTTTTGTGAACAATATGGTTTGGCTGAAATCCCTAAAGATAAACGTAAAAGGAAGACTACCAAGGAACCTTCCTCTTATAAGGATAACAAAAGATCTAAAAGGAAAGATCATCGAAAAAGGTCTAAACATCAGACCAAAGAAGATCAACCTCAGAAGCGTAGATCATCTAAAAGGAAGGCGACTAGCTCTAAGCCTCCAACATGCTACAAATGTGGCAAGATAGGTCATAAAAGTCCTGATTGCACTACCAAGAAGAAGATCAACTAGTTGGTTAAAGAAGAAGGTCTTAAGAAACAACTTCTAGCAGTTTTTATAAACTCTGATGAAGAAGAATATTCTTCTCCTAATTCAAGTTCTAGAAGTAGCCCCAACTCGGATGATTCCTATTCAAGTGAAGAAGAGGTATCATGTGATGATTTAAATGACTGCAAATGCGACGACGGAGAAGCCTGTTTATGTGCCTTAAATGGACTTTCTATTAATGTATTATCTAAAGAAGATAGTCTCATCTTAGACATTATCGACCAATTGGAAGACTCTAGGAAGAAGAGGCAAATGATCGAGAAGTATATCACACTTGGTAAAAGCAAGAAAAAGTCTTCTGAAGATGATGAAAGGTTTGATCCAAGCCAATACTCATTACAGAAGATCTTTAATAAGGTGAATGACCGTCATAAGGAGCCCACTCTTAAAGAGTTACAAGGAATGATTACTAATCTACAAGCTAATAGTGATGCTAGAGAAGTTGATATTACTGATCTAAAGAAAAAGATCAAGCAGATTAGAAAGGACATTCGCTGTCTTAAAGGCAGGGATGATGAAGGCAAAGGAAAAATAGAAGACTCTAATTCGCCTATTTTCAATGAAGGTAAGAGTGAGGATTTTGAGGATGAAGTCCATGACTTTACTTCTAATGATAGACGAATCATTCCAGGAGAATCTAGTTCAAAAGGATTGAAGATCAATTTAATTGATAGGATTATCACTCAAAAGTGGTATGTCCAAATTACTATCCTTATTGAAGATGAGTTCTCAATTACTACTGAAGCTTTGATAGATTCAGGTGCAAACTTAAATTGTTTGGCTAAAGGTCTGGTTCCTTTTAAATATTACTCAAAAACAACTCAAATGCTGAGTACTGCTGATGGAAACCAACTGCATATTGATTACAAACTATCCGATGCAGTAGTGTGCAATAATGGAGTTTGTTTTGAGACTCCTTTCCTCTTTGTTAAAAATATGGCCCAAGCAGCTATATTGGGAACACCTTTTATTAGCTTGCTTTTCCCAATATCTATTGATCATAAGGGGATAAGCACTAATAAGGAGGGGATAGAGGTAAGGTTTGATTTTATTTCTGAGCCTCGCTATCAAGGAGTTAATCATTTGCTTAAACGCAAAGAAGATTTTCTTTTCTTTCTCAAACAAGAGTTGGAAATTAAGAAGATTGATGAACATCTTAAGAATGACAAGTTTAAGCTCAAGGTTAAAGCTTATCAGGAGGATTTGAGCAAAGAAATATGTTCTACGGATCCCACGACCTTCTGGAATAGAAAGAAGCATGTCATATCTTTGCCTTACATAGAAGGATTTAATGAAAAGCTTATTCCTACCAAAGCGAGACCTATTCAAATGAATGAAAGGTTCCTTAAGCTTTATCAAGATGAAATTAATGATCTCTTAAAAAAGAGATTGATAAGGAAAAGTTACTCTCCAAGGTCATGCTCTGCGTTTTATGTTGAAAACGCTGCTAAAATAGAAAGAGGAGTTCCAAGGCTGGTGATTAACTATAAACCTCCAAATAAAGTTTTGAGATGGATCAGGTATCCTATCCCAAACAAGAGAGATCTGTTGAATCGATTGCTTAAAGCAAATATCTTCTCAAAATTCGATATGAAAAGCAGATACTGGCAAATCCAGATTAAAGAAGAAGATAAATATAAAACGGCATTCACAGTGCCGTTTGGACATTACGAATGGAATGTTCTGGGTTTTGGTCTTAAAAATGCGCCCTCAGAATTTCAAAACATCCTGAACAAAATTTTTAATTCGTTTATGGATTTTATGAACGTTTATATTGATGATGTCCTAGTCTTCTCAAAAGACATCGATTAGCACTGGAAACACTTAAATGTGTTTAAAACAGCTGTCAAAAGTGAAGGTCTTATGGTCTCGGTGAGTAAAATATAGTTATTCTAAACCAAGATAAGGTTTCTAGGATTTGAAATCTCTCAAAGAAAATATTTTTCGATTGATAGAGCCATTGCCTTCGCCGATAAATTTCCAAATAAAATCTTAGATCAAAAGCAACTCCAGAGATTTATGGAAAGTTTAGTTATGTCAGAGACTTCTATGAAGACTTGGCTTATGATGTTGCCCCCTTGTATAAAAGGCTAAATAAGAAGCCTTCGCCTTGGACAAAAGAAATGTACCCAGGCTATTATGAAGATTAAGTCGTGGGTTAAAACCCTACAGTGCTTACATTTCTCTGACCCTGATGCTCCAAAAATTGTCGAGACTGATGCCTCGGACAAAGGTTATGGAGGCATTCTAAAACAAATTATAAACTCTAAAGAAGTTTTAGTTTGTTTTGTTTCAGGAAAATGGGATGATGCCCAGAAAACTACTCTACTATTAAAAAGGAAATATGCTCTATAGTGCTGTATATTGATAAATTCCAAGGAGATCTCTTAAACCAGAGATTCCTTCTTAGAGTTGATTGTAAATCAGCTAAAGAAGTTTTAGAGAAAGATGTCAAAAACATCGCTTCTAAGCAGATTTTTGCTAGATGGCAGGCTTTGTTATCAGCCTTCGATTTTGATATTGAGTTCATTAAAGGAGATTCAAATTCTTTGCCAGACTTCTTAACTAGAGAATTTTTATAGGATATCCCTAATGTTTGTGTGCTAAATCTTGTCAGGTCTCTTAGACGCTCAACCAAACCAACAATGGAAAGGCCCCCTTATGACTTCCTCAAAGGACAATCTTCAAGATCCCAAAAGCAGGGCAACAAAGGATAAGCTCCTGAGCTTAAAGTTCAGGTGGACTCTCAGTACATCGAAACCTTAATTAGAGAGGTAGTCGATATTGAAGATGTGGATGCAGTTAGATCCCCAAAATAGGTAGTAGATCTTTATGTGTCCTACTCTCATGATCTTCCAGTTTATCTCCCTAAAACCAAGGAATTCTTTGAGAAAATTCTGGTTGAGACTAGCTCAATCAAAGTATCTCATAAACCTAGAGATCGTTACAATCTGGCTTTCTCGACGGTTAACATCTTAAAGGTCTTACGTCCTTGTGACTGGGTGGGTGATCTTAGAACTCATAAATATCTTAAAACAAATTCTATGATTCCAAAATATTTTAATTACTTTGATTACACTTTAGCATGGGAAAAGTTTTTATATTATCAAAATGAACATTATACCCATAGCTGGTTTCTCCACCCCAAGTTCCCAAAATCAATTAAGGCTCAGGACTTCCCTGCATGATTTCAATCTTGGTTCTATTTTTGGGGACATGTTCCAAAGTTCTTTCCTCGCAAAGTTGAAGTTATGTTTGAAAAATATTTTCAGACTTCTAATTGCCTTAATGATAATCAGGCATTATTAACTTTTTGTTGTGCTAATGAAATCCCTTAGATCTTTAGATGGTCCTATACGATTACTCAGCATGTAGGAACAGGAGTTTATAGGCTTTGTCGACAATTGGCCATTAAATGGTGGGCCAAGTTTGATGAGGATAAAATTGTAGACATTCCTCCCAATATTGTTGATTATGATATGGGCAAATATGATGCCTCTCAGCAGAAGTTAAAATCTATCCTTAAAGGAATTCCTAAAAATGAAATCCTAGACTTTCTAAGGAATCATGATGACACGATTACTATGCTAGACAGTGATGATGAGAATGCCTCATCTAGTGACCCTTTCGGTGGCCCGTGCTCTCAGCTTAAATAATTCAGGCGTGCCTATGCTTTGGTGGTCCAGGTGGCCCTTGTCTTTTGCCTTAATAATTCAGGCTTTCGGTGATGGGAATCTTTTCCTATCTTGGTGGTACCCTCTGTTTTCCCCCCTTTGCTTGCTGTCCATACGACTCCATCCTTATCCAGGACACTGATCATCAGCTTTATTTAAAGTTTTTTTCGCTTTTGTAAAAGTAGATTCCTTTTTAAAGTTGTTTGTCTTTTGTAATAATTTTGTTTTTCCTCATTCCTATAAGATGATAGGCTTGCGCTTTTAGGAAGGCATCCGGAATTTGAATTCAGTCTATTTTCTAAGTTTCTTTGTAAGTTTTCAAGATCAGTTCGAAGTTCTCAAGCTTCTAACTCTATGTAAGTTTGCTTGTTATTAATTAATAATCCAGGTGTTTCAAGAGGAAGATAACTCAATGAGTTCAAGGTCCCTACGGTTTGTTGTAGGTCTATAAAAACCCACTAGAAAAACAAGTACTGAATTTCAATTTGCACAACAGATTTTAATTAAAAATCGATTTGCACTATAAATTTTAATTTAAATTAAATACCCTTTACGTAACTATAAATTCTTCATTATTTTTTGGCCTAACATTCTCTTAAAAATATACTCTATCTCTGGATTTCTCATATGAATTATATCTATAATGTAGAAGTTTAAAGAATATTTGAATATTTGACTGAAAAACGATGCAAAGTGTTTATTTTATTTTCTCTCTAAAAGTGTAGTATACATTTAATTAAAAATAAAATTTAACATACAAATTAATTTTAAGGTTAAAATTTAGGATTCAAATTGAAATTTAGTCAAAAATAAGAGATTACTAACGTTTATTTTATTACAGTTGACACACTTTATTAAAGTAATATGTAAAATTAACTTTTTAATATACTAATAATTATATAATTAAATGAACTAAAGGTATTCAATTGGCTCATTCTGCTAAACTAATTAGATGAACCATAGTTTATTATCTATGTTGTTTTATCCAACAACAAAAATTGAGCTAAAAGAAATGGCGTGGAAGATTAAAAGTCACACATCAACTATTAACTACATAATTAAAAGCACAAATTTAATTTGGTCTCACCAATTTTCTACACAATGGTATCAAATTTGATCAATTTCAAATCCAAAAAGATGAAGAAAAAGGGGAAAAGTCATCCTTCTGTAAACGCCAACTAGTCACTCAATTTCCTTTCTATAGCTTGTCGCTCAGTGGTCATTGTGGGACTTCGAATACTCGTTCTAAGTCTTGTAATCTTTGCTTAAACATCTTGACCTTGAGGTGAAATGACACTTTTGTCCTCCTGCCACTATTATAGGGAAAATGTGTAAATTTTGGGTGTCTACAGATACTCAATCTTTGTTGTACTTATGCAATACAATAAAATGAGCATGACAAATACACAGATGAGACACCCCCAAAATAGGTATACATTACTCATTCTGAGTCATCAAATATATGGTACAAAAATAAAATACAAATACAAACTTAATTATACAACATGAGCTGAGAGTTTTTACATGAATATTGTCTAGTAGACAGTATTCAAACTCAAATGGAGTCCTCATTATAATTATTATCACACTATTTTATAAAATAGTGAGGACTACTACAGCCACCATCTCGGACCGTCACTCTATTCCCCGATTAGTCCCGGTTACGTTCTCATTTCCTGAAGAGAACAATGAAAGCAAAAGGGTGAGCTCAACTAGCCTAGTAAGAAATATTATGACTAAGATAATGTAGAATAAATTATCGTTAGCCTTCAACAGTGTTAAACTAATAAACAACAAGTTTAACTGCAGCAGAACAAGCAATCCATTAGAAGAGTCAAGTAGAGCATGCTATCTACTATCTTCTATGATTTAAAAAGTTTATCAACAATTTTATCGCTGAGACTCAGCTTAATAAATAATCCACATCATCGAATCATCCATGCACTACGGCTAAGGATATTCATTAGTATCACGCCCACGAATTATCCATGCACTACGGGCCCAGGATATTTGTGTAATCATCAATGGTCATGATCATGCCAACAATTGTCTATCAATGCACTACGGGCCAATGAGGACTTTTACCATATAATTTGTAATATTACGGGTCATGATTATACCGAATAATCTCTTGTCATAATCATACCAATCAACAATCCATCTATGCACGTAAGCCAAAGATGACTTTCATCACAATATAAGCATGAGGATGATGACAATGATATAAGAATTTAATTAAAAGAAAACAAAGGATAAATTTTTAAAGATTTATAATTTAATTTATTCAGAATTCAATAATGTCCAAATTATCAACATGATACTGTTTTGTGGAGTAAAATTCAAGAATAATATTGTATCAAAAATGATTTGGACAGCAAAGAAATAAATTTTTATCATGAATAGTTCCCCGGGTGAATAATACCCGAGTGAATAGTACCCCGTGAATAGTACTTCGTAAATAGTACCTGAGAATAGTACTTTATGAATAGTACCTGTGAATAGTTCTTTATGAATAGTATCCCGTGGATAGTACTTTGTGAATAGTACCCCGATTGGTCAATATAACATCCAGAAATCAATTATTATCGAAATAAATATCGATTTTCACTATCACTAATAATCCCAACACAATGAAAATATTAGTTTCATCTTTAATTAACACGAACTTATTCATCATTAATATTATAACTCACAATATTTAACAACCAGATCATTCTTAGGAAAGAGGGGTCTTTCCGATAAGGATTTCTTCCTATTGGCGCGCAATTAGGTGACCAAATCACTCCTCGACAGAACTTTCTAGACATCGTCAATATTGCAAATAATAATATGAATAACTTTATCATCTCAATTATTGATTTAATAATATAAAATATTATGCAAATGATACTGTGACAATAATTGAATCAATAATATGATAGATATTATGCAGCAATTACTGTAGTAATAATTGAGTATAATTGAGTGACTTCTCACGTAAGCATCAAAAATTAATACCGTGTACTACTATACAACCACGCGTATTACTGTACTTTTACTACCGGGTAGTTCAACAGTTTAAGGGTAAAACTTTCGGCGTTATTTTTATAAAAAGATATTTCTGTCGTTTTCTAACTACGACAATACTTCCATTGTGGGGTCCACCAATGATTGTGTCGTCCTACGAATATTCCCTGTTAAAACGAATATTTCCCGACCAATCGAATATTTTATAACAACTTGCATACTTTGCAAATTTTGTAAATATTATCCACAACTATAACCTTATATCAAATCCACACCATAATATTCAAAAATATATTTCAAGAAAAATTAATCTTTATTCATAAAAGTTGGGGTCTTACAATAGACGCCTAATGCATAACAAGATATAATGATGCAATGATGCAAAACAATATATAATGATGCAATGATGCAGGTGTCGAGCCCCTAGCGAGGCTACCTACGTAACGAGAATCAAGCATGATCGTAGTTCAAATGCGATGAATGATGAATTAAATGCAGATGGGCACCGATTTCACACAGCCGAAAATATTTTAAAGTTATTTTGTATTAAAAAAAAACTAATCATGACTTGTTTAATTTAATGAAAAGACTAAATCCACATCAGGAATCATAATTAAAAGTAAGTTGAATTATGGAAAGTCATGGTCGTATCGTTGTCTGGACCACTCTGTTGGGATAATTGTTATCGCATCGTCACTAGGGTCGTCGCCAGGGGAATCGTATCGTTGCCCAAGTCGTCGTCGGGGTAATCATATCGTCGCCAGGGTCGTTGTTGGGGTCATCGTCTGGGTAATCGTTAATTGCGGATATGATGTTGTAGGTGATCTCATTAGATGTTATATCTTCTTTGCTATGACCCCAAATATCTACCTGTACATCTCTTTTTATCTTTGACGTGCACATGTATAATCAGATTCTAATGTTTCATAAGTCAATACTGACAATAACAATACATGTGAATGAACAAATGATCAATATATGAGAATTCAATGATAGAGTTGTGAAATGACCCCTGGTTTGTTAAATGATACAATTTTACCGATAAGGCGATCGTTCTTGAGTTAAGGACTCTCTTGGGTAGTGTTGACGTCGGGGGAGATTTTTCTTAAAGGTGTTTTTCTACCTTTTTTTTAATTTCTATTCCGATGTTTATTTAAAGGGGTGAGATTGAAGGATTTAAAAAGGTTGATTTTAATGATGGACCGAATTAGACAGAGTCACCAATAAAAGTAGTATGCAAACAAGTCAGTCATATTTGATATGATGTAGCAATATTTTGTAATCTTATTCATTTATTAATAAAAGAATTAATTTATTATAGGTATTTTACTTTATCTACATGGTGTTTGTGACACCCCCAACTCAGGTTAGATGTTGGTTATGTTGGAGCTGTGTAGAAGAAGAGTCCTTATTCTTCATTTTGATCGAAGTGGCGCGACCACGCCACTTCTATAGTACACAATCGCGCGGCCGCGCCGGCTGCCAGTCATGTGCACTGCTTTTGTGGTCTTGTATCATTCTGAGCATGCTATGTCAGTAAGAATATGCATATAAACCACCTTAACACATGGAATGAGGATATTATGTATATAGTAAGCTATGTTAGTTGATTTTAGTATAAACGTTCAAAGAAAACTTTAAGATTTGGAAAACTAGAAATTATGAACTTGGGGAAATGTATATTCTGATCTTGTAAGAATGTTAGTATGATTTTGAAATGCATGTCGGACATACTAACTTACGTATATGGATTTTCGTAATGAAGCATGATCATGTTGGACTTATTAGTGAGCTTTACTAATGAAAATACGAACTTTGAACGTGAATATTAACATGCTACTTTGAGAGTTAGAATCTTATATTTGTGTACATGTTTGATGATACTCTTAGACTTACTCATATATATATATATATATATATATATATATATAGCATGCTTAGGTATCGTAATTCAAGGGAAGCATAAACGAAGCATATTTTCAAACCAAAACGATGCTAATTACACATATGTGATATGAATACTCACAAGCATGTCTAATATGAGTTATATGACTACTTTATATGTTTAAGAATCAAGCATGTTAGACTTTGTGGTTTCATAACCTTGAATAGCCTCAACATGTTGAGATATTCAACTTAGAACCATATTATGAAAGAAGGGACCTAGATTGAACTTGAGAGATATGAAAGGACCCTTGACATGTTAATATATGTTATGTATGTAAGGATGGGAAGGCTAGGCCAAGCAAGTGATTGGTCAGCTCTGGTTTGAACTGAGAGCCGAGCGATCGCGCGTCTCCCTAGTACAAATTAGGCGCGGTCGCGCCCTTCTGCAGACTTGGAAAGTGACTTTTATGATTTCTGAAATGTGTAACATGCTAGTATAACTTCATTATGCTTATTTCTGTCCATGACACACTGACAGAGGTAGCCTTGTATGTTAACAGCTATCTTAGCTTGAATTGATAAGGTGTTTTTAAATGATGAAGTCTAACGATAGTTCCGAGCTACGTAATAACATATGTATAAGATTTTATGATTGAGTCATATGTGTACACTTAAACTATATATCAAGTTTGTTTATCAAATATGTTTAACTAATGAACATCCTAAACATATAATACACTATAATAGGATTCAAAAGTGTTGGTTAAATTATGTGGATAGACTACACTAAAGGCAAGTATCCGAACCCTACTTTTATTGTGCAAATTTCCTAACTTACACAACTTTGAATTTTGTGCAAGTTCTCGAATTTTATTTTATTTGTATATTAAATGCAAGTATCCTAAACCCTTGCATTACTTTATTCAACAGATATCATAAGTAAGTATCTAAACCTTATCTCGTTGAATGCAAGTTATCTTACTTTGATTGAGCTAGTATGTTCAAACTCTTGTGGAAACTATTATTCATGTTGAACTTGGTATTGTTCTTGAATACTGTGAAAGTGTCTACGCCATTTGATTCGGCTAGACTATATGCATGTTTATAAAATTGTCCAAACCAATTGACTGGTGCGAAAATCTTGAAAACTGAGTTGAACAACCCTTATGATAAGGGGACTGTTTATTGTTGGAAGCCCCAACACACGCGTGAATATTACTGTGATGTTATGCATAACATAGAGTATTGTAGACTGATCATCTATCGTACTTGATTCTTTTGGGTTATCAGTTTAATATTGGTAATTCTAGTAGATGTTCAGTAGTCCTTAGTGACTACTCAGTATAAATTGGTTATCCAGTGGGATACGTTGATAGCCTTTGAATTCATATATATCTGTTGATCTATATTGAATTATCGTTTCATATTCCAAGGATTCAATTCAAGAATTGTTGATATTCGATATTCATGATATTATTCTGAAACACTGAACTATCTTAGAGATGATACTTCGATATTTCAAACTTGTGTTATAAGACTCTTTACCTTTGTTGTATATTACTTGTTGGGCAATTTGTGCTCATGCTTGCTTATTTAAAACCTTTCAGTTAAGGCAGATCAGGGAAGTGTCTCTGGGAAAGACAAGGGCAAGTGCAAGGCTACCGACTAGCTTGTTCCTTTATGTTTAAAAAGTGTTATGTTGTATTAAGTTTGTCTCCAGACTATATTTAAGCTTAAGTAGGATTATGTAATAAGTCTTTATTCGATATTATTATGTAATCTATTAAGTACTGTAGATTGCGAGACTTGGGGGAATAATTATAATAAATCATTGTATATTATTCTAGACTCGATCTTTCGCTATGAATGTGTAATTTTAGTTACTATTATATTACCATGAGCACGTGATGAACCGAATTCGAGTGACCAAGTGGCGGTTCGAATTTGGGGGCGTCACAGATTGGTATCAAAGCTTTAGTTATAAACCTTAGGAACGACAGTCCTTAGATTAGAACTTAAGAGAACTTAGAACCTAGAAAGGGATGAGACTCATATAGATTTTTCCTAGAAAGTGACTTAGTGTGTTATAAAATATAACTTCATTCTATACAATGAACTTATATTATTTAATATTCTAATGGAGTCGTTGATTGTTTTGTCTTATGTTGGTGATTGTAGGATGACTGACATGGGAGGACCTAACCGAGTAGTAGAGGAGGAGCCGCGTGACATCCACGTGGTATATAGGGCACATATAATAGCGGAGTCCATATCAGTAGTGGCCCGTATTGATGAGGACGATGAGGAGGAGGAGATGGAGCCTTTACCTGAGGAGTTTGATCTGGAGGAGGAGCCTTTGGAGGAGGAGGAGCCTTTGGAGGAGGAGCCTGAGCCTATGGAGGACTCCGACGAGGCAACTTTTGAGGATCGGATGCTGGGAGAATATGAGGAATAAATTTTGAAGTTAGGATGTACAGTGGAGGAATTAGAGGCTGAGGCTAGGGAAAGGGAGTCCGAGTTCCAGAAACTGAGGGACGAGGAAAATCAGTGGAAATTAGTGATGCAAGAGATGGAGGTGGAAATTGTTCACCGTAAGGAGGCAGGGATCCAGATGGGAACTTTGTTTCACCGATCGGTAGCTAGGAATGTAGAGCTGGCAGGGAAGCTAGAAAAGTCTGAGCATAGGGAGCTTAGTGAGAAGGCTGAGAGGGAAGCACTTTGTACTCAACTAGAGATGGAGGTGATGGATATGATCCACTTCGAGGAGAAGTGGGAAGGAGATAATAATCAGGCTAATGATCTAGAGGATGAAGTGAGGTGTAAGAGAAGAAAGATGAACAAGATGGGCTATGCTCTGCGCACAACCATGGAGAGATTAATTGATGGGGTAAACCACTAACCTGCTGAACAAGGACAGACATAGCATACCATAAGCCGAGGCATGGTGGTGCACATTACTCAGAAGGAATACCAGAGCACCGTGGAGCGTGGGATGTTAAATTTAGTCTAGAGAAAGAAGCTTAGTAGTTGTATTATATTTATTTTTGTGATGTTTTAATCTGTTGTTGAAATCTCAGTCTTTTGTGTAAGATGTGAGATAGTAGTAGACCCCAACTTTTGAAAAATGTTAGAGGGGTAGTAAGCTAGTGTTATCCCCGTCTTTTGTGATAATAGGGGATATGTGTTAGCATTTATTGCAGTATGCTAGAGAGAATCATGTAAATGTAACAATTTGGCATATGAATATAAATGAGCTTAATTCATAAACGTGTTATAAAATTATTCTTCTTGATGTTAAGAGAAAAACTTAAGTGATATAACTGAACAATAATAAAATGAAAATTATGATGCAGATCATGGCACTAAGGCGTAGAATAACTGTACCGGAAGAATCGAATAATGATGAGAGAGGACCAGTAGATCCGATGCAGAGGCCTGTAGATTTGTTAGGAGAAGCTCTTAGGGGAAGAAATAAACCAGTACCACCCATTCCCCAGGCAGCTCCAGTCATAAACTTTAAAGATTTTAAGAGTGTAGGACCACCGAAATTTGTAGGAACGACTAACCCGATAGTTGCACAAACCTGGATCAGGGAGATCGAGAAGGCCTTCACTATAGCTCGCGTGGGTGAAGACTAGAAGACAGTATTCGCCACATACATGATGAGAGGCGAAGCAAACTGTTGGTGGGAGGCTAATCAGCAGAGAGCTGGCGAAGGAACGATAACATGGGATAGGTTTAAGACGTTGTTCTTCTAGAATTAATTCCCGAAGAGCATGAAGAATCGAATGGAGGTGAAATTCCTAGAATTAAAACAAGGTGAGATGATGGTGGCGCAATACGCGACTAGGTTCAATGAACTAGCGTGGTTTGAAGAGCACCAGGTGGGAGATGAGGAAAGGAAGGTGACACGCTTCGAGCAAGGGCTGAAGCCGTGGCTGTACAATAAGGTATCAGTTCTCCATATTGATTCCTTTGCGACATTGTTGGAGAAGGCAATTATTGCGGAAGGTGGCAGTGATGCCTTAAGTCTATATCATAAGGATAAGAAAAATAAGAACACTAGGAGTGAGTATCGTGGAGGAAGCAGTAACGGAGGGAGTAACTCCGGAAAGAGAAAATGGAAAAAAAACAACAACAACAGAAACAATAATCAAGGTGGGAATCACCTGGGAAACTTTAAGAAAAGGATTAAAGCTTGTAACAAGTGTGGGAAGAGTCATCAGGGGGAGTGCTGGAAAGGAAAGACCACGTGTTATAATTATGGACAAGAGGGGCACATATCGCCAAATTGCACAAAACCAAAGAAGATTAGGGGATGTTTTTCTTGTAGATCAACAGAGCATTAGATAAAGGAATGCCCAAAGAAAGGAAGTGGGGGAACTGGCGGAGGCCAAGGAGGAGGAAGCAAGTTAATGATTGGTGGACCCGCACAACCCAACCGATCGACCGCCCAAACCTTTAACATGACTGTCTAGGACGCAGTAGCTGCTGTGACACCCCCAAATCTGGTACTTCCATTTCCACAGGATTTGGTGTTCACGATACAACATCATCCATCTATCTACCCATAAATAAATGCAAACCATGCAATAGATAGAAATAATAATAAATATCCCTTTATGGGGTTACATCAACTACATAATAAATAAATCCCAGGTTACTCTAACCTTAAACATCTGTGCGGAATCATAAACAAATAAGTCTTAAATAACATCATTAACTTAAGTCTTAAACAAAATACATCATCATATAAAACAACAAGTCTTCATCACTTGTTAACCTTGCCCTTGCCTTTACTAGTGAAAGGTTCGTCTGCTATTTCGTTCTTAACTGCAATGTTATTATTACGCAAGAGTGAGCACGATTGCCCATAAGTATAATAATGAAAACAACAATATAATAACATGCAAGAAAAAAAATAATAACTTCGAATATAAAAGCTCAACTTTTGAATCAAGAATGAATAACAAGAATCAAAAGAATTTCTGAGGGTCATAAGACCTTGAACTATGTCCTAGGTTGTCAAGGGTTATACTTGAAACCTTTAGCAGTCATAAGACTATGGACCTTTCGTCTCGTACTTAGGGGGATCAGCCCTTAGTACCATACTGTGCACAATATCTTAACGCTAAAGCGTAAATAATCCCCTATACAGGGTTGTTCATCTCAGTTTAACATCGGAGTTCGCACCAAAGGAAGTTTAGTTTGGATAATTTATCAAGGGTTCTGAAATTTAGAACGCTCATCAACTATGGACTAGTCGAATTAAAAAGGGTTCGCTAGTCTAACAAGGTTTAACAGTAAATAAATATTTAACTTGAACAGAATCTCAAAAGGTATACAATAGAATAAGTATTGTATAACAGCATCATGCTTGAAAGATTAATAAACTTTAATATACAAAACAGACTTGATCAATAATAATGAGAACTTGCTCAACGTAGAAAGGTGAATTAATCAACTTATATAATGATAACAAGTAGGGTTAGGAAACTTGCCTCGTGCGTAGATTACACTTTAACTAAACTCGTTCTTTGATTTAAATTCTACATATCAATTACGTTCACAATACCAGTTAATTATAACTTAACTAATCATCAATGATCATTCTTTTGTCTAAACTTTGGTTATGACTATACTTAGTCAAATTATCACATTTACTGTCACATAATACCACTTCATGAATAATAAATTAATTATGTATTCCATAACTCAATCCTCATGCAATTATGTTATTTACATATTAAACATCTATTTTACATCTCATTATACTTCTAACATGTTTACATGTTCCTTACATTAAGTTACTAACACATTGTTAGACTTAACATTTTAAAAAAATAATTCATTATGAACTTTCTAGAGAGTGGCGCTGCGGCGCCACTGTTACACTTGGTCTTCGCGCTGCGACGCGATGGCGCTGCAGCTGGACACTTGGTGTTGTGGCACCGTGGCGCTGCAGCTGGACACTTGGTGCTGTGGCGCCGTGGCGCTCGAGTCATGGCGTCGCGGCGCGAAACTCCAGACTTTGATTCCCAGTTCGCGAAGAACACAGAGTTCAGCGAAAATGACACTAAATGATCATTAATTTCACTAAATTAACATACCCACGTGTTATAATTCATGCATAATCATAACTCAATATTTATAGAACGATTTAGTCTATTAAAACACATAATTACAGAATTAAAATCTATAATTTCACTGACTTTGATGTTCTTGAAGGTTTTAAAAATAAAACATGAAAATTGACACTGCGGATTCGTTATAACACCGAATCCGTTCATTTAAACGTTGGTCTCTTCGTATCAACATGTATAATAAAATAAGGGTGTAAAATTTACGAAAACATTTATGTTTGACATACTAAAATCACGTATAATGCCATAAGGCCAAAACCCAAACTCTGTAAATTTTGAAATAACAAGTCATCGTATAGCGACATGTTTTATGATACTGATGATATGGTCTACATAATATATATAATCAAATACAATTTGATAAGACATAACACATGTACAACCCATAATCATTACTCCTATCCCAATTACAGAGGTTTAAATCAAAAACTATGAAACTCATATTCATGAAACTTAATGACGTAAAAATAGAAATTGGGAAGGAGGAGATTACCCTGATTGTAGAATATAGATTAGTAGGTTTATATGCTTTTCAATTCTTCACTCTCAATTTCCTTCAAAGTTAACTCTGTGAGATTCTCAATCTTTTTCTCTGTGTATTTTCTAGACTTAGCAATAATGAAAGGAATAAAGAGAAGACGTATAATAATTAAGCCAATTGACGCGTATAATGGTCAGTTACTCCAATAGTGGGTAACTGCTTCCAACTCCCCATAGGGCCTTATTTGGCTAGCAAGAATAGATTTTAAAACTATTTAATTTAATAAAACCTTTTATCATAAAGTTTAATTAATATCACACTCCTTCATAAAATTAATATCTTATTTAATATAAATAAAATATAATAACTTCTCATAATTTCACGTAGTCATATAATTAATTTCTCATTAATAAATAATGTCAAATTATTAACTCTCTAATTAATAATTAAATAATTAAATAATATCATGCTTAATTAAATATTTTATTTAATTCAATAAGCTCACATAATTACATATTTCGATAATAAAAATTTTCCACATTAATTTACTAAATGTAACACATATAATTAAATTAATCTACCACAATTGCATCAAATAATTATTTAATCTAATAATTAAATCATCGAAAATATTTATTTAATTTAAATAAATATTAAAATTAATTACAAAAATCTCGTTTATCACATCTTTCCCCCCTTAAAAGGATTCTGTCCCCAGAATCACGACTCAATAAATTCAACCCGTTACATTCTCCCCCCTTACAAAGATTCTGTCCCCAAAATCACTTATAACAATCTAAGTAAATAAATGAGGATAATTCTTCATCATATTCTCTTTGAGTTCCCACGTAGCTTCTTCAGCGTTGTGGTTCCTCCAAATTACCTTAACAGAAGGTATTACTTTATTTCTGAGAACTTGTTCTTTTCTGTTGACAATTTGAACGAGAATTTCTTCGTAAGATAAGTCTTTTTCAAAATGTAGGGGTTCGTATTAAATTACATGCTTGTAATCGGCTTTGTAGGGTCGTAACACAGAAACATAGAAAACGTTATGGACATTCTCGAGTGCTGGAGGTAAAGCTACCTCATAAGCAACTTCTTCGACTCTTATCAAAACTTCGAAGGGTCCAATGAATCTTGGGCTTAATTTCCCTTTCTTTCTGAACCTGATTTTTCCCTTCCATGGAGTGACCTTCAAGGAAACATAATTACCTGGTTCTAACTCAACATTCTTACGGTGTGGATCAGCGTATTTCTTCTGTCTGTCTTGAGCTGCTGTCAATCTTGTTCGGATCACCTTGACTATTTCTGCTGTCTGCTGTACCAATTCTGGCCCTAGCAACTGTCTTTCGCCAACTTCATCCCAGTATAGCGGAGTTCTGCACTTTCTGCCATATAACGCTTCATAAGGTGGCATTTCAATACTAGTGTGGTAACTGTTGTTGTAACCGAACTCTACGAGCGGTAGATGATCATCCCAATTTCCTTTAAAGTCCATTATACAAGCTCTTAACATATCTTCCAATGTCTGAATTGTTCTTTCACTCTGTCCATCTGTTTAAGGGTGATATGCCGTACTCATTCGTAACTGTGTACCCATGCATCCTTGTAGACGTCTCCAGAAGTTTGATGTAAAGCGCGGATCCCTATCGAAAATGATTGACACTGACACTCTGTGCCTCGAAACAATCTCTTTTACATATAACTTTGCCAACTGATCTAAGTTGAATCTGATTTTGATCGGAAGAAAGTGTGCGGATTTCGTTAGTCTGTCAACGATAACCAATACTGCGTCGTAGCCTTTCGGAGTCGTCGGAAGGCCAACCACGAAGTCCATTGTAATATGCTCCCATTTCCATTCAGGGATTTCCAAAGGTTGAAGCAATCCACTTGGTCTCTAATGTTCTGCTTTAACTTTCTGACAGGTCAGACACTTGGCAACACATTCTGCAACATCATGTTTCAAATTAGGCCACAAAAAATATTGTCGAAGATCTTGGTACATCTTGGTACTACCAGGGTGAATCGAATATCGTGAGCTATGAGCCTCGCTCAAAATGTCTTCCTTAATGTCTGTTACTGGCGGTACCCAAATTCTGTTCTTAAATCTCAGTATTCCTTCCTTATCCATCTTAAATCTCGGTTCGGTTCCTTCGGATATCTTCCTTATCACCTTTTTGCATTCATCGTCCTAAAGTTGAGCCTCCTTAACTTTATCCAGTAGGGTTGTACCAGATTGCATCTAAAATAGCTTCTCATCAATTTCTATAGGATACTTCACTTCCAGTTCTAACTTCTCCATAGCCAAAATTAACTCCTCCTGTTCGGTCAACATCATCAGCTTCTCCCGACCCTTTCTACTTAAGGCGTCGACAACCACGTTTGCCTTACCCAGATGGTATAAAATCTCACAGTCGTAGTCCTTAATTAACTCCAACCACCTTCTTTGGCGCATATTCAATTCATTCTGTGTAAAAATATATTTCAGACTCTTGTGGTCTGTATATATTTCACACTTCTCCCCGTAGAGATAGTGCCTCTAGATTTTCAAAGCGAAAACCACTGCAGCTAACTCCAAGTCGTGGGTCGGATACCCCTTCTCGTAATCTTTCAATTGTCGCGATGCATACGCAATGACTCTACCGTTCTGCATAAGCACACAGTCAAGTCCCTTATGCGACACATCACTATAAATCACAAAATTTCTTGTATCATCCGGAAGGGATAACACAGGTGCTGAACTTAACCTCTTCTTCAATTCTTGAAAGCTTTCCTCACACTTCTCCGTCCAAACAAATTTTATAGCTTTTCGAGTCAAATTCGTTAACGGAGTTGCGATCTTGGAAAAGTCTTGAATGAACCTTCTGTAATAACCTGCCAATCCAAGAAAACTTCTTACTTCCGACGGCTTCTTCGGCTGATCCCAGTTGATCACGGCTTCAACTTTGGATGGATCTACCGAAATTCCGTCTTTATCGATCACGTGACCAAGAAATTGCACCTACTCGTTCCAAAATTCGCATTTCGAAAACTTGGCATACAACTTCTCCCTTCTCAACACTTCCAACGTTAATCTCAAATGCTCTTCATGTTCTTCCTTGGTTTTTGAATATACCAAAATATCATCTATAAATACTACTACGAACTTGTCCAAAAACGGCTTGAACACACCATTCATTAGTCCCATAAATGCTGCAGGAGCATTTATTAGACCAAACGACATTACTAAAAATTCGTAGTGACCATATCGTGTTCTGAACGCTGTCTTCGGTACATTCTCTGGTCTCACCTTCAGTTGATGATAACCACTCCTCAAGTCTATCTTTGAAAAGTATCTTGCTCCCTTCAATTGATTAAACAGATCATCGATCCTCGGTAATGGATATCTATTCTTAATCGTAACCTTATTCAGTTCTCTATAATCGATGCAAAGCCGCATTGTCCCATCCTTCTTCTTTACAAATAAAATCGGCGCTCCCCACGGTGATACGCTTGGTTATATATACTTTTTGTCCAGTAATTCTTGTAGTTGGACCATCAATTCTTTTATCTCTACCGGTGCCATTCGGTACGGTGCCTTCGATATTGGAGCCGTTCCTGGAGCCAAATCGATCACGAATTCAACTGCTCTATCTGGAGGAAGTCCCGACAAATCGTCTAGAAATACGTCTGCAAAATCTCTCACTATTGGTATCTCATCTATTTTTGGATTCTCTTTACGACTATCGACTATGTAAGCTAGCCTACACAGCCTTGTCTTAATAACCTCCTGGCCTGCATCATCGTTAGATAACTCGCTTATCTAGGCGACTTGCTACCATAAAATATAACCTTTGACGGAGTCATAAGGTTAATACGCTTCTTTTGGCAGTCAATTACAGCTCCATAATTGGATAACCAGTCCATTCCCAAGATAACGTCAAATTCCCCAAGTCGAATAGGGATAAGATATACGTTCATGATATTACCCTTAATATCCACTCTACAGTTCTTATGCACGTACTTAACAGGGATTATTTCTCTATTAGCAATTTCTATGTTCATGGGGTATTCTAACTCGTCCTTAGGCAATTCTAAATTCTTAGCAAAGTCATCGGATATAAATGAACAAGTAGCACCCGAATCAAATAATACGTAAGCATTAACTCTATTGATCGGAATGATACCTGACACCACATCGCGAGACTGCACTGCGTCCTGCACTATCATATTGAATGTTCTGGTAGTTGGTCGATTGGTTGCGGTTGGTGCTGCGATAGTCAGAGTGCTTCCACCGGTATTTCCTCTATTTCCTCCTGAACTCGTTCCTCCAGATCCCTTCCTGGGACAATCCCTTGCCAGATGATTTATTGAGCCACAAGTGAAACATGTACCCTTCTTTGAGTTTGGACAGTTTGGTGCTATGTGGCCTTCCTGACCACAATTGTAGCACACACGCTTCCCTTTCATGTAAACTCCCAAATGTGCTTTTCCGCAGGTTGAGCACGCATCGATCTTCTTCTTCTGCCCTCCTTGCTTACTTCCAGCCGACGAGTTATCAGACCATTTCCTCTTCTGATTATGGCTACCCCCAGTGCTACTCCCACCAGCCTTGTTATTTCCTTTACTCTTATTCTTCTTATTCTTTTGACCCTGATTATACTTCGTTACTGCATCGCTTCCACCCTCAACGAGTATGGCTTTCTTTAGTACCCCGGCGAATGTCTTCAACTGAAACATCGACACCTTACTATACAACCACGACTTCAGTCCTTGTTCGAATCTTCTTACTTTTCTCTCATCCGCGTGCACTTGATACGTGGGAACCTTGCCAATTCGTTAAATCTAGCCGCATAATCTGATACAGACATATTCCCTTGCTTCAATCCCAGAAACTGGACCTCCAATTGGTTTTGCGAGGTAGTCGGGAAATACATCTCGAAAAACATCTCCTTGAACCTCTCCCAGGTAATCATATTGTGACACCCCCAAATCCCGGTACTTCATTATCTCAAGATTTGGTGTTCACGTAATCAAAACATTCATTTCTAACTACCCAATCATAATAGAATTGAATAATAAAAAAAAACATGTCCATACAAGATTAAACTTAAATAAAAAAATCTCCCAGGTTATCCAATCTTTAACAACAATCATTCAAATGTGGAAAATTAAATAACTTCATGAAAATTACACATAAAAGTTATGAAGCATTTGTGTACGAATTTTACACAACTAAACAACAATATCAGAGAACTAATTATTTAAAAAACACTGCTTTCCTTTAAAACCAAACCTTTAAAAATCAAAACTCCATTGTTGATATCTAAAGTACAGTGAACGAAATTTTCATTATTATCAACTAAATTTGATTCCTTTGAAAAACAAGTATACCAACATCTAACAAATTAACTTGCATAGTTATTGCGTATGCATCAAGACAACTGAAGGATTATGAGAAAGGGTATCCGACTCATGATTTGGAATTGGTTGCAGTTGTATTTGCTCTGAAGATATGGAGACATTATCTGTATGGAGAGAAATGTGAGATCTACACAGACCACAAAAGTTTGAAGTATATTTTCAATCAGAAGGACCTGAACATGCGTCAGAGGAGATGGATGGAATTGATAAAAGATTACGATTGTGAGATCTTTTATCATCCGGGCAAAGCGAATGTTGTTGCGGATGCTTTAAGTAGGAAAGGTCGGGAGAAATTAATGCTGATAACAACTCAGGAGGAGCTTATTTCAGCAATGACAAAGTTAGAACTAGAAATCAAATTTCCACAAGAATCCGACGAACAACTATTTCAGATAGAAGCTGGTCCAACTTTAGTGGACAAAGTGAAGGATGCTCAACTACAAGATGAAGAGTGTGGGAAAATCAAAGAGAATCTGGTTGAAGGCAGTGATGTAAAATACAAGGTCGATACCGAAGGATTACTACGGTTCGAGGGAAGAATTTGGGTTCCAGCAGTGCTAGAACTGAAAGACAAAATCTTAACCGAAGCACACAACACAAGATATTCGATTCATCCAGGAAGCACGAAAATGTATCAAGATTTACACCGACATTTTTGGTGGCCGAATATGAAAAGGGATGTTGCAGAATGCGTGGATAAATGTTTGACATGTCAAAGAGTAAAAGCCGAACATCAAAGACCAAGCGGATTACTTCAACCGTTGGAAATACCCGAATGGAAGTGGGAACATATCACGATGGATTTTGTAGTGGGTCTTCCAACTACTCAGAAAGGATACGATGCGATTTGGGTAATAGTAGACAGACTGACAAAATCTGCACACTTTTTTCCAATAAAGATTAGATTCAATCTTGATCAGCTGGCAAAACTATATATTAAAGAGATCGTTGCAAGACATAGAGTTTCAGTGTCAATTATGTCAGACAGAGATCCGAGGTTCACATCAAACTTCTGGAAGAGACTACAAGAATGTATGGGAACACAGTTGCAAATGAGTACGACATATCATCCGCAAACAGATGGCCAAAGCGAATGAACGATCCAGACATTAGAAGATATGTTGAGAGCATGCGTCATGGATTTCAAAGGAAGCTGGGAAGAGCAATTACCGTTGGTGGAATTTGCCTACAATAATAGTTATCACGCAAGCATCGGCATGCCGCCTTACGAAGCGTTATACGGTAGAAAGTGCAGAACTCCACTGTACTGGGATGAAGTTGGTGAACGTCAACTGTTAGGACCAGAATTGGTGCAACAAACTGCTGAGGTTATTAAACTCATCAGGATAAGATTAGTAGCAGCTCAAGACCGACAGAAGAAGTATGCTGATCAACACAGACAAGATCGTGCATTTGACGTAGGAAGCTATGTATTCCTAAAAGTTTCTCCTTGGAAGGGGAAAATTCATTTTGGTAAGAAGGGAAAACTAAGCCCGAGGTTTATTGGACCCTTTGAAGTGCTGCGAAAAGTTGGAGAGGTAGCTTATGAGGTAGCTCTACCTCCAGAGTTGAAAAATATTCATAATGTTTTTCATATTTCGGTGTTACGACCATATAAACTCGATTACAAGCACGTAATCGAGTACGAACCGTTGCAGTTCGAGAAAGATTTGTCTTATGAAGAGGTTCCTATCCAGATAGTCGACAGGAAAGAACAAGTGCTCAGGAATAAAGTGATACCTTCTGTGAAGGTGATATGGAGAAACTACAACGCTGAAGAAGCTACGTGGGAACTCGAAGAGAAAATGTTAAAAGAATACCCTGAGTTATTTGTTTAATCTGTGTCTTCGATTCTGGGGACAGAATCTTTATAAGTAGGGAAGAATGTAACGAATGTGTTGTTTGAGTTGTGATTCTGAGGACAGAATCCTTATATGATTGGAATGATGTAACATTCCATATTTTTTTAAATGTAAGTTATAAATATTTATTAATTTATATAAATATTTATTGGATATGTTTATTATTGAATAAGTAATTGTTCAATTTGATTGAGTTTATTTAGTTAATTATTTATTTGCTAAATAATTAATGTAATTAGTTAATTATTTATTTGTTAAATAATTAATGTGTTATGTGGATTGAATTAAGTGATTAAGTAATTTATTTAATAAATTATTATTAAATAAAGTGTAACAAATAACTATGTTATAAAGAGTTATTAAAATAAATTAAAGTAATTTTAATTTAGTTTTGCCAAACAAGGTGTAAGTATATTAACCCTTTATTTTTAAATGGTTTGCCAAACAAAGCCTTATGGTTTTTGGATTTCTTTTGAATTTAGTTTATTAAGTAAATAATAATATATAATATATATATATGGTAATCGATATATATTATTAGGGTAATAAGTGTGGCGTCAGTTTTATACGTTTTAAAAGTAAGCGTTGGTTTTTAGTTAATATTACGTATATGCTATTTTGGCTTAAACCTAATCAAAATTTGGAGTTTGTCTGAGATAATTGAGAGAGAGACAGAGAGAGGAAAGCTCAGAGATTGTCAAGATTTTCTTCAGTGATTTACAAGTTTTCTAAAGTAAAAAAAAAAAAAAAAGGTAGGTTCCTAAAACCTTAACGTATGTACGTAGATATGTTTTAAGCCATTTTTCTATGAACTTGGTAGTCTCTATTTTCTGGTATATGACTGTGCATAAGAGTTTTACAAAACTCTCTGTAAAACTATGTTTGTAAAAATTGGTTGGGGAAGCATGTGTACGTTTAGTTGTTATTGTTATATATATATATATATATATATATATATATATATATATATATATATATATATATATATATATACATGACTGTATGCTAATTACGTGTTAAAGAAAGAGGAACTTGGTTTTACAGTTAAAAACATGTTTGAACGTATGTTTTGCAAAATAACAAAATTGGTATGTGATTATATAAAAATTGTGAACTAATACGCGAATTGAACCTTGTATATGTTAATTGAACTATGCATGTTAATTTGTTAGATGTTGGTATACTTGTTTTTCAAAGGAATCAAATTTGGTTGATAACAGTGAAAATTTCGTTCACTGTACTTTAGATATCAACAATAGAGTTTTGATTTTTAAAGGTTTTGTTTTAAAGGAAAACAGTGTTTTTTAAATAATTAGTTCTCTGATATTGTTGTTTAGTTGTGTAAAATTCGTACACAAATGCTTCATAACTTTTATGTGTAATTTTCATGAAGTTATTTAATTTTTCGCATTTGAATGATTGTTGTTAAAGGTTGGATAACCTGGGAGATTTTTTTATTTAAGTTTAATCCTGTATGGGCAAGTTTTCTTTTATTATTCAATTCTATTATGATTGGGTAGTTAGAAATGAATGTTTTGATTACGTAAATACCAAATCTTGAGGTAATGAAGTACCGGGATTTGGGGGTGTCACACATACCTTCTCCTCCATGAATTTTGTTTGCTTGCCACCAAAAACTAGCTTCAGATTTCAGCATAAACGTTGTAAACGCGGTCTTCTGGTCCTCTCTGACTCTTGCGACCTCAAAAACCTTCTCCACCTCCATAACCCAAGTATGAGCTTCGATCGAGTTCATGGAACCTTTAAACTCTGGCGGTCCCACCGCCTTAAAATCTTTGAACGAAGTATTCGGTGGAGCTTGAGGTTGATTATTCATTGCTCCAGCTAGAAGGTGAAAGTAATATGCATACAATCCAATCATGTATGATGATAAAGCATATACTTTGTAATCAATATTATTTATTTATTAATAAAAGAATTATTTATAAAGGCATTTATTATCAACATGGTGCTGTTTTAATAATATGTGATAAACCCATAGTTTTAAGCAATACTTTTAGAATCATGATGATATCATGCTAATGAGATCTAAATTCTTAGACAGCTTAAAACTAAAATGATCCCAATCAATGGAATACTAAAAAGGGGATTAGTGAATCCGGATAGATTGGTACATATGTTGCTTGCTCATTGGATGAGGATGATTGATCTCATGATCATTTGTGTGGAGACACTAAAGCAAGTATGTAGGTGCTTATTGGAGAATAAGTTCACTGAACGTGACTCGCTAAGGAATACCTAATGGAGTTTTACTTACCTGTCAATAGGAATTCCTGTAGTGATAGTAGTACAAATGATCCTTAGACTTGAGATCATCATAGTATCTTATATATAATTAATTACACTTTGACTTATTCTTTAAGACTCTTAGAGTATATCAAAGGGTATGCTTGAGTGTAATAAGTTATATATGAAGATAATGAATGATAAATAAAGAATCTACCACTTCTAGTAAAAGAAGAGAAATGTCCTATGTGATTCGATAAATGACAACCCAGGAATCCTTGGCCAAGGTGGAATGAAATTAGAAAGTAGTTTCTAATTTGCATTCATTAGGAGTTGTGCATTTAGGAATCGAAATACATATAATTAAATAAAATAAGACTTGACAGTAATTCCATGTCTTATATTTAATTGGGACATTGTATGGTGGAAGGATTGAATTGTACGGTAACTATTAACTCAAAGATTTTTTTATGATTAATGTTAAAATCTATATTATCTGGAAAGTCGTTGATCGCTAGGGAGGCTTATCCCTATTGTAGAATAAATATTATTTATTTAAATAAATTAATCGTTTAATTTATTTATTTAAATAAGATTAATATTGTTCTAATTGATTTATTCACAACTGGTTTAATATGAAGAACCTAAAGGGTCGCACCATAAAAGGAAGAATAATTATTTAAGAAGTTAATGGCATAATCGTAATAATATGTTAAGTATATTTAATTTAATCTATGGTGATAGAATAAATTAAATAGCTTAATATTTATTATTTAATATTTTAGAAATATTAAATATAATTTAATAAGAGGAATCTTATTAATATTATTACAATTATTATTATTTTAATTTCTAAAAGAGTTTAGGAATTAATTTAACATAAGTACTCTCATTTATTCCTAATAAGATTAGGGAGCCCATTTAATTAAAAGAGTTTAATTAAATAAATAATACCTTATTTTAATTAAATAAGGTTATCTGATATCTTTATAAGAGGAGTCTTATATCAGATATCAAATATATACGTAATTTCAATAGTTGAAGAGTACGCCCCTTTTTCTATAGAGATAGGAAAAACTAGGGTTTGAGCCAATACACCCTTCTTCTTGAAAATTCTTTTTCCTTGGTGGATCACCTCTAGAGGCCATACACTTGGGTGGCTTACATTGATCAAAGGAAGGAATCTACCCAGAAATTCAAGGAGATCGCGGAGAAGTAGGAGGTGAACTCGTACCTGAGGAAGCTTGTTTTTACAAGGGTATGATTTCATAATTTCTTGTTCTTCGTTTTAATTAATAATATGCATAAAGGATGATCCGGATAATTAGTTTGTGAAAAATTTTAAAATCTAATTTTATTATGCTTCCGCTATTTTTACAATTTGATTGTTACTTTAATTTTCACAAAACCTTACAGTGGTATCATGAGCCAAACTTTATGCGAATTATTTATTATTTTGATTCCATATATGTATGGGTATGTATTTTGAATAATTTATTGGGCATAAATTGTTGTATAAAATTATTAATTTTGAAAAAAATAATAATTTTTTGCCGAAAACTGTTTTCGGAAAAATTATTTTTTTTATGCAGTCCGTGGCTGATATTTTTTTTCTTCAAAAGTTGAGTCCGTGCAACTTGTTTTACCGTTAATATGATATATATACTTGCGTGGATCATGGGGCAATTAATATGCTTGTTAACTTTATATATATATATATATATATATATATATATATATATATATATATATATATATATATATATATATTATATTGTTATCTAAGGAAAACTAGGTGAATCTTTTGTTTCCAGATGTTCCACGTGGTAGTATACATATATATTATGTCCAGGAAAAGTTTTTTAGGTCATGGAGCTTCGCATGGAGTACAACTATTATATATATATATATATATATATATATATATATATATATATATATATATATATATATATATATATTAATTTTAATAATTTTATAATTAAAATAAAAGTTTATTTTAATCTTGAAATTGGATTTCATGCAACATAAAATTGCCCATTAAAAGATATTCATATATATATATGGAATGATTTTATTATTGATACATATGGTGATATGTATAATAATAAATGAGATTGATTATGGACTATTGACCAATGCGATTGTATTTATTTTAGTTGGATGTTTGAATGAATAGGTTTTATTAAATGGGGTCTACGTACCTCATCTTTTTTGGTTTTCTTCTTGATGTAAATTCTATCTCTCTCCTATGTACTTCTCCTGGACTGATGATCAAGGTTTCTATTTAAATTAAATAGTTTAATGTAATAGGATTAGTTAGAATTTTTTTTTTCAAAGAACCGGAGATCAGGGAGAAAGGAGCGCTCGAAGACCCGTTTGTAATGGAGCCCGAGTTTAAATGTAATAGTTATATTTAAATGTTTATTCTTACAACCTAGGGTTTGACCTTTTGGTTCACTTGGTGGCTCTAGTGAACCAAACTAGAATAAAAATCCATAATCAATCTGGGTAGAATATAGTATTCTATATGTGCATGCTAGTATTATATATATTATATATTATGCAAACATGCTTCGCATGTTTAATAATATGACGCGTATTTTATATATATATTTGCATGCACGCTAAACAAGATGAGACTAATAAAAACAAACCCCTCAAAGTTTTTATTATATTAAGTTGTAACGTTCAAAGATATTTGGAATATCGAACGTCGCCTTCTAGCATGATAAAAATAATAGAGCATTGAATATTTAATATGAATTTGTTGTGCACACACAAGGCGAGTATTAAATATTTGAGATGTTATTTTTATTACATTTGATGTTTATAAGGAATTGAACATTACCGCTTTGTTGTGCACACACAAGGGCTGTAGTTTTCTCTTCACTTATATGGAAATGCTGGGTATGACTTAACTTAAATTATTTTAGTTCGGATGTGCACACACTTGACCATTGTGATTTAAGAGGCAAAATATAAGGAGTTACATGATGATGTAATTGACAAGAGTTGTCTACCTATTTATTTATATATAGTTTGTTGTGCACACACAAGGCTATATACATTTGAAATGAGATCCTTATTCTCACTAGCAAATCTTTAATTAGATATTGCCGAACTATATTCATGAGGGTAATATAGTTTGAAGAAAATAGTGGGAGTTACCAATATAAAATAAGACCTAATTTATTTTGGTAATTAATTAAATGAATGTTTGCTAAAATATTGTCTTTTTACATGCAGAATTTTGAAAATGTCACATTCACTAATTTCACTGCGTAGCATACTTGATGCCAACAAACTGACAGGACCGAATTACACGGACTGGTTAAGGAATCTGAGAATTGTTCTCACTGCTGAAAAGATTTCTTATGTCCTAAATTCGCCCGTACCTGCAAAAGTTGCAGAGACAACCTCTGAGGAAGAGATTGCTACTTTTAAACAGTGGCAAGATGATGCATATGTGGCTCAATGCATCATGCTCGCATCTATGAGTAACGAGCTTCAGCGTCAGCATGAAATCATGGATGCTCCTACTATGTTACTGCACCTTCAAGAGTTGTATGGTGAGCAAAGTAGGACGGCTAGATATGAAATATCTAAGGAGCTCTTCCGATCTCGGATGACCGAGGGCACTACCGTTGAGACTCATGTCTTAAAGATGATCAATCTGATTGAACGTCTTGGACAGCTTGGGTTCGTCATGGATGGGGAGTTGAGTCAAGATTTGATCTTGCAGTCACTCCCTGACACCTTCTCACAATTTGTTGTGAATTTTCACATGAATAAGTTGGACGTCAGCTTGCCTGAATTACTTAACATGTTGAAAACTGCTGAAGGTCACTTCCCATCCAAGAAGAACTATGTCTTAGTGGTGGATGATTCTTCCAAGAAAAGGAAGAGGCCCAAGGTATCTTCTGAAAAGAAGAAATCCAAGAAGGCTAAGGGAAAGGCGAAAGTGAAGGATCAAAAGAAACCTGATCCAGCTAAAAAAAGGAATTTACTTTCATTGCAATAAGCCGGGTCATTGGAAGAGGAACTGCAATGATTATCTTGGGGAACAAAAGCAGAAGAAGCTTGGAGAAGTTTCGAACCCTAATCAAGGTATGTTTATGATTGAAATTAATTTTTCTGAAAGTCAATCTTCTACTTGGGTATTGGATACCGGCTGTGGTTCTCACATATGTAATAATATGCAGGGACTGGTCAGAAGTAGAAAGCTGAGCAAGGATGAGGTCGTCCTACGAGTGGGAAATAGAGCAAAGGTTGCTGCATTAGCTGTAGGGACTTATTATTTAGCACTGCCTACGGGCAAATCCATTAGTTTAAATAATTGTTATTTTGTTCCGTCACTTATTAGAAACAATATTTCAATATCTGTATTGGATATGGATGGTTTTTACATTATAATAAAGAACAATAGTTGTTCTATTTATAATAATAATGTTTTATATGGTGTTGGTAATTTACGAAATGGACTTTACATTCTTGACTTGCATGAAAATATACTTCAAATTGAACAAACTAAGAAAAGAAAAAGAGATGATGTTAATTATACCTATATGCGGCATTGTAGACTCGGTTATATTAATGAAACAAGATTATCCAAGTTGCATAAAGATGGGCTCCTAGAGCTATCGAATTATGAATCATATCCAACTTGTGAATTTTGTCTCATGGGAAAAATGACTAAATCTCCTTTTAGTGGAAAAGGAGAAAGAGTTACAGAGTTGTTAGCATTGGTACACACAGATGTATGTGGACCTATGACAACGAATGCACGAGGAGGGTATTCTTATTTTATTACATTCACTGACGATCACTCAAGATTTGGATATGTGTATTTAATGAAATACAAATCTGAATCATTTGAAAAGTTCAAAGAGTTCAAAAGTGAAGTAGAGAAACAAAAGGGCAAAAGTATTAAAATTCTTCGATCAGATCGAGGTGGTAAATACTTAAGCAGTGAGTTTCTCAATTGTCTCAAAGGAAATGGTATAATCTCACAATGGACTCCACCAGGGATGCCACAGCTGAATGGTGTGTCTGAAAGGAGAAATCGAATATTATTGGACATGGTTCATTCCATGATGAGTTTTACCGATCTTCCGGTATCATTCTGGGGATATGCCCTAGAAACGGCTACATATCTACTAAATAAGGTTCCCTCGAAATCCGTCCCTAAGACTCCATATGAGATGTGGACAGGGAGGAAGCCTAGTCTTAAGCATGTTAAGATTTGGGGATGTCCAACTTATGTGAAAAGGTTTCAAAACGATAAGCTTGGGACAAGATCTGATAAGTGTACTTTTGTAGGATATCCTAAAGAAAGTTTAGGATATTATTTCTACAATCCTACTGAACAAAAGGTGTTTGTTGCCAAACATGCTGCCTTCTTGGAAAAGGAGTTTATCCTTGAAGGGGTCAGTGGGAGGAAAATAGATCTTGAAGAAATTCAAGAACCAAAAACCACTACAGATCAAAGTGAGGTACCTAACCAAGTAGAGATTCCTTCTGTACCACACCCTATTCGTAAATTTGGAAGAGTACCAAAGATACCAGAGAGGTATGGACTTGTCATAGAAGATGACAATGAGGTACGCATCATAGATGATGATGATCCATTGAATTATGAACAAGCTATGTGTGACGCCCCCAAATCCGTGTAACATCGATTACAGGACTTGGTGCTCGCGATACAACATACATCATCATCTATCTAAGTAAACTTTAACAATAAGGAATAATAATATTAACTATTACATAATTATTCAAAATAAAATCCCAAGTCTTTACAACCTTAAAACATACTGGAACTTAGTCTTAGCGTTTATCGCTACATTACACATATGCGGAAATAATTAACTTATTACATAAACATTAGCATCACTTCATCTTAGTCTTTCCCTTGTCCTTGCCCGAACCCTCAGCCTTTTCACCCTTAACTGAAAGGTTGAAACAAGAATGAGCACGAATTGCCCAGCAAGTATATACGAAATTTGAAAACATACATCAGGAGTGAAAGCAGTTGAATAGTTAAACCTCAATAGTTGAACTGATTATCAAGCGTTAAATAGGAACATCAAGAATAGAAATTTAAGAATTTTCAATATCATACTAAGGGGTGTAAAATACCCTGAACATATTTTCTTTCATCAGAAATCATCAGACGGTTTAACAATCCAATAGACTGTAAACGGTCTCTGCAAGTACGCCAGGTGATCAGCCTATTGTACCCTACGTTGTGCACAAGTATTAAGTTTTAAGCTGCATAAGCGAAATGGGACTATTTGCCCGACATCTGTTTGCCCGTTTATTCGGGTTGTTCATCTTAGTAATCATGTGAGACCGCACCAAAGCATTTGGATTGGTAAACATTTAATAGCTTCGAAAGGTTTGTTTTAAATCACTCTTTCCATCAATAATACCTTGCCGGAAATAAAGGCCAGGAACAATACTTAGAACAATTCGATAATGAAATGAAATTTAAACATATGGCAGTTAAAAATAATAACTGAATAATCATCGATAAGTTTACAAGTTAATTGAAGTTTGTATGACTTTTCAACGAAGAAACTTGCACGAATAAATAACTAGCACAAGTCCAATACTTACCCTTACTGCGATAATATTAGTAAGGATTTAATAAATACCCAATAGAAATGAGGGTTAGGAAACTTGCCTGATAAGCCTGATACAATTAACGTTAGCAATTAACCTTCACATAATCTAATCACATGTGCCTCGTTAATCACCATTCATACACAATCCAGTTTGAAGTATAAGGGTCTCCTATTGGATATACTACAAACATCATAAGAGAATATATTTAGAAAATATATGCCACCCATTTTAGACATCATAGGCAGCCCAAAACAGAACTTAAAAAAAATGCGCAAACATAACAGTTTTTAATTTATTTATTTTTCTCAGCTTTACCATATCTCGCTAAAACAGTCATAACTAATTCATTTTAAAACATTTTTGAGCGATTCTTGCGCCCACGCGAAGATAACTTCTGGGCCTACAACTTTCGTTCATGGACCATCTCCAAATTCCAAGCAAAAAATTCCAGAAACTCCGTGCAAGGGGACTGCTCCGAATTTGTTGGACAGATTTGATGCAACTACTTTGAACAGTCATAACTCCTTGCTCCGAAGTCGGAATTAGTCCGTTCCGGAGTCTATGGAAAGCTTATACAGTGTACTATAATCACCCAAAAGCCCACAATTTTCTGGAAATTTAGCTAGCGCCGAATTTTGTCTTTAGGGTCAGTAGTTCACAGTTCCCTTTTTTTTTTTCGGTTTCTAACATGTTTGCTTACGATTTTCATATCTCACTCAATATAGCTTCGATCCGAATGAAATTTGGACATGTTATACTTCATGTTACATACTATTTTACAAAATTATTACATGCAACAAATGGATTATCTAAGACATGATTTCGAGTGACCAAAAATCTTGAAAAATCATGCAAACTAGTTTAACCCAACTTTTGAGAAAATCATGATTTTGATTCTAGCATGCATGGGTTTGATTCCTATTATCCAGACCACTTCTAATAACATATATACACATGTTACAACCATTCAATTCTCTAACTTTTCATGTTTTCATCAAATTAGCATCTAAGAGGCATTTCATCAAATAGTTAGCATACATGGCATGATTTCTTGACTTTCTATGAATTAGAGCATGTACTAAACCAGAATTTTCACTCTCTACTACCACATATCCGAAACAGACCCTAGCATGACATTACAAAGTCAAAACAAACCATCTACCATGTTTATACATAAATTTTCTTACTAGTTTTCTCATAACATAAGAAATGGTTTGAAGCTTACCTTTTTGGACGAAATTTCCTCTTGGTTTAATCTTGCTAGAGTCTCACCCCTTGGCTTGCTAACTCCTTTGTAACCTCCAGAATTCTTAGGCCACCTAGCACCACTCTCAACTCCCAATATTTTTCTTTCTCGGTTGGAACTTGTTGTGAAGGGAAGAAAAACTTTGATGGTATGTACATATATCATATATGGTGCATTCAACTGAACTCTCCAGCCCCTTGTAACTCCCCCATGATCAGATATCATTATGATACCATTTATTCCTCTAATTATTAGCCTAGTTATGGAGGGGGTTTAGAAAATGAAAAGGTTTGAGTTTAGAGAATAAACTAGCTCCCTCCTCTTCTATTTTACTATATACGTGTATACTCCTTCCTTTTTGTCCCAAAATGCAGGTCACATGGCCCCAGCTACTGTTCATATGTACATAAAAGATATTATTTTTATCATTTAATCAGTTAAATAATCATTTTGACCGTTTTACCCTCTGTAGACAAAGATGCCAATACTTATATCGACTCCTACTAAAGTCGACGTCCCGGACGTCATGAAACTATCCGTTTCATCAAACTCAACTTTAAAATTCGTAGTTGACTTTTCTCCCGAAAAAGTCAACCGGTTGACTTTGACCAAAAAGTCAACTGTGACGCATTTTCGTGGTTATAGTCTATCTTGACTAATTTCGACGTTCCGGACTCAAATACGCCGTCCGCGCCACCAAATTCCGCTCCAAACTCAAGGTCATGATTTAAGGCCATCCCACGAAATTAATTAGAATTAATTCCATCCTTAACCAATTTAAATAATTGGCCTAACTGTAACAACCATTACAATACATCTTATCACATAACATATAATGACAATAAATAATTCATTTAAAAATAATTGTCACATAAGTTCATTTATTGCACTTGTTAAATTACATAGCAAATCTAGGATATTACACTATGAGTAGTAAAGACTCAGAGAAGTGACAAGAAGCCATGAAATTCGAGATGGACTCCATGTATGAGAACAAAGTATGGACTTTGGTTTCACCACCTGAAGGCATTAAGCCTATTGGGTGTAAATGAGTCTTTAAAAGAAAGACTGGAGCAGACGGCAAGGTAGAGACCTATAAAGCCCGACTGGTCGCAAAAGGTTTCAAACAAAGACAAGGAGTTGACTATGACGAAACCTTCTCACCAGTAGCAATGCTCAAGTCCATTCGGATTTTGCTTGCGATTGCAGCTTACCATGACTATGAAATCTGGCAGATGGACGTGAAAACGGCCTTCCTTAATGGGAAACTTGAGGAGGATGTGTATATGACACAACCAGAGGGATTTGTTTCAAAGGTTAGAACAAATCAAGTATGTAAGCTACAACGATCCATTTATGGATTGAAGCAAGCTTCTCGTAGGTGGAACATTCGTTTATGATGAGACAATCAAAGAGTTTAATTTTATCAAAAATGAGGATGAACCATGTGTGTACAAGAAGATTAGTGGGAACACTGTTTCATTCCTTGTATTATATGTTGATGATATATTACTAATAGGGAATGATATTCCTATGCTACAATCAATTAAAATCTGGTTATCTAAACACTTCTCCATGAAGGACTTGGGAGAAGCATCCTATATTTTGGGGATAAAGATCTATAGAGATAGATCTAAAAGGATGCTTGGCTTGTCCCAAGGAACGTACATTGACTCGATGCTAAAGAGGTTTAGCATGGAAGATTCCAAAAGAGGTCTCATGCCGATGAGCCATGGAATACATCTCTCCAAGAAACAGGCCCCAAAAACACCTGAGGAGAGAGACCGTATGAGTAAGATTCCTTATGCTTCAGCAATAGGATCTATCATGTACGGTTGATATGTACTAGACCAGATGTCGCTCATGCACTTAGTGTAACAAGTAGATATCAGTCGAATCCAGGAGAAGAACACTGGAAAGCAGTGAAAAATATCCTAATGTACTTAAGAAGAACTAAAGATATATTTCTTGTCTACGGTGGGTCTAAATTGAAACTAGAGGGCTTCACAGACTCAAGTTTTCAAACAGACCAAGATGACAGTAAATCCATTTCGGGGTATGTGTTTACCTTAAACGGTGGCGCAGTGAGTTGGAAGAGTTCCAAACAGCAAACAGTTGCTGATTCAGTGACAGAGGCAGAGTACATAGCTGCAAGTGAAGCTGCAAAGGAAGCTGTTTGGATGAAGAAGTTCATTACCGAACTTGGTGTGGTTCCTAGCATTACAGGACCAGTGCCTTTATTCTGTGACAACACTGGAGCTGTTGCGCAGGCTAAAGGACCCAGGTCTCATCAGAAATCCAAACACGTGTTGCGGCAATTTCATTTGATCAGAGAGATCATTGAAAGAGGAGACGTCACCCTGGAACGTGTGGACTCTCAAGACAATATTGCAGATCTATTTACTAAAGCGTTAACACAATAACAGTTTGATCGTCACTTAGAGAAGATGGGTATGAGATACCAAGGCGATTGACTTTAATGCAAGTGGGAGATTGAAAGTAATATGCATACAAGCCAATCATGTATGATGATAAAGCATATACTTTGTAATCAATCTTATTTATTTATTAATAAAAGAATTATTTATAAAGGCATTTATTATCAACATGGTGCTGTTTTAATAATATGTGATAAACCTATAGTTTTAAGCAATGCTTTTAGAATCATGATGAGATCATGCTAATGAGATCTAAATTCTTAGATAGCTTAAAACTAAAATGTTCCCAATCAATAGAATACTAAAAAGGGGATTAGTGAATTCGGATAGATTGATACATATGTTGCTTGCTCATTGGATGAGGATGATTGATCTCATGATCATTTTTGTGGAGACACTAAAGCAAGTATGTAGGTGCTTATTAGAGAATAAGTTCACTGAACGTGACTCGCTAAGGAATACCTAATGGAGTTTTACTTACCTGTCAATAGGAATTCCTGTAGTGATAGTAGTACAAATGATCCTTAGACTTGAGATCATCATAGTATCTTATATATAATTAATTACACTTTGACTTATTCCTTAAGACTCTTAGAGTATATCAAAGGGTATGCTTGGGTGTAATAAGTTATTTATGAAGATAATGAATGACAAATAAAGAATCTACCACTTCTAGTAAAAGAAGAGAAATGTCCTATGTGATTCGATAAATGACAACCCAGGAATCCTTGGCGAAGGTGGAATGAAATTAGAAAGTAGTTTCTAATTTGCATTCATTAGGAGTTGTGCATTTAGGAATCGAAATACATATAATTAAATAAAATAAGACTTGACAGTAATTCCATGTCTTATATTTAATTGGGACATTGTATGGTGGAAGGATTGAATTATACAGTAACTATTAACTCAAAGGTTTTTTTTATGATTAATGTTGAAATCTATATTATCTGGAAAGTCGTTGATCGCTAGGGAGGCTTATTCCTATTGTAGAATAAATATTATTTATTTAAATAAATTAATTATTTAATTTATTTATTTAAATAAGACTAGAATTGTTCTAATTGATTTATTCACAACCGGTTTAATATGAAGAACCTAAAGGGTCACACCATAAAAGGAAGAATAATTATTTAAGAAATTAATGGTATAATCGTAATAATATGTTAAGTATATTTAATTTAATCTATGGTGATAGAATAAATTAAATAGCTTAATATTTATTATTTAATATTTTAGAAATATTAAATATAAATTAATAAGAGGAGTCTTATTAATATTATTACAATTATTATTATTTTAATTTCTAAAAGAGTTTAGGAATTAATTTAATATAAGTACTCTCATTTATTCCTAATAAGATTAAGGAGTCCATTTAATTAAAAGAGTTTAATTAAATAAATAATACCTTATTTTAATTAAATAGGGTTATCTGATATCTTTATAAGAGGAGTCTTATATTAGATATCAAATATATACGTAATTCTAATAGTTGGAGAGTACGCCCCTTTTTCTATAGAGATAGGATAAACTAGGGTTTGAGCCAATACACCCTTCTTCTTGAAAATTCTTTTTCCTTGGTGGATCACCTCTAGAGGCCATACACTTGGGTGGCTTACATTGATCAAAGGAAGGAATCTACCCGGAAATTCAAGGAGATCGCGGAGAAGTAGGAGGTGAACTCGTACATGAGAAAGCTTGTTTCTACAAGGGTATGATTTCATAATTTCTTGTTCTTCGTTTTAATTAATAATATGCATAAAGGATGATCCGGATAATTGGTTTGTGAAAAATTTTAAAATCTAATTTTATTATGCTTCCGCTATTTTTGCAATTTGATTGTTACTTTAATTTTCACAAAACCTTACAGAAGGTTCACTAATTGTTGGACGGGATTAACATTGGTGCTATTGTTGTTATTTGTTGACTCTTCCTGAGCTGGTTGACTGTTTTGTCTTCTTCTCGGTGGCATATTTCTGTTAAGAATACACGCTTATTAGGTCTTTATTAAATTCTCTAAATAGTTAAGGCGTAACTCAATAATTTAACATAATCACTTAACACATTATCTCAAACAACCTGATATACTTATTCAAATCAAAAGTTTAACATCCAACGATAGCTTCACTGTTATTTACATCAACTATCCCGAGATAAAGAATCTATAGGATTTAAAACATCAAAATATTCCTTTGTTTATAATCACATCGGAGTTTACATCATTAACTACCAAATAGTTTCACATAATTAACTAATACTATCACTGTCTGTTAAGGCTCCGAATAGCCTTGCTACGCTCCTCTTCTATGATGCGAGACATCGTCCTGCGATCCAGCATGTACGATGGTAGACCTTCAAACTGGATTGGGTATCTCAAAACTCGATCCTGAGCTTCATCCATTGCCTTATTAAGTGTAGAGTATGTCTCCTCAAGTTTTCAGGTACTTCAATCCCACAAACTTGGTGTTCACTATCCAAATAAAACATAACTATCTACCCATAAATAAGGAATGTAAAAGAAAATTACAACCTTAAATGAAAATCCTCCCTTTAAAAAGGTTGCAAAACATAATCCCAGATTATCTAACCTTAAATACATCTTTAAGTGCAGAAATATAAATACATCACATAATTAAAATTTAAGTCCAGTTACATAAACCATAACAAATTAACAAGTCTTCAACACTTGTTCATCTTGCATTTTCCTTTACTGGTGGTTGGCTCGTCAACCTTTTCAACTTTAGCTGCAATGGTTATATATATGCAAGAGTGAGCAAAATAAATGCTCACTTGAAATGGAAAAAATAGCAACATAATAATTGACAGTGAACAAACTCAACTGAATTGAATAATAATTTCTATCATTGATAATCAAGAACTGAAATTAGAATTTATCTGAGTGTCGTAAGACCATGAACTATGTCCCAGGTTATAATTATTTCTACTTAGACCTTTAACAGTCGTTAGACTATATGGACCTTCCTTCTTGTACTTAGGGGGATCAACCCTTCGTACCAAGCATTGTGCACAAATATCTTAATGCTTTCGCGTAAATAATCCCCTATAATATGGTTATTCATCTCAGTTTTAAGTTACGAGTCCGCACCAAAGTAAGTTTGATTTGGATTAGCTTCAAGGGTAATTTAGAGTTCAAAACGTTCATCAACTAAGGATTAGTTGAATTAACAAAGGGTCACTAGCTATTTAACAATTCGATAATAACATAAGTTCGAACAATGATTTACAATCAAGGTTTAAACAACAATAACTCATTATTGAATAACGATGTATAACAAGGTGAAGTTTCTGAAAGAATTAGAAAGCCTCGTTTAAAGTCAAAGACTAAAATAGTTCAAGTTTTGAATAACGAGAAACAAGAACTAGAAAACTTGCTCATTAACGATTAAAGTTAAAGAACTTGAACAAGTAAGGATAGCAAACTTGCTGAATCATAAATAAGGTAAGGTAAGAAACTTGCTTAATATCTGAGTAAGGTTCAGAAACTTGCCTCGTGCGTAGGATAAATAGTTACTACTCACGCTCCCAAGTAATCTTACACCATTTAGTATCACAACTCCAATTAATTGCAATACAATTATCATAATTGGTTCATTTCTTTTTAGCTTAATTTCATAATTTATAACACGTTATCACACTTTACGGACAACGGGTTTAACTTCACATTTAACATATTAATCAACCACTTGAAATCATTCTTTACTTGTTTAAAAAAAATATGTTTAAACATCTCATAACATGATTAACACACTTTCATTATCATTACATACAATTAGATTAACATCCCAAAATTTTATACATTAAAATAATCATTTTTGGCAATTCTACCAAGTGGCGCTGTAGCTTAGGCCCGGCGCTGCCACGCGAGAGAACGGGCTTGAAATCAGCGCAGTAGCTCGGTCTCGACGCTGCAGCGCTCCTATTTACTCACAGAACAGGCACTGCAACGCCTGAATACGTCATCAGGCACTAAATGGCGCTGTAGTGCTCTGTTTCTTCACAGAACAGGCGTTGTGGTGCCTCGACATCACAAAACAGACAGTGCTCGCGAAGAACACAAAACAAAGCCAAATTGGCCTAAAAACTTCGCCTAAACAATAAATTTAATATATATAATTTACATAAACTTCACAGAAACACAAACTAATGTTTCTAACATGATATTAACCATATAAACAACATAAACATCCAAATTAAAACATTTAAATTCACTATTTTTGTAAAAACTCCATTTTTAACACTTTTAACGAATTCGTTTCTTAATCAAAACAGTCAGTTAAAATCACATTGTTTTCGTTTCTTCATATATTTTCATAATCAATAACCAATTTACGCATTAAAACATGAATTGATCATCAATTTTAACGTCACATAAGCCATATTTATGTATATATCACTGCAAACTCACTATAATATGATTTTCTTCATATTTATCATGTTTTCATGAATTAGTTAACTCTAAATCGCATAAAAACAATTTATATACACAATTTAACATATATAACCCATATATTTAACAATTATCATCAAAATCAAATTATAGAGAAATAAAAATATATCTTACAATGAAAAACAGTGAAAAATATATACTTATAGTTTAAAGTTAGATTACTACCTTCAAGCTCTTGTTTAATCAACAAAGAAGATAACAACCTCCTTTGATTTTCTCAAACTCACAAAGAACTCCTCTCTTCTTCCTTCTCTCTTTTCTCTATGTATTTCTTCTTTCCTCTCTCTATATTATACGTAACCTATAAAAATTGATATATAATATAAACGTATAACATATAATACATATTAATATATAATATAACTGATGTCAGATACTTTTTTTATAAATTCAAAAGTCACTAAGGCTTGTTTGGCAAAAGTTAAATTAAAATAAGAATTCAAACGCCTTAAGCCTTGTTTGGTAGAAACTAAATTAAAACTCTTTTTAACTTATTTTAATAACTCATTTACTATATAGTTTATTTGTCACACTTTATTTAATTAAATTCTAATATTCAAATTCAATTAAATTAAAACTAACAACAACTTATTAAATTAAGATGCCACATAGTCCAATTGCTACAAAATTATAATTATAATTTTCATTATAAATTATACTTTTATTTAATAAATTAGTACATCTCTAATTTAATTACTAAATTAAATTAAAACAACATTATAACAATTCATTTAATCATTATCAAATCTCTAATTTAATTATTAAATTAAATTAGAATATTACCATTATGTAATATAATAATTAATTAACACTCATTTAATTTAATTAACTCATTAAATTAAAACTCCAAACCACAAAATTAACCGATACCAACTTAATTAATATATTACACTTAATTGAGTTAATTTACCACAACTCATGAATTGTTCATTTAACTAATAATTAAATAAACTAATCAAATATTTATTTAACACATCAACTAAAATATTTATTAATTCAATAAATATTTTAAATTACATACAAAAATTCTTGATCGTTACATCCTTCCCTTCTTATAATGATTCTATCCCCCAGAATCACAACTCAAATAATTCATTCACCACATTCTTCCTTCCTTACAAGGATTTTATCCACAGAATCGAAGACACAGAACAAACAAACAACTCAGGATAGTTTTTATCATTTTATCTTCGAGTTTCCACGTAGCTTACTCAGCATTGTGGTTCCTCCATATTACCTTCACAGAAGGTATCACTTTATTCCTGAGCACTTGTTCTTTCCTGTCAACTATCTGGATATGAATTTTCTGATAAGATAAATCTTTATCAAACTGTAACGGTTCATACTCGATTACAAGCTTGTAGCCGGGTTTATACGGTCGTAACACCGAAACATGAAAAACATTGTGAATGTGCTCTAACTCTGGAGGTAGAGCTACCTCATAAGCACTTCACCAATTCTTCGCATTACCTCAAAGGGTCCAATAAACCTCGGGCTTAGCTTCCCTTTCTTACCAAATCGAATTTTTCCCTTCCAGGGAGAAACTTTTAGGAAACCAAAATTTTTGACATCAAATTTTAGATTCTATCGATGTTAATAGGCATACTTCTTTTGTCTATCTTGAGCAGCTATCAATCTTGCCCTGATGATTTTGACAATATCGACAGTTTGTTGTACCAGTTCTGGCCTAAGTAGTCGACGTTTACTAACTTCATCTCAACACAGTGGAGTTCTACATTTTCTGTCGTACAACGCTTCATAAGGCGACATGCCAATACTCGCATGGTAACTGTTATTGTAGGCAAATTCAGTCAACAGTAAATGATCATCACAGTTCCCTTTGAAATCCATGATGCACGTTCATAACATATCTTCTAATGTTTGAATTGCTCGTTTGCTTTGGTCGTCCGTTTGAGGATGGTATGTCGTACTCATTCTCAACTGTGTTCCCATGCATTCTTGTAGTCTCTTCCAGAAGTTCGACGTGAATCGTGGGTCTCTGTCTGACATAATTGATGTAGAAATTGAGAAATTTATTTCATTAAAGTTATTTCTTTCTATTAAATAGATTGATATATATACATAAAATAACCTAATTACATTTATGGTAATTCCTAAATTAAAGTAATGTGTACGCACTGATTAAGGAAGCTATAATTATGGTATATCCTGTCATATCTTCTAACACTCCCTCTCAAGTTGGTGTATTGATGTCTCGCATACCCAACTTGAAACATAGTGGATGAAATGTAAGACCCCAAATTTTATAAAATAAAAGTACTCAATTTTTCTTATAATTATTATTCAGTAATTGGTTAAATTGATAAAAGGTTAAAGTTAAGGGTGATATGTGAAAATTTTATAAAATAAGCAAGTTGTAATAAAATATTCGTTTTGTCAGGGAATATCCGTACGACGACACAATTATTGGTAGACCCTGCAATGGAATAACTATCGGATCTAGAAAGCGACAGAAATAACCTTTTTATAAAAAACAACGTCAAATTTTTTACCGTTAACTGTTGAAATACCGGTGAAAAAAGTACAATAATACGCTTGGTTGCACAGTAGCACACGGTATTGCACAGTGTCTCTGATTATTGATGCTTACGTAAAAAGTCACTCAGTTTTATTCAATAATGACTAAAGTAGTTGTTGCATAGTATCTCATATTATTGAATCAATTATTGTCATAGTATCATCTGCATAATATTTTATATTATTAAATCAATAATTGAGACGACACATTTATTCATATTGTTATTTATATTATTGATAATGTCTAGAAAGTTCTGCCGATGAAAGGGTTAGGTTATTTAATTACGCGCCAATATGGAGAAATCCTTATCGGAAAGCCACCTCTTTCTTGGGAACGATCTAGTTGTCAATATTGTGAGTTATAATATTAATGATGAATAATTGTTAAAAGGTTAAAAATGTGTTTATTGAAGATAAGTTGTAAGACCCCAACATTTATAAATAAAGATGAATTTTCTATAAATATCATTTTTGAATATTATGGAGTTAATTTGATATAATGTTATAGTTGTGGGTAATATTTATAAATTTTTCAAAGTACGCAAGTTGTTATATAATATTCGATTGGTCGGGAAATATTCATTTTAACAGGGAATATTCATACAATGGCACAATTATTGGTGGACCCTACAACGGTATTATTGTCAGATTGAGAAAACGATAAAAATATTTTATTAAAAATAACGGCGGAAGTTTTACAATTGATACTGTTGAACTACTCGGTAGTAAAAGTACAGTAATACGTGTGGTTGCATAGTAGCACGCGATATTGATTATTAATGCTTATATGAGAAGTCACACAGTTTGATTCAATTATTGTCAATTAATAATATGAATTATTTAGCGGTAATGAAGTTTTGTTTTATTCGTATTATTAACGTAATAAAACAGAAACATCTTTTTATATAAAACAGAATACTTTATTAAAGTTATTCTATAAATAGAATATATTATATTTTATTTAAAAGATTTTTCTTTAAATATGAACCGTCAGATTAAAGTAATCAATTTAGACCGTTCATGGATTAGTTACTATGCATTCTATTTTTCTATAAATAGCAACTCATTCCTTCATTATTTCTTACGAATTCACTGAACTCTAGAGAGAGAAACTATAGAGAGAGAGAAGAAAAGTATTCTGCTACTTAACTACTTCCTTATTTCAGTTCTTCTTTACAACGGTAAGGGGTGTTATTCTTTCTTATTCATGAAGAGAACTGTTGTTATTCCATTTCTTATTATTCTGTTGGAATAACCTGTATACGCGGTCTACCCTATAATTGGTGACATTCTTCTATTGTTCTATTAGAACATCCTGTCTGTGTGTTTTACACCGGACCTGGTTCCGTCTTGTTATTATTCTGTTGGAACATCCTGTCTGTGTGTTTTACACCAGACCTGGTTTCGTCTTTATTATTATTCTGTCGGAATATCCTGTCTGTGCGTTTACGCCGGACCTGGTTCTATTATTTATTATTCTGTCGGAATATCCTGTCTGTGCGTTTACGCCGGACCTGGTTCCATTATTTATTATTCTGTCGGAATATCCTGTCTGTGCGTTTACGCCGGACCTAGTTCAATTATTTATTATTCTGTTAGAATAACCTGTCTGTGTGATCTATCGCATGCCGAGTGATTTCTTTTGTTATTCCATTCTTTATTATACTCAGTTGGCTAAGTTTTAACTTCTATACTCCATGAAATTAGTGGAATATCCTTGATAATTGCGTTTCATCCAGTATCTTTTCATGAAAATATTATTCTAAGCATTCTTGAATTTTACTCCACAAAGCAGTATCATGTTGACAATTTGGACGTTGTTAATTCTTGGATAAATTAATTCTTGAACTTGTTTTATTAAATTCTTATATCATTGTCATCATCCTCATGTTTATAAAATGGTGAAAGTCATCTGTGACCTGTAGTGCATAGATGGACTTGGTATAATTATGACCAGGGATTATTCGGTATAATCATGACCGTAATGTTACAAATGATGTGGTAAAAGTCCTCACTGGCCCGTAGTGCATTGATGGACAGTTGTTGGTATGATCATGACAATTAATAAATACACGAATATCATTGGCCGTAGTGCAGGGGTGATTCGATGATGTAGATTATTTTATTAAGCTGAGTCCCAGCGATAACAGTGTTGAAAAACCTTTTAAATCATAGAAGATAGTAGATTTTATTCTCTACTTGACTTTTTTTAATGGATTGCTTGTTCCGCTGCAGTTAAACTTAATGTTCGTTATATTTTATTAGTTTAACACTGTTGAAGGCTAATGATAATTTATTCTGCATTATCTTAGTCATAATATTTCTTACTGGGCTAGTTGAGTTCATCCTTTCTTTCACTGTTCTCTTCAGAAAATGAGAATATAGCTGGGACGAGTTGGGGAACGGAGTGATGGACCAGATTATAGTATTAGTATTCCTCACTATTCTGTTAAATAGTGTGACAATAATGGTAATGATGACTCCTTTTGAGTTTGTATAGTCTCTAGTAGACAATAATTGTATTCAAACTCACAATTATGTTTTGTCGTATTGTACACGACAGTTGTATTAGTAAGTTGTATTTGTATTCTATACCATGTATCTGACGACCCAAGATGGGTGATGTATACCTAATTTTGGGGGCGTCACATTTGGTATCAGAGCTTAGGGATATGATCCTTGGCTAAGATGTGAGGATAGAACTAGGAGGGGAGAGACGGAGAATTCCTTCGCTAGTATGACCTACCTAAGTTTATTTGCATGGTATTTAATTGGTCGGTCGTAATGTAAGGATAATATATGACATATCAATTAACTTTTGTTTTGTGGCATTATCTGAAAATGGCATCTGAGAATGTTGAGAATAGCAATGGAGCACAGGCGACTGTTGATTCACCACATATCAATAATCAGGATAATATGCATCAGGAAGGTGACAATCCTCATGCAAACAACAACACTGACCAGATGATGAATGATGGAATGTTCAGAAGCTTTATGTAGTTTATGCAACAACAGGCGAGAGCGGCTCCTGTCCAAAATATAGGTGGAAACACTGAAAACTCTCGAACGGTCACCGCTAAACAGTTCAAGGAGCTGGGACCACCGGAGTTTAAGGGAGAGCCAAAACCACTTATAGCAGAAACATGGATAAAGCAGATCACCAAGATATTTGATGTCTTGGGATGCTCCGAGGAGCAAAAGGTTCCCTTTGCCGCCTTTATGTTGCGAGGAGAGACAGATTACTGGTGGGAATCGATTAAGCGTACTCAACCTGCCGCACTGAAGATGTCTTGGGAGAAGTTCCAAGAGCTGTTTAATGACAAATACTTTCCCAAAAGTGTTCGTCACATGAAGGAGGTGGAGTTCATCAAATTGGAGCAGAATAATATGACCGTGTCGCAGTATGAGGCTAAATTTGCTGAGTTATCTCGGTTTGCGTCCCACTTGATAGATAATGAAGAGCGAATGACGCGAATGTTTTTACGAGGTTTGAAACCTGAGATACGTCAACATCTTATTTCTCATAAACTGTGTTTGTATTCAGATGTTGTGAATATGACTCAGTTAGTGGAGCGCGATAATGAGTCAACGCAACCAAAAGAGAGCAGTCGACAAAATGATAATACTAGTGAGAGCAGTCATCGAAGCGGTGACAACAAGCGTGGAGGGAATCAACAAGCCAGAAATGGTAAACACTTCGGTGGTAATCAGGGACAAAATAATAAGAACGGTCATTTCAAGAAGAAGAGATTCAACAATGATGGAAAGACGTCAGCACCAGCACCCATTGTTAAGGAAGGAGAACGACCACCTATAATATGTTTCAAATGCGGAGGGGAGAGGCATATCAGTCCAAACTGTGCGATGCCGTCTAAAGCATGTTATAATTGTGGAAGAGAAGGTCATTTAGCTTAATTTTGTCGTTTACCAAAAATAAGTTCAGCCAAGATGGAGACACCAAAGGCCGTCCCAGAAAAGTCAAAACCGGTAGTGCAAGGGAGAGTGTTTGTTGTGACCTCCCAAAAAGCAAGGACCCCGAATGAGGTCATCACGGGTAAGCTTATCATAAACTCTAATGAAGTCTATACTTTATTTGATACCGGTTCTACCCATTCTTTTATTTCTCCTACTTGCGCTCATCGATTAAATTTGACTCCGGAGAAATTAGACTTTGACTTATCTGTTGAAACTCCATTGGGAGAAACCTTCATTACATCCACGGTTTATAAGTCTTGTTTGGTTCAAGTTGGTACCCACATATTACCTGTCGATCTTATTTCATTAAAAATACTTACATTTGACGTGATTCTAGGGATTGATTGGTTAACTACTTATCATGCAGAAATTGATTATTTTCGTAAGGTTGTTAGCTTTCATACTCCTAATCGACCTATTATGCGAATTCAAGTAACCAAACCATTAAAATTAATCGCTGTCATCTCAAGCCATAAAGCTATTCGTTTATTGAAAAACGGATGTCAAGCTTTCTTATCTCATGTTACGGATCTAAACAAAAATACGTCAGTTTTGAATGATATTTCTATTGTTAATAAATTTCCTGACGTATTCCCTGAAGAACTTCCTGGCCTACCCCCAGAGCGTGAAATTGAATTTTGTATCGACCTTGAACTGGGTACAAAACCCATTTCCAAAGCCCCATATCGAATGGCTCCTATTGAACTTCAGGAGTTAAAGATCCAACTACAGAAATTGTTATACATTGGCTTTATTCGTCCTAGTACTTCTCCTTGGGGTGCTCCTGTGCTATTCGTGAAGAAGAAAGATGGAAGTATGCGACTATGTATTGATTATCGGGAGTTTAATCATGTCACCATCAAAAACAGGTACCCATTGCCACGTATTAATGACCTGTTTGACCAATTGCAAGGAGCACAATTCTTTTCAAAGATCGATCTTCGTTCTGGTTATCATCAGTTGAAGGTTAGAACTGAGGATATTCCAAAGACGGCTTTCAAAACTCGGTACGGGCATTATGAATTCCTAGTCATGTCCTTTGGATTGACTAATGCTCCTGCTGCCTTCATGGATATGATGAACCGGGTATTCAAAGAATATTTGGATCACTTTGTGGTCGTCTTTATTGATGACATCCTTATTTATTCCAAAAGCCGTGAAGATCATGAGGAACACTTGAGGCTGGTACTCCAAAAGCTTCGTGAATATAAGCTTTATGCCAAGTTGAAAAAATGCGAGTTCTGGCTGGAGGAGGTAGCATTCCTTGGGCACGTAGTATCAAGTCGTGAAATATCGGTTGACCCGGCAAAGATTGAAGCTATTCAAAGTTGGGAGCAACCTAAATCAGTGACCGAAGTGCGTAGCTTTCTTGGTTCAGCTGGTTATTATCGAAGATTCGTGGAAGGATTTTCTCGAATCGCTACTCCATTAACTCAGCTGACTCAGAAAGATACAAAGTTCGGTTGGAGCGAAGAATGTGAGAAGAGTTTTCAAGAACTCAAGAGGAGACTCATTTCAGCACCTGTTCTAACAATACCATCTGGCTCGGAGCGATTTGTCATCTACAGTGATGCTTCGAGCAAAGGGTTGGGATGCGTTCTCATGCAATATGGAAAAGTCATAGCCTATGCATCAAGACAACTCAAGAAATATGAGAGGAATTATCCTACTCATGATCTAGAGTCGGCAGCTGTTGTCTTTGCACTTAAAATTTGGAGGCATTACTTGTATGGGGAGAAGGTGGAGATCTTTACGGATCATAAAAGCCTCAAATTTTTCTTCACTCAAAAGGAACTCAACATGCGACAACGACGTTGGCTTGAACTGTTGAAAGATTATGATCATACCATTCAATACCATCTTGGAAAAGCGAATGTGGTAGCTGACGCATTGAGTAGAAGATCATATGCAAGTACGAGTGTGATATTGTCAACACAAAGGCCCATTTTATGTGACTTGCAAAGGATGGAGATAGAATTAAAGACTCCAGGGACCCATGTGATGATGACGAATATACGAGTAGAACCAACTTTAATCGATAAAGTTAAAGCTGCTCAAGCTACAGACCTGGAGCTGATGCGTATGAGGAAGAAAGTGCAAGAAGGTGCTATGCCGGAAGCAAGAATCGATGAAGAAGGAATACTTCGAGTCAACTCCAGACTTTGTGTTCCTAACAACCCTGATTTAAAGTATGAAATCATGATGGAGGCGCACAACACACCGTTTGCAATCCATCCTGGAAGTACCAAAATGTATCATGATCTTCGTCATACATTTTGGTGGAGCAATATGAAGAGAGAGATAGCACTGTTTATCTCAAGGTGTCTAACTTGTCAACGAGTTAAAGTGGAGCATCATGTACCAAAAGGTCCATTGCAACCACTTGAAATTCCAGAATGGAAGTGAGAGCACATTACCATGGATTTCGTTACCGGTCTTCATAAGGTTTCTCAAGGTATAGATGCGATTTGGGTCATTGTTGATAGATTGACCAAGTATGCTCATTTCTTACCGATACGAGAAACTTATACACTTGAACGTCTTGCTCGTATGTACATAAACGAGATTGTAAGACTGCATGGTATGCCAGTATCCATAGTTTCTGATCGAGACTTAAGATTCACTTCACGATTTTGGGTTAGTTTACAAAAAGCTATGGGCACAGATTTACGATATAGTTCGGTATATCATCCTCAGACGGACGGACAATCAGAGAGGACTATTCAAACTCTAGAAGATTTATTAAGACTCTGTGTCCTTGACTTCAAGGGAAGTTGGGACAAGTTCTTACCATTGGTGGAGTTTTCCTATAACAACAGTTATCAAGCAAGTATTGGCATGGCTCCATTCGAAGCATTGTATGGAAGAAAATGTCGTTCTCCAGTATGCTGGGATGAGGTGGGTAAAGCAACGTTGTTGGGACCAGAGTTGGTACGTATGACTACAGAAAAGATTCAAACGATCCGACAACGTATAAAAACCTCACAAGATCGATAAAAGAGTTATGCTGATCTTCATCGAAAGGACGTGAAATTTGATATAGGAGATCATGTGTTCTTACGTGTTGCTCCATGGAAAGGAGTTATGAGATTTGGAAAGAGAGAAAAGCTCAATCCTCGATTCATCGGTCCATTTTTAATCCTCGATCGAGTAGGAACTGTGGCTTATAGACTCGCTTTACCGCCAAGTATGTCTCGTGTTCATAATGTTTTTCACATATCCATGTTACATAAATATGTGGAAGACCCGAACCACATTATTGAGTTAGAACCGGATGAAATAACAGAAGATTTGACGTATGAAGAAGTTCCTGTTCACATCTTGGATAAGAAGGAACATATTCTACGCTCTAAGGTTATACCTCAAGTCAAAGTTTTGTGGAGAAACCACGATGTTGAGGAAATGACTTGGGAGTTAGAATCTGAAATGAAATCAAGGTATCCTTACCTCTTCGACATACCAGGTACGTACCCTAATTTCGAGGGTGAAATTTCATAAGAAGGGGAGGTTGTAAGACCCCAACTTTTATAAATAAAGATGAATTTTCTATAAATATCATTTTTAAATATTATGGAGTTAATTTGATATAATGTTATAGTTGTGGGTAATATTTATAAATTTTACAAAGTACGCAAGTTGTTATATAATATTCGATTGGTCGGAGAATATTCGTTTTAACAGGGAATATTCGTACAACGGTACAATCATTGGTGGACCCTACAACAAAATTGTTGTCGGATTGAGAAAACGACAAAAATATTTTATTAAAAAGGCTTAAATATGAATTAGTACCTTAAATTATAGGGCATATTCCACTTCGGTGATCCACCTTTTAATTTTGTCAATTAGGTTATTAAACTATCAATTTTTTCCAATTACACAAATTGAACACACCACGTCAGCATTGCTGACGTGGCTAATTTAAGTGGGGTCTTAACAAGCTTACGTGGCAAATAAATAATTTAATATTCATTACATAATCAAATCATTTTATCAGCATGGGCAAAATGGTCAAGATCTATATCAGATCATATAAAATGATCGATCTAAACCCATGAGCCCCAAATCGAACGAAACCCTAGCTAAATTGTTTGCGAAGATTTCGAAGGGAAGGCTGAAGGAAGATGTGGCGAGGAATTACTTCCAGTAGCTGATCTCGGCCGTGGACTTCTGCCACAGCCGCGGCGTGTTCCACCGGGATTTGAAGCCGGAAAACCTTTTGTTAGATGAGGAAGGTAATTTGAAGGTGTCGAATTTTGGATTAAGTGCTTTTACTGATCATCTCCGCCACGACGACGCCAAAGCGGACATTTGGTCATGCGGTGTTATTTTGTATGTACTCTTGGCTAGATTCTTACCGTTATTTTAAACGCGTTTCATATAGTTTCGTTATTTGAGGGGTTTGATTTGTCGCCGTTGTCTGAGGAGAAGAAGAGAGAGGAGAGAGAAGAGCTGAGATTTGCGACGACGAGGCCGGCGAGCAGCGTGATTTCGAAGCTGGAGGAGGTGGCCAAGTCGGTGAAATTTAGCGTGAAGAAGAGTGATTCCGGTGAGCTGGGAGTGCAGAGATTGTTAATCTCCATTAATTTGATCCCTGCTGATGAAATACCGATTGTTGTCCGAAAACAATAGAAGTAGCGCCAGTTAAAGATCTACGATTTATAGAGAGAGAAAGAGGCGGCTTTTGGAATCTGTGGGTAGCCGATGAGGCGATGAATATTGGATTGCAGATATTGAGATCTTGATCTTCAATATTTGCATATTGAAGATTTTTGATGATTTTAGATCTATGATTTTAGATCTTGATTTTGGTAATTTAGATTTTTTGTTGTTGTTTTAGATTTTTTGCCGATGGGAGTTTTCACTGTGCGGATTTTGTTTCTACTGATTTTTTGTTTTATTTTAATTATGGATTTTAAGTTGGGTTTGACGATTTTGCCCATGATATAAAATGATTTGTTTATGTAATGAATAATAAATTGTTTTTTATGCCACATAAGCTTCTTAAGGTCCCACAAAATTGGTCACGTCAGCAATTTCTGACGTGGCGTGTTCAATTTGGTGTGTAATTAGAAAAAATTGATAGTTTAATTACCTAATTGACAAAATTGAAATGTGGATCACCGAAGTGGAATATGACCTATAGTTTAGGGTACTAATTCATATTTAAGCCTATTAAAAATAACGGCGGAAGTTTTACCATTGATACTGTTGAACTACTCAGTAGTAAAAGTACAGTAATACGTGTGGTTGCATAGTAGCACGCGGTATTGATTATTAATGCTTATGTGAGAAGTCACTCAGTTTGATTCAATTATTGTCAGTTAATAATATGAATTATTTAGCGATAATGAAGTTTTGTTTTATTCGTATTATTAACGTAATAAAACAGAAACATCTTTTTATATAAAACAGAATACTTTATTAAAGTTATTCTATAAATAGAATATATTATATTTTATTTAAAAGATTTTTCTTTAAATATGGACCGTCAGATTAAAGTAATCAATCTGAACCATTCATGGATTAGTTACTATGCATTCCATTTTTCTATAAATAGCAGCTCATTCCTTCATTATTTCTTACGAATTCACTGAACTTTAGAGAGAGAAACTATAGAGAGAAACTATAGAGAGAGAGAGAGAAGAAAAGTATTCTGCTACTTAACTACTTCCTTATTTCAGTTCTTCTTTACAACGGTAAGGGGTGTTATTCTTTCTTATTCATGAAGAGAACTGTTGTTATTCCATTTCTTATTATTCTGTTGGAATAACCTGTATACGCGGTCTACCCTATACTTGGTGACATTCTTCTGTTGTTCTGTTGAAACATCCTGTCTGTGTGTTTTACACCGGACCTGGTTTCGTCTTGTTATTATTCTGTTGGAACATCCTGTCTGTGTGTTTTACACCAGTCATGGTTCCGTCTTTATTATTATTCTGTCGGAATATCCTGTCCGTGCGTTTACGCCGGACCTGGTTCCATTATTTATTATTCTGTCAAAATATCCTGTCTGCGCGTTTACGCCGGACCTGGTTCCATTATTTATTATTCTGTCGGAATATCCTGTCTGTGCGTTTACGCCGGACCTGGTTCCATTATTTATTATTCTGTTAGAATAACCTGTCTGTGTGGTCTATCGCATGCCGGATGATTTCTTTTGTTATTCCATTCTTTATTATACTCAGTTGGTTAAGTTTTAACTTCTATACTCCATGAAATTAGTGGAATATTCTTGATAATTGCGTTTCATCTAGTATCTTGTCATGAAAATATTATTCTAAGCATTCTTGAATTTTACTCCACAAAGCAGTATCATGTTGACAATTTGGACGTTGTTAATTCTTGGATAAATTAATTCTTGAACTTGTTTTATTGAATTCTTATATCATTGTCATCATCCTCATGTTTATAAAATGTTGAAAGTCATCTGTGGCTTGTAGTGCATAGATGGACTTGGTATGATTATGACCAGGGATTATTCGGTATAATCATGACCGTAATGTTACAAATGATATGGTAAAAGTCCTCACTGGCCCGTAGTGTATTGATGGACAGTTGTTGGCATGGTCATGACCATTAATGAATACACGAATATCCTTGGCTGTAGTGCAGGGGTGATTCGATGATATGGATTATTTTATTAAGCTGAGTCCCAGCGATAACAGTGTTGAAAAACCTTTTAAATCATAGAAGATAGTAGATTTTATTCTCTACTTGACTCTTTTAATGGATTGCTTGTTCCGCTGCAGTTAAACTTAATGTTCATTATATTTTATCAGTTTAACACTGTTGAAGGCTAATGATAATTTATTCTGCATTATCTTAGTCATAATATTTCTTACTGGGCTAGTTGAGCTCACCCTTTCTTTCACTATTCTCTTTAGGAAATGAGAATATAGCTGGGACGAGTCGGGGAACGGAGTGATGGACCAGATGATAGTATTAGTAGTCCTCACTATTCTATTAAATAGTGTGACAATAATTATAATGAGGACTCCTTTTGAGTTTGTATAGTTTCTAGTAGACAATAATTGTATTCAATCTCACAGTTATGTTTTGTCGTATTGTACACGACAGTTGTATTAGTAAGTTGTATTTGTATTCTGTATCATGTATCTGACGACCCAAGATGGGTAATGTATACCTAATTTTGGGGGCGTCACATAAGTGATTATTCACTTTTTGATATAAATAGAGGGGTTAGTCATGAGTCGTTTGTTGTAATTTTGACTTATTATTCCATGGAGAGATGTACTAATTTTTCAGACCGTCAGTTGTTGTTTTAATAGTAAATCAATATGGACCATCGGTTGTGGTTTTAATAGTAAATCAATATGGACCGTCCGTTTTAATAGTAAATTAATCTGGACCATCTGTGAATCAGTTACTATTTAGTCCATTCTTCTATAAATAGAAGCTTATTTCTTCTTTCATTCTCACCAATTCACTAAGACTCATAAGAGAAACTATAGAGAGAAAGAAGAAGAATATTTTGCTACTTCACCATTGCAGTATCCAATCTCTTACAAAGGTAAGGGGTATTATTTATTTCGTATTCGTAAGAGATATTATTTTTTGTATTCATTTTTTAATCTGTGGGAATAACCTGTCTACGCGGATTATTGCATGCATGGTGAATAACCCTTCGTACTCATTCTTTATTTGTGGAAAAGATCTGTCTACGCGGAATACCGCATGAAGGGTGAAAATCTATTTGCAGTTTCGTATATTATTTCTTTTCATATTCATAAATCTAAACTTACTATGGTAAGTATTGCTTCTATAATCTCTGAAATTAGTAGAATATCCTTAAGTTTTACGCTTCATCTAGTATCGTTTCATTGGAATATTGGTCTGAACTTTCTTATTAAATTTCAATATTTTCATTCGGGATACTATTCACGGGGTACTATTCACTCAGGGTACTATTTATTCGGGGTACTTTGCATGACGGGGTACTATTCATTCAAAAAACTATTTATTAAGGGTACTTTACATGACAGGGTACTGTTCATTTGGTACTATTCATTCGGGTACTATTCACGAGAAAATTGGTTTTTTTTTTCTGTCCAAATTATTTTTGATTCATGAATATCATTCTTGAATTTTACTCCACAATTAATTGTCATGTTGACAATTTGGACATTCTTGAACTCTGGATAAATTGAATTATAAATCTCTAATATTTATCCTTGATCTTACTTGATTGATTCCTTATATCATTGTTGTGACACCCCCAAATCTCGGTACTTCATTACCTCAAGATTCGGTGTTCACTTAATCAAATCATTCATATCTAACTACCCAATCATAATAAATAAAAAAAAATTAAATAATAAACCTTCCCTTAAGGGATTACATAAACAAAATCTCCCAGGTTATCTAACCTTTAATTACAATCATTCAAATGCGGAAATTAAATAAATACTTCATTACATCAATCAAATAAAAGTCTAGTAAATAACTGTCAACACATTACAAGTCTTCAGTACTTGTTCATCTTTCCCTTTCCTTTACTGGTGCTAGGTACATCAACCTTCTCATCTTTAACTGTAATAGTTATATAAGCAAGAGTGAGCAAACAAAGCTCACTTGAAATAACAATGAAGAAAATCTTACAAGATTTGCCAACTAATAGGCTCAATAGAACTGAACAATATGTTCTATTAACATTCTGAAATATACAACTGAGGGTCTAATGACCAAGAACCATGTCCATAGTTATAAGTAATCTTTCAACTTTAACTTTAACAGTCATAAGACTATAAGGACTCCACGTACTTAGGGGGATCAGCCCTTCGTACAATGTATTGTGCACAAACATTTCAACGCTAAGCGTAAACCTCTTATAAAAGAGTTGTTCATCTCAGTATTTGAATACAAGTTCGCACCAAAGTAGGTTTGGTTTGGATACATTACAAGGTAATTTAGAATTCAACGGTCATAAACTAAGGATTAGTTGAATACAAAAGAACTAACTGTACACTATGGAATAATCATAACTGAATCGATATTTGTAACTTAATATCATGCTTTAGGAATAATCTAATAGCATAAATGTGACGCCCCCAAAATAGGTATACAAAACCCATTCTGAGTCGCCAAAATACATGGTACAGAAACAACTACATCTTTACTGTTACAACATAAGAACTGTGAGTTTAAATACAAATATTGTCATCTAGACAATATCCACACTCAAATAAGTCCTCATTACAATTATTGATACATTATTTCATAAAAATGGTGAGGACTACTAAAATAACTTCTAGAACCATCATTCCATACCCCGACTAGTACTCGCTACATTCTCGCCTCCTGAGAAAAATGGAACAAAAAGGAAAAGGGTGAGCTCAACTAGCCCAGTAAAGAACATTATGACTAAGATAATACAGAACAAATTATCGTTAGTCTTCAACAGGGAAAAATCTAATAGAATACAATAGACAACAAGTTTTAAATTAATAACTACAGCGGAAACAACAAACCATTAGAAGAGTCAAGTAGAGAATGAGTTCTACTATCTTTTAAGATTTAAAAGTCCATCATCAATATTTTATCCCTGTAACAACAATCAATAACCATCTTTAATCAAATATTCATCTTTGCACTACAGGCCAAAGATATTCATTTGTATCACCAGTCGGTCATGTTCATCTCAACACCTGTTCATCTTTGCACTACGGGCCAAAGATATTCATCAGTTAATCATTCATCTTTGCACTACAGGCCAAAGATATTCAGTAATATCATCATTTAGGACTGAAGATGATGAAAAATATCTTAAAGAAAACGAATCCAGTGAAACAAAATAAAAAATATTAAGGATTCGTATTTCGATTTATCCATGTCCAAAAATACCTTATAATTATTCATAATGAAGTAAAATTCAAGAATGATCAAAACATGGATACAATCAAAGCTAGTACCCAGAATAGATATTTTGGACGAAAAGAAGAAAATTTCATTTTTCGGTAAATAGTAACTCATGAATAGTAATCCCGACGTGAAAAGTTCCAAATTTGATAAAAATTTTCAACCAATATTTCGACATAATGATATTGAAGAAATAATATCATTCTCAAATAAAATAACATCCCTTACCTCGTAAAGACAGTACTTCTGGTCGGAATACCGGTATAAGGCTGAAAGAAACTTGCTCTGATGAATAGAAACCCTCAAAGTATCTAAATACTCACAAAATACACTCAATAATCTAGAAAGAGAAAGAGAGAAAACTTGTTTCTGGTTTGATTTTCAATTCTAACTTAGCCCTCTATTTATAGGAAAATGTTAGCACGCCGAAGCAGACTTAACCTGCAACCTGATGGCTTTACCTTATACTATTCAATCCTACCACATTTGAATAAAAATCTCAGCACATTTCTTCACCAACCAAGAGTGGGGCCCACCAATTCTAGAATTTTCCACCAAAATGATAAACTCCGAAAATTCAACAATTCCTGAACCAGTCATCTCGTAAAATTCATAATAAATCATACGTTCATTTTTAACGGTTCAAAATTTGTGGACATATACTCAACTTATATATGTATAACATATCCAAAAATTACCACGATCCAACGGTCGGATTAAAAATTATAACCCCCACAAAATATCTCAAAAATCCTGATTTTTAATACCTCCATTCCGACAAAAATACTGATAAAAATCTCAACATTAACTCCTTCATTTTTAACCACAAAAATATATCCCTCATTTATATCCACATAAAATAAATATTTCCTTATCATATGAATCAATAATTAATTATTCATAAATAATATTATAGAATCACATTTATGACAACCAGGCTGTTCCCAGGAAAGAGGGGGCTTTCTAATAAGAATTTCTCCTCACTGGCGCGTAATTAGATGACCAAACCTCTCCTTAGACAGAACTTTCTAGACATTGCCAATAATGTTATCTAATAATATTATTCTAATAATATGAATTATTGATCTGATAATGGGAAATACAGTGTAGTGATAATTATTGAAACAACAGTAATATAAAATATCAACGCAGCAATTATTGAATCAATAAAATAAAATACTGAACAGTAATTACTGTAACCATTATTGAGTAGTGCCTTCTTACGAAAGAATCAATAATTGGTGCAATACAGTGTGCTACTGTGCAACAACGCGTATTACTGTGTTTTAACCACCGGATATTCCAACAGTATTAACGGTAACAACTACGCCGTTATTTATAAACAACTTATACTTGTCGTTTTCTTCATTCAATCGCTTTTCGTTATGGGGCCCACAAAAGACTGCGCTGTCGTACGAATATTTCCCGACAGGAAGAATATTCTACGACCAAACGAATATTCCCCGACAACAATGAATATTTTATAACCACCTGCTTATTTAAAATATTTACGCATTTTACCCATAATTAACCTCATTAATCAATTTAACCCTTACTATTTCAAAATAATAAATAGAGGGAATTTAAATTTTATTTATTAATAATTTGGGGTCTTACAATAAACACTGAATAATCATAACATAATTTGCTTGAAACATATAAAATCAAGGTTATTGAGAATTGGATATTAAGCATGCAAAGTGAATAGTAATTTCAACGATAAAGTTGTTCAACACTAGAATATTAAAATATAGCAATTCGCATGCTAAATAACAAGTTACATATTAAAGAAACTTGCTTAATATTAAAGTATAAGTTTTAGAATACTTGTATCCTCATGAACAACTAGATACAAGGACTTTCTCAATAATAACAATCTAGCTCTACGAAAGTGTAGAGTTAGCAACTTGCGTAATTGTAATTGAATTAAAAGCAATAACATACTCAACGAAATTAAATTTTACACAACGAAGTGTTAGAGTTAGAAAACTTGCTCAATTATTATAAAAGTAGAGTTAAAGAATTTGCCTTGCGCGTAGATTAAACCTTTATTATCCAAATCACAATACCCTATATACATATGTTAATATGATATGATCAGTCATAATCAACACTACATCACGTATGGTTTAAATGTCTAACCATGTAATCAAGTTATATTCCTAAACGATAATAAACTCGTTAGGTAGTAACACCATGTTCGTTCAACACATTACAATACTAAAATAACAGAATTATTTGGTCATATAGCATTACAACTAAAAATTTCAGACTTCTGTGCAAGACAAAAGTCATTTATGAGCATTCTGCTAAGTGGCGCCGCGGCGCTGAGGTGGCGCTTCGGCGCAAGTAACATATAAGGACTAGGCGCTGTGGCGCGAGGTCCGGCGCTGACTTCGGCGTTGCAGCGCGAAGTCTGGCTAGGGCGTTGATTTTGGCGCTAAGGCGCGAGATTTGACGCTAGAGCATGAATTTTTACGCTAGGGCGCCGAAACTCACAGAAACCAAACCAAGAACAGAGCAAAGCTACTGTCTTAATTTTTAACAACAATTAACACCAATTAACATGTACGACTTCACTTAAATTACACATGAATGTTAAAAATCATCAATAAACCAATTATCAACAATTCGAACAACAATTTTAGAAACTTAAATTTTGAAACACTGTTTTTAAAACTCAAAACTCCATTGTTGATAAATAAAATACAGTGAACTGAAATTCCACAGTTATAACCAAATTTGATACCTTTAAACTACGATTTTTCTGAAATTCATACCAAATAAACATACATGACCTTCAACTTCATAACTAGCATACACGAATTTTTGTTATCATGCAAAACATATATTCGTATATATATTTTTCACTGTAAATCCAAGTTCTCTTTCTCAATGAACTTAATTTAGCATACAACACATATATACATACATATATATATATATATATATATATATATATATATATATATATATACATATATATACACATGCTAGTTATAACAATTATAACAACACCAATACGCAATATCATAACCAATTCTAGAACATGGTTTACAAGAATTTTTGTAAAACTTTATACACAATGAAAAAGAAGAACACAGAGACATACAAATTTACATAGCTGTAATATAAAACATATACAATAAGGTTTATAAAACATACCTTTTGTTGTTAAGAAATTACTTGATAACAGAACTCACTTTGGACAATCACACACTTGGCTTCCTCTCAGACTCGGTGAACTTTTCTTAGGCTTACGCCAAAATACACAATACGTAATATTTAGCTAACCAACGCTTACCTTTGAAACGTAAAAACTGACGCCTTAATAAATAATGCTAATAAGTTATCGGTTTTAAAAGTTAATATATATATATATATATATATATATATATATATATATATATATATATATATATTATATTTTATTTGTTTATTTAATATTATAAATTCAAAATTTAAAAGAAATCCAAAAGCCATAAGGCTTTGTTTGGCAAACCATTTAAAAATTAAAGAATTAATATACTTAAACCTTGTTTGGCAAAACTAAATTAAAATTACTTTAATTTATTTTAATAACTCTTTATAACATAGCTATTTGTCATACTTTATTTAATAACAATTTATTAAATAATCCACTTAATCATATAACTCAATCCACATAACACATTACTTATTTAACAAATAAATAACTAACTAAATCAAATCAATCAAATTGAACAATTATTTATCCAATAATAAACACATCTAATAAATATTTATATAAATCAATAAATATTTATAATTTACATTTAAAAAAAAACTGGAATGTTACATCATTCCCCTCCTATAAGGATTCTGTCCCCAGAATCACAACTCAAACAACACGTTCGCTATATTCTTCCCTACTTATAAAGATTCTGTCCTCAGAATCGAAGACACAGATTAAAAAATAACTCCGGATACTCTTTCAACATTTTCTCTTCGAGTTCTCACGTAGCTTCTTCAGCATTGTGGTTCCTCCATATCACCTTCACAGAAGGTATTACTTTATTCCTGAGCACTTGTTCTTTTCTGTCAACTATCTGGATAGAAATCTCTTCATAAGACAAATCTTTCTCGAACTGCAACGGTTCATACTCGATCACGTGCTTGTAATCGGGCTTATATGGTCGTAACACCGAAATATGAAAAACATTGTGAATGTTTTCTAACTCTGGAGGTAGAGCTACTTCGTAAGCTACCTCTCCAACTCTTCGCAGCACCTCGAAGGGTCCAATAAACCTCGGGCTTAGCTTTCCCTTCTTATCGAAGTGAATTTTCCCCTTCCAAGGAGAAACTTTTAGGAATACATAATTTCCTACGTCGAATGCACGATCTTGTCTACGTTGATCAGCATACTTCTTCTGTCGGTCTTGAGCTGCTACCAGTCTTTTCCTGATGAGTTTAATAACGTCAGCAGTTTATTGTACCAGTTCTGGTCCTAATAGTTGACGTTCACCGACTTCATCCCAGCATAGTGGAGTTCTGCACTTTCTGCCGTATAATGCCTCGTAAGGCGGCATGCCGATGCTTGCGTAGTAACTGTTGTTGTAAGCGAATTCCACCAATGGTAAATGTTCTTCCCAGCTACCTTTGAAATCCGTGACGCATGCTATAAGCATATCTTCCAATGTCTGAATCGTCCTTTCGCTTTGGCCATCGATTTGTGGATGATATGTCGTATTCATTCGTAATTATGTTCCCATACATTCTTGTAGTCTCTTCCAAAAATTTGATGTGAACCTCGGATCTCTATCTGACACAATTAACACTGAAACTCCATGTCTCGACACGATCTCTTTAACATATAACTTTGCCAGCTGATCAAGATTAAATCTAATCTTTATTGGCAAAAAGTGTGTAGATTTTGTCAGTCAATCCACTATCACCCATATCGCGTCGTATCCTTTCTGAGTTGTTGGAAGACCTACCACAAAATTCATTGTGATATGCTCCCATTTCCATTCCGGTATTTCCAACGGTTGAAGTAATTCGCTTGGTCGTTGATGCTCGGCCTTCACTTTCTGACATGTCAAGCACTTTACAACGCATTCTGCAACATCTCTTTTCATGTTCGGCCACCAAAAATGATGCCGTAAATCTTAATACATTTTTGTACTTCTTGGATGAATCGAGTATCTTGAGCTATGAGCTTCTGTTAAGATGTCTTCTTTAATATCTTGTACTGCTAGAACCCAAATTCGTCCCTCGAATCTTAGCATTCCCTCAGTATCGACCTTATACTTTGATTCTTTACCCTCGGCCACGATTTTCTTTATTTTTCTACATTCTTCATCCTGTAGTTGTGCGTTCTTCACCTTGTCCACCAAAGTTGGACTAGCTTCTATCTGGTATAATTTTGCACTAGATTCTTCTGGAAATTTGATTTCTAGCTCTAGCCTTGCCATTGCTGAAATGAGCTCCTCCTTATCAGTTAACAACATCAACCTTTCTCTGCCTTTCCTACTCAAGGCATCTGTAACCACGTTAGCTTTGCCCGGATGATAAAAGATCTCACAATCGTAATCCTTTATCAATTCCATCCATCTCCTTTGCCGCATGTTCAGGTCTTTCTATGTGAAGATATACTTCAGACTTTTATGGTCTGTGTAGATCTCACATTTTTCTCCATAGAGATAATGTCTCCATATTTTCAAAGCAAATACTACTGCCGCCAACTCTAAATCATAAGTCGGATACCCTTTCTCATAGTCTTTCAGTTGCCTTGATGCATACGCAATAACCTTGCCATTCTGCATAAGGACATAACCCAATCCTTTGTGTGAAGCATCACTATACACCACAAAGTTTCCTGTATTATCTGGTAGTGACAACACAAGTGCCACACTTAACTTCTTTTTCAGTTCTTGAAAGCTTTTCTCACACTTTTCCGTCCAAACAAATTTTACAGATTTTCTCGTCAAATTTGTCAAAGGAGTAGCAATCTTGGAAAAATCTTGAATAAATCGTCTGTAATATCCGGCCAATCCCAAGAAACTTCTTACTTCTGATGGAGTTCTTGGTTGCTCCTAATTTATCACCGCTTCGACTTTTGATGGATCCACTGAAATCCCATCCTTATCGATTACATGACCAAGAAATTGTACACGTTCCAGCCAAAATTCACATTTAGAGAATTTCGCGTACAATTTTTCTTTTCTTAGCGTTTCCAGCGTCAGACGTAAATGTTCCATGTGTTCCTCTCGAGATTTAGAGTACACCAGAATATCATCGATAAATACCACCACAAACTTGTCTAAAAATGACATCACTAAAAATTCGTAATGTCCATAGCGAGTTCGGAATGCCGCCTTTGGTACATCCTCCTTCCTCACTTTCAATTGGTGATATCCACTTCTCAAGTCTATTTTTGAGAAATATTTATCACCCTTCAATTGATCAAATAAGTCATCTATTCTTGGTAATGGATATTTATTTTTAATAGTGACTTTGTTCAATTTCCTATAATCAATGCAAAGATGCATTAATCCATCCTTCTTCTTCACGAATAACATTGGCGCTCCCCACGGTGATACACTTGGTTGAATATACTTCTTGTCTAACAGTTCTTGCAGTTGTACCATCAGTTCCTTCATTTCTATCGAAGCCATTCTGTACGAGGCTTTCGATATCAGAGCAGTCCCTGGCGCTAAGTTGATCACGAATTCAATTTCTCTGTCGGGCGGAAGTCCCGGCAAATCTTTCGGAAAAACGTCCATAAATTCCCTAACTACTGGTATTTTCTCCAATTTAACACCCTTCTCCTTTTAAGTATCGACTATGTAAGCTAAGTACCCTACACAGCCCTTACTCAACAACTTCTTGGCCTGCATTATCGTCAGACCTCTCATTTGTCTAGGCGATTTGCTATGATGAAAAACTACTTTTGACGGAGTCATAAAGTTTACACACTTCTTTTGGCAGTCAATTATTGCTCCATAATTGAATAGCCAATCCATTCCCAATATCACGTCAAACTCTCCGAGTTTTATCGGGATTAAATCTACCATCATGATATTCCCCTTAATATTCACCCTACAATTCTTGTATACGAACCTAATAGGAATCACTTTCCTATTCGCAATTTCTATGTTTAAAGGGAAATTCAGCTCTTCTCTAGATATTTCTAACTTCTTAGCAAATTCATCAGATATAAATGAGCAAGTAGCACCCGAATCAAATAATACATGTGCATTTATATCATTGATTTGGATAATACCTGACACGACATCTTTTGATTACACCGCGTCCTGCATCGTCATGTTAAAGGTTCTGGCTGTGGGCTTATTTGTTGACGTCTGTCCAGCAATAGTCAGTGCACCTCCACTAGTATTTCCCTTGCATCTAGCTGTCTCACCCGACTTCTTCTTTGGACACTCGCGAGCAAAGTGATCCTTTGACCCGCAGGTGTAGCAAACATACTTCTTGGGTTGATTGCAATTTGGGGCGATGTGACCCTCCTGGCCACAGTTGAAGCACACTCATTTCCCCATCAAGCATACACCCTTGTGAAACTTTTCGCATGTAGCACATGCTTCGAACTTTTTCTTTTGCTGGCCTCCTTGCTGATTTCCAGCTTTCCCATTCGCATTCCACTTCCTTTTCAAATTGTTGCCATTTCCGCCGTTACTACCACCACTCTTAGCTTCACCTTCACTTTTCTTTTTCCTCTGCTCTTGATTGTGTTTTGTTACAGCCTCGCCTCCACTCTCAGTGAGAATCGCCTTCTCCATCACTACTGTAAACGTCTTCAACTGGAATAGGGAAACCCTACTGTACAACCAGGGCTTCAGTCCCTGTTCAAATCTCTTTGCCTTGCGTTCATCTGTGCTGACTTGATATGGCTTAAACCTCGCCAACTCGTTGAATTTCGCGGCATACTCAGATACCGTCATCGTTCCCTGCTTCACTTCCAAAAACTGAACCTCTAACTGACTTTTCCAACTCTCTGGAAAATAGGTCTCGAAGAATAACTCCTTGAACCTATCCCAGGTCATCACTCCTGGTTCTTCTCGGGTTTTATTGGCCTGCCACCAATAACTATCCTCTGCCTTCAATATGAATGTTGCAAAAGCAATCTTCTGTTCATCCCCTACCCTAGTGACTTCAAATACTTTCTCTATTTCCATAATCTAGGTCTATGCCTCGACTGGATTCATGGACCCACGGAATTTAGGTGGTCCAACCACCTTATACTCCTTAAACGTTGTGCCTTGGTTTTGTGGTTGATTCTTCAGTGCACCTATTAGTAACGTCACCAGCTATTGAACGGGGTTAGCTTCAACATTATTGTTGTTGGTTCCTTCAGTGGTTCTCTGTCGGGGTGGTTGACGTCTTGGAGGCATTTTCTGTTAAAAATACACTCATTAGATTATTACTCAACTCTTTTAAGTAATTTTTTTCTAACTTGCCCCCAAAGAAGTAATAATCACATAACACATATCACTTTGAAATAATAAGATAAATAACTTTTATTCACTCATAATTTCTTTGAAAAACACCATAACAATATCATCACTGCTATTTACATTATTTTCCTGAGCTACTAAAGCTTCAGGACACCATCATCATATCCCACAGGTTACATGACACTGGGGACTTACATATTATTTATCATATCATATATCTTATATCAAGTACATTCCCTAGGATGTCCTATTAAGATACTGTATAGCCTTTCGACGCTCTTCTTCCATAACTCGGAACATTGTTCGGCGATCTAACACGTACGATGGCAGAGTCTTGAACTGAACCCATGATCCGATCTTGTGCTCGATTGATCATGATATTGAATACTTTATCCATCTCCTCCATCTTCATCCTCTTTGATTGCACGCCTCTTACTGCTATCCCGGTTCGTTGATAAGCTTCTTCGTATGCGTCTTCAGCTCTAGCTCTCTTAGTAGCTTCTTTCTTCAGTTTGTTCTTCAGTTCTGCTATCACCTCGATCAATTGTTCTTTCTCTCATTCAGTTTGTACTAGCTTCTCTTTAACATTAGTCAGTCGTTCCTCACGATCCTGGATCTCATCGTCCTTCTATGTCATTGCAGTCTGTTATTCATCTACTATCTCTTGCAACTCCTCAACGGTATCCTGAAGTTCCACGTTACGGTCGTAGACTTCATCATACATACGAGCAGCCATCGAGGTTAGTGAAGTCTCTTCCTCCTCGTCCTCGTCATCCTCATCCTCCTGTGGTAACTCCATGGGATCCTCCTCATCCGTCTCCACATCATCATCCTCACCTTTAACCACTTTCACCAACGGGGCTAACTCCCGTAGTAGTAGTTGTTCCCAAACAACCTGAATGTTGCGAGGCTCCTCCTCTATAGGCATCTGAGGTCCTTCCTCTATAGCCTGACCGGATTCTCTGACATTAGTCATCTTGACCAAAAAAAAGTTTTAATGTTTTAATTATTAATCATTCTTACTCGACACTCACGAACACATAAGTTATAAACACATAAGCACATAAGTGTGTTATTACTTCTTCCTTAAAACTCGATAAGAGTTATCTCCACTATCTTTTCAAAGGTTACTTCCTAAGGCTTTTCCCCCCACCTAAGGTTCATAACCTAAAGCTTTGATACCAACTTGTGACACCCCCAAATCTCGGTACTTCATTACCTCAAGATTCGGTGTTCACTTAATCAAATCATTCATATCTAACTATCCAATCATAATAAATAAAAAAAATTAAATAAGAAACCTTCCCTTAAGGGATTACATAAACAAAATCTCCCAGGTTATCTAACCTTTAATTACAATCATTCAAATGCGGAAATTAAATAAATACTTCATTACATTAATCAAATAAAAGTCTAGTAAATAACTGTCAACACATTACAAGTCTTCAGTACTTGTTCATCTTTCCCTTTCCTTTACTGGTGCTAGGTACATCAACCTTCTCATCTTTAACTGTAATAGTTATATAAGCAAGAGTGAGCAAACAAAGCTTACTTGAAATAACAATGAAGAAAATCTTACAACATTTGCCAACTAATAGGCTCAATAGAACTGAACAATATGTTCTATTAACATTCTGAAATATACAACTGAAGGTCTAATGACCACGAACCATATCCACAGTTATAAGTAATCTTTCAACTTTAACTTTAACAGTCATAAGACTATAAGGACTCCACGTACTTAGGGGGATCAGCCCTTCGTACAATGTATTATGCACAAACATTTCAACGCTAAGCGTAAACCTCTTATAAAAGAGTTGTTCATCTCAGTATTTGAATTCAAGTCCGCAACAAAGTAGGTTTGGTTTGGATACATTACAAGGTAATTTAGAATTCAACGGTCATCAACTAAGGATTAGTTGAATACAAAAGAACTAACTGTATGCTATGGAATAATCATAACTGAATCGATATTTGTAACTTAATATTATGCTTTAGGAATAATCTAATAGCATAAACACTAAATAATCATAACATAATGTGCTTGAAACATATAAAGTCAAGGTTATTGAGAATTGGATACTAAGCATGCAAAGTGAATAGTAATTTGAACGATAAAGTTGTTCAACACTAGAATATTAAAATATAGCAATTCGCATGCTAAATAACAAGTTACATATTAAAGAAACTTGCTCAATATTAAAGTATAAGATTTAGAATACTTGTATCCTCATGAACAACTAGATACAAGGACTTTCTCAATAATAACAATCTAGCTCTACGAAAGTGTAGAGTTAGCAACTTGCGTAATTGTAATTGAATTAAAAGCAATAACGTACTCAACGAAATTAAATTTTGCACAACGAAGTGTTAGAGTTAAAAAACTTGCTCAATTATTATAAAAGTAGAGTTAAAGAACTTGCCTTACGCGTAGATTACACTGTTAATATCCAAATCACAATACCCTATATACATATGTTAATATGATATGATCAGTCATAATCAACACTACATCACGTATGGTTTAAATGTCTAACCATGTAATCAAGTTATATTCCTAAACGATAATAAACTCGTTAGGTATTAACACCATGTTCGTTCAACACATTACAATACTAAAATAACAGAATTATTTGGTCATATAGCATTACAACTAAAAATTTCAGACTTCTGTGCAAGACAAAAGTCATTTCCGAGCATTCTGCTAAGTGGCACCGCGGCGCCACAGTTTGAACTGTGGGCCGCGCTGCGACGCTGAGGTGGCGCTTCGGCGCGAGTAACATATAAGGACTCGGCGCTGTGGCACGAGGTTTGGCGCTGTGGCGCGAAGTCTGGCTGGGGCGCTGATTTTTGCGCTAAGGCGCGAGATTTGACGATGGAGCCTAAATTTTTACGCTGGGGCGCCGAAACTCACAGAAACCAAACCAAGAACAGAGCAAAGCTACTGTCTTAGTTTTTAACAACAATTAACACCAATTAACATGTATGACTTCACGTAAATTACACATAAATGTTAAAAATCATCCATAAACCAATTATCAACAATTCGAACAACAATTTTAGAAACTTAAATTTTGAAACACTGTTTTTAAAACTCAAAACTCCATTGTTGATAAATAAAATACAGTGAACTGAAATTCCACAGTTATAACCAAATTTGATACCTTTAAACTACGATTTTTCTGAAATTCATACCAAATAAACATACATGACCTTCAACTTCATAACTAGCATACACGAATTTTTGTTATCATGCAAAACATATATTCGTATATATATTTTTCACTATAAAACCAAGTTCTCTTTCTCAATGAACTTAATTTAGCATACAACACATATATACATATATATATATATATATATATATATATATATATACATGCTAGTTATAACAATTATAACAACACCAATACGTAATATCATAACCAATTCTAGAACACGGTTTACAAGAATTTTTGTAAAACTTTATACAAAATGAAAAAGAAGAACACAGAGACATACAAATTCACATAGCTGTAATATAAAACATATGCAATAAGGTTTATAAAACATACCTTTTGTTGTTAAGAAATTACTTGATAACAGAACTTGCTTTGGACAATCACACACTTGGCTTCCTCTTAGACTCGGTGAACTTTTCTTAGGCTTAAGCCAAAATACCCAATACGTAATATTTAGCTAACCAACGCTTGTGACACCCCCAAATCTCGGTACTTCATTACCTCAAAATTTGGTGTTCACGTAATCAAAACATTCATTTATAACTACCCAATCATAAATAAAATTGGATAATAAATCTGCCCATACAGAAAATACATAAAATAATATCTCCTAGGTTATCTAACCTTTACATACAATCATTCATGCGAAAAATTTAAATAAACTTCATTACATTCCTTAACCAAAGTCTGATAATAAAACTATCAAAACTATTACAAGTCTTCAGTACTTGTTCGTCTTTCCCTTTCCTTTACTGGTGCTAGGTACGTCGCCCTTTCCATCTTTAGCTGTAAGGATTTTACAGGCAAGAGTGAGCAAACAAGGCTCATGTAAGACCCCAAATTATTAATAAATAAAATTTAATTTCCTCTATTTACTATTTTGAAATAGTAAGGGTTGATTTGATTAATGTGGTTAGTTATGGGTAAAATGCGCAAATATTTTAAATAAGCAAGTGGTTATAAAATATTCATTGTTGTCGGGGAATATTCGCTTGGTCGTGAAATATTCTTACTGTCGGAGAATATTCGTACGACGGCGCAGTCTTTTGTGGGCCCCATAACGGAAAGCGATTGGATGAAAAAAATGACAAAAATAAGTTGTTTATAAATAACGGCATAGTTGTTATCGTTAATACTGTTGGAATACCCGGTGGTTAAAACACAGTAATACGCGTTGTTGCACAGTAGCACACGGTATTGCACCAATTATTGATTCTTACGTAAGAAGGCACTACTCAATAATTGTTACAGTAATTACTGTTCAATATTGTATTTTATTGATTCAATAATTGCTGCGGTGATATTACTGTTGTTTTAATAATTGTCACTACACAGTATTTTCTATTATCGGAACAATATTTCATATTATTTGAAAAATATTATTAGATAATATTATTGGCAATGTCTAGAAAGTTCTGTCTAAGGAGAAGTTTGGTCATCTAATTGCGCGCCAATAAGGATAGATCCTTATTGGAAAGCCCCCTCTTTCCTGGGAACGGCCTGGTTGTCAGTACTGTGGTTCTGTAATATTATTTGTGTATAATTAATTATTGATTTATATGATGAGGAAAATATTAATTTTATGTGGATATAGATGGAGAAAATTTTTAATGTGACAATTGTTGAAAATTAATATTTTATCTTTTTCTGATAAAATAATTCATTTAAATATATTATTTTAATAATATATTGATGATGATATTTTTACAATGAATGTGGGATATATGAGTATATGAGGAGGAAGTGTATTTTTGTGACATTAAATGATTAACACATGTTTTGTGTGTTGGTGGACACAATTCTTGACCGAAAATTTATTATTGACTGTAAAATCGCCCGTTTGTGGATTTCGGTCAATTTCTGTTTGGAATTTGGAAAAACTTTCTTCTGCAAAGTTGTAGAGAATTGAATTTCCTATAAAAACTCGCGAGATTCGAATTTTTTGATCAAAGGGCTATTTATTATGAATTATTGAAGTTTCGAAGTTCTGAAATAATTGATTTTTGGAAGTTTTAATTATTATTTTAAAGAAAAACGTTTTTTTCAATTGAGGGGCATGTGTTAAATGGTTGAAATCAGTTGGTGGTGTGCTTTGGAATTTTGTTTATAAATAATATTATTATATTCAATTTTCTGCTTTGGTGTTCTAAGCATTTTCCTATAAATAGGGTGCTTAGGTTAGAATTAAAAATCACACCAGAAACACAAGTTTCTCTCTATTTCTCTCTCTATATTAGTGAGCGTATTGTTGTGAGTATTCTAATACTTTGAGTATTGTTATACGGTGCAAGTTCAAGTCATAGCCTATATCCGATGTTTCAACTAGAAGTACTGTTTTTGCTAAGGTAAGAGATGTTATTTCTTCTTAAATGATATTATTTTCTTCAATATCATTATGCCGAAGTATTGATCTGAACTTTTTATCAAATTTAGAACTTTTCATGTCGGGGTTACTATTCATGAGTTACTATTCACGAGTTACTATTTATGAGTTACTATTCACGAGTTACTATTCACCGAAAAATAAAATTTTCTTCTTTTCGTCCAAAATATCTATTCTGGACACTAGCTTTGATTGTATCCATATTTTGATCATTCTTGAATTTTACTCCACTATGATTGTTTATGAGGTATTTTTGGACATGGATAAACTGTAATACGAATCCCTAATATTTGTTCTTTTGCTTCACTGGATTCGTTTCTTTTAAAATATTTTTCATCATCCTCAGTCCTAAATGATGATATAATTGAATATCTTTGGCCTGTAGTGCAAAGATGAATGATTTCTGATGAATATCTTTGGCCCGTAGTGCAAAGATGAACAGGTGTTGAGGTGAACATGACCAACTGATGAATATCTTTGGCCTGTAGTGCAAAGATGACTATTTGATTCAAGATATTTATTGATTGATGTTACAGGGATAAAATATTGATGATGGACTTTTAAATTCATAGATAATCGTAGATTTCATTCTCTACGTAACTCTTCTATGAATTATTATTTTCTGCTGCGAATATTGATTTAAAACTTGTTGTCTATTGTATTCTATTAAATTTTTCCCTGTTGAAGACTAACGATAATTTGTTGTATATTATCTTAGTCATAATATTCTTTACTGGGCTAGTTGAGCTCACCCTTTTCCTTGTTGTTCCATTTTCTTCTCAGGAGGCGAGAATGTAGCGAGTACTAGTCGGGGTATGGAATGATGGTTCAAGACAGTTGTTTTAGTAGTTCTCACTATTTTGTAAAATAGTGTATCAATAAGTATAATGAGTACTTAATTGAGTATGAATACTGTCTAGATGACAGCATTTATATTTAAACTCACAGTATATGTGTTGTCGTATTTTGCACGATAAATGTATTAATAAAGTTGTAGTTATTTCTGTACCATGTATTTGGCGACTCAGAATGAGTTGGGTGGAATGGACCTATTTTGGGGGCGTCACAGTTGGTATCAGAGCTTAGGGATATGATCTCTGGCGGAGATCGGGGAATAGAACTAGGAGGGGAGAGACGAGTAAATCCTTCGCTAGTGTGTCCTACCTAAGCTTATTTATTGGTCGGTCATGATAAAGGGATATTATGTGATTTGTTAATTTGTTAAATTAACCCTTGTTTTATGGCAGTATTTGAGAATGTCGACTGAGAATGTTAATAATGGGGTGAATGAGATCGTGGAAACACTTCTAATCACCAACCAGGATAATGTGATGTCAGGCGAAGAAGGAATTAGAGATATCCATCTGGTGAGTGAAGAATTAATAGTTGCATCCGAGATAGTCGCAGAAGTAACAGCCGAGAGTGAGGAAGAAGAGGAAGAAGAGGTACCTGAGGAGAGTTTATTAGAGGTATTATATGATCAAAATGTAGAATTAAAAAATCATATTCATGAGTTAGAAGAGCAGGCTGAAGAACGACAGGCGGTCGTGGAGCAAAAGGATGCAACAATTCAAGCTTGTGTTACCCGATATGTGATGCTTGAACAGAAGCACTCTTTGGCAGAGTATAAGATGATAAAGCTAGAATCTGAGCTAAAAGAAGCAATAACGGAACGAGTGAGAATGAGTGATGCATGGGTAAAAGCCGCACGACGCGTTGATATTGTAGAAAGAGATGCCCGATCTAATAAGAGAAGATTTAACGATGACGGGAAGACATCGGCAGCAGCATCAGCACCAGCAACAAATTTTAGGGGAAGAGAACAATCGCCAGTTAGATGCTACAGATGCGGAGAGGAGGGACATATAAGGTCAAACTGTTCAAAGCCTTCCAAGGTATATTTTAGTTGTGGAAAAGACGGTCACATAGCTCGATTTTGTCCTATAGCGAAATCAAGTCCAGTTGGGACGTTGGCACCAGAGGCGGATACGGACAAGTTAAAGTCAACGGTTCTTGGAAGAACATTTTTTGTGACTGGTCAGAATGCGAGGAACCCGAACGAAGTTAGCACATGTTAGTTAATTATAAATTTTTGCGAAGTCTATACCTTATTAGATATTGGTTCTACCCATTCATTTATTTCTCCTGCTTGTGCTCAACGTTTAAACTTGACTCCGGAGAAATTAGACTTTGATTTATCTGTTGAAACTCCGTTAGGAGAAACTTTCGTTACATCCACTGTTTATAAATCTTGTTTGATCCAAGTTAGCACCATCACATTACCTGTTGATCTTATCTCTTTAAAGATACTTGCTTTTGATGTGATTTTAAAAATTGATTGGTTAACTACTCATCACGCCAAAATTGATTGCTTTCGTAAGGTTGTTAGTTTTCATATTCCTAAGCAACCTGTTATTCAAATTCAAGCAACCAAACCATTGAAGTCAAACTCTTTCATATCAAGCCGTAAAGTCATTCGTTTATTGAAAAACGGATGTCAAGCTTTCTTAGCTATGTTATGGACTTGAACAAAAATGCGTCATATTTGAATGATATTTCTATTGTTAGTAAATCCCTGACGTATTTACTGAAAAATTTCTTGGCTTACTCCCAGAGCGTGATATTGAATTTTGTATCGACTTTGAACCCGGTACAAAACCCATTTCTAAAATCTCATGTCGAATGGCTCCTATTGAACTTCAGGAGTTAAAAACCCAACTGTAGAAGTTTGTACCCGAGCCTCTATCTGGTGACTTCCTTTGTGGAATGCACTGAATCCAGACTCTCCGTAGGGGACGCCATATTCGTGCGGTAGTAAACTGATAGGTGTCATTATGACGTGCTATCCAAGATTGGGATATGAGTCACAGTTGAGAGCAACCTAAGTCAGTAATCGAAATACGTAGCTTTCTAGTTATTATCGGAGATTCGTAAAAGAATTTTCTCGAATCGCTACTCCATTAACTCAGCTGACTCGAAAAGATATAAACTTCGAATGGACCGAGAAATGCGAGAAGAGCTTCCAAGAATTCAACATGCGACACCGACGTTGGTTCGAGCTGTTGAAAGATTTCGATCATACCATCCAATACCATCCTGAAAAAAAACGAACGCGGTAGCTGACGCATTGAGTAGAAGATCATATGCAGGAACGAGTGCGATGATGTCAAGTATACGCGTAGAATCAACTTTAATCGATAAAGTTAAAGTTGCTCAAGCTACAGACCTGGAGCTGATGAATATAAAGAAGAAGGTGCAAGAATGTGTTATTCTAGAAGTAAGAGTCGATGAAGAGAAGAAAGCTCAAGCCTTCGATTTATTTGAAATCCTCGATCGAGTAGGAACTGTGGCCTATAGACTCGCCTTAACGCTAAGTATGTCACGTGTTCATAACGTTATTCATGTATCGATGTTACGTAAATATGTGAACGACCCGAACCACGTTATTGAGTTAGAACCGAACGAGATAGCCGAAGACTTAACGTACGAAGAGGTACCTGTCAAGATCTTGGATAGGAAGGAGCATGTCCTACGCACGAAGGTCTTACCACAAGTTAAAATTTTGTGGAGAAACCATGCTATTGAGGAAATGACATGGGAGTTGGAAATGGAAATGAAAGCGAGGTATCCTCATCTTTTCGAAACACCAGGTACGTATGTCAATTTCGAGGACGAAATTTCATAAGGAGGGGAGGTTGTAAGACCCCAAATTATTAATAAATAAAATTTAATTTCCTCTATTTACTATTTTGAAATAGTAAGGGTTGATTTGATTAATGTGGTTAGTTATGGGTAAAATGCGCAAATATTTTAAATAAGCAAGTGGTTATAAAATATTCATTGTTGTCGGGGAATATTCGCTTGGTCGTGAAATATTCTTACTGTCGGAGAATATTCGTACGACGGCGCAGTCTTTTGTGGGCCCCATAACGGAAAGCGATTGGATGAAGAAAATGACAAAAATAAGTTGTTTATAAATAACGGCATAGTTGTTACCGTTAATACTGTTGGAATACCCGGTGGTTAAAACACAGTAATACGCGTTGTTGCACAGTAGCACACGGTATTGCACCAATTATTGATTCTTACGTAAGAAGGCACTACTCAATAATTGTTACAGTAATTACTGTTCAATATTGTATTTTATTGATTCAATAATTGCTGCGGTGATATTACTGTTGTTTTAATAATTGTCACTACACAGTATTTTCTATTATCGGAACAATAATTCATATTATCTGAATAATATTATTAGATAATATTATTGGCAATGTCTAGAAAGTTCTGTCTAAGGAGAGGTTTGGTCATCTAATTGCGCCCCAGTAAGGAGAGATCCTTATTGGAAAGCCCCCTCTTTCCTGGGAACGGCCTGGTTGTCAGTACTGTGGTTCTGTAATATTATTTGTGTATAATTAATTATTAATTTATATGATGAGGAAAATATTAATTTTATGTGGATATAGATGGAGAAAATTTTTAATGTGACAATTGTTGAAAATTAATATTTTATCTTTTTCTGATAAAATAATTCATTTAAATATATTATTTTAATAATATATTGATGATGATATTTTTACAATGAATGTGAGATATATGAGTATATGAGGAGGAAGAGTATTTTTGTGGCATTAAATGATTAACACATATTTTGTGTGTTGGTGGACACAATTCTTGACCGAAAATTTATTATTGACTGTAAAATCGTCCGTTTGTGGATTTCGGTCAATTTTTGTTTGGAATTTGGAAAAACTTTCTTCTGGAAAGTTGTAGAGAATTGAATTTCCTATAAAAATTCGCGAGATTCGAATTTTTTGATCAAAGGGCTATTTATTATGAATTATTGAAGTTTCGAAGTTCCGAAATAATTGATTTTTGGAAGTTTTAATTATTATTTTAAAGAAAAACATTTTTTTCAATTGAGGGGCATGTGTTAAATGGTTGAAATCAGCTGGTGGTGTGCTTAAGAATTTTGTTTATAAATAATATTATTATATTCAATTTTCTGCTTTGGTGTTCTAAGCATTTTTCTATAAATAGGGTGCTTAGGTTAGAATTGAAAATCACACCAGAAACACAAGTTTCTCTCTATTTCTCTCTCTATATTAGTGAGCGTATTGTTGTGAGTATTCTAATACTTTGAGTATTGCTATACGGTGCAAGTTCAAGTCATAGCCTATATCCGGTGTTTCAACTAGAAGTACTGTTTTTGCTGAGGTAAGGGATGTTATTTCTTCTTAAATGATATTATTTTCTTCAATATCATTATGCCGAAGTATTGATATGAACTTTTTATCAAATTTAGAACTTTTCATGTCGGGGTTACTATTCATGAGTTACTATTCACGAGTTACTATTCATGAGTTACTATTCACGAGTTACTATTCACCGAAAAATAAAGTTTTCTTCTTTTCGTCCAAAATGTCTATTCTGGATACTAGCTTTGATTGTATCCATGTTTTGATCATTCTTGAATTTTACTCCACAATGATTGTTTATGAGGTATTTTTGGACATGGATAAACTGTAATACGAATCCCTAATATTTGTTCTTTTGCTTCACTGGATTCGTTTCTTTTAAAATATTTTTCATCATCCTCAGTCCTAAATGATGATATAATTGAATATCTTTGGCCTGTAGTGCAAAGATGAATGATTTCTGATGAATATCTTTGGCCCGTAGTGCAAAGATGAACAGGTGTTGAGGTGAACATGACCAACTGATGAATATCTTTGGCCTGTAGTGCAAAGATGACTATTTGATTCAAGATATTTATTGATTGATGTTACAGGGATAAAATGTTGATGATGGACTTTTAAATTCATAGATAATCGTAGATTTCATTCTCTACGTAACTCTTCTATGAATTATTATTTTCTGCTGCGAATATTGATTTAAAACTTGTTGTCTATTGTATTCTATTAAATTTTTCCCTGTTGAAGACTAACGATAATTTGTTGTATATTATCTTAGTTGTTGTTCCATTTTCTTCTCAGGAGGCGAGAATGTAGCGAGTACTAGTCGGGGTATGGAATGATGGTTCAAGACAGTTGTTTTAGTAGTTCTCACTATTTTGTAAAATAGTGTATCAATAAGTATAATGAGTACTTAATTGAGTATGAATACTGTCTAGATGACAATATTTATATTTAAACTCACAGTATATGTGTTGTCGTATTTTGCACGATAAATGTATTAATAAAGTTGTAGTTGTTTCTGTACCATGTATTTGGCGACTCAGAATGGGTTGGGTGGAATAGACCTATTTTGGGGGCGTCACAGCTCACTTGAAATAACAATGAATAACTTTTACATCCTCTGCCCATTCAGGGGCTCAATAGAACTGAATAATAAGTTCTATTAACATCTTAAACATTCCTTGCCCATTCAGGGGCTCAATAGAACTGAACAATAAGTTCTATTAATACTTTAAACATTCACTGAGGGTCTAATGACCACGAACCTTGTCCACAGTTATAAGTAATCTTTCAACTTAAACTTTTACGGTCATACGACCATAATGACTTTAAGGTACTTAGGGGGATCAACCCTTCGTACATGTATTGTATACAAACATTTCAGCGTAAAGTACAAAACTAAGCGTAACCCCTATAAATAGGGTTGTTCATCTCAGTATTTTGAGTACAAGTCCACCCCAAAGATAGTTTGGTTTGGATACACTTCAAGGTAATTTGGAGTTCAACGGACATCAACTAAGGATTAGTTGAATACAAGATAATAACACTATGTTATTGAATGATCATACTGAATAAACATTTCGTTCTAAGTTCATGCTTTAGGAATAATCTAATAGCATAACAATTGAATAATTTATTATACCTTACTTTGAACAACATTAAGCAAAGGTTACATCTTAGAATTTAATATCAAGCATGCACAACAAATAATAACTTGAACGATAAACTAAAGGTACTTGCATGCTAATATAACAAGTTTAGAGTTACGAAAACTTGCACAATTATAAAAATAGAGTTAGAGAACTTGCATAAGTATAGCATAACAGTGAAAAGTAACCTTGCTGAATAATAAAGTAGCAAAGGTTAGGGAACTTGCCTCATGCGTAGGTTAAACAATTACTATTCACGTTCACCCCAAGTCCTACACATACCATATGTATTGACAATACACATTAGTTACACTAACATTACCTTTATGAGTTCCTTTATTACTCTTAGTATAGCTACTAACAAAGTTTAAGTTTAAACAACATCACATCTTTCATGAACATTACTTTTTAGCTTTATTACAACTACTTAAATGATCATGTCATTGCACCACATGCACATTAACAACTTGATACAACATCCTAATACATGTCCAACATGTTATCATTAAGTTATACTAATACCTAAAACGAGTTTTTGGTGATGTCTTTTGGTCTAACAAATGCCCCTGCCGCGATTTGATGAACAGGGTATTTAAACCATTCTTAGACAAGTTCGTAGTGGTGTTTATCGACGACATTCTGGTGTATTCCAAAACTCAAGAAGAACACGTGGAACATTTACGTCTGACATTGGAGACACTAAGAAAGGAAAAGTTATACGCAAAATTCTCTGAGTGTGAATTTTGGCTCGATCGTGTACAATTTTTGGGTCATGTGATTGACAAAGATGGGATTTCAGTTGATCCATCGAAAGTGGAAGCTGTGATCAATTGGGAACAACCAAGGACACCTTCAGAGGTGAGGAGTTTCTTGGGGCTGGCCGGTTATTATAGAAGATTTATACAAGATTTTTCTAAGATAGCCACTCCGTTAACAAATTTGACACGGAAAGCTGTGAAATTCGTTTGGACAGAAAAGTGTGAAGAGAGCTTCCAAGATTTGAAGAAGAAGCTAAGTATGGCACCTGTGTTAACCCTTTCGGATAATACAGGAAATTTTATGGTGTATAGTGATGCCTCACACAAAGGATTGGGTTGTGTTCTTATGCAAAACGGCAAAGTTATTGCCTATGAATCAAGACAATTGAAGGATTATGAGAAAGGTTATCCGACTCATGATTTAGAATTGGCTGCAGTGGTATTTGCTCTCAAGATATGGAGACATTATCTGTATGGAGAGAAATGTGAGATCTACACAGACCACAAAAGTCTGAAGTATATTTTCAATCAGAAGGACCTGAACATGCGTCAGAGGAGATGGATGGAATTGATAAAGGATTACGATTGTGAGATATTTTATCATTCGGGCAAAGCGAATGTGGTTGCAGATGCTTTAAGTAGGAAAGGTCGGGAGAAATTAATGCTGATAACAACTCAGGAGGAGCTCATTTCAGCAATGACAAAGTTAGAACTAGAAATCAAATTTTCACAGGAATCCGACGAACGACTATTTCAGCTAGAAGCAGGTCTAACTTTACTGGACAAGGTGAAAAACGCTCAGTTACAAGATGAAGAATGTGGAAAGATAAAAGAGAATATGGTTGATAGTAGCAATATGAAATACAAGGTCGATACCGAAGGATTACAACGGTACGAGGGAAGAATCTGGGTTCCAGCAACACCAGAACTGAAAAACAAAATCTTGACCGAAGCTCATAGCTCAAGATATTCGATTCATCCAGGAAGTACGAAGATGTATTAAGATTTACGTCGACATTTTTGGTAGCCGAATATGAAAAGGGATGTTGCAGAATGCGTGGCTAAATGTTTGACATGTCAAAGAGTAAAACCCGAACATCAAAGACCCAGCGGATTACTTTAACCGTTGGAAATACCAGAATGGAAATGGGAGCATATCACGATGGATTTTGTGGTGGGTCTTCCAGCTACTCAGAGAGGATGCTGTAACGCCCCCAAAATAGGTCCATTCTATCCAACCCATTCTGAGTCGCCAAATACATGGTACAGAAAATAACTACAACTTTATTACCATAATTGTCGTGCAAAATACAACAACAGATATGCCGTGAGTTTGGATACAAATATATACCAAATGTGACATTGGACACCATCATATGTCAGCACCTCACAAAGGTACCTTACATAAAGGTACAGTCAAAAACTGTTTTAGAAATTAGAATCTTTGGGAAGTACTCAAGAAAACTTTCGTACATGGGAGGCCACGCATCTAGGTTATGATAGATATCATATGGCCACAGAATTATCCTTGGTTGACCCAATAGACCCCAAAGAAAAATGAGAAGATTACTATCATATTCTTCCCAATGGTGAGTCTTCTCTTGACTTATCATTATCTCCACTGTCTCTAATTGAGAATTATACTTCAAACAAACACCAAGATTATATAGGTAGTACCCATAGATATACTCAGCAAGTGGATGAGCACATCCATGTCTTATGATGACACGAGGTTGTATGTCATTAGACATCTTATATGATAGTGACAAAACACCCTTCCAACATTGGGTTCGCCTCACCCTATTTTCTTCACTAAATATAACTACTAAATGATGACCACCGTTCTATTCCCTTGTTACCCCCGCTCGACCCAGCTACACTCTTATTACTTGAAAGGAATTGTGAAGCAAAAGGGTGAGCACAACTAGCTCAGTAAAGAATGTCATGACTAAAGATAATTCAATTATCAATAGCCTTCATCAACAATAAATTAGAGATTTAGAACATATGGTAAATGATAAAAATTTCAACCATAGTTGCAGCGGAACGAGCAATCCATTAGAAGAGTCAAATAGACCATAAAGTCTATTATCCCCTCCATGTTAAAAATCCACCAACAATGTTTTATCCATGTAACATCACTCAACAGTTCCTTTCCACAATCATATGAATAACTCATAATCATAATTGTGACTCTAAATTTTTCTTCGCACCCAGGACGAAGAATATTTTCATCACCTGTCTTTACCTGAAACATCAAAGATCATGGTTATACCAAATCACATTTCCTGTTTATAATCATACTAACAAATCCATCTTTGCACTACGGGCCAAAGATATTCATCAATAAACCATCTTTGCACTACAGGCCAAAGATATTCAACAACAGTTCATCTTTGCACTACAGGCCAAAGATATTCATCAACAGACCATCTTTGCACTACATGCCAAAGATATTCATCAACAATTCATATTTGTACTACAGGCCAAATATATTCATATCTCAAAGAAATATATAATCATTTCAGAATTTATATAAACAATAATTATAACCATGTTGATCAATTCACCTTTGCACTTAAGCTAAAGATATTCACTTATAAATTCAATGGTCATGATCATACCAGTCACAATTCAACTTTGCACTACAGGCCAAAGAGAACCCTAGTCATGATCATACCAATAATCTACCCATCTTTACACTCTAGTGAAAGAGAATTTCAACATCAGGGTTATAAAAATGTTATATATGATAATAAAATCAATATAATCAATACATAGTTTTAATCTCAAGAGTAATATTCATAACTCAACTATAATTTGGTTAGAAAAAGAAACCAATTTTTTATCGTGAATAGTAACTCGTGAATAGTAACTCGTGAATAGTAACTCATAAATAGTAACCCCGACATGAAAAATGTAACTCATGAATAGTAACCCCGACATGAAAAAGGTAGAAATTTCACAATAATATACATACCAATATTTCGGTATAATGATATTGAAAGAATAATATTCTTAAGCTTATAAACAATTTATTTAAATTGTTTACACTTTACTAATTAATGCATTTAATCATCATAAAACGCCAACTCTTAAGATTTCATCATCAATAACCAAAACCCTCATAAAAAATCTGCATATACCTCATATATAGGATTCTCAAGCCATAAAATCCTATTTTCCAATTTTCTTACTTCACATAACATATTTAATTCATTTTCTCATAACTAGACTATTTTCATGAAAAATACCAAATCCGTTCCAAAAATATTTCTTTTCTAGAATTTAGCATAATATAGTCCCATAGTGAACATATATTTTTCTCAGAATTTTTAAAAGTCATTTACTATTTTTCATATGGCCAAAATAGCCGAATATTTAGACATTTATCAAAAATTATACTTTTATCCAAAAATTCTAAAATTTACAGAGTATACTTCTATCATATACATGTACTCCCAATAAAAATTTCATCAATTTTAGAGTTAACCACAAGGAATTATAAGCGATTACTTTTAAAATAGTCTTTTCTCATAAAATTCATAACTCTCAATCTATACATTCAAAAACCACCATTTTTGGACACAATCAAGAAAACTCATCAAAATATCATTTTAAATTTTTCCAGAATTTTTGAAGGTCAGAAAAATTACGAAATTAAAGATCATAACAACCCTTAAAATCCCTTACCTCAAAAGAGCAGTACTTCTGACTGGATATCGGATATGATGCTGAAGGAAACTTGCACTAATGAATAGCAACTCACCAAGTATCTAAAAATTCACAAAATATGCTTCATAATATAGAGAGAGAAAGAGAGAAAGCTTATGTTTCTGGTGTGATTTTCAATTCTAACTTAGCCCTCTATTTATAGGAAAATTTTGGTAGGTTTGACCTGCAACCTGATGGCTTTACCTGCTACTATTCCCACCCACCACATTTGAAATATATTTCAGCACATTTCTTCACCAACCACAAGTGGGGCCCACCAATTTTAGAATTTTCCACCAAAATTATAAACTCCGAAAATTCAACAATTTCTGAACCAGTCATCTCGTAAAATTCATAATAAATCATACGTTCATTTTTAACGGTTCAAAATTTGTGGGCATATACTCAACTTATATATGTATAACATATCCAAAAATTACCACGGTCCAACGGTCGGATTAAAAATTATAACCCCCGCAAAATATCTCAAAAATCCTGATTTTTAATACCTCCATTCCGACAAAAATACGGATAAAAACCTCAACATTTACTCCTTCATTTTTAACCACAAAAATATATCCCTCGTTTATATCCACATAAAATAAATATTTCTTTATCATATGAATCAATAATTAATTATTCACAAATAATATTACAGAATCACATTTATGACAACCAGGCCGTTCCCAGGAAAGAGGGGGCTTTCCAATAAGAATTTTTCCTTACTGGCGCGCAATTAGATGACCAAACCTCTCCTTAGACAGAACTTTCTAGACATTGCCAATAATGCTATCTAATAATACTATTCAAATAATATGAATTATTGATCTGATAATGGGAAATACTGTGCAGCAACAATTATTGAACAACAATAATACAAAATTTCAACGTAGCAATTATTGAATCAATAAAATAAAATATTGAACAGTAATTACTGTAACAATTATTGAGTAGTGCCTTCTTACGTAAGAATCAATAATTTCAAAAATACTATGCAATACCGCGTGCTACTGTGCAATAACGCGTATTACTGTATTTTAACCACCGGGTATTCCAACAGTGTTAACGGTAACAACTACGCCGTTATTTGTAAAAACTCAAATTTGTCGTTTTCTTCACCCGACAGTTATTCTGTTATGGGGCCCACAAATGGCTGCGCCGTCGTACGAATATTCCCCGACAGAAAGAATATTCCACGACCAAACGAATATTCCCCGACAACAATGATTATTTTATAACCACTTGCTTATTTTGAAATTTTTTTTCATATTTCACCCATTACTTTAAACTTTTATCAATTTAACCATTTACTGAATAGTAATTATAAGAAAAATTGAATACTTTTATTTCATAAAATTCGGGGTCTTACAATGCGATACAATTTGGGTGATAGTGGACAGACTGACAAAATCAGCGCACTTTTTACCAATAAAGATTAGGTTCAATCTTGATCAGTTGGCAAGATTGTACATCAAAGAGATTGTTTTGAGACATGGAGTGCCAGTATCAATTGTGTTTGATAGAGACCCGCGATTCACATCAAACTTCTGGAAGAGACTACAAGAATGCATGGGAACTCAATTGTGAATTAGTACGGCTTATCATCCACAAACAGATGGCCAAAGCGAACGAACAATCCAGACATTGGAAGATATGCTGAGAGCATGCATCATGGATTTCAAAGGAAGCTGGGAAGAGCAATTATCGTTGGTGGAATTCGCCTGCAATAATAGTTATCACGCGAGCATCGACATGCCGCCTTACGAAGCGTTATACGGCAGAAAGTACAGAACTCCACTGTGCTGGGATGAAGTTGGTGAACATCAACTACTAGGACCAGAATTAGTGCAACAAACTGCTGAGGTTATCAAACTCATCAGGATAAGATTGGTAGCAGCTCAAGACCGATAGAAGAAGTATGCTGATCAACACAGGCAAGATCGTGCATTTGACGTAGGAAGCTATGTATTCTTAAAAGTTTCTCCTTAGAAGGGGAAAATTCGTTTCGGTAAGAAGGGAAAACTAAGTCCGAGGTTTATTAGACCCTTTGAAGTGCTGCGAAAAGTTGGAGAGGTAGCTTACAAGGTAGCTCTACCTCTAGAGTTGGAAAACATTCATAATATTTTTCATATTTCGGTGTTACGACCTTATAAACCCGATTACAATCACATGATCGAGTACGAACCGTTGCAGTTCGAGAAAGATTTGTCTTATGAAGAGATTCCTATCCAGATAGTCGACAGGAAAGAACAAGTGCTCAGGAATAAAGTGATACCTTCTGTGAAGGTGATATGGAGAAACCACAATGCTGAAGAAGCAACGTGAGAACTCGAAGAGAAAATGATGAAAGAGTACCCTGAGTTATTTGTTTAATCTGTGTCTTCGATTCTGGGGACAAAATCTTTATAAGTAGGGAAGAATGTAACGAAAGTGTTGTTTGAGTTGTGATTCTGGGGACAGAATCCTTTTAAGAGGGGAATGATGTAACATTCCATATTTTTAAATGTAAGTTATAAATATTTATTGATTTATATAAATATTTATTGGATGTGTTTATTATTGAATAAGTAATTGTTCAAATTGATTGAGTTGATTTAGTTAATTATTTATTTGCTAAATAATTAATGTGATTAGTTAATTATTTATTTGTTAAATAGTTAATGTGTTATGTGAATTGAGTTATGTGATTAAGTAATTTATTTAATAAATTATTATTTTATAAAGAGTGACAAATAACTATGTTATAAAGAGTTATTAAATTAAATTAAAGTAGGTTAATTTAGTTCTTTGCCAAACAAGGCTTAAGTATTAATCTTTAATTTTTAGATGGGTTACCAAACGAAGCCTTATGGTTTTTGGATTTCTTTTGAATTTAAATTATTAATAAAATAAAATAGATATATAAATAAAATATATTTATATTTATAAGTTATACATTATATAAGTTATATGTTTTTGGTAACTGATAGTATTTAGTAGTATTATAATGACCACATGCGTTTCTTTTATTTACGTTGGCTTATCAGTTTTAGAGTACACATAGTTTATCAATTGATTTTTTTAGTTTACGCATCTGTCTAAACCTAAGCCTAAGTAAGAAAAGGGAGAGTCTGAAAGAGAGAAACAAGAGAAAGACAGGTCTTTGGATTCTTCAACTTTTGTCAGTGATTTACAAGTGTCGTTTAAACAAACTAAAGGTATGTTCTATAAGCCTTATCATATATGTTTTACAGTATATAGTCTCTGTGAAATTGTAGGCCTCGGTTTTCTTAAAAATCACGGTGTATCAGAATGTTACCAAAAATCTCTTGAAAAACCATGCTTGTATAGTTAGTTAGAGAATTGTGATAATATGTGTAATTTTAATTGTTATCACTAGCATGTGTGTGTGTGTGTGTGTATATATATATATATATATATATATATATATATATATATATATATATGATTGTATGCTAATTACAGACTAAAGGAAGAAATTAGTTTTACAGTGAGTATATATGCACGTATATGATTTGTAGAGATATCAAAAATTAATATACGCTAATTGTGAAATTGTGAAATTTAACTGAGAATGGGTATTTGGTTATGAATGTAAAATCACGTAGTACAAAGAAATCAATGTTCTTGCTACCAGTAGAATTTTAGTTCACTGTGTCAAGAAATATATCAATAATGGAGTTTTTGTTTTAAAAAGAGTGTTTTCAGAGAATTAGTTCTCTGTTATTGTTGTTTAGTTGTGTAAAATTCGTACACAAATACTTCATAACTTTTATGTGTAGTTTTCATGAAGTTATACATGTTGTTGGATGTCATTGGCTGTTAAAAATAAATTCAAGATGATTCGGAAAGAGGACGAGTAGACCTACAACTTTCATGCTTTATGTTTTTTAATTTGAGGTCTGTAACAGTAGTCAAAATGGCCATCTTTAGGACTATTGTGTATTTAGAGCCAATCGGAGGGCGTCGGGATACGCGAATGCAAGTGCAACCCTTTAGGTATTAGTATAACTTAATGATAACATGTTGGACATGTATTAGGATGTTGTATCAAGTTGTTAATGTACATGTAGTGCAATGACACGATCATTTAAGTAGTTGTAATAAAGCTAAAAAGTAATGTTCATAAAAGATGTGATGTTGTTTAAACTTAAACTTAGTTAATAGCTATACTAAGAGTAATAAAGGAACTCATAAAGGTAATGTTAGTATAACTAATGTGTATTGTCAATACATATGGTATGTGTATGACTTGGGGTGAACGTGAATAGTAATTGTTTAACCTACGCATGAGGTAAGTTCCCTAACCTTTGCTACTTTATTATTCAGCAAGGTTACTTTTCACTGTTATGCTATACTTATGCAAGTTCTCTAACTCTATTTTTATAATTGTGCAAGTTTTCTTAACTCTAAACTTGTTATATTAGCATGCAAGTACCTTTAGTTTATCGTTCAAGTTATTATTTGTTGTGCATGCTTGATATTAAATTCTAAGATGTAACCTTAGCTTAATGTTGTTCAAAGCAAGGTATGAAAAATTATTCAATTGTTATGCTTTTAGATTATTCCTAAAGCATGAACTTAGAACGAAATGTTTATTCAGTATGATCATTCAATAACATAGTGTTATTATCTTGTATTCAACTAATCCTTAGTTGATATCCGTTGAACTCCAAATTACCTTGAAGTGTATCCAAACCAAACTATCTTTGGGGCGGACCTGTACTCAAAATACTGAGATGAACAACCCTATTTATAGGGGTTACGCTTAGTTTTGTACTTTGCGCTGAAATTTTGTATACAATACATGTATGAAGGGTTGATCCCACTAAGTACCTTAAAGTCATTATAGTCGTATGACCGTAAAAGTTTAAGTTGAAAGATTACTTAAAACTGTGGACAAGGTTCGTGGTCATTAGACCCTCAGTGAATGTTTAAAGTATTAATAGAACTTATTTTTCAGTTCTATTGAGCCCCTGAATGGGCAAGGAATGCTTAAGATGTTAATAGAACTTATTATTCAGTTCTACTGAGCCCCTGAATGGGCAGAGAATGTAAAAGTTATTCATTGTTATTTCAAGTGAGCCTTGTTTGCTCACTCTTGCCTGTAAAATCCTTACAGCTAAAGATGGAAAAGGGCAACGTACCTAGCACCAGTAAAGGAAAGGGAAAGACGAACAAGTACTGAAGACTTGTAATAGTTTTGATAGTTTTATTATCAGACTTTGGTTAAGGAATGTAATGAAGTTTATTTAAATTTTCCGCATGAATGATTGTATGTAAAGGTTAGATAACCTGGGAGATATTATTTTATGTATTTCCTGTATGGGTAGGTTTATTATCCAATTTTATTTATGATTGGGTAGTTATAAATGAATATTTTGATTACGTGAACACCAAATCTTGAGGTAATGAAGTACCGAGATTTGGGGGTGTCACAACGCTTACCTTTGAAACGTAAAAACTGACGCCTTAATAAATAATGCTAATAAGTTATCGGTTTTAAAATTAATATTATATTTTATTTGTTTAATTAATATTATATATTCAAAATTTAAAAGAAATCCAAAAGCCATAAAACTTTGTTTGGCAAACCATTTAAAAATTAAAAGATTAATATACTTAAACCTTATTTGGCAAAACTAAATTAAAATTACTTTAATTTATTTTAATAACTCTTTATAACATAGCTATTTGTCATACTTTATTTAATAACAATTTATTAAATAATTCACTTAATCACATAACTCAATCCACATAACACATTAATTATTTAACAAATAAATAACTAACTAAATCAAATCAATTAAATTGAACAATTATTTATCCAATAATAAACACATCCAATAAATATTTATATAAATCAATAAATATTTATAATTTAAATTTTAAAAAAAAACTGGAATGTTACAATTGTCATTATCCTCATGCTTATATTGTGGTAAAAGTCATATTTGGCCCGTAGTGCATAAATGGACTGTTTATTGGTATGATTATGACCAAAAATTGTATATTGGTATAATCATGACCTGTAATATTATAGACAAATGATGTGGTGAAAGTTCTCTTTAGCCCGTAGTGCATAGATGGACTGTTTATTGGTATGATTATGACCAGGAATTGTATATTGGTATAATCATGACCTATAATGTTACAGCCAAATGATGTGGTGAAAGTCCTCTTTGGCCCGTAGTGCATAGATGGACAGTTATTTGGCATGATCATGACCACTGGTGATACTAACGAATATTATTGGCCCGTAGTGCATGGATAATTCGTTGATGTGAAATGTTTATTGATTGATATTACATAGATAAAATATTGATGATGGATTTTTAAATCATAGAAGATAGTAGACATCATTCTCTACTTGACTCTTCTAATGGATTGTTGTTTTTGCTGCAGTTGTTGATCTAAAACTTGTTGTCTATTGTATTCTATCAAATTTTTCCCTGTTGAGGACTAAGGATAATTTGTTTTACATATTATCTTAGTCATAATATTCTTTACTGGACTAGTTGAGCTCACCCTTTTCCTTTTGGTTCCATTGTTCTTCTCAGGAGGCGAGAATGTAGCTGGGACTAGTCGGGGAGTGAAGTAATGGTCCAAGATGGTTCTTAGTAGTCCTCAGTATTTTGTAAAATAGTTTGACAATAATTGTAATGAGGAATTTTATTTAAATTTGGATATTGTCTACAAGACAATATTTGTATTAAAACTCACAATGTATGTGTTGTCGTATTTTGCACGACAGTTGTACAAATGAAGTTTGTATTTGAATTATGTACCATGTATATCTGGCGACCCAAAATGGGTTGTGTGGACCTATTTTATGAGCGTTGTTGATCGATTTCGCAATCAATGAATACGTGCAAGTATACACGGTCAACAAGTAATAAAGTGATAAGAAAAGTATCGTTCCCACGAGGAATACCAATCAATAAACTCCAACTACTAGTACTATACCAATTCAATTTTATTTAAACAACTGCAATTTGTGATTTTTCTAATCGAGAAAACTAAATTAACTAAGCAAACTAGATGACTTTAGAAATTAATTCAACTAAATAAAGGTTAAGACTATATGAATGAATTCAAATAAATAAAGGTTAAGACTCCAATATCCCCAATTAATGTACTACAAGCCAATTATCTAACTAATCCAATTATTATGCCTACTGAATTATTAACAGGAATTCTAAGTGTTAAAAGCCCTTTCCCAAGTGATCAGTTAACTTTAATTCAATTCAATTAATCCTGCGATATTCCTATGCAAAATAATTAAATCAAACCTGTGACGCCCCCAAATTAGGTATACATCACCCATTTTGAGTCACCAAATACATGGTACAGAAACAACTACAATATCATTACTACAATTGTCGTACAAAATACGACAATACATAAACTGTGAGTTTAAATACAAATATTGTCTTCTAGACAATATCCACACTCAAATAAGTTCTCATTACAATTATTGAAATACTATTTTACAAAATAGTGAGGATTGCTAACACAACTGACTGGAAACATCACTCCACATCCCGACTAGTTCCCGCTATATTCTCGCCTCCTAAGAAAAATGGAACAAAAAGAAAAAGGGTGAGCTCAACTAGTTCAGTAAAGAATATTATGACTTAGATAATATACAACAAATTATCATTAGTCTTCAATAGAGAAAAATCTGATAAAATATAATAAACAACAAGTTTTAGATTAACAACTGCAGCGGAAACAGCAATCCATTAGAAGAGTCAAGTAGAGAATGAATTCTACTATCTTCTAAGATTTAAAAGTCCATCATCAATATTTTATCCCTGTAACATCAATCAATATACATCTTGAATCAATATTCATCTTTGCACTACAGGCCAAAGATATTCATTTGTATCACCAGTTGGTCATGTTCATCTAAACATCTGTTCATCTTTGCACTACAGGCCAAAGATATTCATCAGTTAATCATTCATTTTTGCACTACAGGCCAAAGATATTAAGTAATATCATCATTTAGGACTGAGGATGATGGAAAATAACTTAAAGAAAACGAATCCAGTGAGACAAAAGAACAAATATTATGGATTCGTACTACAATTTATCCACGTTCAAAAATACTCTATAATAATCAATTGTGGAGGATAATTTAAAAAATAAAGATCAAAACATGGATACAATCAAACATAGTAACCATAATAGACATCTTGGACAAAGAAGAGAAAATTTTATTTTTCTGTGAATAGTGCCGTATTTGTGAATAGTATCGTATACGTGAATAGTAATCCCGACACAAAAAGGTAGAAATTCCACAATAAAATTAATATCAATATTTCAGCATAATGATATTGAAGAAGATAATATCATTTAAAAAGAAAAATAACACCCCTTACCTCAAAAGAACAGTACTTCCGGCTGAAATATCAAGTATATGGCTGAAGGATACTTGCACTGAATAGTTACTCTCAAAGTATCTAAATACTCACAAAAATATGCTTGATAATATAGAGAGAGAAAACTTATGAATTCTGGTGTGATTTTCAATTCTAACAAAAGCACCTATTTATAGGAAAACACTTAGAACGCCAAAGGAGACTAAATTAATAAAATAATATTATTATTTTTTTCTTTACGCATGCCAAGACCAAGACCATCTGAGCAGGCCATTCTTGAAAAAAAATCTCAACACATGTCTTCACAAAAAACAAAAGTGGGTCCCACCCATAATTTTAATAAAAATATTTTATTTTTCGAAACTTTAATAATTCATAATAAATAGCCCTTTTATCAGAAAAATACGAATTTTATGTTCATTCTATAGGAAATCGAATTCTCTACAATTTTGTAGAAGAAAGTTTTTCCAAATTCTAAACAGAAAATGCCCGAAATCCACATACGGACGATTTTTAATACATCCATTCCGACAAAATACTGATAAAACACCTCAGCATTAATTCCTTCATTTATATCCACATAAAATAAATATTTTATTATCATATAAATTAATAATTAATTATTCACAAATAATATTACAGAATCACAATTATGACAACCAGGTCGTTCCCAGGAAAGAGGGGGCTTTTCGATAAGGATTTCTCCTTACTGGCGCGCAATTAGGTGACCAAACCTCTTCTTAGGCAGAACTTCCTTAGACATTGCCAATAATGCTATCTAATAATATTATTCAAATAATATGAATTATTGATCTGATAATGAAAAATACTGTGCAGTAATAATTATTGAAATAACAATAATATAAAATATTAACGTAGCAATTATTGAATCAATAAAATAAAATATTGAACAGTAATTACTATAACAATTATTGAGTGGTGCCTTCTTACGTAAGAATCAATAATCCAACAATACTGTACAATACCGTGTGCTATTGTGCAACCACGCGTGCTATTGTACAACCACGCGTATTACTGTATTTTAACCACCGGGTATTCCAACAGTGTTAACGGTAACTACTACGCCGTTATTTGTAAAAACTCAAACTTGTCGTTTTCTTCATTCGACCATTTTTCGTTATGGGGCCTACAAATGGCTGCGCCATCGTACGAATATTCTCCGACAACAAGAATATTTTACGACCAAACGAATATTTCCCGACAACAATGAATATTTTATAACCACTTGCTTGTTTTGAAAATTTTACACATTTCACCCATAGCCAAAGTATTATATCAAATTAACACCTTATTATTCAAAATAATAATTAGTGGAAATTCGATTTTATTTATAAAAAAGTTGGGGCTTACAAAACCCATTAAATTCTAGTTTCCAAATTGTTACATGCAGTGAACCGATATTCATATTCAATTCACAACCCTAATTATTCATCTCATGCAAATAATTAAGCATACATGTTATCATGTCCAGTTCTAACCCTAAATTTCATCTTCCGAATCCTTCTAGAGTAACACGGTAATTATTGGCCAAATAATTAATCAATACGCACAAGACATAATAAACAATTCACCTTGACATAAATAATTGGAATAAGTTAAATAATTAATTCATAGACATAAAAGGTTCAATTTGTAGTCTTAATAAAAGATTTAGTTTATAATGAAAAATAAAACCAACAATCTCATGAAAATCATCTTGAAAGAATTACACAATTAAAAATAAGAAGAAGAAGAAACTCTAAAAGAAAATCTCCTAAGCTTCAATCTTTAATTGGAATTCTCCTCCACAATCTCCTGCTAATCCTTGATTAGTCTCCAGCTATGAATGAATAACCCAATTTTCAGCTAATTGCTCCTTTTATACTCCTCCTTAAAACAAAGTCCAATCACTAGTCAATTTCTGCCCCATACACGCACATTGACCAACTGGATCCGCGCCTCAGCGCCCCGTCGCTGAAGTTAATAATAGGACTAGCGCCCCAGTGCTACTATTTAATTTAATTACGATTCTGCAATTAAGTAGCTCAACTCCCCAATTTGTCCCCGCGTCTCCTCAATCTGCAAAATAATAAACAAACACAGTAAAATTTCTTCTAAAAGACTTAAGAATACAATAATTTAAGCCCAAGTGTATCCAATTCGTGGCTATATTACCCATTCATCAAATATCCCAAACTTAAATCGTTGCTTGTCCTCAAGCAACAAAACATAATGCAACAAGAAAAACTAAATATACCATGCAAATGCACTTATAACTATCTACATGTTTGTAATTCCAGCAATCAAATAAAACACCATATACTCATCAGGCCTCAAAAAAATCACAATAACATGCTAGTACATCATATCAAGACAGATCAATATTATCCCAATAATCATCAAATCTAAACCTGTTATTACTGATATCGTGTGTGTGCTCAACAACCATGCTAACTTGTAAGACCCCAACTTATTATAAATAAAATTGAATTTCTTTTATTTATTATTTTGAAATAGTAAGGGTTATTTTGATTAATGTGGTTAAGTATGGGTAAAATGCGCAAATATTTCAAATAAGCAAGTGGTTATAAAATATTAATTGTTGTCGTGGAATATTCGTTTGGTCGTAGAATATTCTTGTTGTCGGGGAATATTCGTACGACGACGCAGTATTGTGTGGGCCCCATAACGGAAAGCGATTGGATGAAAAAAACGACAAAAATAAGTTGTTTATAAATAACGGCGTTGTTATTACCGTTAATACTGTTGAAATACTCGGTGGTTAAAATACAGTAGCACACGGTATTGCACAAATTATTGATTCTTACTTAAGAAGGCACTACTCAATAATTGTTACAGTAATTACTGTTCAATATTTTATTTTATTGATTCAATAATTGCTACGTTGATATTTTATATTACTGTTGTTTCAATAATTGTCACTACATAGTATTTTTCATTATCGGAGCAATAATTTATATTATCTGAATAATATTATTAGATAACATTATTGGCAATATCTAGAAAGTTCTGTCTAAGGAGAGGTTTGGTCACCTAATTACGCGCCAGTAAGGAGAAACCCTTATTGAAAAGCCCCTTCTTTCCTAGGAACGGCCTGGTTGTCAGTATTGTGATTCTGTAATATTATTTGTGAATAATTAATTATTAATTAATATGATAAGGAAAATATTGATTTTATGTGGATATAGATGGAGAAAATTTTTAATGTGACAATTATTGAAAATTAATATTTAATCTTTTTCTGATAAAATAATTCATTTAAATATATTATTATATTTTAATAATATAATAATGGTGATATTTTTATAATGAATGTGGGATATATGAGTATATGAGGAGGAAGAGTATTTTTGTTGCATTAAATAATTAACACATGTTTTGTGTGTCGGTGGACTCCATTTCTTGACTGAAATTTGATTATAGCCTGTAAAATCGCCCGTTTATAGATTTCAGTCAATTTCGGTTTGGAATTTGGAAAAACTTTCTTCTGCAAAGTTGTAGATAATGAAATTTCCTATGAAAAAAACATTAGGTTTGAATTTTTCTGATAAAATGGTTATTTATTATGAATTATTGAAGTTCTGAAGTTCCGAAATAATTATTTTTTTAAAAGTTTTAAATTTGTTTTAAAAGAAAAACATTTTTGATATGTTTGGTGGGCTTATTTGTTGTCAAGCATGGATGAATTCAGATCTTAGAATGTGTACGTAGGAATTTATATATAATATATTAATATTATATTAAATTTTCTACTTTGGTGTTCTAAGCATTTTTCTATAAATAGGGTGCTTAGGTTAGAATTGAAAATCACACCAGAAACTGAAATCTTCTCTCTCTTTCTCTCTTGATATATTGAGCATATTCTTGTGAGTATTTTGATACTTTGAGTGTTGTTATATGGTACAAGTTCCCTTTAGCACTATATTCAGTATTCCAGCCAGAAGTACTATTCTTTCGAGGTAATGGATGTTATTTTTTTTTCGTAAATGATATTATTTCTTTCAATATCATTATGCCGAAATATTGGTCTGAATTTTTTTATCAAATTTATAACTTTTTGTGTCGGGATTACTATTCACGTATAAGGCACTATTCACGTATACGACACTATTCATCGAAAAATAAAATTTATTTCTTTTTGTCTAAGATATCTATTATGGATACTAGCTTTGATTGTATCCATATTTTGATCATTCTTGAATTTTACTCCACTATGATTATTTATGAGGTATTCTTGGACATGGATAAATCGAATTACGAATCCTTAATATTTATTCTTTTGTTTCACTGGATTCGTTTTCTTTAAAATATTTTTCATCATCCTCAGTCCTAAATGATGATATAACTGAATATATTTGGCCTGTAGTGCAAAGATTAATGATTTTATGATGAATATCTTTGGCCCGTAGTGCAAAGATGAACAGGTGTTGAGATGAACATGACCAACTGATGAATATCTTTGGCCTGTAGTACAAAGATGAATATTTGATTCAAGATGTTTATTGATTGATGTTACAGGGATAAAATATTGATGATGGACTTTTAAATTCATAGATGATAGTAGATTTCATCCTTTACTTAACTCTTCTAATGAATTATTATTTTCGCTGCGAATTTTGATTTAAAATTTGTTGTTGTATTCTATTAAAATTTTTCCTGTTGAGGACTAACGATAATTTGTTCTATATTATCTTAGTCATAATATTCTTTACTGGGCTAGTTGAGCTCACCCTTTTCCTTTTTGTTCCATTTTTCTTCTCAAGAAGCGAGAATGTAGCGAGTACTAGTCGGGATATGGAATGAATGTTCTAAGAAGTTGTTTTAGTAGTCCTCACCATTTTTGCAAAATATTGTACCAATAATTATAATGAGGACTTATTTGAGTGTGAATATTGTCTAGAAGACAATATTTGAATTTAAACTCACAGTTTAAGTGTTGTCGTATTTTGCACGACAATTGTATTAATAAAGTTATAGTTGTTTCTGTATCATATATTTGACAACTCAGAATGGGTGATGTATACCTATTTTGGGGGCGTCACAGTTGGTATCAGAGCTTAGGGATATGATCTCTGGCGGAGATCGGGGAATAGAACTAGGAGGGGAGAGACGAGTAAATCCTTTGCTAGTGTGTCCTACCTAAGCTTATTTGTTGGTCGGTAATAATATAGGGATATTATGTGATATGTTAATTTGTTAAATTAACCCTTGTTTTATGGCAGTATTTGAGAATGTCGACTGAGAATGTTAACAGTGGAGTAAATGAGACCGTGGAGACACATTTGCTCACCAATGAGGAGAACGTGCAACAGGCTGACAATGTTCCTCTTGTAAACAACATCACTGAGCAGACGATGAACGATGAGATGTTTAGAAGCTTTTTACGGTTCATGCAAAACCAGACGAAGAAGATTCCTGTTCAAAATATAGGAAGAAATAATGGCAACGCACAGCTGGTCACAACTAAGCAGTTCAAAGAGTTGGGACCACCCGAATTCTGGGGAAAGCCGGATTCGATTAAGGCAGAGACGTGGGTCAAGCAAATTACCAAGATATTCGATGTCTTGGGATGCATGGAGGAACAGAAAGTTCCATTCGCCACTTTTATGTTCCGTAATGAGGCAGATTATTGGTGAGAATCTGTGAAGCGTACCCATCCAGCCGCTCTCAGCATGCCTTGGGAGACATTTTAGAAACTGTTCAATGACAAATACTTTCCTGAAAGTGTTCGTCATATGAAGGAGGTAGAGTTTATTAGATTGGAGCAAAACAATATGACGGTGTCCCAGTACGAGGCGAAGTTCGCGGAGTTATCCAGGTTTGCACCTCATTTGGTGGAGAATGAGGAACGTATGACGCGGATGTTTCTGAGAGGTTTGAAACCCGGCATATGCCAATATCTCATTTCTCATAAATTTTCTCTCTATTCAGATGTTGTCAACAGGGCTCAATTATTAGAGCGAGATAACGAGTACGGTCAACCGAGGGACCATAACCAGGATCATACCGGTGACAGCAGTTATCAGAACAACGATAACCAGCGGAGAAAGAAGAATACGGATAAGAGCGGCAACCACTCTGGTGGTAATCATGGCCATGAGAATAGAAGAAGCGAGTCGGGGGGAGATTTTAAAAAAAGGAGATTCTACAATGACAATGCGAAGACGTCAGCACCAGCAGCAACTTGTTCCAAGGGAGGAAAACGACCACCGGTCATATGCTATAAATACGGGAAAGAAGGACATATTAGTCCAAACTGCCCACAACAGTTCAAGGTATGCTATAATTGTGGAAAGGAAGGACATATCGCTCGAGATTGTACGGTAGCGAAACCAAGTTCAGCGGAGACGGTGACTCAAAAGGCTGTCCCAGAAAAGTCAAAGTCAACGGTTCCTGGAAGAGCGTTTGTCATGACTGGTCAAAATGCGAGGAATCCAAACGAGGTGATCACGGGTAAGCTAATCATAAATTCTTGTGAAGTTTATACCTTACTAGATAACAGTGCTACCCATTCATTTATCTCTCCTACTTGTGCTCAACGTTTAAATTTGACTCCAGAGAAATTAGACTTTGACCTATCTGTGGAAACACCGTTAGGAGAAACTTTCATCACATCTACTGTTTATAAATCTTATTTGATCCAAGTTGGCACCATCACATTACCTGTTGACCTTATCTCTTTAAAGATACTTGCTTTTGATGTGATTTTAGGAATTGATTGGTTAACTACTCATCATGCCAAAATTGATTGTTTTCGTAAGGTTGTTAGTTTTCATATTCCTAAATAACCTGTTGTTCGAATTCAATCAACTAAACCATTAAAATCAATCACTGTTTAATCAAGCCATAAAGCTATTCGTTTATTAAAAAATGGATGTCAAGCTTTCTTAACCCATGTTATGGATTTGAATAAAGACACGTCAGATTTGAATAATATTCCTGTTGTTAGTAACTTTCCTGACGTATTTCCTGAAGAACTTCCCGGTCTATCCCCGGAACGTGAAGTTGAATTCTTTATTGATCTTGAACCTGGTACAAAACCCATTTCTAAAATCCCATATCGAATGGCTCCTATTGAACTTCAGGAGTTAAAGGTCCAACTACAAGAGTTATTGGACATCGGTTTTAATCGTCCTAGTACATCTCCTTGGGGTGCTCCTGTTTTATTACTAAAGAAAAAAGACGGGTGTATGCGACTTTGTATTGGCTATCGGGAATTGAACCATGTCACCATCAAGAATAGGTATCCGCTACCTCGTATTGATGACTTGTTTGACCAGTTGCAAGGAACACAATTCTTTTCAAAAATCGATCTTCATTCTGGATATCATCATCTGAAGATTAGAACTGAGGATATTCCAAAGACTACCTTCAGAACTCGGTACAGACATTATGAATTCTTAGTCATGTCTTTTAGATTGACTAATGCTCTTGCGGCTTTCATGGATATGATGAACTGAGTATTCAAGGATTATTTGGATTAGTTCGTTGTTGTCTTTATTAATGATATCCTCATATATTCCAAAAGCCGTGAAGATCATGAGCACCATTTGAAGCTGGTACTCCAAAGGCTTCGTGAAAACAAGCTATATGCCAAGTTGAAGAAATGCGAGTTCTGACTTAAGGAAGTAGCATTCCTTGGGCACGTGGTGTCAAAACATGGAGTATCTGTTGATCCGACGAAGATTGAAGCAATACAAAGTTGGGAGCAACCGAAGTCGGTGACCGAAGTACGTAGCTTTCTGGACTTAGCTGGTTATTATCGGAGATTCGTGGAAGGGTTTTCTCGAATTGCTACTCCGTTAACTCAGCTGACTCGAAAGGATATAAAATTCGTATGGAGCGACGAATGTGAGAAGAGTTTCCAAGAGCTCAAGAGGAGGCTGTCCATCAACTGTCTATCAATGCACTACGGGCCACTGAAGACTTTTACCACATCATTTGTAACATTACGGTCATGATTACACCGAATAATCCCTGGTTATAATCATACCAAGTCCATCTATGCATTACATGCCACAGATGACTTTCAACAAAATATAAACATGAGGATGATGACAATAATTTAAGAATTCAATAAAACAAGTTCAAGAATTAATTAATCCAGGAACCAATAATGTCCAAATTGTCAACATGATACTGCTTTGTGCAGTAAAATTCAAGAATGCTCAGAAGAATATTTCCATGAAAATATACTGGATGAAGAGCAAATATCAAGGATATTCCACTAATTTCATGGAGTATAAAAGCTAAAACTTTAACCAACTGAGTATTATAAAGAATGGAATAACAAAAGAAATCACCAGGCATGCGATAGACCGCACAGACAGGTTATTCCAACCGAATAATAAATAACGGAACCAGGTCATGCGTAAATGCACCGACAGCACCGACAGGATATTCCGACAGAATAATAAATAATGGAACCAGGTTCGGCGTAAACGCACAAACAAGATATTCCGACAGAATAATAAATAATGGAACCATGTCTGGCGTAAACGCACAGATAAGATATTCCTACAGAATAATAAATAATGGAATCAGGTCCAGCGTAAAACGCATAGACAGGATATTCCAACAGAATAATAAAGAATAGAATAGCAGAAGAATTTCACCAAGTATATATATGGTAGCCCGCGTAAACAGGTTATTCCAACTGAATAATAAATAATGGAATAATAGAAGTTCTCTTCATGAATACAAAAGAAATAATACCCCTTACGAGTACAACAAATAATATCCCTTACCGTTAAAAAAAGTATTCGGACTGGTAGGGTGAGGATATTCTTTAAGAAAACTTGCACTACGCTTAAAGCTTCTTAAAACTCTAAAGAAATACGCTCAATATTATAGAAGAGAATTCTCTGGATTTTTGGTGTGATTTTCGATTCTAAATAAGCATCCTATTTATAGGAGGATGGAAGGGGTACTGTTTTTTAAAAAAAAAACACGGACGCAACAGCTGTGAAATTCATTGATGAAATTTTGATAACTTATGGTCGCAAAATTCAAGCCTCCCTCCAATCAGAACAAATCAAACAAATATAATATATATATATATATATATATATATATATATATATATATATATATATATATATATATATATATATATATATATATATATAACCCACACATGCTTAAAAGGAAAAAACTGCACCCACCCGTGAATAACTTTGCAACTTGTCTGCCAATTAGTCAAACTTTATATATATGTAGACCTATAATACAATATAGTACTCCTTCCCTTCAATCCATTTCCCCACCCCTTTTTGACAATTCCCATAATGCATATATAATATAACCCCACACCACTTGATAATGTAAATCCCCACCAAAACCCAGTAACACACACACACACACACACACTCTTACACACACGAAAACACACACACACACATGTCACACACACACACACACACACACACACACACACATATATATATATATATATATATATATATATATATATATACACACACACACACACACACACATATATATATATATATATATACGCTTTATAACTTCCTTCCGATAATTTTGAAAAATGGGTAAATAGGAATCCAAATAATAAGCAAAACTGAGTGACTTCTCACATAAGCATTAATAATCAATACCGTGTGCTACTATGCAACCACGCGTATTACTGTACTTTTACTACCGAGTAGTTCAACAGTTTTAACGGTAAAACTTTCGCCGTTATTTTCAATAAAAATATTTTTATCGTTTTCTCAATCCGACAATAATTCCGTTGTGGGGTCCACCAATGATTGCGCCGTTGTTCGAATATTCCCTGCTAAAACGAATATTTCCCGACCAATCGAATATAATTCAACAACTTTCATATTTTACAAAATTTATAAATACTATCCACAACTATAACATTATATCAAATCCACACCATAATATTCAAAAAAATTATTTTGAGAAAATTTAATATTTATTCATAAAATCCGGGGTCTCACAATCTCCTCTCCTTATGAAATTTTGCCCTCGAAATTTACGTACGTACCTGGTATGCCGAGCAGGTGAGGATACCTTGACTTTACTTCAAATTCTAACTCTTGAGGTATAACTTTTGAACGTCGAATATGATCCTTCTTATCCAAGATTTTAAAACATATCTCCCCATAAGTTAAATCTTCTGCTATCTCGTCTGGTTCTAATTTAATAATGTGGTTCAGGTCGTCCACATATTTACGTAACGTCGATACGTAAAAAAACGTTATGAATACGCGACATACTTGGCGGTAAAACGAGTCTATAAGCCACAGTTCCTACTCGATCGAGGATTAAAAATGGGCCAATGAATCGAGGATTGAGCTTTCCTCTCTTTTCAAATCTCGTAACTCCTTTCCATGGAGTAACACGTAACAACACATGATCTCCAATATCGAATTTCACGACCTTTCGATGAAGATCAGCATAACTCTTTTGTCGATCTTGTGAGGTTTTTATACGTTACCGGATCGTTTGAATCTTTTCCACAGTCATACGTACAAACTCCGGTCCCAACAACGTTGCTTCACCCACCTCATCCCAGCATACTAGAGAATGACACTTCCATACAACGCCTCAAATGGAGCCATGCCAATACTTGCTTGATAACTGTTGTTGTAGGAAAACTCCACCAATGGTAAGAACTTGTCCCAACTTCCCTTGAAGTCAAGGACACAGAGTCTTAATAAATCTTCAAGAGTTTGAATAGTCCTCTCTGATTGTCCGTCCGTCTGAGGATGATATGTCGAACTAAATCGTAAATCCGCGCCCATAGCTTTTTACAAACTAACCCAAAATCGTGAAATGAATCTTGGATCTCGATCAGAAACTATAGATATTGGCATACCATGTAATCTTACAACCGTGTTTATGTATATACGAGCAAGACGTTCAAGTGTATAAGTTTCTCGTATAGGTAAGAAGTGAGCAGACTTGGTCAATCTATCAACAATGGCCCAAATTGCATCTGTGCCTTGAGAAACCTTGGAAAGACCAGTAACGAAATCCATGGTAATGTGCTCCCACTTCCATTATGGAATTTCAAGTGGTTGCAATGGACCTTTTGGTACTTGATGCTCCGCCTTGACTCGTTGACAAGTTAGACACCTTGAGATAAACAATACTATCTCTCTCTTCATATTGCTCCAACAAAATGTATGACGAAGATCACGATACATTTTGGTACTCCCAGAATGGATTGCAAACGGTGTGTTGTGCGCTTTCATCATGATTTTATACTTTAAATCAGGGTCGTTAGGAACACAAAGTCTGGAGTTGACTCGAAGTATTCCTTCTTCATCGATTCTTGCTTTCGACATAGTACCTTCTTGCACTTTCTTCCTCATACGCATCAGCTCCAGGTCTGTAGCTTGAGCAGCTTCAACTTTATCGATTAAAGTCGGTTCTACTCGTATATTTGCCATCATTACATGGGTCCCTGGAGTCTTTAACTCTATCTCCATCCTTTGCAAGTCACACAAAATGGGCCTTTGTGTTGACAATATCGCACTCGTACTTGCATATGATCTTCTACTCAATGCGTCAGCTACCACGTTCGCTTTTCCAGGATGGTATTATATGGTACGATCGTAATCTTTAACAGCTTGAGCCAACGTCTTTGGCGCATGATACGTTCGTTTTAAGTAAAGAAATATTTCAGGGTTTAAGAAATGGGTTTTGTACTGGGGTCAATACAAAATTCGATTTCACGCTCTGTGGTAGGCTAAGAAGTCTTCAAGAATACGTCAGGAAATTTATTAACAATAGAAATATCGTTCAAAACTGTGACCCTCATCCAAGACTTGGATAGCACGTCACATTGATACCTATCAACTTGCCATCGTCATTCACGACGTCGCCTACAAAAAGTCTGGCTTCGGTGCATTCCACACAAGGAAGTCACCAAAGGCTCATGACTATTTACTTATGGCTTAATATGACAATGATTCACTTTAGTAGTTTGGTTACTTTGAATTCGCATAACAGGTTGATTAAGAGTATAAATGTGACGAACGAGAATTTTGTAAATTAATTTTAATATTTATTGAATTAAATAAATATTTTCGATGATTTAATTATTAGATTTAATAATTAATTGATGCAATTGTGGTAGATTAATTTAATTATATGCGTTGCAATTATTAAATTAATGTGGAGAATAATTATTATTCAAGTATATAATTATGTGAACTTGTTGAATTAAATGAAATATTTAATCAAGCATGATGTTATCTAATTAATGTAATTATTAATTAGAGATTTAATAAATTGTTATTGTTTATTAAAGAGAAATTTAATTATGTGACTATGTGCATTATTGAGAAATTATTATATTTAATTTAAAGTAAATTAAATAAAATATTGATTTATTTTATATGGTTGCGACATTATTTAAACTATATGATAAAGCTTTATTAAATTAATTAGTTTTGTAGTATATATCTAGCCAAACATGGCACTAAAGGGAGTTGGGGCCAGTTAACCCATGACTGGGTAACTGACCACCAACGCGCGTCTATTTCTTCCTATCTGATTACGACGTCTTCTATTTTCCTTCATTTTTTAAGTCTGCAAATCAGAGAGAGTTGCTTGGTGTTTGAGAAAAGTTGGAGAAAGAGTTTCAATTCATCTCCTATACAATACCTTATACTCTACAGGGTAATCTCCTCCTTCCCAATTACAAATTTTTACGTCATTTAAATTCCATGAACATGGCTTTCATAGTGTTGGTTTTAAACCTCTGTAATTGGGTTAGGAGTAATGATTATAAGTTATATGTGTGTTTTGTTGTATCAAATCATGTTTAATTATGTATATGTTGCAAACCATAACATCAGTGTCATGAAAACATGTCGTTAATCTGATGACTTATTATTTCAAAATAAATAGAGTACGTGATATGGCCATATGGCCTTATACGTGATATTTTGTGTAATGATCGTATATTATCCCTAAACTTTACACTCTTATATTTTTGAGCATGTTAATACGAAGAGATCAAGCCTTAAACGAACGGATTCGATGTTATAACGAATCCGTAGTGTTAAATTATAAGTTTTTGTTCAAAATCCTCAAGAACATCAAGAACAATCCATTTTTTTATGATTTAAATATGTGATTATATGTTTTAATGGGTTAAAATCACTTTATATATGTTGGGTTATGATTATACATGAATTATAACATGTGGGTATATGTAATTTGGTGAAATTAGTGTTAAAAATGTGTTGATTTCGCTGTACTCTGTGTTCTTCGCGAACTGGGAATCAGTTTCTGGGGTCTCGCGCCGCGGCGCCAGCTCTAGAACTAATGTCTCGCGCCGCAGTGCCGCAGCGCTCGCAGCGCCAAGACTCGAGCCACGGCGCCACAGCGCCAATGGCCCGGCCACAGCGCCACCGCACCGCAGCGCGGCTCCTTAGCACATTAGTGGCGCCGCAGCGCCACTCTCCACAAAATTCAAAAATGTATTTTTAAATAATGTTTAAGTCTAACAATGTGTTAGTGGATTATTGTAATGAACATGTAAACATGTTAGAAGAATAATGTGATGATAAAATAGTTGTTTAACATGTAATAAAATATTATATGTGAATTGAATTATTAAATACATAATTAGTTTGATAATTCATGAAGTGACAACGTGATAATTTGACTAAGTTTAGTCAATAATTAAAGTAGACAACGAGAATGGGTTATGTTGATTAGTTAGTAATTAACTGGTATTGTGTATATGAATGGTATGTAGGATTTAATTCAAAGAACGTGCTTAGTTAAAGTGTAATCTACGCACGAGGCAAGTATCCTATCCCTAAATCCATTCTATTGAGCAAGTTTATTTAAACTTAAACGTTACTTTTATGTCGAGCAAGTTTTCCTAACCCTACTTATCATTATTGTTCAAGTTTATTATTTACCTTGAATAAATTACCCTTGTTATTATTCAAGTTCAAGAATGATATTAAAGATTAATTATCTTTCCAAAGCATGATTCAGTTATACAATAATTGTCCTATTGTATACTTTTGAGATTATTATTCTAATCAAATATCAATTATTGTTGAACCTTATTAGACTAGTGAACCTCATTGATTCAACTAGTCCATAGTTGATGAGCGTTCTAAATTTCAGAACCCTTGATGAAAGTATCCAAACCAAACTTCCTTTGGTGCGGACTTGAATGTCAAACTGAGATGAACAACCCTGCATAGGGGATTAATTACGCTTTAGCGTTAAGATATTGTGCACAGTATGGTACTAAGGGCTGATCCCCCTAAGTACGAGAAGAAGGTCCATAGTCTTATGACTGTTAAAGGTTTCAAGTATAACCCTTGTTAACCTAGGACATAGTTCAAGGTCTTATGACCCTCAGAATTATTTTGATTCTTGTTATTCATTCTCGATTCAAAAGTTGAACTTTTATTCAGATGTCTTTGATTTATTCGCATGTTATTATAATGTTATTTCATTATTATACTTGTGGGCATTTGTGCTCACTCTTGCTTAATAATAACATTGCAGTTAAGAACGAAAGAAGCGATGAACCCTCCACTAGTAAGGGCAAGGGCAAAGTTAGCAAATGATGAAGACCTGTTATTTATTAACTGATATATTTGTTTAAGACTTGAGTTATGATGTTGTTAAGACTTAATTGTTTAGAATTCTGCACAGATGTTTTAAGGTTAGTTTAAACCTGGGATTGTATTATTATTATTCGAATGTTGTAAGAAGTTTTATTCTATCTTTTGCATGGTTTGCATTTTTTTTATGGGTAGATAGATAGATGATATTGTACAGTGAACACCAAATCCCGTGGAATCGAAGTACCCGAATTTGGGGGTGTCACAGGTTGGTATCAGAGCTGTAGGTTATGAACCTTAGGTGGGGGAAACAACCTTAGGTAGTAGCCTTATAGAAGAAGATAGAAATTGAAAACTCTTATCGAGTTCTAAGAAATGAATTTTTGTAATTCATTGAAGATAATAAAATACATTATGTGTTTATGTGTTAAGTATGCGTTAGATAGTATGACTTAGTAACTAAAACTTAAAATTTTGTTGTCAGGATGACGAATGTTGGAGAAGCTAGTCAAGCTGGGGAGGAAGAACCCCGATTACCTATAGTACCTACTAAGGAGGAGCCCCGAGACATTTATGTCGTTAGGGAGCAGCTGGTGCAGAGGGTTTCATCTCCATTAATCACCGTTGTTGGTCAGGAGCATGAACCTGAGATTGATCCTGAGGAGGATCTTGAGGAGGAGTTTGATGAGGAGGAAGAAGAAGAGGAGCTACCACGGTACACTGTTGATGCTGAGATGTATGACACACTATATGATCGTAACGTGGAGTTACAAGATGAGGTTCAGGAATTAACTGAGCGAGCGACTGTTCAGCAGTCTACTTTAGAGGAGAAGGATAGAGAGATTGTGACCCTTCATACACGTTTAGGAAACGTGGAGTGGGATCTGGTTCATGAGAAGGGTCAAACCGAAGATAAGACCGAGGAGATAGAGAAGCTGAAGAAGGAACTGAAGGAAACCTCCGGAAGACTGAAAATAGCAGAGGAAGGATGGGTAAGAGAATCACATCGAGCTGATCGAGCAGAAGATGATAGTCGTGCAAAGAAGGCAAAGCTTGAAGACACGTACGCCACACTTAATTATGCAATGGATGAGGTTCAAGAGCGAGTGTTAAGGTACCCCATCCAGTTTGAAGGACTTCCATCGTATATGTTGGATCGCAGGACGATGTCTCGTATCATGTATGAGGAGCGTTGCAAGGCTATTGAGCACCTTGGAAGACAAGAATAGAATCTGTTTATTTATGTGAAAGACTTATATAGTTTTATGTAAATTCCGATGTGTTTATGAACTAAGGAATATGTTAATATTTGAATGTTTTAAATCCTGTGGATTCTTTATTCCAGGATAGATGATGTAAATAGCAGTATGCTATAGTTTAATGTTAAAACTTTTTATTTGAATGAAAAGATATCAAGTTGTTTGAGATGATGTGTTAAGTGATATGTTAAATTGTTGAGTAATGTCTTAACTATGTAGAGAAATAAATAAAGTTCTAATAAACGTTTATTTAACAGAAAAATGCCGCTAAGGAGAAGACAGCAACGTCAACCGGCTCAAGAAGAGTCAACCAATAATAACAATAATGCCAACATTAATCCAGTTCAACAGCTAGTTAATTTACTAACTGGAGTCATGAATAACCAACCGCAAGCTCCACCTAGCACAACGTTTAAAGATTTTAAGGCGGTGGGACCGCCAGAGTTCAAAGGTTCCAGAAACCCGATCGAGGCTCAAACGTGGGTGATGGAAATGGAGAAGGTTTTCGACGTTGCTAGGGTTCGAGAAGATCAGAAGACTGTTTTTGCGACATTTATGCTGAAGTCTGAGGCTAGCTACTGGTGGGAGGCAAACAAGATGCGAGGAGGTGAAGGTGTAATTACGTGGGAGAGATTCAAAGAGATATTTTTCAAAATGTATTTTCCAGCTAGTTCGCAGAATCAGATGGAGGTGCAATTTCTGGAACTGAAACAGGGAAACATGAGCGTGCCTGAATACGCGGCTAAATTCGATGAGTTGGCAAGGTTTGCCCCGTATCAAGTACACACTGACGAGAGGAAAGCCAGACGATTCGAACAAGGACTGAAGCCTTGGGTATACAACAAGGTATCAATGTTTCAACTTAACACGTTTGCGGGAGTTTTGGAAAAGGCCATTCTCGCGGAAGGAGGAAGTGATGCAGTGACTAAGTACAACCAAGAACAGAAAAAGAAAAAGAGTGAGAATGAAGGTAATAACAAGACTGGTGGAAGTAATACTGGGAATAAGAATAATCAGAAGAGAAAGTGGACGGATAACTCGACAGCTGGAAGTCAACACGGAGGGCAGAAAAAGAAGATAGAAGCATGTCCGACTTGCGGCAAGGCACATCTAGGAGTTTGTTTGAAGGGAAAGAGAGTGTGCTACAATTGTGGTCAGCAAGGCCACATAGCACCAAATTGTCCAAACCCAAAGAAGGGTGCTTGTTTCAACTGTGGTTCGAAAGATCATTTAGCAAGAGACTGTCCCAAGAAGGGATCGGGAGGATCAGGACAAGGAGGAAACCGGGGAAATAGCAGTGGAAATACCTTAACCATCACCGGACCACCTGCAACAAACCGACCAACCGCCAGAACTTTCAATATGACGGTGCAGGATGCAATCCAGTCTCGTGATGTGGTGTCATGTATCATTCCGATCAATGAAATTAATGCTTACGTTTTATTTGATTCGGGTGCTACTTGTTCTTTTATATCCGATGACTTTACTAATAGTTTAGATTTGCTTATGGATGAATTAGATTACCCCATGAACATAGAAATTGCGAATAGAGAAATAATCCCTGTTAAGTACGTGTTTAAGAACTGTAGGGTGGATATTAAGGGTAATATCATGAACGTAGATCTTATCCCTATTCGATTGGGAGAATTCGATGTTATATTGGGTATGGATTGGCTATCCAATTATGGGGCTGTAATTGACTGCCAAAAGAAGCGTATTAACCTTATGACTCCGTTAAAGGTTGTGTTTTATGGTAGCAAGTCGCCTAGACAAGCGAGTTGTCTGACGATGTTGCAGGCCAGGAAGTTATTAAGACAAGGCTATGTAGGATATTTAGCTTACATAGTCGACAGTCGAAAAGAGAACCCGAAGGTAGAGGAGATACCGATTGTGAGGGACTTCGTCGATGTATTTCCAGACGATTTGCCAGGACTTCCACCAGATAGAGAAGTAGACTTTGTAATTGATTTGGCGCCCGGAACTGCTCCAATATCGAAGGTACCATACTGAATGGCGCCAGTAGAGATGAAGGAATTAATGGTACAACTACAAGAATTGTTGGACAAAAAGTATATTCAACCGAGCGTATCGCCGTGGGGAGCGCCGGTGTTGTTCGTGAAAAAGAAGGACGGATCGATGAGGCTTTGCATTGACTAAAGAGAATTAAATAAGGTCACAATTAAGAACATATATCCATTACCGAGGATCGATGATCTGTTTGATCAATTGAAGGGAGCAAAATACTTTTCCAAGATTGACTTGAGGAGTGGTTATCACCAACTGAAGGTGAGGCCAGAGGATGTACCGAAGACAGCGTTCCGAACGCGATATGGTCATTATGAGTTTTTAGTAATGTCGTTTGGTCTTACGAATGCTCCTGCAGCATTTATGGGACTAATGAATGGTGTATTCAAGCCGTTTTTGGACAAATTCGTGGTGGTATTTATAGACGACATTTTGGTATATTCCAAAACCAAAGAGGAACATGAAGAACACTTGAGGTTAACATTGGAAGTATTGAGAAGGGAGAAGTTGTATACTAAGTTTTTGAAATGCGAATTCTGGATCGAGAGAGTACAATTTCTTGGTCACGTAATCGATAAAGATGGAATTTTGGTAGATCCATCCAAAGTAGAAGCTGTGATTAACTGGGATTAGCCAAGAACGCCGTCAGAAGTAAGAAGTTTTCTTGGATTAGCAGGATATTATAGAAGATTCATACAAGATTTTTCTAAGATCGCAACTCCGTTAACGAATTTAACTCGTAAAGCTGTGAAATTTGTTTGGACGGAGAAGTGTGAGGAGAGTTTTCAAGAATTAAAGAAGAGGTTGAGTTCAGCGCCTGTGTTATCTCTTCCGGATGATACAGGAAATTTTGTTATTTTTAGCGATGCGTCGCATAAAGGACTTGGTTGTGTACTGATGCAAAACGGCAAAGTCATTGCGTATGCATCACGACAGTTGAAGGATTACGAGAAAGGTTACCCAACCCATGATTTGGAGTTAGCTGCAGTTGTTTTGCTTTGAAAATTTGGAGGCACTATCTTTTCGGGGAGAAGTGTGAAATATATACGGACCACAAGAGTTTGAAATATATTTTTACACAGAAAGATTTGAATATGCATCAAAGAAGATGGTTGGAATTAATCAAGGATTATGACTGTGAGATTTTATACCATCCGGGTAAGGCTAATGTGGTTGCCGACGCCTTAAGTAGAAAGGGTCGTGAGAAATTGATGATGTTGACTGCTCAGCAGGAGTTAATTGCAGATATGGAGAAACTGGAGTTAGAAGTAAAGTATCCTATGGAGATTGATGAGAAGCTATTTCAGATGCAATCTGGTACAACTCGACTAGATAAAGTGAAGGAGGCTCAGCTTCAGGATGATGAATGCAAAATGGTAACATCGAAGATATCTGAAGGAACCGAACCAAGATTTAAGATGGATAAGGAAGGAATATTGAGATTTGAAAGCAGAATTTGGGTTCCGCCAGTACAAGAAATTAAGGAAGAAATTTTAAGCGAGGCTCATAGTTCACGATATTCAATTCACCTTGGTAGTACCAAGATGTACCAAGATCTTAGACAACATTTCTGGTGGCCGAATTTGAAACGTGATGTTGCAGAATGTGTTGCCAAATGCCTGACATGTCAGAAAGTTAAAGCAGAACATCAGAGACCGAGTGAATTGCTGCAACCGTTGGAGATCCCAGAATGGAAATGGGAACATATTACGATGGACTTCGTGGTTGGCCTTCTGACGACTCAGAAAGGCTACGACGCAGTATGGGTTATCGTTGACCGACTGACGAAATCCGCGCACTTCCTTCCTATCAAAATCAGATTTAACTTAGATCAATTGGCAAGATTAAATGTGAAAGAGATTGTTTCGAGGCACGGAGTGCCGGTGTCTATTGTTTCCGATAGGGATCCGCGCTTCACATCAAATTTCTGGAAATGTCTTCAGGAATGCATGGGTACACAACTGCGAATGAGTACAGCTTACCACCCTCAAACAGACGGACAGAGCGAACGAACGATTCAAACACTGGAAGATATGTTACGAGCCTGTGTAATGGACTTCAAAGGAAATTGTGATGATCACCTACCGTTGGTAGAGTTCGGCTACAACAACAGTTACCACGCTAGTATTGGTATGCCGCCTTACGAAGCATTATACGGCAGAAAGTGCAGAACTCCACTTTACTGGGATGAAGTTGGCGAAAGACAATTGCTAGGGCCAGAATTGGTACAGCAGACGGCAGAAATAGTCAAAGTGATCCGAGCACGACTGGTAGCAGCTCAAGATCGACAGAAGAAATACGCTGATCCACATCGTAAAAATATCGAGATTGAATCAGGTAATTATGTTTTCTTGAAGGTCTCTCCCTGGAAGGGAAAGATCAGGTTTGGAAAGAAAGGAAAATTGAGCCCAAGATTTATTGGACCCTTTGAGGTACTACGAAGAATTGGAGAAGTTGCGTACGAGGTAGCCTTACCTCCAGCACTCGAGAATATCCACAACGTCTTCCATGTTTCTGTGTTACGACCTTACAAACCTGATTACAAGCATGTAATTGAATACGAACCCCTGCATTTTGAGAAAGACTTATCTTATGAAGAAATTCCTGTCCAAATTGTCGACCGAAAAGAACAAGTTCTCAGAAATAAAGTTATACCTTCTGTTAAGGTAATTTGGAGGAACCACAACGCTGAAGAAGCTACGTGGGAACTCGAAGAGAATATGATGAAGAATTACCCTAATTTATTTACTTAATTATGTGTATGCGATTCTGGGGACAGAATCTTTGTAAGGGGGGAGAATGTAACGGGTCGAAATTCTTGAGTCGTGATTCTGGGGACAGAATCCTTTTAAGGGGGGAAAGATGTGACGAACGAGAATTTTGTAAATTAATTTTAATATTTATTGAATTAAATAAATATTTTCGATGATTTAATTATTAGATTTAATAATTAATTGATGCAATTGTGGTAGATTAATTTAATTATATGCGTTACAATTATTAAATTAATGTGGAGAATAATTATTATTTAAGTATATAATTATGTGAACTTGTTGAATTAAATGAAATATTTAATCAAGCATGATGTTATCTAATTAATGTAATTATTCATTAGAGATTTAATAAATTGTTATTATTTATTAAAGAGAAATTTAATTATGTGACTATGTGCATTATTGAGAAATTATTATATTTAATTTAAAGTAAATTAAATAAAATATTAATTTATTTTATATGGTTGTGACATTATTTAAACTATATGATAAAGCTTTATTAAATTAATTAGTTTTGTAGTATTTATCTAGCCAAACATGGCACTAAAGGGAGTTGGGGCCAGTTAACCCATGACTGGGTAACTGACCACCAACGCGCGCCTATTTCTTCCTATCTGATTACGATGTCTTCTATTTTCCTTCATTTTCTAAGTCTGCAAATCAGAGAGAGTTGCTTGGTGTTTGAGAAAAGTTGGAGAAAGAGTTTCAATTCATCTCCTATACAATTCCTTATACTCTATAGGGTAATCTCCTCCTTCCCAATTACAAATTTTTACGTCATTTAAATTCCATGAACATGACTTTCATAGTTTTGGTTTTAAACCTCTGTGATTGGGTTATGAGTAATGATTATAAGTTATATGTGTGTTTTGTTGTATCAAATCATGTTTAATTATGTATATGTTGCAAACCATAACATCAGTGTCATGAAAACATGTCGTTAATCTGATTACTTGTTATTTCAAAATAAATAGAGTACGTGATATGGCCATATGGCCTTATACGTGATATTTTGTGTAATGATCGTATATTATCCCTAAAATTTACACTCTTATATTATTGAGCATGTTAATACGAAGAGATCAAGCCTTAAACGAACGGATTCAGTGTTATAACGAATCCGTAGTGTTAAATTATAAGTTTTTGTTCAAAATCCTCAAGAACATCAAGAACAATCCATTTTTTTATGATTTAAATATGTGATTATATGTTTTAATGGGTTAAAATCACTTTATATATGTTGGGTTATGATTATACATGAATTATAACATGTGGGTATATGTAATTTGGTGAAATTAGTGTTAAAAATGTGTTGATTTCGCTGTACTCTGTGTTCTTCGCGAACTGGGAATCAGTTTCTGGGGTCTCGCGCCGCGGCGCCAGCTCTAGAACTGATGTCTCGCGCCGCAGCGCCGCAGCGCTCGCAGCGCCAAGACTCGAGCCACGACGCCACGGCGCCGCAGCGCCAATGGCCCAGCCACAGCGCCACCGCGCCGCAGCGCGGCTCCTTAGCACATTAGTGGCGCCGCAGCGCCACTCTCCACAAAATTCAGAAATGTATTTTTAAATAATGTTTAAGTCTAACAATGTGTTAGTAGATTATTGTAATGAACATGTAAACATGTTAGAAGAATAATGTGATGATAAAATAGTTGTTTAACATGTAATAAAATATTATATGTGAATTGAATTATTAAATACATAATTAGTTTGATAATTCATGAAGTGACAACGTGATAATTTGACTAAGTTTAGTCAATAATTAAAGTAGACAACGAGAATGGGTTATGTTGATTAGTTAGTAATTAACTGGTATTGTGTATATGAATGGTATGTAGGATTTAATTCAAAGAACGTGCTTAGTTAAAGTGTAATCTACGCACGAGGCAAGTATCCTATCCCTAAATCCATTCTATTGAGCAAGTTTATTTAAACTTAAACGTTACTTTTATGTCGAGCAAGTTTCCCTAACCCTACTTATCATTATTGTTCAAGTTTATTATTTACCTTGAATAAATTACCCTTGTTATTATTCAAGTTCAAGCATGATATTAAAGATTAATTATCTTTCCAAAGCATGATTCAGTTATACAATAATTGTCCTATTGTATACTTTTGAGATTATTATTCTAATCAAATATCAATTATTGTTGAACCTTATTAGACTAGTGAACCTCATTGATTCAACTAGTCCATAGTTGATGAGCGTTCTAAATTTCAGAACCCTTGATGAAAGTATCCAAACCAAACTTCCTTTGGTGCGGACTTGAATGTCAAACTGAGATGAACAACCATGTATAGGGGATTAATTACGCTTTAGCGTTAAGATATTGTGCACAGTATGGTACTAAGGGCTGATCCCCCTAAGTACGAGAAGAAGGTCCATAGTCTTATGACTGTTAAAGGTTTCAAGTATAACCCTTGTTAACCTAGGACATAGTTCAAGGTCTTATGACCCTCAGAATTCTTTTGATTCTTATTATTCATTCTCGATTCAAAAGTTGAGCTTTTATTCAGATGTCTTTGATTTATTCGCATGTTATTATAATGTTATTTCATTATTATACTTGTGGGCATTTGTGCTCACTCTTGCTTAATAATAACATTGCAGTTAAGAACGAAAGAAGCGATGAACCCTCCACTAGTAAGGGCAAGGGCAAAGTTAGCAAATGATGAAGACCTGCTATTTATTAACTGATGTATTTGTTTAAGACTTGAGTTATGATGTTGTTAAGACTTAATTGTTTAGAATTCTGCACAGATGTTTTAAGGTTAGTTTAAACCTGGGATTGTATTATTATTATTCGAATGTTGTAAGAAGTTTTATTCTATATTTTGCATGGTTTGCATTTTTTTATGGGTAGATAGATAGATGATATTGTACAGTGAACACCAAATCCCGTGGAATCGAAGTACCCGGATTTGGGGGTGTCACAATAAAAGCTAACAACCTTACAAAAAAAAATATGATGAGTAGTTAACCAATCGATTCCTAAAATCACATCAAAGACAAGTATTTTCAAAGAGATACGATCGACATGTAACGTGAAAGTGTTGATTTGAATCAAACAAGATTTATAAATAGTGGAGGTAACGAAGGTTTCGTCTAATAGAGTTTCAACAGATAAGTCAAAGTCTAATTTCTTAATAGTCAAGTTTAAACGTTGAACACAACTAGGTGAAATACAAGAGTGGGTGGAATCGGTATCGAATAAGGTATATACTTCGCAAGGGTTTATGATTAGCTTACCCGCGATAACTTCATTTGGGTTCCTCACTTGTTGGGAAGTCATGACAACCGCTCTCCCTTGAACTACCCGGCTTTGACTCGTCTGGGGCAGTATTTGGTGTCATCACTACCGTTGGAATTAACTTTTCTATAGGACATATTCCACCCTTAACTACTTCATCGTACTCCAGATTCATGATCTGAATCATCAATCTTCGATCCATATCGAATTGAGATTGATCACTCTGTACAGGGTAACTCAAAACCCGATGTTGGGTTCTTCCAATTGCTGTCCAAAAAGAGAAATGTATATCATCTATTTTAGCCTTTTTGGATCGGACGTCTCTTTCTACAATATCAACATATCGTGCGGCTTTTACCCACGCATCCTTCATTCTCACTCGTTCAGTTGTTTCTTCTTTTAGCTGATCCTTGATATTTGAATTCTCAGATTCCAACCTTAATATCTTACACTCTGCCAAAGCGTGATTTTGTTCGAGCATCACATATCGGGTAACACAATTTTAAATTGTTGCATCCCTTTGTTCCACGACCGCTTGTCGTTCTTCAACCTGTTCTTCTAACTCATGAGCACGATTTTGTAATTCTAAGTTTTGATCATAAACTTCTTCTAACCAATACTCCTCAGGTTCCTCTTCTTCCTCTTCTTCCTCACTCTCAGCTGCTACCTCTGCAACTAGCTCAGGTGCAACTATTAGTTCCTCACTTACCACATACATATCTCTAATTTCTTCTTCGTCTGATATTACATTATCCTGGTTGGTGATTAGAGGTGTCTCCACAGTCTCATTCACTCCATTGTTGACATTTTCAGCTGTCATTTTCAAATACTTCCACAAAACAAGGGTTAATTAACATGTCACATATTATCAATATACTCTGACCAACCAATTAAATAACAAATAAACTTTGGTAAGTCATACTAGCGAAGGAATTTCCTGTCTCTCCCCTCCTAGTTCTAGTCTCACATCTTAGCCATGGATCATATCCCTAAGCTTTGATACCAACTATGACGCCCCCAAAATAGGTATACATCACCTATTTTGAGTCATCAAATACATGGTACAAAATATAAATAAAACTTAATTATACAACTGTCGTATAAAATACGACAAAACATAAGCTGTGAGTTTTAATACAACATTTTCTTCTAAACAGTATTCAAACTCGAAATAAGTCCTCAATACATTTATTTTCACACTATTTCATAGAATAGTGAGGACTACTAATGCTATCCTCTGAACCGTCACTCCGTTCCCCGACTAGTCCCCGCTACGTTATCATTTCCTGAAGAGAATAGTGAAAGAAAGGGTGAGCTCAACTAGCCTAGTAAGAAATATTATGACTAAGATAATACAAAATAAATTATCATTAGTCTTCAACAATGTTAAACTGATAAAATATAATAGACATCAAGTTTAACTGCAACGGATCAAGCAATCCATTAAAAGAGTCAAGTAGAAAATAAAATCTACTATCTTTATGATTTAAAAGGTTTTTCATGACTTTTATCGCTGAGACTCAGCTTAATAAATAATCCACATCATCCTTGCACTACGGCCAAGTATATTCATTAGTATCACAACCACAAATTATCCATGCATCACAGCCAAGGATATTCGTGTATTCATTAATGGTCATGATCATGCCAACAACTGTCCATCAATGCACTACGGGCCACTGAGAACTTTTACCACATCATTTGTAACATTACGGTCATGATTACACCGAATAATCCTTGGTTATAATCATACCAAGTCCATCTATGCACTACATGCCACATATGACTTTCAACAAAATATAAACATGAGGATGAAGACAATGATATAAGAATTCAATAAAACAAGTTCAAGAATTAATTAATCCAGGAACCAATAATGTCCAAATTGTCAACATGATACTGCTTTGTGCAGTAAAATTTAAGAATGCTCAGAAGAATATTTCCATGAAAATATACTGGATAAAGCGCAAATATCAAGGATATTCCACTAATTTCATGGAGTATAAAAGCCAAAACTTTAACCAATTGAGTATAATAAAGAATGGAATAACAAAAGAAATCACCAGGCATGCGATAGACCGCACAGACATGTTATTCCAACCGAATAATAAATAACGGAACCAGGTCATGCGTAAATGCACCGACAGGATATTCTGATAGAATAATAAATAATGGAACCAGGTCATACGTAAATGCACCGACAGGATATTCCGACAGAATAATAAATAATGGAACCAGGTCCGGCGTAAACGCACAGACAAGATATTCCGACAGAATAATAAATAATGGAACCATGTCCGGCGTAAACGCACAGACATGATATTTCGACAGAACAATAAATAATGGAATCAGGTCCAGCGTAAAACGCACAGACAGGATATTCCAACAGAATAATAAAGAATAAATAATAGAAGAATTTCACCAAGTATATATGATAGCCCGCGTAAACAGGTTATTCCAACAGAATAATAAATAATGGAATAACAGAAGTTCTCTTCATGAATATAAAAGAAATAATACCCCTTAGGAGTACAACAAATAATATCCCTTACCGTTAAAGAAAAGTATTCCGACTGGTAGGGTGAGGATATTCTTTAAGAAAACTTGCGCTACGCTTAAAGCTTCTTAAAACTCTAAAGAAATACACTCATGATTATAGAAGAGAATTCTCTGGATTTCTGGTGTGATTTTTGATTCTAAATAAGCATCCTATTTATAGGAGGATGGAAGGGGAACTATTTAAAAAAAAAACACGGAGGCAACAACTGTGAAATTCACGGATGAAATTTTGATAACTTACGGACGCAAAATTCAAGCCTCCCTCCAATCAGAACAAATCAAACAAATATAATATAATATATATATAACCCACACATGCTTAAAAGGAAAAAAATGCACCCACCCGTGAATAACTTTGCAACTTGTTTGCCAATTAGTCAAACTTTATATATATGTAGACATATAATACAATATAGTACTCCTTCCCTTCAATCCATTTCCCCACCCCTTTTTGACAATTCCAATAATGCATATATAATATAACCCCACACCACTTGATAATGTAAATCCCCACCAAAACCCACTAGCACACACACACACACACACACACACACTCTCTCTCTCTCTCTCTCTCTTACACACACGAAAACACACACACACACATGTTATATATATACACACACACACACACACACACATATATATATATATATATATATATATATATATATATATACTTTATAACTTCCTTCCGATAATTTTGAAAAATAGGTAAATAGAAATCCAAATAATAAGCAAAACTGAGTGACTTCTCACATAAGCATCAATAATCAATACCGTGTGCTACTATGCAACCACGCGTATTACTGTACTTTTACTACCGAGTAGGTCAACAGTATTAACGGTAAAACTTTTGCCATTATTTTCAATAAAAATATTTTTGTCGTTTTCTCAATCCGACAATAATTCCGTTGTGGGGTCCACCAATGATTGCGCTATTGTACGAATATTCCCTGCTAAAACGAATATTCCCCGACCAATCGAATATAATACAACAACTTACATATTTTGCAAAATTTATAAATACTACCCACAACTATAACATTATATCAAATCCACACCATAATATTCAAAAAAATTATTTTGAGAAAATTTAATATTTATTCATAAAATTTGGGGTCTCACAATACCATTCAATACCATCCTGGAAAAGCGAACGTGGTAGCTGACGTATTGAGCAGAAGATCATACGCGGGAACGAGTGCGATGTTGTCAACACAAAGGTGTGATTTACAAAAGATGAAGATAGAATTCAAGACTCCGGGGACCCATGCAATGATGTCAAGTATATGTATAGATCCAACTTTAATCGAAAAAGTTAAAGTTGCTCAAGTCACAGACCAGGAGCTGATGCGTATGAAGAAGAAAGTACAAGAAGGTGTTATTCCAGAGGCAAGAATCGATGAAGAAGGAATACTTCGAGTCCACTCCAGACTTTATGTTTCTAACGATTCTGATTTGAAGTACAAGATTATGATGGAGGCACACAATACACCATTTGCAATCCATCCTAGAAGTACCAAAATGTATTGTGATTTTCGACATACATTTTGGTGGAATAATATAAAGAGAGAGATTGCAAAGTTTATCTCGATGTGTTTAACTTGTCAACGTGTAAAGGCGGAGCATCAAGTGCCTAAGGGTCCATTGCAATCACTTGAGATTCTGAAATGGAAGTGGGAACATATTACCATGGATTTTGTTACGGGTCTTCCCACGGTTTCTCAAGGCATAAATGTTATTTGGGTTATTATTGATAGATTAACCAAGTCTGCTTATTTCTTACCGATACGGGAGACTTATTCCCTTGAACATCTTGCTCATATGTATATAAATGAGATTGTGAGATTGTATGGCATGCCAATATCCATAGTTTGGGATCGTGACCCAAGATTCACTTCAAGATTTTGGGTTAACTTGCAAAAAGCTATGGGCACGAATTTATGATTTAGTTCGGCATACCATCCTCAAACGGACGGACAATCGGAGAGGACTATTCAAACTCTTGAAGATCTATTAAGACTCTGTGTCCTAGACTTCAAAGGGAGTTGGGATAAGTATTTACCATTGGTGGAATTCTCCTACAACAACAGTTATCAGGTAAGTATAGGTGTGGCTCTATTCGAAGCATTGTATGGACGAAAGTGTCGCTCTCCAATATGTTGGGATGAGGTGGGTGAAGCAATATTGTTGGGACCCGAGTTGGTACGTATGACTATGAAAAAGATCCAAATGATTCGACAACGTATACAAACGGTACAGGATCGACAAAAGTGTTATGCGGATCTTCATCGAAAGGACGTGGAATTTAGTATTGGGGATTATGTATTGTTGAGAGTTGCTCCATGGAAGGGAGTTACAAGATTCAGGAAAAGAGGAAAGCTCAATCCATGATTTATTAGTCCATTTCAGATTCTTGATCGAATAGGAAATGTAGCCTATAGACTCGCATTACCTCCAAGTATGTCTCATGTTCATAATGCTTTTCACATATCGGTGCTTCGTAAATATGTGAAAGACCCGAACCACATTATTGAGTTAGAACCGGACGAGATAGCCGAAGACTTAACGTACGAGGAGGTACCTATCAAGATCTTGGATAGGAAGGAGCATGTCCTACGCACAAAGGTCATACCCCAAGTCAAAGTTTTGTGGAGGAACCATGCTATTGAGGAAATGACCTGGGAGTTGAAAACGGAAATGAAAGCGAGGTATCCTCACCTTTTCGAAACACCAGGTACGAACGTCAATTTCGAGGACGAAATTTCATAAGGAGGGGAGGTTGTAAGACCCCAACTTATTATAAATAAAATTAAACATATGTTTTAAACTTATATATATCATTATTATATATACACCACTATATTTTTCTCCCCCATAACCAACATCAATCCCCCACCCACCCAAAAATCAATTCACTACACTCTTACACATCACTATCACACTACCACTTTTCCACCATTTTCCATTCACACACACATCATACACCTATCACTATCACATATCATTTTCTCCCACCATATACTTAATACATACATATACTTCCATACGTATACTCTTCTATTTCCAAAATCATTTCTCCAACACATATGGGCCCCATATGTGGCCCCCACATGTAGGACCCACCTTTAAAATTTTTTTAGCCATTATTTTGAAAAATGGGTAAATATGGATCCATAAAATAAGCAAAACTTCATAAAAATCACCTTAATAATTTTAACAATATTTATCATCTTTATTACAATTCACAATATTAATCGACCAGGTCGTTCCCAGGAAAGAGGGACTTTCCAATAAGGATTTCTCCCTATTGACGTGCAATTAGGTGACCAAACCTCTCCTTGACAGAACTTCTAGACATTGTTAATATTGCAAATAATAATATTAATAACTTTGTTGTCTCAATTATTGATTTTAACAATATATAAAATATCGATAATAATTGAATCAAATAACGTGAGATACTATGCAACAATTACTATAGCAATAATTAAACAAAACTGAATAACTTCTCACGTAAACATCAATAATCAATACCGTGTGCTACTATGCAACCACGTGTATTACTGTACTTTTACTACCGAGTAGTTCAACAGTATTAACGGTAAAACTTTCGCCGTTATTTTTATAAAAATATTTTTGTCGTTTTCTCAATCAGACAATAATTCTGTTGTGGGGTCCCCCAATGATTGCGCCGTTGTACGAATATTCCTCGATAAAAAGAATATTTCCCGACCAATCGAATATTATACAACAACTTGCATACTTTGCAAAATTTATAAATATTACCCATAACTATAACATTATATCAAATTTACTCCATCATATTCAAAAAATATTTTGAGAAATTTAAATCTTTATTCATAAAATCTTGGGTCTCACAATCTCCCCTCCTTATGAAATTTTGCCCTCGAAATTTACATACGTACCTGGTATGCCTAACAGATGAGGACACTTCGTCAGATTCTAACTCTTGAGGTATAACTTTTAAGCGCAAAATATATTCTAGGATTTTAACAGGTACATCTTCATACGTTAAATTATCCGCTATCTCGTCCGGTTCTAAATCAATAATGTGGTTCGAGTCGTCCACATATTTACGTAACATCGATACGTTAAAAACGTTATGAACACGTGACATACTTGGCGACAAAACGAGTTTATAAGCCACAGTTCCTACTTGATTGAGGATTTCAAATGGGCCAATTAAATCGAGGGTTGAGATTTCCTCTCTTCGTCGATTCTTGCTTCTAGAATAACGACCTCTTGAACCTTCTTCTTCACGTTCATCAACTCTGAGTATGTAGCTTGAACGGATTTAACTTTATCAATTAAAGTCGATTATAATCGTATATTCGTTATCTTCACGTGAGTTCCTAGAGTCTTTAACTCTATCTTCATCATTTGTAAGTTATACAAAATGGGTCTTTGTGTTAACAACATCGCACTCGCATACGATCTTCTACTCAACATGTCAGCTACTACGTTCGCACTTCCACGATGATATTGAGTGGTACGATCGTAATCTTCAACAGCTCGAGCCAACGTCTTTGGCGCATTATACATTCGTTTTAGTTGAAAAAATATTTGAGAGTTTAAGAAATAGGTTTTGTACTGGGGTCAATATAAAATTCTATTTCACGCTCTAGGGTAGGTTAAGAAGTCTTCAAGAATACATCAGAAAATTTATTAACAATAGAAATACCATTCAAAACTGTGACTCTCATCCAAGACTTGGATAACACATCACATTGATACCTATCAACTTGCCATCGTCATTCACAACGTCTCCTACGAAAAGTCTGGCTTCGGTGCATTCCACACAAGAAAGTCAACAACGAAAAGATCGGGGCTCTTTACTTATGGCTTGATATGACAATGATTGACTTTAGTGGTTTGGTTACTTTGAATTCGCATAACAGGTTGGTTAGGAGTATGAAAGCTAACAACCTTAAGAAAAGCTTGATGAGTAGTTAACCAATTGATTCCTAAAATCACATCAAAGGTAAGTATTTTCAAAGAGATAAAATCGACAGGTAACGTGAGGGTATCGATATGAATCAAACAAGATTTATAAACACTGGAGGTAACGAAGGCTCCTACTGACAAAGTTTCAACCAATAAGTCAAAGTCTAACTTCTTCGGAGTCAAATTTAGACGTTGAATGCAAGCAAGAGAGATAAAATAATGGGTAGAATCGGTATCTTATAAGGTATAGACTTCGCAATTTATAATTAACTAACCCGTGCTAACTTCGTTCGGGTTACTCGCTTTTTGAGAAGTCACGAAAAACGCTCTCCCTTGCACTACCGATTTTGACTTTTCTGGAACGGTCTTTGGTGCCTCCATCCTAGCTAAACTTGTCTTTGGTAAACGACAAAATTGGGCTAGGTGACCTTCTTTTCCACAATTATAACATGCTTTAGACGGCATTGCACAGTTTGGACTGATATGTCCCTCCCCTCCGCATTTGAAACATACGACCGGTGGTCGTTCTTCTTCCTTTGAAACGGGTGCTGGTGCTGCTGTCTTTCCATCATTATTGAACCTCCTCTTTTTGAAATTTCCACTTCTATTATCTTGGCCATGATTACCACCGAAGTGGTTACCATTCTTGGCATGATAATTTCCCCCACGATGGTTATCATTGTTCCGATGATCGTTGCCACCGGTATGATTATTATCGTGTTGTTGGTCGTTGCCTTTTGGTTGTGCTGACTCATTATCGCGCTAAAATAACTGAGCCCTATTCACAACATCTGAATATAAACAAGGTTTGTGAGAAATGAGGTATTGACGTATATTGGGTTTCAAACCTCGCAGAAACATTCGCGTCATTCTCTCTTCATTATCAACCAAGTGGGATGCAAATCGGGACAACTCGGCAAACTTAGCTTCGTACTGCGACACGGTCATGTTGTTTTGCTCCAACTTGATAAATTCCACCTCCTTCATGTGACAAATGCTTTCGGGAAAGTACTTGTCATTGAATAGCTCTTGGAACTTCTCCCAAGACATCTTGAGTGCGTCAGGCTGGGTACGTTTTATAGATTCCCACCAGTGATCTGCCTCTTCACGCAACATAAAGGTGGCAAAGGGAACCTTTTGCTCCTCAGAGCATCCCAAGACATCAAATATCTTGGTGATCTGCTTTAACCACGTCTCCGCCTTAAGTCGTTCTGGTTTTCCCAAAAACTCCGGTGGTCCCAGCTCCTTGAATTGTTTAGCGGTGACCAACCGTGGGTTGCCATTGTTTCCTCCTGCATTATGAACAGGAGCCGCCTTCGCCTGATGTTGCATGAATTCTAAAAAACTCCTAAATGTACCGTCGTTAGGCAATTGATCAGTGTTGTTGTTTACATGAGGATTATTGTCTTCCTGTTGCACATTATCCTGATTATTGATCTGTGGAGACTCAACGGTCTCATGTGCTCCATTGCTTACCTCAACATTTTCAGATGTCATTTTCAAATACTGCCACAAAATAAGGGTTAATTAACAAATCATATATTATCCCAATACTTTAACCGACCAATTAAATACCAAATAAACTTAGGTAGGTCATACTAGCGAAGGAATTCCTCGTCTCTCCCCTCCTAGTTCTGGTCTCACATCTCAGCAAGGGATCATATCCCTAAGCTTTGATACCAACTGTGACGCCCCCAAAAATAGGTATACATCACCCATCTTGGGTCGCTAGATACATGGTACAGAATTCAAATACAACTTACTAATACAACTGTCGTGTACAATACGACAAAACATAAACTGTGAGTTTGAATACAAATATTGTCTACTAGAGAGTATACAAACTCAAAAGGAGTCCTCATTACAATTATTATCACACTATTTCACAGAATAGTGAGGACTACTAATGCTATCCTCTGGACCATCACTTCGTTCCCCGACTCGTCCCAATTATATTCTCATTTCCTGAAGAGAACAGTGAAAGAAAGGGTGAGCTCAACTAGTCCAGTAAGAAATATTATGACTAAGATAATGCAGAATAAATTATCGTTAGCTTTCAACAATGTTAAACTGATAAAATATAATAGACATCAAGTTTAACTGCAGCGGAACAAGCAATCCATTAAAAGAGTTAAGTAGAAAATAAAATCTACTATCTTTTATGATTTAAAAGGTTTTTCTTCACTGTTATTGCTGGGACTCAACTTAATAAATAATCCACATCATCAAATCACTCCTGCACTACGGCCAATGATATTCTTAAGTATCACGACCACAAATTATCCATGCACTACGGGCCAAGGATATTCGTGTATTCATCAATGGTTATGATCATGGCAACAACTGTCCATCAATGCACTACGGGCCAATGAGGACTTTTACCACGTCATTTGTAACATTACAGTCATGATTATACCGAATAATCCCTGGTCATAATCATACCAAGTCCATCTATGCATTACAGGCCACAGATGACTTTCAAAAAATATAAACATGAGGATGCTGACAATGATATAAGAATTCAATAAAACAAGTTCAAGAATTAATTTATTCAGGAACTAATAACGTCCAAGTTGTCAACATGATACTGCTTTGTGCAGTACAATTCAAGAATGCTCAGAAGAATATTTCCATGAAAAGATACTGGATGAAACACAAATATCAAGGATATTCTACTAATTTCATGGAGTATAGAAGTCAAAACTTTAACGAACTGAGTATAATAAAGAATGGAATAACAAAAGAAATCACCATACATGCGGTACTTTGCATAGACAAGTTATTCCAACAGAATAATGATAACGGAACCAGGTCAGGCAAAATTTGCACCGATAGGATGTTCCAACAGAATAATAAAGACAGAACCAGGTCCGGTGTAAAACACACAGACATGATATTCCAACAGAATAATAATAAAGACTGAATCAGGTCCGGTGTAAAACACACAGACATGATGTTCCAACAGAATAATAATAAAGACGGAACCAGGTCAGGTGTAAAACACACAGACAGGATGTTCCAACAGAATAATAGAAGAATGTCACCAAGTATAGGGTAGACCGCGTATATAAGTTATTCCAACAGAATAATAAGAAATAGAATAATAACAGTTCTCTTTATGAATAAGAAAGAATAACACCCCTTACGAGTACAACAAATAATATCCCTTACCGTAAAAGAAACTGAATATAAGAGTAGGGAAGTAGCAGAATACTCTTCTATAGTTTCTCTATAATTTCTCTCTCTAGAGTTTCAGTGAATTCGTAAGAAATAATGAAGGAATGAGCTTCTATTTATAGGAGAATAGAAAGGCACTATTCATGGATGAAATAATTTTACAAAATTATTTTTCAATCAACTAACAATTAAGTCAATCAACTAACCAATAAAATCACAACAAAAATTAAAATATAATACATATATATAAACACATGTTTTCAACTTATATATATCATTATTATATATACACCACTAGATTTTTCTTTCCCATAACCAACATCAATCCCCCACCCACCCAAAAATCAATTCACTACACTCTTACACATCACTATCACACTACCACTTTTCCACCATTTTCCACTCACACACAAATCATACACCTATCACTATCACATATCATTTTCTCCCACCATATACTCAATACATACATATACTTCCATACGTATACTCTTCTATTTCCAAAATCAATTCTCCAACACATATGAGCCCCATATGTGGCCCCCACCTTTAAATTTTTTTACCGATTATTTTGAAAAATGGGTAAATAGGGATCCATAAAATAAGCAAAACTTCATAAAAATCACCTTAATAATTTTAACAACATTTATCATCTTTATTACAATTCACAATATTAATCGACTAGGTCGTTCCCAGGAAAGAGGGGCTGTCCAATAAGGATTTCTCCCTATTGGCGTGCAATTAGGTGACCAAACCTCTCCTTGACAGAACTTCTAGACATCGTTAATATTGCAAATAATAATATTAATAACTTTGTTGTCTCAATTATTGATTTTAACAATATATAAAATATCGACAATAATTGAATCAAATAACGTGAGATACAATGCAACAATTACTATAGCAATAATTGAACAAAACTGAATGACTTCTCACATAAGCATCAATAATCAATACCGTGTGCTACTATGCAACCACACGTATTACTGTACTTTTACTACCGAGTAGTTCAACAGTATTAACGGTAAAACTTCCGCCGTTATTTTCATAAAAATATTTTTGTCATTTTCTCAATCAGACAATAATTCCGTTGTGGGGTCCACCAATGATTACGCCGTTGTACGAATATTCCCGACAAAAAGAATATTCCATGACCAATCGAATATTATACAACAACTTGCATACTTTGCAAAATTTATAAATATTACCCATAACTATAACATTACATCAAATTTACTCCATAATATTAAAAAAATATTTCGAGAAATTTAAATCTTTATTCATAACATCTGGGGTCTCACAATGCACAAATCCGATAAAACAATAGTCCCATAGAAATATGAACCCAGGTATGCATCAATACAGTTTAGCCCCCCACTCTACTGATATACCAGTCTAAAAGTAGACCTATGTTATTGGGATGTCAAGTATGCAAGTAAATTCAGTGTTGGATATGTCGTTGTGTGAAATTAACAAAGAAAATTGACTCAGGAAAAATACCAAACACCTTGTGGGCAGTTTATATTTTGCTTTGAACACAACTATTTTCATAGCAATCCAAACCCTAAGCATTCAATCACCATTGACTACACAATATATGTGTGACATCCCAATCAGAAGTGATTCACACCTTTGCAATAGGAAATATTCAAAATCAGAAGAATGGTAATCTGGACTTTAGATGTAGAAAAAGATGAATCAAGTTAAATACTTACTCTTAAATTCGTAAAAATTTGCAGTCACCAGTAGGAGAAACATATAACACACGGCTAAAAATATTTAGTGCAACAAAGATTTGAATATATTGCAATACATACCTTGGATTCTAAAAGAATAGACCAAACTCAAGTAGGAAGGTTGTGATTGAATCCAAGTGGGGTGTCACAAAAGGTATGCAGTCTATATATTATGATACGGAGTAGGTCAGTTACCAAAGAATGGAAACGGTTAGAACGTGTATAGGTGGTGGAGGAAGTTGAATGGTTTAAGGAGTGTGAACAAAAAGGGCTAGCACGTATTTAATATTTAAACCTGGGCACTGGGATTTAAACATAGACGAGCACCGGGGCGCTAAGCAACAGGAAATCATATTAAGTCCTAACGTCGGGGCGCTAGATCTGACCTATAAGAGAGCATCGAGGCGCTGGCGTGCAGTAGCAGTTGAGCATCTCAACGCCGGGGTGCTAAGTTCCTATACCTTTTGGGCGCTAGGGCGCTGAAGGAGTACTTGAGTTACTGTTGTGCTGCGCCGGGACGCTAACCCCCTTGAGATTTATGGCGCCGGGGCGCTAAGCTCTGGGTAATGGGTTGCTGGGGTAGTTTCTCGACCACTATTCCTCTTACTTGGTCTCTTTGAGCAATTTTCTACTTATCTAGAAAAAGTAAGAATGCATGAAGATTATTATACTAGAGTACATACTATTAAAAAATTAAACTAAAAATATTGAATGAAATAAAACAAAATAAACTAAAACTCTTGGGGTTGCCTCCCTATAGTGCTTGGTTTATAGTCGTCAGCCCGACTTAGCTGGTGATACTTAGTTGTTCACTGGATCAGATAGGTACATCGCAGTAGATTGGCGATCGACAGATCCACTCCAATAATGCTTGAGCCGTTGGCCGCTCACCTTGAATGGTCGCTTCGAATTTGGTTCCTCGACTTCAACATTTTCGTGTGGAGTGACAGATACAACCACGAACGGCCATGACCAGCGAGATTTCAATTTCCTAGGGAATAAACACAATCTAGAGTTAAAAAGTAATACTTATTGTCCCGATTTGAATTTTCGATCAAGAATTTTCTTATCGTGCCATGTTTTGACTCTCTCCTTGTATAGTTTGGCGTTCTCATAAGTATTATGCCGAAATTCGTCCATCTCATTTAGCTGTAATAACCTTCTCTCACAAGCTGCTTGTAGATCAAAATTCAGCCTCCGAATGGCCCAATATGCACTGTGTTCAAATTCGACCGGTAGATGACATGCTTTTCCGAAGACCATCCTGTAAGGTGACATGCCGATAAGGTTCTTGTAAGTTATTCGATACGCCCATAAGGCATCATCTAATCGCATGGACCAATCTTTGCATGACGGGTTGACCACCTTCTCCAAGATTCACTTAACTTCCCGATTCTAGACTTCCGCTTGACCATTGGTTTGGGGATGATACGTGGCTGCAATCTTATAACGGACCCCATACTTTATAAGCAATTTGGTAAACTGCTTGTTACAGAAGTGAGTCCCCTCATCACTAATTATCGCTCGCGGTGTACCGAATCGTGTGAAAATATTCTTCTTTAAGAACCGAAGTACCACCTTAGCATCGTTCATAGGTAAGGCTGCAACTTATACCCATTTTGAAACATAGTCTACCGCCAACAGAATGTACTAATTATTGAAGGATGATGGGAACGGTCCCATGAAGTCAATTCCCCATACATCGAATAACTCAACCTCCAAAATGGTGTTAAGTGACATTTCATTGTGTTTGGAGATATTGCCTACGCGTTGACATTGATCACACTTCAAAACATAGAGATATGCGTCTTTAAACAGGGAAGGCCAGAAAAATCCCGACTGCAACACTTTGGCTGCTGTCCTATCACCCGCGTAGTTACCTCCGTAATCCGATGAGTGGCAATGACCAAATATGCTATCCATCTCCTCTTGTGGCACACATCGTCTAATCATTTGGTCCTCACAAGCCTTAAACAGAAACGGTTCTTCCCAAAAGTATTGTTGGACATCATGGAGGAACTTTTTCCGTTGTTACGAGATTAAATCAGGAGGTAACACATTACTAACCAGATAATTCATGAAATCTGCATACCATGACACTGCTGTTGTTACTTGAAGAAGTTGTTCATCGGGAAACATCTTTTTTATGATGATCTCGCCATTTTATTGGACATCTGCATTTTCTAATCGCGAAAGATGATCTGCCACCTAGTTTTTGGTGCCTTTTCTATCTCGGATCTCCAAATTAAATTCTTGAAGCAAAAGCACCCACCATATTAACCGCGGCTTGGCATCCTTCTTCTCAATCAAATACTTAATGGCTGAATGATCAGTGTATATGATATCTTTGGTCCCTATTAGATATGCTCTGAATTTGTCGAAGGCGAACATTACTGCAAGTAATTCTTTTTCCGTGTTGGTGTAGTTCAACTGAGCATCCATCAACGTCTTGCTGGAGTAGTAAATAGTGTGAAAAATTTTATCGCGATGTTGTCCCAATACTGCTCCAACTGCGTAGTCACTGGCGTCGCACATCAATTCAAAAAGTAAAGACCAGTCGCGAGCCACTATAATTGGAGCTGAAACCAATTTCTTCTTCAATATTTCAAAAGCATCGACACACAACTGATCCATCTTAAACGACACATCTTTCTCCAAGAGGGAACATAAGGGTTTCGAAATTTTGGAGAAATCTTTAATAAAGCGTCTATAGAAACCTGCATGTTCCAAGAAGCTCCGTATTCCATTCACAGATGTTAGAGGAGGTAGTTTCTCAATCGTCTCAATTTTGGCTTTATCAACCTCTAGCCCTACAACGGAAATCCTATGCCCCAAAATTATCCCCTTTTGCACCATGAAGTGACATTTTCCCCAGTTAAGAACTTGGTTCGTCTCCACACAGCGCTTCAACACTAAAATCATATTCTTTAAGCATAAGTCGAAACTATCCCCAAACACGGAGAAATCATCCATGAACACTTCCAAGTTTTGTTCTACCATATTTGAGAAAATGGCTATCATGCATCGTTAAAAAGTTGTCGGAGCATTGCATAAGCCAAAAAACATAAGTAGGAATGCAAACGTACCATAAGGGCATGTGAATGTTGTTTTTTCTTGATCTTTCGACGCTATGGCAATCTGATTATATCCGGAATATCCATCCAATAGACAGTAAAACTGATGTCCCGCCAACCTGTGACGCCCCCAAAATAGGTATACATCACCCATCTTGAGTTGCCAAATATATTGTACAAAATTCAAATATAACTTAATTATACAACAGTCGTGTAAAATATGACAAAACATAATCTAAGAGTTTCAATAAGAATATTGTCATCTAGACAATAACCATACTCAATGGAGTCCTCTTTACATTTATTGTCACACTATTTTATAGAATAGTGAGGACTACTAAAACAACCATCTGGACCGTCAATCCGTTCCCAGACTCGTCCTAACTATATTCTCATTTCCTGAAGAGAACAGTGAAAGAAAGGGTGAGCTCAACTAGCCCAGTAAGAAATATTATGACTAAGATATTGCAGAATAAATTATCCTTAGCCTTCAATAGTATAACAACTGATAGAATATAATAGATAACAAGTTTTAGATCAACAACTGCAGCGGAATAAGCAATCCATTAGAAGAGTCAAGTAGAGCATAAAATCTACTATCTTCTATGATTTAAAAAGTTTTTCATCAACTTTATCGCTGAGACTCAGCTTAATAAATAAAATCGAATCATCCCTGCATCACGGCCAATGATATTCATGTAATCATCAATGGTCATGATTATACCGAATAATCCCTAGTCATAATCATACCAACAACTGTTCATCAATGAACTACAGGCCAATGAGGACTTTCACCACATCATTCGTCACATTACGGTCAAGATTATACCGAATAATCTCTGGTCATAATCATGCCAAGTCCATCTATGCACGTAAGCCAAAGATGACTTTCATCACAACATAAGTATGAGGATGATGACAATGACATAATAATTCAATAAAACAAGTTCAAGGAAAAATTTTAAAGATTTATAATTTAATTTATCCAAAAATCAATAACGTCTAAATTGTCAACATGATACTGCTTTGTGGAGTAAAATTCAAGAATGCTCAGAAGAATATTTCCATGAAAAGATACATGATGAAGCGCAAATATCCAGGATATTCTACTAATTTCATGGAGTATAGAAGTCAAAACTTTAACCAACTTAGTATAATAGAATATATGAAACTGCAAATAAATTTTTGTCCGCCATGCGGTAATCCACGTAGACAAATCATTTCCACAATTAATTACAATTAATTGCTCAATTATCCGATTAATTGCCTGATTGGTCAATATAACCTCCAGACATCTATTA